>CM052538.1:137323523-137398885 GCA_028533065.1 Trachops cirrhosus
TATTGGTTCCCTGTGCATCTTTCTTCATTAAACTTACTGTAGCCTGCATTTTTTCAGCTAATTTGTGACCAAAATCAGCCAATTCTGTGAGTATCTTGATAACCAGTGCTTTGAACTGTGCATCTGATAGGTTGGCTATCTCTTGGTCGCTTAAAAGGATGGGTTCTGGAGCTTTCAATTCTTCTTCTGTTTGAGCCATCTTTTTGCTGTTTTTTGTTTTGTTTTGTTTTGTTTTTTGGTCTTGTCCAGCTCCTGTAGTGAGGGGCGGGGCCTTAGGAGTTCACCAGGGCGGGGCACCCCAATGGCTGGGTTGTGACGCTATATGTGGGGGTGGGGTCTGAGAAGGAACAATGGCGCTTGCTCTGCTCTCTGTAGGACCCCAGAGCCTTCCGCCACTCTCCGCAAGCCAACTGGGCCCCTCTGGCACCAATTCCGGTGTGGGTGGGCCTGTGCACCCCGAGGGACCTTCCTTCTCAGTCAGTGACCCAAAGCTCTATCTCCCGGCGCTGGGACCCTGAGTTGCGTGCAGTGCCTTGCTTCACTATGGCCGCCTCGCTGGGTCTGCCGGTCGCCACCCCCTGGCCGGGGCCCACCAGCCAGCGCTGCTTGTACACCCAGGGTCTGCCTGCTGTGGGCTTGCGCGCCACCTCGGGAGCTCAGCTCTCCGCTCCGTGTCCCTCGCCTGGCTGCCCGACTCCGCCCCTCCTACCGGCCTGGATGAAAGTGACTATTTTTAAATCGTTGGTTGTCCAACTTCCATACACTTCAATTTTCTGTCAGTTCTGGTTGTTATTTTGTTTCTGTATTGTTGTTGTCCCTATCTTGGTTGTGCGAGGAGGCACAGTGCGTCCACCTATGCCTCCATCTTGGCCAGAAATCTGCCTGACTTTCTAAAGGGACTTTTTAAAAATAAAAGTTCAAGTATTAAAAGCTTAATGAGACTTTTGGCCAAGATGGAGGCATAGGTAGATACACTTTGCTTCCTCGCACAACCAGAAGAACTTGTTTTAAACAAGTTTAAAAACAAAAAATAACCAGAACTGCCAGAAAGTCAAACTGTATGAAAGACCAACAACCAAGGAGTTAAAGAAGAAACATTCATACAGACTGGTAGGAGGGGAGGAAACAGGCAGCTGGGGCAAAGAGGACTTGTGGCAAAGTGGTGGCTGGAGGACCAGGATGGGTGAGGAGGCAGCTGGTGGAGCAGGTGGTCCACATTTGCATGTGGATAATGTGGGAGGAACAACTGGGAGCGAGACAGACCTTGCAATCCAGGGTTCCAGTGTTAGAAAATAAAGCCTCAAAACCTCTGACTATAAAAACCTGTGGGGGTTGAGGCAGCAGGAGAAACTCCCAGCCTCACAGGAGAGCTCATTGGAGAGACCCACAGGATCCTAGAACCTACACAAACCAACCCACCCGGGAATCAGCACCAGAAGGGCCCAATTTGCTTGTGGGTAGAGGAGGAAGTGACTGAAAACCAGCAGAGAGTGGAGCAAGCGGCATTGTTCCCTCTCTGACCCCTCTCCCACATACAACCCTACAACCTGGGTTGCCCCATCCTGGTGAATACCTAAGGCTCCAGACCTTACTACATAACAGGCACATGGAGACAAAAAAATATGACCCAAATGAAAGAAAAGATCAAAGCTCCAGAAAAAATTCAACTAAGTGATGAAGAGATAGCCAGCCTATCAGCTGCAGAGTTCAAAACACTGGTAATCAGGATGCTCACAGAATTGGTTGAGTATAATTGCAAAATAGACAAAAAAGTTAAGGCTATGCAAAGTGAAATAAAGGAAAATGTATAGGGAACTAATAGTGACCAGAAGGAAATTGGGACTCACATCAACGGTTTAGAGCAGAAGAAAGAAATAAACATTCAACCAGAACAGGATGAAGAAACAAAAATTCGAAAAAATGGGGAGAGGCTCAGGAATCTCCGGGACAACTTTAAACATTCCAACATCCAAATCATAGGGATGCCAGAAGCAGAAGAGGAAGACAAAGAAATTAAAAAGTTATTTGAAAACATAATGAAGGAGAACTTGCCCAATCTGGCAAAGAAAATAGACTTCCAGGAAGTCCAGGAACCTCAGAGAGTCCCAAAGAAGCTGGACCCAAGGAAGCACACACCAAGACACATCATCATTACATTACCCAAGATTAAAGAGAAGGACAGAATCTTAAAAGCAGCAAGAGAAAAGGAGACAGTTATCTACAAAGGAGTTCCCCTAAGACTATCAGCTGATTTCTCAGAAGAAACCTTGCAAGCAAGAAGAGTCTGGAAAGAAGTATTCCAAGTCATGAAAGGCAAGGACCTACATCCAAGATTACTCTATCCAGCAAAGCTTTCATTTAGAATGGAAGGACAGATAAAGTGCTTCCCAGATAAGATCAAGTTAAAGGAGTTTATCATCACCAAGCCCTTATTATATGAAATATTAAAGGGACTTATCTAAGAAAATAAAAACTATGAACAGTAAAATGACAAGAAACTCACAACTATCCACAACCAAACCTAAAAGAACAAAAACAAAAACAAAAATGAACTAAGCAAACAAGTAGAACAGGAACAGATTCACAGAAATAGAGATCACATGGAGGGTTATCAGCGGGGAGGGGGAGGGGGGATAATGGGAGAGAAGATACGGGGAATAAGAAGCATAAATAGTAGGTACAAAACAGAGAGGGGGAGGTTAAGAATAGTATAGGAAATGGAAAAGCCAAAGAACTTATGTGTATGACCCATTGACATGAACTAAGGGGGTGGGGCATGCTGGTGGGAAGAGGTTACAGGGCAGAGTGGAATAAAGGGAAGGAAAAATGGGACAACTGTAATAGCATAATCAATAAAATATGTTTTTTAAAAAGATTAATGAGAGCCCTGGCTGGGCTGCTCAGTGGGTTAGAGCATCATTCCGGTCAGAGCACATACAAGAATCAACCAATGAATGCATAAATAAGTAGAACGACAAACTGATGTCTCTCTCTCTCTCTCTCTCTCAAATTTAAAAAAGAACCTTTTAAAAGCTAAAGAGAGCCCTAAACTGGAGATAACCTAAATTTCCGTCAGCAGGTGAATAGATAAACCAACCGTGGTGTGCTCATACAATTCCCACTCAGCTGTGAAAAGGAACGAACACACACACCGTGGATGAATCTCAAAAGCGTTATGTTGAGTGAAAGAAGCCAGACACCAAGGAGCGCTCACTACAGCACTATACGGACAGAACAGTCAGTGGTCTCTAGGACCAGGGATGGGACACTGATTGGGATGGAGCGCAAGAGAATTTGGGGGTGGTGGAAACGTTCTATATCTTGACTGTAGTGAGGATTACAAGTGTATATAAATTTGTATACTTTATCCCTTCCTACCTTCCCTCCCTCCCGCCCTTCTCTCCACCACCCCCCTTTCTGTTTTCTGCAGGAGACTGTTATGAATGCCTGGAGACGTGTCTGAGGAAGCCAGAGGGTGCTGGTATTTGGGCCAGCCTCTGTCCTCATCTGTGGTCCCAGGGCTGGCGTGTGGGGCAACTCCAGGGGCAAGTTCGCATCGCCAGTTCACGAGAGTGGCACCCGTGGAGTTGTGCCGTGCACAGCCTGTGCAGCCTCAGTGGCCGCACTTTTTCTCCCTTGGCGTGATGAAAAACTCTGACCGGCTAAAGAATGATACCCCATTCTTGGGTTTCTATCCAGCCTCAGAGGGCACCAAGCTTACCTCTGTGTTCTTCTGGCCAAGTCCTTCCAACCTAGTCACCTTCAAGACCCTGAAACTAACGTTCACCATTATGGGAACGTGCTGGAAATGGGAATAGAAATGGGGCAGGTGTAGACTCAAACTCCTCCTCACCTCGGAGCAGGAAGCAAACTGGCAGGTCATCTCTGACCCCCAACTCCTCACTCTGATCGGCTCCCACATTCGATCCTGGAGACGTTTCATCATTCTCCAGCTGCTGACCAGTTTCTTGGGTGGAGCACCGGACCCGCCTCCTCCTCCCTGCCCTCCCAGCTCATCTCATTGTGTCCTCCCAACGCTAATCTGAGCCAACGTGGCCTTTCCTGTTCCTCTGAGAGGACAAAGGTGCTGCCAGCTCTGCACAAGCCCACACGCCTGCTTTCTTCACAAGACTGGCTGCCCTGGGAGGGCACACACCGGCTCCCTCCACCCCGGGGATGGCGGTCGCCTAGTGAAGCAGAGACTTTGTTGTATGGAACTTTTCATAACTGTTTGCGTTTGGGGGAGGAGAAGGTTCATGGGCTTCAGTAGCTTTTCAAGAAGATCCAATGGGTTAAGAACCACTGGAGCAGAATGTTCGACACCTTTGCTTGGTTGGTAGGCAATGACCCATCTCTTTAGACTGTAGGTCCCACGCACTTATGTGTCCAACACTCACCCAGCACCCTCTCTGTGCCAGCCACCGTTCTAAGCACTGGGGATGCAGCAGCAGACAAGGATTTCTTCCCTTGGGGGTTTATTTTCAGGCATCAGAGACAGCCTGAGACTGTATGAAACATTAAATAAAACAGACTAAAGATTCTAAGTTTTGACCTCTGTGAAGGTGTAAGAACTCTGTCGACTCCATGAGCTCCCAGTCCTAAGAAACCTACGAAGGTCTAAGTTACGAGGTCTATGGAGGTCCTAATAAAGAAGTTATTGAAGATGCTGGGCAGTGGTGAGGACAGTGGCCATCACAGGAGCTTAGGGGCTAGCCTGGGGCTGCCCCAAAGGGAACCCGTTATGCTGAGCCCCAGAGGCTGTGGTGGCAGCAGCCTGCCATGGGCAGCAATGGTCAGGAGGCAGGAGCAAACCAAGTGGACCCCACCCCCGCAAGCCAACAGCACTGGCCCTTTTGAGGCCCAGCTCCCCAGGCCTCCCAGCTCATGTCCAGCAAGAGGCTTGGGTGTCCCAGGCCAGAGACACAGGCTGAGGCTGAGCCACCTTCCTCTCAGCTGGAAGCCCAAGTTAGGGTCTTCTTCCCAGAGTCAGGACATGTGAGGCTTCCTTGGAGAGGTGTCCCTGGTTGAAAAGGGAAGGGTGATTTTGGTCTTGGAGAACACACTTGTGTGTAAGAGAGTGAGGCAGGGGGCACAGCCAAGGGCTGCACTCCTGGTGGAGGGGGAAGGGGGACAAGTGTTCCAGCGAGCATGCCAGCTGGGCCCTGGAAGGGCCCCAGGTGGCCTGGGGCAGGGCTGAGGAGAGCAGGTCTGCAAGGCTTCAGAGGCCGAGGGCCAGAAGCAGCGGGCCTGGGGATCCCCCAGACCAAGTCTGGCTGGAGTGACTGCCTCTTCATAGACCTAAAATCTACCCAAGCTGGAGAAGCTCCAGGTGTTTGGAGGGTCCCAGGTGGTTCCGGAGAGATGAGGAACAGGGAGCGAGAGAGATTGCCAGGGTCATCGGCTGTGTCTGTGAAAGGGGTAGGAACCCAGGAGCTCGATCTCCCAGCCAGGCTCCTTCCTCCACTGCCCATCCCTGGCCAACAGACAGGTGCTCCCCAGCCTGCCCTCACTAGGAACACACACACACTTGCAGGTGCTCATTCACTCTGCCCCTGGATCGGTGGACACGCCCTCTAGACACACCCTGCTATGAGTGGTGAGACCACCTGCGTGAGGTGGAAGCTGGACATGTGACAAGGGAATGCAGCCCAAGTTAAGGAGTGCAGCAGGAGTGATCAGCAGGCAGACAATGTGCACATCCCACAGCTGGAACCTGGCCCGGGTGGGTCATCATTCCATAGCCTTCGGGGGGCTGAGCAGAGAAGGGTGGCAGGCCACAGGGAGGGATGGGGGAGGCCGGAAGGCAAAGAAGGGTTAGCAAAAAGGACGATGGAGCCAGTGACCCAGACTGGCAACCCACGTGGTACCCCTTCATTCTCGATAGCACTCACACTGCAGCCAGGAGCTGGGGATGGGGCCAGGCCTGGGCCGGGGAGAGGGATTGGGCCACATGCACAAGTGTGGATTGGGTGGACGTATTTTTGCTTTTGGTCTCAGTTTAAGCAGAGTAACCTTCACCTCAGCTCTCTCGGCTCCCATTCTGGGGAGGGTCTGAGGTACTTCTGCATGTGGGGTGGGCCATGGGGCTAGACCATTACCTCCATCACCTCTACACACTCCACTGTAAAATGAGCATGGCGTGCTTCTGCCCAAGTGCCCCTGGAGAGACATACTGCCCCATCTTGCCCCAGAAACACATACAAGAAGGGCTCTGCCCCAAGTTCAAGCTGTAATTCTGCAAGAGCTTTCTGGGGTCTGGGGCACCTTAAGGCAGGTCCCAGCAAGATGGGAAGCAGAAGCCCCGCGGAGCCCACCCCTCCCTCTACCAAGCCCTGGGCTGGAGCCCCGCAGTCCCTCCTGTGTCCCAGTCTTCCGGCTGCAGCCTGGGTCAGCCTCCAGCCCGGGCCCCTGCCCACTGCCGGTCCAGAGCCAGCTGGAGAGCCTGCTTGATGGTCTCTACATTGTTCAGAACGTTGTATCGACTCAGAGCAACCAGCCGATCAAACTCCTCAGGCTCATAGGTAAAGTTCATCATGCCATAGGGGGTGTCCGGCTCATTGATGTCAAAGTTCCCAAAGGCCTTCTCCTCAGCTGTTCGTCGCTCCACACCTGTGGGAGGGGAGTGGCGGAGAGACCAGGCTGCGGCTACTCTGCAGCTAGGAGCTGCCAGCCCAGGAGCCCCTTTCCGCAGGACAGCTGGGGCCGTCTCTGCTCTCTCGCCCATCAGGAGGAGCGGGGCCGCCAGTGCTGGGGTCCAGCACGCAGAGGGCCGCAGTGGCCAGCTCGGGCCCTCCAGGAAGCACACCTGGCTACCTCACCAAGGGGATCTGCTCTCAGAACAGCCCCCTGTCGCCACCCCAGGGCTCTGTGGGCCAGACTTGGGCCCAGGGCTTCCCCTTACCTGGGGCCAGGTGTGTGCGGAAGGTACGGTTGACCAGGGGGAAGTGCAGCACGATGGGTGAGCGGGGGTCCTCGTCCGTGGCAAACAGGTAGCACTCACGGGGTTCCTCCAGGTCCTCAGGGAGCACCTCGATTTTGGGGAAGGGGATGCCTCGGTCCAGGCAGTACTTCTCTGTCATCTGTAAGACCTGGGTGGGGAGGTAGGCTTCTGATCCTGCCTGCCCCGCCCCTAGACGGACTCACACACATCCAGGTTTCAAGGCCAGCTCTGCCTCCTTCTGGCTAGTGACTTTAGGCAGGTGACACAACCTTTTGGAGCCACTTCTTTGTTTATAAACTAAAAATGGGAACCACTCTCCAGTGGGGTGGTTTTGCAGATTGACGGAAATCACCAGCATGCTCACGGCCATCCCTCCCTGTGACTCCCCACCACTTCCCTTCACTGACCCTCCCCGCTCCCTCTTAGGGGGCTGACTCCACTCTCACAGTTGAGACTGGATGGTTACAGAGGTCTCATTGGACCCAAGAGGAGGAGGAAGAGGAGGAAGAGGAGATCAAAGAGGGAAGAGCAGGCCCCACAGCATGGTGAGAACCCACACCCAGGTGGTGAAACCACAAAGGGTTTGAGAGACGCTGGAGGGGACCCTGATGGCTCTGCTGCCGTCATAGTAACAAAGGGACAGCAGGCGCTGATGGGAGCAGGGAATGCTATCAGGAACAGGCAGGGCTCAGAACAGGGGTCTTCTGTTCACCAGGAGAGAAGACACCCGAGGACCCTCTTTGGCCTCCTCTCCCAGCTCCCACGTCCTCCCAGGACCTCAGCAACCCCATCCTCCGACTGGGGACACCAGCACCACACACAGCACGCAGGGCCTCCCCTGCAGATGGGGACCCAGGCCCTCCTCAAGGGGCCATCCCCAAAGGCCCAGTCCGGGCGCCTGAATAGAAGACACCAGCCCACACCTTAAAAGGCTCATCCAGGGAGTAGTCGAAGGACACAATGAGGTCCACCGCTCTCTGCGGCAGCAGGCTCAGCGGAAAAGGAGAGTTGTTGGCGAAGCCCCCATCCACCAGCGACAGGCAGTCCCACATGGGAGTGAGCCAGTTGGGGAAGGCGTCCAGGTGAGTGTCTGTACAGAGACAAACGCGCCTTTTCTTAGCAGCCCTCTTCGCTTACCATTGGGAGCACCCCTCTCTATAGAGATCTCAGCTCCAGCCCCTCTCCCTGACCGCCACTCTGAGGTGTCCCGGCCTGTCCCAGCCCAGCACAGTCATCCCCCATCAGCCTCTGGACAGCAGGAGCTCACACCCCAACTCCAGGTCAAACAAAGGCAGCGCTGGCCCAAGCGAGCCAGAGCCACAGACCAGACGGCAAGAGGCCCCTCCCCCAGGGAAGTGCCCACCTTTCCAGGCCACGAACTCCCTGCAGGCCACATAGTCCTTGTGCAGGCAGAGGCCCCGGGTGAAGTTGAAGTTCTCCGCAGAGGTGAAGCGTGAGGTGAATATGCCTAGCACTGCCTGGGAGAAGGGCCCCTGGGGGGTGAACAGCCTCGTTTGCAGCCTCGTGGGGTCGTGCTGCTGAAGCTTCTGGTAGCCGTCTAGTGAGGGTGGTACCATCCTTTGTCCAGTGGCCTTTATGGCTCTGGGGATCCCCCCCACCCCCGTCTCCTCCTGACATCCCTCCTCCTCCCCTGCCCGGCCCCCCAGGTCTCTGACCACTGCTGCCCAGAATGCCTTTTAAATGACTTTTTTCTTTTATGTTTCCTATGCTTTTCAAAGTTGTCTGTGACATTGCATTTATTCAATAATAATTTATTTCCCACCCTTTTGAAAATACGGCTGTGTATACAACTTCTAACCAGAATTCCATCCATCAAACACCTACTGAGCAGTTGCTGTGTGCCGGGCACTGTGCTGGGCAGGAGGGACGCAAAGGTGGCCAGGGCCCGGCCCCCAGGGCTCGCACCCACTTAGGGGAGTCCTATGGAGAAAACGAGCCCTAACAAGGTCCTGGGGCGGGGGGACAGTGAGGGCTGTGCTTGCAGCGTTGCAGGGACCTTGGTGGCCACACCCTCATCAGACGGGAGGCATGGAGTGGAGTAGAGAAACTCCCTGACAAAATGATGTCTCAGCTGACTCTCTTAAGAGTTGGGCAAAAGGTATCCAGGGAAGACAGGTGGGAAAGGCATTCCTCAAAGCAGGGAGCTCGTAGGCCACACAAGGAGCAGGCTGAAGCATTGACCAGGCACCCAGGGATCCTGGACCAAGTTGACCTCGTTGGAGCCCAAGCAGAGAATTCAAAGGTGTCACCTGATTATAACTCACTCACAGCCCCCGCTGGGATTTCTAACTTGCGCACCCCACCCCCCGCCCCCCGCCCCTGGCCCTCCCTCGCTGCCTCCACAGTGACCTTGTTTCCTCAGGACTCCTCTGAACCCAGTGGGACAGCCAGTCCTTCACCATCCTCTCCCTCACTCTCTATGCCTCTGCCAGGGCCCTAGTGCTGGAAAGAATAGAGGGAATTGGGGGTCAGGTCTGAACCTTCACCTGTGATGTTCACACAGCCTCGGTACCAGTCCAAGAAGCCGAGGCTGGAGCCGGCAGTCTTCTGGAAGATCTCATCCAGGCTGGCTGCAAAGGCGCTGCCCCACATACCTAAGGAGACAGACAGGAACCCGGCCCTCATGACTCCTACGCCCATGTCAGGGCCTGGCCTGGCGCCTGCCCTGTGCCCAACCCTCCAGCTTGGACTCACCCTGCAGGTAGCAGATCCGGGGCTCCGGCCAGAGCTTCAGCAGCCGCCCCATGAAGAACTCTGAGCCAAAGAGCTTGGTGGGAACGTAAGCCCCATACTTGGGGAAGCCAACCTCGTAAGGGGTGAACTCGCACCACTCTGGGGACCCAGAGTACAGGGAATGTTACCAGCGGCTACCCACCGGGACGCCAGCGTTCCCCCTCGCCCTCACGCCTGAGCGAGAAGCTTTGCCTGGCCGGCAGCGGGAGGCAGCACCCGACTGTGCTCCAAGGCTCCCATCTGTACCCGAGAGCCTGGCCTCTCACGCCCTCCGACCAGCCGTCTCCCCGCCGCTTCCTGCGCCTGCACACCCAGGCACCTGCGAAGTCTTCCCCGCTGATGTTGGTGCGGACGTTGACACCCGCGTAGATGGGATAAGGGTTCTGGCCCTGGCTCACGGCCTCCTGCTGGTCGGAGAGCTTGGCGGGGTTTTCCTGGGCAGAAAAGAAGGGAAGCTGATGGGCTTTGTGGGAGTTCCCTTTTCCTATCCCGACGGCCTGGGGCCGGCACCCTGCAGGGTGTGGCGACCTGTGGCGTTGCCAAGGTGGGTGCTCCAGAGACAGCTCTCTAAGGGGCAGGCTTCAGGCTGTGGCAGAGGTAAGGCCACTGCGGGTTTTGTGCCGTTCCAGAGGCACTGGGAACACCCTTCCTTCCACCTTCCTTCCCATTCAAGAAAGCATATCAAAACCACAGAGAATCAGGGTGACATTTTTAAAGGAATAACTGAAAATCCACTCTGCTTTCTTTAAGAAGCAAATCACTGGAAAACATCAATTCTTTTCTTAGAAGTTAGAAATAACCTGTGATACATATCCACAACGGATAAGCACACGCCAGTGGGCCAGGCCCTCAAGGCTCAGCCCTCACCGGCTCTGAATCGCTCATCTCCCAGGGTTTCTGGGCTTGCAGTTCTAGGAGAAGCCACCAGGTGGCGGAAGTCAATGTTTCTTGAGCAAGTGGGTGAGAGAGGTGGTCTGCCTAAGCCGGCATTTTGGAATCCCCTCCAACACTTGCAAAACACACTTGTGCCAGTGCTCCACCCCAGGCCCAGTGAAAATCAGTGACTCTGGAAGTGGGGCTCGGGCATGGGGCGTTATTGAAAAGCTGCACATGTGATTCTAATATGCAGACAGACCTGAGAACTGCAGACCAGCCTCTCCCTCCCCAGGGGTTAGGAGCCAGGGAAGATGAAGGGGTGTCAACCCTCGCCCCCCACCCAGGGATCTCACCCTTTGCCCCCAGGGAGCTCAGACCTAAGGGATAGCTTTGCAAATCTCAGATCTTAGCCTAGTGGCTAAGGCAGAATTAGGTGCTGGAGGGGCAGAGGTGGAGGGCAGCCATGTTTGTTACCTGCTCTTCTCTTACCTCCTCGTACAGGAAATACTCAATGAGGAGGCCCCAGATGTCAACGAAGGAAACGCTGCGACCGTTGCTTTCCAGGTTCCGCAGTTCCTGAGCGTAGTATTGTAGTTGCTCCGAGGACACTGCGCCCACCTTACTGCTGCAGACCCGGGCCCGGGCATGCTCAGTGGGGCCCTGCAAGGCCACCTGGGACCAGGCCGGGTCCTTGTACAGTGTGGAGATGCACCTGGGCATGAAGGGAATTTGGGGCAGTTAGGGGCAGGGGGCCTAGCAAAGGGAGAGAGGGAGGCAGGGGTCTGTGAGTGACCCCTCCTCCCCATCACTTATACCCATTGCCCTGCATCACCCGCTCAGGGGGCCCCTGGGGACTCAGTCCCTTCCCACCCCTTCTGGCCCCCTTCGGGGCAGCCCCCACCTGGGACTCCACCAGATCACCGGGTCACACCCCTGCCCCTTCAGAGCTCTTCTTTACTCTGTGCCCTGCCCCCACCTCACTTACCAGGTGGACCCAGAGACCCCACTCAGGTAGGTCACAGTGTCCAGGAGGCTGAGCTCCTGCAGCGCTGCCAGGCTGCCGTACAGGGAAGACATGGCGCGGGTCCCACCTCCAGAGCCCAGCACGGCCACCACAGGCACCTGGGCATGGTAGTAAGGGAGACAACCACATCTGCCACCACTGCCATGCATTCACACAGCACTGCCAGAATGTCGGACTTCGATCCAAGCTCCTCACACGTATTACCTCAGTGAATCCTCCCAGAAGCCCAGTGAGACCCCGCTTTTACAGAGGAGGGAACTGAGAGGCACAGGAAGGTGAGAGAATGTGCCCCAGTCGTGCAGTTGGTAAGTGATGGGCTAGCAATCTGGAGCAGTGCGGCTCCAGAGATGGCTCTGAACCATCACCCCAGGAAAGGGTGTACCTGCCAGGTATAGCGGACTCACCCCAAACAGCTACGGTGGGGTTCCTCAATCTTGGCACCACTGATAACTGTGGTCCAGATAACTCTTTGTTGTGGGGGTCTGTCCTCTCTGTGTTGTAGCTATTTAGCAGCATCCCTGGCCTTTACCCAGGAGATGCCAGTATCATCCCTCCCCCTGCACCCAGCTGTCACAATAAAGCATGTCTCTAGACACTGACAAGTGTCCCCTGGGTGGGGTGGGAGTGGGGGGCTGAATTGCCCCAGTTGAGAACCACTAAGCTAAAGTCACAAAAACCACCCAGCGGCCTGGGCCTCCACCTACAGGAGAGGTGCCTGTGGGGTCGGACCAGGAGTGTTTTAGTTGCTCAGTTTTTCCACGAAGGTGTCACTCATTTCACCCAGATTTTTGGTTCCTTTCTCTGCCTTTTATTCTCCTATCCTAAAAGGAAAATGTTCCCCAGCCACTGTACAGCAAGGGCACCGCCGCTTCAGAGAACTGGAGGAGACAGAGCTCCCTGCAGGCAGGGTGTGTGCCTTCCTGCCAGGCTCACTGGGGGGGGGCTGGCTCTGCCCCCCGACAACACGTGCTGCCTGGAAAAGGCCACCAGCTTGTTCCTGATTCACCGTGGGCCTCGGCCTCAGCACTGCCTTTCCTTCTGTCTGCTGTTTCCCCACCTCCCTGCCCCAGTTCAAATGTAGAAGCCCAATGTGATTATTGAAGAAAAAATAAAGGAAAAATTAATGGGGTCTCTTCTCAGCCTTACAGCTAAGAAGAACCTCAAGCTTGAGGGAAAACGATAAATCCATCCTTGACGATTAAACTCTTAAACTTGACTAAAACTCTCAGTCCTGTGTTAGACATTATACAGATTATGGTCAGCACAGCACACTGGGTGCAGCCCCCAGTCCGACACACGACCTCCCCAGAGAAAGCTCCCACGTGGCCAGACCGCCTGACGCCCCACCTGACCGCCTGAAATCCGTGATCGGAATTACTGATGTAGGTAGTTCCTACATCGTAAGGGACTAATCAAATAGCTAAGAATGCAGGGCCACTTTCTCTTTTGTGATCCAGTTACATCATAAAAACATGATTTTTCTTTGTTCCTTGGAGCATTTCTAGGGTTATTTCTAGTTATGTTTCCAGTTTGCAAACTCTGAGACCCTTGAATAATCTCTGTCATTTATGTGTATTTCTAGCCAGAGACTTCTCTTTTTGATTACACCAACAGTATATTTGGAGAAAGGGCCTGTAAGGAGGTTCTGGGAGCTCCTCCGGGTGGGGCCCCGATCTAACAGCACTGGTGTCCTAGTAGGAGGGAGAGAGAGATCTCCACCCCCTGCACCTGCGCGGAGGGAAGGCCTCGTAAGGACACAGCAAGAAAGTGGCCATATACAAGTCAGGAGGAAAGGCATCACCAGAAACCAACCCTGATGGCACCTTGATCTTGAACTTTGGGCCTCCAGGTGAGAATACACATCGTTGTTTAAGTCTCCCAGTCTGCGGTGCACTGTTTGGACAGCGGAGCTGACTAATTCACCTCCCTTGGCCAGACTATTCAGCCCCCACAACATATGGGGGCCTGACTCTTCCAATCGGCTCAGGCGAACAGGCCTGCCCTGTCCCCCTCTGCTCCCCACACTTCTCCCTCTAGGCTTCCTGTCACATCTTAGCCACACAGTCCTCTCAGGGGAAGAGACTGGATTTGGTTCTTAGGACACTGGGGTCTCCTCCATTCCTCACCTGGCCACTGTCAGGAGCCTGGCTCAATCCCAGCACCTGCTGCAGGGCCTTGGACACGATCTGCTTCCTCTTGTCCAGAAACTCTCGCTCCCCATCACAGAGGTCAAAGCCAAGGCGCAGGTCAAGGTCCCCAGAGCTGCCTCAGGTGGGGTGGGGTTGGGGTCCTGAATGACTGTTCAGTGGAGGAGAGCCTCGGGCCCAGCCACTTTTTCACAGGAGCAGACCCGCACTCCATGGAACCCCTCAGGAAGATCCCCCAGCATCAGACAGGCCCCACCCTCCCCCAACCCCCAGCTGAGCAGAGTAGTGGGGAGAGTCCCTGCCACATCCAGCCCAGTCCAAGAGCCTTCCTCCTGGAGAGAGCCTTTCTCACCTCATTTCTGCCTCCACACTCAGAGCCACCTCCTGGCCCTGAAAGAGACAGCAGCCGTCTGCAAGCATACTGGGTGGGATTCTCCCACCGGCAGCTGCTCTTGCTCCAGTAACTCTGGCCCAGATGTGAACCATGGCTGGTCTGATCTTAAACCCCCTCTCAGGACCCTCCCCCAGACCTTTTTTGGGGGTCACAAAGCAGGCCAGTGTCCCTCAGATACCCAGTCCGGGCCTTACCTCCCCCAGAGCCACCAAGCGCTGTTCCTCCTGACCTAGGGTCAGAGAGGAGAGCAGGATGCTCCCCTCCCCCAGGTTGCTGTTCTGAGCCTCCAACTCAGCACTCGGGCCACTCTGCAGAGAAGCGAACACCGTGGAGCCCCAGGGTGAAGGAAACGTGCCTGCACCCACATGGCAGCCCTGGACCGCACTCGAGCGGACTAATTCCATCATCCGCCTCCTCCAGGCTCTGGGCTCACTCACCTGCAGGATTGTGAGCTTCTCCACCAGCTCCACATCCAGCCTGGAGCGAAGCACCGGATTCACATGGAAGGTAAAGGTGGCTGGGGGGCTTGCCTCCAAGGGAGGCTGCAGAGGCAAGAGCTGTGGTTTCTCGTAGGCCCCGGGCACTGCCAGCTGAACCTGCCTAGAGCCTGGGAGCAGAGGGCCCCGGTGAGTGGGCGAGAGCAGCAGTGCGGGTGTGTGTCTCATTGATGGTAGCGCTCCTAGCAGCAACTCCCTCTTGGAAATACCAGCTCATCACCCTGCTCACCCTCTGGCTCTGTGGCCCATGGCAAAGGCACCATGAAGGGCACTTGGGGCCCTATAACGTGCCCTGGTCCGAACTGGGAACCCGGGGGAGAGGGGGACACACACACTGTCTAGGAGAGGGGGAGAGGCAGGGAGGGAGAGGTAATGGGGCTGATGATTTTGAGATTATTATATTAAGTATATAAAATATAATTTTACAAAAAGTTATAACATTAAAATGTAGTTACTTTTCTCTGGGTTCTAGGTAGAATTATAGGTGATCTGTATTTTGACTTTATACTTTTCTGTGTTTTCTGCATAGGGCAGGTATTTTTTCCAAAATTATATATGTGACAAAGAAGTTTGTTTTAAAAAACTTACTATTTTCTATCATCTAAAATTTATTCTTTTTAGCCCTGGCTGGTGTGGCTCAGTGGACTGAGCACCCATCTGTGAACCAAAGGGTCGCTTGCTGGTTTGATTCCCAGTCAGGGCACATGTCTGGGTTGCGGGCCAGGTCCCCAGTAGGGGGCGTGCAAGAGGCAACTGTACATTGATGTTCTCTCCCGCTCTTTTTCTCTCCCTTCCCTTCTGTCTAAAAATAAATGAAATCTTTAAAAATACATATACAATTTTACAAAAATTGTATTGTAATTGTCATGTTAATTATTACATTGATTACCAGTTTTCAACTCGTAGTTCCCCTATCTGTTGTGCCCATTCAACCTCTTTGCTCATCACCTTGGAGGAGGTTTGTGGCCAGACTGCAAGTATCTCAGCCCTTCGCTCCCAAAGTGTAAGATCTTGGGAGAACACAGATGGTTTGCAGAGGAGGTGAAAGAAAGAAGGGAGCTCCTGAGCACAGAGAGAATAGGTGGCTGGGAGAAGCGGGGCAGCCAGCCCAGGCAGGGAGGAGGTGAGGAGGGGCCGGCGGCCCAGGAGCAGCAGGGCCGCGCTATTCCTAGCAGCGCTCTGGGGAGGGGGAGACCCCAGAGAGAAATGGCTGAGTGTGACACCCAGGCGGAGGGGACTGCAAACGCCTCAGGAGGAGAGGTCCAAGTGGAATTCCTCTCCTCACACATAATCCTTGGCATTAAATGAGACCTGGAGACTCGACATGAACCGGGACGGGGTGGGGGGAAATTAGAGAAAATACGAAAAGTACAGTTTTTTCACACCATGGTTTTGAGGTTGATACGCACGTGCTGTTCACAGTGAGAAACAACCAATGCTGGTGGAGAGGGCAGGCACCCTGCAGGGGCCCGACCTGGGTTCGCCCTGGCTCCACCACTCACTGGCTGTGTGACCTTAAGCAAGTTTCTTCTTTGAGCCTCAGGCTCATCAATTAAGAGAGGATAATGATTGTACCTACTTTGCAGGGTTGTTATGAGTATTAAAGGATAAAACACATATCAAATGCTTAGCTCACTGTCTGACTCATAGTATGGGTTGGTGTCACCTGGGTGGGACTCATCCTATGGGCTCAGCCACTCAGCGCTCAGTGTTGGAGGGGACGTGGCTGTCTCGCAGCCTCTGCTCCACTCCCACCTGGCCCTCCTCCGGAGCCACTGCCCTCAGCTCTTCACGTCTCCCGCAGCGCTCTCTCCGCCACGTGACTTCACTTCCTCCCAGGGAAAGACTGACTAAATTCCCAGCCCTCCACCTGTAGGGTCAGCCTCGGGACTTGTTTTGATAACATAATGTTGGTGGCCTTCACCCAAAGGCTTGAAAAGCACTTGTTCATTTGGGCTTGCTCTCTGATGCCTCTGCCCTGAGCTGCCAGTCACAAAGGTGGACGAGGGACACACAGTACAGAGCCAGGTCACTCCCACCCACCCAGCCTCAACTGGCCCAGCCCCAGCCCACCACCCGGTGTGTGAGCCAAGTCAGTGCTTCCTGCTGTCTGCCACTGAGGTCTGGGGCGCTTCTGCAGAGCAGTGGCTGGACTGATACAACCTCTGTGCTCGCATATCTCCAGGGACGATCCTTTTCATCCTTGGTCAGCTTTAAGCAGTGAAAAGTTAAAAACTTTCTACCTGGACCCATCTCCTTGAAATCAGCAGGTGGCTGAACACCCTAGGAGAGAAGGAAAGACCCAAGGCCGCTGGCCAGACTCACCATACTTTCCATGTGGAGCGGTCTCATCTCCCCCGAGGGCACCCTGGATCCTCAGACAGGGCTGAGCCTGAGGAAAGCAGAGGACTATGGGAGCCAGGCAGTCACAAGGCCCGAACCGGGGTGGGGGAGGTAAAAAGGGAGGGGTATCGGGGGCAGTGTCCACACAGCAATCTTCCCAGGGCCTGTGCCTTGCAGGCAGGGGTCTTCTGTAGCGGCCTGCCCTCCTAGGACTCAGAAGTGGCCCCTCGCGGGAAAGGGGCAGGAGGCGAGGGCCCCCGACCGTGGCCTCTTCGGCAGTCTCAGAAGCCCGGGCCCCACGGGAGCAGTGCGCTGCGCCGGGCAGAAGGCTGTGCGCTCAGCAGGGAGGCAGTTTCTTTATCCTTTGTCGCTGGAGAAGCCCACCCAGCACACCTCCCCTCTGAGGGGGGGTTGAGGGTCCTTCAGAGAGGCAAGTGGGTGGGATGGCTCAGTCATGGACTCCTCGATGCCCCCCAGCCCTGGGCAGCCCCACGCTGGGGTCTTCCCTACTTACCACCAGGACACCATTGGTGATGACTTCAGATGCAGGCACCTGGCTGCGAAGGAGGAGGGGCTCATTGGAGGGGCCCCTCAAGGTGGCTATTACTATAATAATGTGACCAAAGCAGTTGGAAGAGCCTGGGCAACATGGCAGGGGTCGGGGTGGGTGTTAGCCAACACTCAAATGGGTGTCAAGGCCAGGATGTCCCCTCTCAGGCGAGGCCAGCCCAGGACCTGGTGATTGTTGGCTGGGAGTCGTCCATGATTTCAGAGTAAATGGGACTCACCTCTTTTCCAGAACAAACTCCACCTGCAGCTCTTGTGAATCCTAATGGAGGGAGCAAGAAAGCACCAGTTTTCAAAGAGCTCAGGAAGCCTCAGGGGTCATCCCTGCCCCCCAGCCCTGCTCAGCTCCAGGGACTAGAAGAGGAGACTGTTGTGGCTTCTTTGGGCACAGGAAGGGAAGTGGCATCTCCACAAGAAGTTTCATCCATTCAGAACTGTGCAAGTGCTATTCTGGGCACTGAGGATTTAGCAGCAATCAGGACAGACAAACCGTTCTGCCCTCAAGGAGCTCACACGTTGGTTCTACTCAGGGAAGAAGTGTGTGAGGAACCCCTCGGTAGGGTCAGTGGTGCAGGATGGAGGCTCTGTCTTGGAGGCCTGGTCTGCCGACTGGGAGTCCTCCTCAGTGCCCCGTGCAGGGCGCCCTCTACTTGAGCCCAGCTCATTGTTGGTGCGGATGGGCAGCTCACCTGCTGGTTGAGTGGGAAGGTGTGCCTGTGGGGTTGGCCAGGCTTGAGGCTCTTCAAGTCAAACAGCAGCACGGAGAGTTCATCACTGCCCACGATGTCCTTGTCATAGAGGGTGAGCTCCAGGACATTCTGGAGACAGGGCAGGCAGGAAGTGGGAGCCTGAGGCAGGGCAGGCACCCTGAAGGAGCCCTCTCCCTCCCCAGCCCGGCCCCTCGCCAGCCCTCACCTTCACAGCGCCATGTATCTGGTAATGGAAGGTCTCATTCCACTCGGGGTCACTGCAGTTGGCTATCACCCTCGTCTGGGCGCGGCTGGGAGAGGCTGTGGGCAGCCACAGCTGCACATAGCAGTCAGCTTTGGACACTGCGAGTAGGATGGGGAGGGATCCTGGCTTCAAGTTCTTATTGCTGAGAAGGGTGCCTGCAGGAGGCTGGGATGGGAGGGGAAGGTGCAGAACTAGGGGAGGAGGCTGCCCACGTTGCAGGGATGGGGGGCAATGAAGGGAGAGCCCTTGCCCTGGGCTCCATCTCCACCAGTCACACCTCCCATTTGACTGAGTGGAAATCCTGCAGTGGCCAGTTGAAAAGGTCATGTGGCAGCACAGACCATTGCTTAACTACTTCCCAGAGAGGACTTGATTCGGGTGACAGAATTGCCCCCCACAGTGTGAGCACTGGCATGGAGAGTTCATGGAAGGTGGGCGTTGACTTCTGGAGCTCCTCCCAGGCTGTCACCACTCTGCTTGCAAGCCTCAGGGAGGAGTCAGGTCTGCACAGTGCCCCCCTCCAGCTCCTGCCTGCCAGCCCTGGGGCTGCAGCCTGGGCTCCCTCGCTTCCCTCCACGGGCAGCACCAGCCCCTTGGCCCCACTCCAAACACACACACTTCAGGCCCGCCCTGGCTGAGCTCTGCCGAGCGTTCCAGGAAAGGGGAGAAAGCATGGAATTGGGGGTCACTCACACAGGTCTGAGCCCTGGATGTTTCTGGCCCTCAGCACCTTCACCTGGAGGTCATAGTATGGGTGAGTTTCCCGCTGAAACAATATAAGTCAGGGGATTCAGTTCCAGGAAGCCAGGTGAGGGGCCTGATCTCCTTGCAGCGATGTCCAGCTCGGGTTTCCCTGGTCTCGTCAGGAAGCAGCAGCCTGGCCAGGATCACCAGTGTTGCAGTGCCTGGGACCCGGGAGGCCTTGGCAGGGCAGGCGTTGGAAGTTCAGCATGTTGGTGCCAAGCCTGGACCTCAGAATCACTCAGGCTGGCTTCAAATCTAAGCTCCACCATGGACCAGCGGAGTGGCCTTGGCAAGTTGCTTGGATTCTGTATGCTTCCGTTTTCTCATCCACAAAGTGGGGCTTATGATGATACTCTCACGGGGTGGCGGTGAGTTTTCAATAAGAAGCCGTATAAAGTGCTTGGCCTGAGTACTTAATACATGTATCCATTTTCGCTAGTTACGGTTATCATGCACCACGTACTTGGCACTCCCCGCAGACCACAGGGCACTGCTGTAGTGTGAGAGGTGAAGTGATGTGCTTAAGGAGATTAAATATTAGAAGAGAAAATTGTGATCAACCCCACCTACTCACTCCCTGACAGAGGCTAGATGGCCTGGGAGGCCGAGGGCAGCTGAAGGGAAGCCAAGAACCACCCAGCTTGCACTGGTCAGATGAGTCGCTACGGAGACTGCAGCTCGAGCTCAGGAGAGATAACCACAGACTGTGGGCCCCTGGGCGTGAAACCATCTCCTCAAAACCCAACAGCCAGACCAGAGCATTCCAGGCAAACCCAGCCGACTGCAAGGACCACGAGATCTAGCCCTCCATTCCTAACTGGGGGGATTATCTTCAAGAGCCAAGGTCTTGGCCAACCTCTCTAATTTAAACTCCCTCAGGTTGTCTGGAACAAATTGGTTCCACCCCAGATCAAAACCCAATTCCCAGGCTGGCCTCAGGCTTCCCAGGGAACTGTGCTCCGAGGACCCCTCCAGTCCCCATTTCCGGGAAGATCAGGTACTTTACCCGCCAGTGACTCCACTGAGGTGACCTGTTCTCTCTCTTTCGCAGCCACACCACGCCCAGGAGGGGCAGCCCCTTGCTTGCTGGCCACCGGGGCCAGAGTGCCCAGAGCATGGCCGGCAACCCACTTCCCAGCAAGAAGCCGCCTGCTTTCCAGAGCTACCTTGCTCTCTTCTGCACACACTCACTGCCCGTTCAGGTCTGACAGGTGGTGCTGTGGTGGAGAGGGTGGAGCTGGCTGCTTTGCTGAGGACTCAAGGCCCTGTGGCTGGAGGTGGGGTTTGACAGGCTCCAGGAAGTGACTGGAGCCCAATTGCCTCAGGCAGGGGACACTCTGGTTCCCAACCCCAGCCCCTGGTTATCACTGGGCTGTTTATGGAAAACATACCTGAGCCCACCCAAGTGTTCAGCCTTCTAGGGGATGCTGACTGCCCCAGGGAACAGCAGCCAGGAGGTATTGCATCAGATGCCCAGTCCCCTCCAGCCATCAAAACAAGCCTAAAACCAATACCTTTCAAGTCCCACCTCCCCCACAACACTGAAGAAAAAGCACAGAAGTCTCTGGTTCAGTGACTGATTTGGATTCAGAGGTGTTCCTGATCTCTCCTCGCCTCCCTCATTCTTTCCCTGCAGAGAGGCTGCTGTGTGCAGAACCTGCACCGTCAGGCCTGGAACCAAAGGTAAGGAGAGCCCATCCACATCCTGAAGAAATTCCCAACCTCAGGACTCCCTGTGTGTAGGGACCCGCCCTGCCTGGTTTCAGGAGCTGTAACCCCCCATGGCTAAGGCTGAGTGAGCGACCTTTGGACCACAAGCCACTAAGAAGACGAAGCTTATCTACCTGGCAGGAGTGCCACTTCTGCTCCTTTTTCCGTAACTGGCCCCCAATGCTTGATCAGTTAGCCAATGACGGGTAAGATTCCCCAAGGGAGGGATGACCTAAGAAAGGTACGATCATGGGGGCCCCCAGGGAAGAACTTGGGGGGCTATAGCAAAAGGGGGTGATGGACCCTTGCCCCTCAGTTTTGACATAGCCTGAGTCCTCATTCTGTCTGCGAGAAGTCTCCTAATCTCTTGGCTGCCTTACTTCCCCTGCCTGACTTAAGCCTGAAACAATGACAGAGGGCGGTGCAGCCCTGTGCTGGAAAGGGCAGGGTCCCTAGGGCCATCAGGCCTAAGAAAGAATACATAAAATCCTGTGAAACGTGCTTTGCTAAGAATACTCTCAATTAAATGATAAGGGTCTGAGCAGGAAATGAGTTTGTTTCCCAAAGTTTTATAGCCCCTTAACTAACAGACTCTGACTCAGAATGAGCCCTCGTAGTTCTCTGTATGTCATCTATTGTTTGATCCTTACTGCCAGACAATGACTGATGAGCTTTACCTGTATTCCTGTGCAAAATGAACCCAATAAAAGCCCACTGAGGAAAGGCCCTTCTCCTTTGAGAGATCGGCCACCATTCCTCCCCAAGCAGATCATGTCTTGGTAGACTTATTCTCATCTGTAGTGCCCGGGGTGGAGCCCCCCCCACACACCACCTGTGGCTTCGGCCCAGGCCCCCTTCCTGGGTCAGTGTAAGTACGTGGGCAGTGCGGCTGTACAGGAAGAGACACAAACAATATCAACGAGGGCAGGTAGGAAGCAGGTCTGCCAGCCCTCAAGCTACTAGAGATGAAGGCTTTACAGTCCTGTCGACCCACGTAAGCCTTAGGCTGCAGATGGTATGGGGTGCCCCTTTTCTGCGGACCTCAGCCACCTGGGTGGACAGGACACGGCACAGTACCCGGCAGAGGGAAGCATCTCCGGGCAATGTGTTGTTGGAAGACACATTTCTGTTCCTGAGCCAAGACCAGGCCACGTCCACACTCCTCCGCAAGGCCCTTGGTGGAAACTGGAAAAAAATCTAAAAACCAGGTGATTCAACTTCAAAACAAACCCTACAGGCAAGTTCAGACTAGACACTCTCAGAATAAGAGGATATGATGTCGTTGGCTAAACCCCAAGGGAAGGGCCTGTTTCTACTTAATTTGGAGCATGAAGCCAAGACCTGTGCTGGGGTCTCAGAAATGCTCAAGTCCAAGCCCCTTGGTGACCTGTACACACAGCATGGGAAAACCCACAGACGCACAGAGCCTGAGGGAGGGGCGCGAAGTGAGCTGGCCGGGCAAACGGACGCCCTGCCTGATCAGTGTGCCCTCCGGGCCGAGCCCCGCGCCCCTGGAAGTCGTCCGCCGTGCCTCAGGGAGGCCGTGCCTCTTTGTTCCAGGTGTTTTTCATCCCAGAGAAAACTCAGGATGGCCACAGAAGGCCCGAGGGGGCTAATAAAGGACCAAAGGACCTTTTTAGAGTTGGCCAAAGTGGACCAACATTTCTCCACTTCTCAAACATCAGCGAGTCTGTCAGTCCCACCAGTTCCATAGCTCTCGCGACCCTCCCAGCCATCACGAGCAGCAGGAAGAGGCACGAGGCCCTGGGATGAGCCCGAGTTCCCCTTGTGGTGCTGGGAACGTTCTTCATCTGTCTGCCGCTACACCAGCCACTCTGCTGTGCTAGACGGCAGGTCCCCACACACGTGCAGATACACCCGATGGTCACTACCTGGCTTACTCTTCTCAATTCTTGGCTAAATTAAGATCCTCATTCTTTACATCAAACTCCACAGGAAGGGGGAAAGAGACCCAAATAGGCTTGGTTTCTTATTTTATGATGTTTATTATGAGAGACCTTCATAGGTCCTCACTACAGGGCTTTCACCTCTAGCCTCCTCCATATCACCGCTGAGGGCACAGTCTAGGGAAGGAAGACTGGCATTGGGAAGCTGGGTCGTTCATGTGTTCCACAAGGGCAGAAAACACATCCTTTGTTCTACTGCTTCAAGCACATGTGCCACACAGGTAGTGGGACTGGAAGACACAAACACGACAGGCCGGGAAGGCGGGGCTTGCGAGGGGGAGAGTTTCCACGGCACGACAATTTCACCGATGCTCCGGGAGGAAGCCTGGTTTCGTGGTGCTCACGGGGCCAAGGGCAGCAGCGCTTCCTGTGGGTGGGCGTGGCCAGTTGGGATGGTGGCTCTGATGGAATGCGGATGGATCTCCAAATGGTGAGCAGAATCCCCCGTCTCCGAGAACCCGTGTTGGCGGCACTGGTTGTCCCTCCAGAACCTCCAGAGAGCACGTGCCTGGGAGAAGCCTCGTCTACAACACCAGCAAGTCCGTCTACAGCACACACCCAAAACGGCATAGCACGTCAAGGCCAGGCCACTAACCGGGGTCAGTGTTGGGCACCCTCACTCACCCTCACTACCGTTAAAGACATTGAGGAACCAAGACTGCAAGTCTGCAAAACACCGGGAGGACGGGATGCAGGGCCTCTCTCCCCAGTCCTCCGTCCTCGGCCAGCCGTGCTAGACTCCCGTGTGCCTCGAGGCTGCCCCGATGGAGGCAGGTCTGCCCCCACATGCCAGTCAGTGCTCAGCGGGTCTGTTGGGGAGAAATTTTACAAACCTACGCACTGCTGCTCCTGCGGCCACACCACTCTCACAGGTATGACACGTCACTGTCACTGCCTGATCTGGTATTCCTCTGTGTGGCAGAGACCCACCTACCTATACATCCCAGTGCGGCCCCCCAGCCCCTGCCAAACGGAGCTGTAAGTGGACGGCACTGGCTGGAAAGACAAAGGCGCCCCAAGCACAAAGCGCTCACCCAGCAGGACCAACCCAGCCTGCCCTGGGCCTCTGCAGATGGCAGCCTGAAGATGGGGACGGCCACACCCCGAGTGTGGTGCTGTCCATCCTCAGAGCTGCTGTCACACTCGGCCCTGAGGGAAGGTGTGCAAGGCCTGTCCTCGGCCCAGAATGATGCTCTCCTAAGCTTCCAGGGGCAGCGTACGGTCCAAGGAGGACCTATTTACAAGACACCTGACAGTCAGTTACCAATGTACCCCTAGTAGATGGGACTTCCTCTTGCTTCTCTCTTTGCCTTGATTAAATATTAGTTACTCCCAATGTCAGAAAAATGGGGAGGAAAGCCTGAGTGGAGCAGTGAGGGGAGAGATACAGGAAGAAAACACTGAGAAAGAAAAGGAGACCGAAAAATAAAGAGATGAGTGGGGAGGCTCCTGGGGGAGGCTCCTGGGGGCACACGGGGTGCGGTGCCTATGGGGCAATGACTGTCATTTCCTACAGGACGGCGTTGGCCTTTGCAGCTAGAGGAGCTCTGGAACTGCTCCCTTCTCACGGGCTCTGGCAGCCAGGCCCAGGCTCCCCGTGAAGTCCTGCACATGTCTTAATAGAAAACTGAGTAACAACCCTGGGGCTACGGAAGCTTGCACGGTCCCCTTACTCAGGTGACTGGTATGCAAAGGCAAGGCGCGCCCACTGCCACCTCCTCCAGTCCAAGCAGGCATTAAATTCTCTGGAACTGCCTGCAACATAATGGCATATAAAGTATTAACTAATCTCTTTTTCTATTAAAAAGTCGGCGACACCAGACCACAAGTCAGATGAATTCAGAGACGTTCCAGGGCACAGGGTAGCCAGTAGTGTCCAAATGCGGAGACCTTGCTGGTGGCAGCAACCCCGATTCCTAAGGCCGGTGCCCCTTTCCCTCGCTGGGATGGCCAAGCTGTCCATCTGCTGAGTCCTGGGCACGCTGGGCTCAGGTGTCCGCCGGGTTCACCTCTTTGGAACAGAAGTAGTGCACGACCACTCCATTGGGGTATCTCGCAAATGCACTGCAGGGAAGACAAATGACTTGGGCATGAGGACGGCCTCTCGAGCCTGTCTCTTACCTGGAAAAGGCATCTTAGCCGGGAGCCATCCCAGCAGCAGCCCCGTCACCACAAAGAGCAGCCTGCCCCTAGCAGGGCTGTCCGACCTGCAGCCCACAGCAGCATGCAGCCCAGGATGGCTGTGAACTCGGCCCAACACAAAATCGTAAAATTTACTTAAAACATTATGAAAATTTTTTTGTCATTACATGTTGCAATGTATTTAATGTGTGGCCCAAGACAACTCTTTTTCTTCCAGTGTGGCCCAGAGACGCCAAAAGTTTGAACACCCCTGCCTAGGCTCTCTGGATTTATGCAGCCATTATCTCTGCCCAGTGACCGAACACAGCACGAGGTCCACGTGCTCAGGGATATTTCTTGCTAAGTCATCAACACAAAACACACAGGTAGGCAGGGCCGCAGGCCGGCCTGGCTCAGCACTGGCTCACTGACAGCCAACAGTCCTCCTCAAAACAAGTTTCAGGCTAATTCTAACAAAGGACAAGGGTTTGGGTATTTCTAAAGAAAAAAATTCTTCTGAGTATATGCCGTAAGACAGTATGATCCTGGCTCAGGACTGTACTCAAATTGTGAGGCAGCAGGCTGACAGATCTTTTTCTTCCTTCAAAGGTACAACCTTAAGGGCTAAGGACTTTCTCCCCACATATGAACTCTCCCATACCCACTGGCTGTATCACAATTTCTAGCTGCCGGAGGGAAAGACTTAATGGGCAAGATGTCAACAGTCCCATGCCACACACTTCAGGTGTGTGAATGCCCAAAGCCCACGCCAACAGCACGCACTGCCTGTCAGGCCTCGGAAACTGAACGTGCCCAGGACAGTCAGTGGCGGTGCTGGCTCCCCCCTTGGGCTGGAGGGCAGACTCCATCCTGAGCATGGTCCACCCAGCACAGACCCTTCAGAGGTGTGGAGCGGGCTCACCTGTTCCCAATCTTCTTCTTACACACCATGCACACCTTCTCCTCTGTGATGATGCATTTCACCTGCTGGTGTAAAATCCGCTCTTCCTGGACCTAGAGGGGCAGAGAGATTGGGGGAGAGGTCCCATGGGCTGGTCAGCAGAAATCCCTCCACCTGAAACACTTGCAACTAAATGTCAAGTGGGTTAAAGCTGCGTTAAGGAACACAGAGGTCTGCTTTTGTCAAAAGGAGTATGTGTAACTGTATCATGCTAAAAACTACTAGCCCACCCTAGGGTTTGCAAGGCTCATACCCGCAGGAACTCGGCATGGAGAAGGTTCTTGAGCACCTGGTTGAACCGTTTCTTTTGTGCATTTTCCTCTAAGACTTTTTCCAGGAAGATGCGTATGTCATTAATCTGAGTGTTTGCTGGCAGAAGGTTGAGGGCCTAGGGATGGGGACAGAGAAGGGAACAGAGTGAACTGAGGAAGTGGCCGAAGCCCCAGAGCTCCAGACCGCAGCCCTCCCTCCACCCCCCTCCCCACTCAGCGCCCCTGCGAGCGCCCCGTCTCCCCGGGAAGTGCCGACCTTGGTGGTGTCCAGTTTGCTGTGGTGCAGCTCAAGGACCTGCAGGGCCGCCTGGAGGTTGGCTTGTGGCTCCAGCAGTTCCAGCTTGATTGGCCCCAGGCAGTGAACACTGGGGGGCGACAGGTACATCCGGAGCAGGGACAGATACACCTGTCTCACGGGCACAAGCCACGTACATCAGGTGGGCGGCAACCCCTCCCCGCCCCCAGAATGCCCAGCATGACTGCCCCTAAAGTTAACGGGGTTGGTCTAGCAGGGGTGTCCAACCTTTGGCATCTCTGGGCCCCACTGGACGAAAGTTGTCTTGGGCCACACATTAAATACACAAACACTAACGAAAACAAAAAAAATCTCATAACGTTTTGAGTACACTGACGATTTTGTGTTGGGCCACGTTCACAGCCATCCTGGGCCGCGTGCGGCGCACGGGCTGCGGGTTGGACACCCCCGGTCTACAGTAACAGCTGCCACGGAGCACTCAACACTCATCATTTTCACCTTTTAAAAGATTTTGGTAAAGAGTCAACTGAAGGTATAAAAAATTAGGGATTGTGCTTTCCTCGAGAGAAAAAACCAAATGCCTTGTATCTGCTAACCACCAGCAAAATGCCAGCCCTGCAGAATGAATGATTCTGCTCCCTCATTTCCTTTGGCTCTGGAGCCTGAGCCCCGTCTTGTTTGACAGGTAAGGATTAAGCCAAGAGGAGGGGCTGCATTTCCTACCAGTACCAGCACCACAGGGATCTCGACCTCAGCACCCAGCATTTTGGGCCAGATGATTCTTCGCTGGGACTGCCCTGTGCCTTGTTTAGGAGCAACTCTGGCCTCTACCTCCTGGGTTCCAGGAGTAACCCACGCCCCGGTCACAGCAATGAAAGACGTCTCCAGACACTGACAAGTCCGTGTGCGATCTGGACAGAGCTCAAATGTGCACGTTATCAGAACCACCAGATGCTCCTCTCGACAGGCTGACCACACAATTACAATACGAGACAGGACTGTTTGAGAGGAACGGAGCACAGGTATCCCTCATAATCACATGCATGACAACGGACGCAGACCAGAACTCTGCCAAGCAAACCAGGACACAGGGCCGCCCCGCCCCTCCCTCACTGCACACAGGCAGGTTCAGTCACTGCGCTGACCTGTGCCCCGTCTGCACTCTTCAAGTCACACAAGTGCCACCTGTGGCCAAACCAGAGGTGGGCAGGCATGCCAAGACAGTGGAGTGCACGCATGCCCCCTGGGGCCTGGGTCACTACTCACGTCTTTGTTGCCGTCTTTGTTCTGGTCATAATGCTTGTGGCAGTACCTGCAAGGGAGAAAGTCTTACACAAGGCCAGGGGGACCACCTCTAGAGACACAGCATCTACGCCGCCTGCACGAGCGGCCTAATGAGAGCCCACACCAGAGGCCGGCGCAGAGGGGGCTCCCCCCAGCTGCAGAGGGGGCTCCCCCCAGCTGCAGAGGGGAGGCACAGTGGCTTTCTTAGTCTCTCACGCCTCTCATCTCTCTGGCGGGCCTGCTTTTAGACCCCGAGGGAGGTGGGAGGACAGTCAACGTACTCCTCAGCCATCTTCGTGTCCTTCAGGATGTGGACATAGATGAAGAGAGCTTGCTCGTGTTTCCCCATGCGCCCCAGCAGGAGAGCGCGCTCTTCCAAGAGGCCTGTGGGGGGAAAGGCATGTAAGTAACCACCACCACCACGGTGCAGGCACAGGCCAGGGGCTGAGCCACTAGAGCAATGGGGACTGGAGCAATATAAACTGGGAAATAATATTTTTATTACTTGGGACTTAGTCAAGGAGAAAATTACTAAAATTTTTAAAAGGGGGGAGAGTGCTATTTTAGGAGGTGTTTATCCCATCTCTTCGTGACCACTCACAGATGGGGCGAGAACACCCAGCAGCCAGGTACACAGTAAGCGCCTACACTGGGCCAGGCGCTTCAAAAAAGGTAAACACTTGGCCTCTGTCCTCCCTGAGCTTACACATCAAACAGCTATGTGTCTTTTCAAGGCAAATCATGCCAACTTACAAAAGTCACTAAATGATGCACCTGAAGCAACAAGCAGGTTCCAGCCTGGCTATCAATTAGCATGCGGCTCACACCCCAGAGATGCCTCCCAGGCACAGCACAAAAGTGAGTCCTCAGAGGGGACGGGAGAGGAACACCCCCCTCACGCTCGTGGTTTTTCCCAGCCCAACTTTTCAGGGGGCTGGGGAGCTGGATTAATTTCTGCATTAGCGGCAGCTAAAGGGGTTTTTGCCCCAACCCCAATACTCACCATCAAAAGGAAAATCGCAGATGAGTCGGCCCGGGTCATAGTAGCTGGAAATTTCCAAGAACATAAGGAGCTTCCGTCGATACTCTCCCAGCTCACCCTCTTCCTCTCCGGCAGGAACTGGAGCTTTGCCTTTGAGGGAGACAAGGCTCAGCATAAAAGGACACTGTCGGGAAGCCCATGGGCTTGTCAAGGAAAACGAGGGGGCCAGGGTTCGGCGATGTCACCACAACCATCTGAAAGGGCCTCCCGAGTGGTTTCCAGTGGCCTTCTTTTAGTTTACGGTCTCTATCTACATGGCCCCCAAACATCAGCTCGAGGTGAAAAAATAATAAAAGTCTGCACAGAGAAACGCTCTGGTAGGCAAACCTGTTTCTTATCCTGAAGACAGATCTGTTCCTTCCCTCCCCCAGGGCTGACACCCAGAGATGTTTAGAGACGCCCGGATCCAGACGAGCTGCTGAGTCTCAAGTTCTGGGTCACTTAGCTGCTCTGGCTCCTCAGAGGAACTTCCTGCCCCCCCTGGGGCCCACCACAGAGAGGCCTGCTTCCCTCCACCACACGCAGCACCCTCGGGACCCCGCTTGTCTCTAAGGCCAGGGGCCACATGACTTTCTACGAGAACTGGTACCTGCGGGGAAGGACAGGAGATACGCCTTCATCAGCCCTTGCACCTTCTCGCAGTACAGCTGGATCAGGCAGTTGTGGAACCGGGAGCCCGTCTCCTCCCAAACGTGGATGACATGTTCCTGAGGTGAGACACAGGTCTGCCTGGTGCCCTCAACGCTGTGGCCCGGCCCAGGCACCCTGTGTCCCTCACGCTTGCAAGGCCCGACAAGCCACATCCAGACTGTCCCCCAATTAAGCTACAAAGATTACCAAGGGACAGCTCTTCTTAAACTGTGGGAAATTTTGCAACACAACCCAGCAACATCAGGAATTCTTTCCTTGATTTCCAATCTAAGCTCCTTGATTAATTTTGTCTCATAATCCGCCAAATCAGCCCATGTAATTAAGGGTAAACATTTGCATTCCTGTACTTAAAACCGATCTGGTTGTCCTGTGGTCACGGTTGAGTCAGGTTGTACAATCGTGGCTCTGAAATGCTTTTCTCGGGCATCCTTCTCTTTTACCCCTCTGCACTTTACCTAGGTTTAGAAGGTATCAGCAAAAAGTGACATTACCAGCTTGGCCCACTGGAATCGCTTCGAGCATGCTGAAATTGAAATAACTCTCTTCCTTACATTTCTACAATCCCAAGTGACACAAACCCCAATCTGAACCACCTAATAACTAACCCGTGAGGTCCTGGATCCTGGGTTCGAAGTTCTTCAGTTTAGACCAAACAGTATCTTACCAGGTAAGGAATAGCCAGACCCTTAAAATTCTCCACTAAGAAGCCAAGCACTCGGTCTCGAGGCAGAGACTCCACCTCCGGAAGGTCTTCGGTAAATATCTGTGGAAACAAACCCGAGCTCCAGCCGCAGAGCCACCACTGCGAAGCTGCCACGTGCACAGGCACGCGGGCGGAAGGCTTTGGGAGGCGGAGGGGCGCGCAAGCCTTCTGTAGCCAGTTAGTGTGTGACAGACGGGGCCGCAGGCGTCCGGACGCCTGTGTAAGACTCTCCCCCTGCACTACACTGTCGTCTTGGGTTTGAACACCAGGGACACTGCATGTACCCATCCTCCCACGCCATCCACCCGTCTCCCGAGTAGAATCAGGACCTCTCGTGACCTACCTTCAGGCCATCCTCTGGGAAGTCTCTCAGCACCCACACCGAGTAGGAGAAAATCAAATGCAGGTTTTCTGTGCCTAGAGAAAAAGTTAAGGCTTGTCTGCAGGGGAAGCCTACATTGCCCACAGGTCTGGGAAGGCAGGTGCCCACGCTGCCCCAGGATTTATTTTCTGGAGAAGATAGCTCTGTCCAACCAAGGGTCACTCAGGGCTGCTTGGCCTGGGCTGGCTACCTACCAAGGGGCTGTCATGGCTCCCCCACTGGGAGACTTCAACCCCAGCTGGTGGAACAAGGAGGGAGGGCACTGACCAGCCAGAATCAGAGACGGGGGACAGCAGGTCTGTTTGAATGCAACCCCTTTCTGCCTCCCCCTTCAGAAGCTGGACTTACCCAGGTGCTGCAGATACTGCACCGTCCTCTCATGGCCTTTCAGAGGGGAGTTGGCTTTCTTGGACTGGTCCACCAGCACCTGCAGAGCTGGCCACGAAGCCCAAGAACGAGGTCATGAGCCTCTTCTAGAAGGCTCATCCCCACAGATTCATGACACCTCAGTGTCCCCTCCCCGCCTCTGGTCACCTTTCTCATGGAGCCCCTTCTTCTCGTACAGGATTATCAGCTCACTGTACTTGTGAGCCTTCTTCAGCACGTGCTCACTCTCTTCGATGTGGCAGTGATTGTTCTCCAGGCGCAGCAGGGGGGCTACCAGGGCCACATTCGTCTGCAGAGGAAGCAGGACTTCAGCAGAGACTGCTTCCCGGGGGGCCCACCCCTACCCAGCCACACTCGCTCCGGGCTACAACAATGCTTTTCTAGGACCACAGGTAGTGGCTTTTACACCATACACTCTTTTACACGTTTTAATGTTTTTTTGGGAGGGGAGTAGAGGTAGTGGAAAAATGTAGTAGTTCCTTGAGGAAATAACTGTTCACGTTGCATCACTAACCCCAATCTTACCAAAGACGAGCCCACTGTAAGACTCTGGGCCAACATCTTGACTTAAACTCTTAATTCCAAGAAGCTCACAGGTATCAGGCAAAGACTAGGCATTCCCATCATCAAAGATTTCACTGTTACTAACAGCAGGTACCCCAAAGTGGCACTTCTCCAGTTTCAGCAGCCTGGGGGACTGTGGGTACCCGAGTGCTCAGAGAACTCACATGGAGGTAGCACTTGAGTAGGGTGGTGTCGATGATTTGCAACAGCTTCTTCTTGGACTTGATGGTGGGAGTGCCTTCCATGAGCGGGGACGTGCTGGACTGGTGGTCAGAGTCATTCAGCTTCTTCACCAACTGGCTTCGTTTCTGCCGAGGCCGAGAATGTGGGATGAAAGCCAGAACTAAACCCTCCTTTATCGCTTATCTGATGGGTGATCCCAGATACCTCCACATCAGCCCACACCCACCCACACCCTGATCTCACATCAGCATATAATTTTTTTTGAAAGTTTAAATAATTAATGGTTCTTTAAAACTTAAGTATGTTTATGATGTATTGCTTAATTATACGTCAACAGTAATTGTTGCAATCCAACTCAGATGACATTTTAAAACACAGAATCATTTGGTTGCAGGAAATTAAAAAAAATTAAAATGGCATTTTTGTACGGAGACATGACAGAATGCTTGATGACAGATCTCCAAGCACAAAAGGTACTAAACACATTGGGATAAAAGTCAGTGGAGGAAGTGGAATAAAAATGAAAATTCAAGGAGTAAAAGAAATAATGTTAAATTCTTTTTTTGTTTTGAGAAAATGCCTTTTTAAAATAATCGAAACCCACAGAGCATTTTTAATGGACCATATACGGGCTAAGATTTTCCTCGACACAGACCGTCCTATTTAACCCCCAACGGACTCGCTGGGGCAGCACAGCATTTCTATCAGGGGTCAAAACGGGACTGCCAAGTTGCCACGTACAATAACGATTCTTTACTGAGTGTTTACTACACACCAGCACCGTGTCAAGCACTTTATGTATGACCCCATTTTAAACCTGAAATGGATTTCACTATCCCCATTTTACAAATGAAGAGCCCACAGCGCAGATGTCACATACCTCATAAGTGGCACAGGCGGGTTTCAAGTTAGGGTTTAATCCTAAAGCCCATGTTCTTTTATTTACTTTTTTGTATCAATGTTGTAAGTTACATACAGTAAAATGTATCCCTTTTAAGTGCACTATCAGATGCATTCTGACAGATCCACACGTGATTGTAACCACCACCTTAACCAAGGACCAGATTTCCATCGCCCCAGAAAGGTCCCTTCCCAAACAATCCCGCACACCCCCTACCCCTCTGATCCGATTTCTCTCGCTAGAGTTCAGTTTTCCCTACCCTAGAACTTTATACGATGGGATCATCCAGTCTGCACTCTTCTGTGCCTGGCAGTGCCTGTGTCTTACATGCTCTGCCATCTCTCCGGCACAACGCTAGCGTCAGCCAACGTCACACATCCCAGACATCAGTGCAGAAGGCCAGAGACCAACGTGTGCCTGGGGCCGGGAAGCTGACACTAAATCGAAGGCCTTCTCTAAAGCCACAGGCATTCTGCCCCAGGGGCCCTTCTGACTGGGCCAGCGGGCCGTGCGGTGCGCAGACAGAGCGTGCCAGCCTGTGCTCCCTGCAGGCTGCCAGCCACAGCGGGGCACGCCCAGGGCCCCATGTCAAGGAAGTGCCAAGGCTACGCGTGCCCGATCAGACCTCAGGAAGGCTTACAGTTTTTCGAGCAATACTTCCCACTGCCAACCCAGGGACCCTTTACAAAGGCCTGCAGAACACGTAGTGGGAAAAATATACGAAGTTCTCTGACTCTGACTGGGGGCACAAAAAATAAACGATAGCCTTGTGGGAATAGACTTTAGGTTAAGAAGCTTCAGGGAAGATGTGAGTTTTAGTGTTGACTTTAAAGCTTCACTTATCTGTCCATAACAATGCAACGAAAAAAAATTAAATGGAAGTATTTCCCCTAAAAAACATGTTATATAAGATTATGTATTTATTTATTGACAAGGACAGACTTTCTCATTATATGGTTAAATTTTTTAATTGATTTGAGAGAGAGAAGAGAAACATCATTTTGTCATTACACCTACTGATTGATTCTTGTATGTGCCCTGACTGGGGATTGAACCTGCAACCTTGGCATATCAGGACGACACTCAACCAACTGAGCTACCTGGCCAAGCCCTAAATTTTTTTAAAGTAAGCTATATACTGAGATAGTTTAATGCCCCTTTGTAAAAAATAAACCAGGAAGTAAATAAAACCTAATTCACAAATACACATGTAAGTCTAAAGGACAACACTAAAATGCAGTAACTTTTCTCTGGGTTCTAGGTGGAATTATAGGTGATCTGTATTTTTGCTTTATACTCTTCTGTGTTTTCTAAGTTTTCTGCATCGGGCAGGTATTTTTTCCAAAATTACGTATGTGACAAAGAAGTTTGTTTTAAAAAACTTACTATTTTCTATCATCTAAAATTTACTCTAGCCCTTTACTCTTTTGGCTGGTGTGGCTCAGTGGATTGAGCAACGGCCTGTGAACCAAAGGGTCAATGGTTTAATTCCCAGCCACGGCACATGACTGGGTTGTGGGCCAGGTCCCCAGTAGGGGGAGCGTACGAGGCAACCATACATTGATGCTTCTCTCCCTCCCTTTCCCTCTAAAAATAAATAAAATCTTTAAAAAATAAAAATAAATAAAATTTATTCCTTTTAGTTCCTGAACAACTTAGTGTGAATTTAGCAGGAAATGAGGTGTGTTTCCTGGTATCAGGATTTGGCAAAAAGCACCTCAATGGTACTAGCAAGCAGGGAGTAGCAGCAGGAAGGTAATTTGCCCATCCAGACTTCTGCTGAGCTCATTTGTGAAACGCCTGTGGCATCACAGAGGGCCCTGGATTCCCTGCCGTAAAGAAGCAGGTACTGGACTCCCAAGTCAACTCTTTCGTACACTTCTCTCTTACACCCACCTGTGTCAGGTAGTCAATCAGAGCTAAGTGAGCCTTCTCCAATTCAGCCCCGGAGAGCGCAGGCAGGGGGTTTGGATACTGCAGCTGCTTCCTATAGTCTGTCGGCAGCAGGTCTGGGTATAGGCCCATCACATGGGTAGGATCTACATGGAAGGTAGACACATGATTCCGCAGGAAGAAGCACAGCGATTGAAGGATTAAGTACTGAGTAGGCCAAAAAGGTTTTTTTCCCCATTAGATGGCTCTAGTAACATTTAGTTGTCTTTAACTTCATTCAAAAAAACTTTGTTAGATTGTATTGTGACAGCTGTCATATCAATATGCATTTAAAAAACATAAAAACTGGTTAACTCTTGTGTAGCCATTTTAATATTGAAGATGGAAGAAAATATACAACGTTTTAGGCATATTATGCTTTATTATTTCAAGAAAGGTAAAAACACAACTGAAATGCAAAAAAAGATTTGTACAGTGTATGGAGAAGGTGCTGTGACTGATGGAATGTGTCAAAAGTGGTGTGTAAAGTTTTGTGCTGGGGGTTTCTCACTGGATGATGCTCCATGGTTGGTAGACCAGCTGAAGTTTTTTTCATTTGATAGCAATCAAATGAGACATTGAGAACAATCGACTTTATACAATGCAGGAAATAGCCAACATACTCAAAATATCCAAATCAATAAAGTTACTGGTGAAAAGAAAAAAAAATAAACTGTCGTTTATTTTACGGAAAAAACTAGACGGACTTTTTGGCCAAGTTCCAGATTGCATTTTTTTTTGAGGAATGACTAAGTTCATAAAGACTTGGTGAGCTATACGCTTATAATTTGAGCACTACTTATATCTGTATTTCACTAAAACATTACAAAAATGGTATGACTCTATATTCCAAGACATAGACATAGACACATGCATGAAGAATTAGAATTGAAAATTTATTAAGTCTCTAAAAGCACAGGAAGAAAAAATTTTCAAGGGAAAACTGATATAAGGCACTGAAGTTGAGAAGATCAATAAAGTGAAAAATAAAAAACTATATGTCAAAAAAGGAATAGGACTAAAACAGAGACCAGACAACAGACTATGGTTAAAATTTTGCAGCATATATGGCAAAGGCTAATAGGTTGATTACAGAAAAAAAAATCCTACAAATTGGTTAAAGAAATAAGATTTCCTTTGATAAAAGGGCATAAAACATAACTGATAAAATAAAAATATAAGTGGGAAAATGTTCACTACATATCAAAGCAGTACCCATTAACAATGTCAGGTGATTCAATATTATTTTATATTGGTTTCAGGTGTACAGCATAGTGTTCCATTTATATGATTTAGGAAGTGATCTCCCAAAAGGTCTAGCACCGCCCCCACCAGCACCACGCATAGTTGTGACAGTGGCGCTGACTGTGTTCCCGTGCCGAACTTTGCAGCCCGTGGCTGTCCTGTAACCGCCAGCTGGTGCTTCTAATCCCTTGACCTTTTCCACCCCAACCCCCCCGCCCCTCTGGCAGCCTGACCATCTGTCCTCTGTATCTATGAGTCTGTTTCTGTAGATTCCACATGTAAGTGAAATCACAGGGTATTGTCTTTCCTCAGAGACTAAAATTTAAGCAGTCTCAAAAAAATTTTTAAAAAGCTAAATTTTGTGAGGTGATATATTGATTGTGGAAATCTTTTCACAATGTGTAAGTATACCAAAACATCATGGTGTAATTTTTAAATATACCATGATTTTTATTTGTCAATTATATTTCCATAAAGCCAAAGCCAATAAAAATATTGTAAAACAATAAAAAATGTCAGGTGACATTTTCATATTCATTTAATTAGTATAAGGAGTATTTTTATACAATACTAGCCAATGCTTGTCAAGTTGTGAAACCGAATCACCCTTCCATTTGTAGGGCAAAGAATACCACCACCTCTAAAGGAAAATAGCATTCACAGCCTCAAACCCTACTTCTAGGAGTTAATCCTAAAAAAAACAATACAAAGATAGGGGAAGCAACATCTGTACGGACAGGCAATGCCTCAAGCATTATTTGTAACTATGCAATTTTGGAAACAATGCAGAATTGCTTCAACAACAAAATAATGCATTTTTCATTCAACTGATAGAATATTATGCAATCATTGCAAATTATAATTATGAAAAGCACCAACATGGGAAACTACTATAATAAGTTTTAAGTAACAAAAGCTAAGGAAGTGTATTGTAACTGTGTTAAAATATATACATGAAAAGAAGCTTGGAAGAGGAAGAGATAAATAAGTCAAGATCTGAGGTAAAGTTTTTCCTTAACATTTTAATAAACTTTTTGTACTGGCATTACTCTATTTTCATTTAAAAAGAAATGTTGCAGGAGCATCCTACACAAGGGACCGGCGTCCTACGTAAGCTGACCAGAAGAGAAAAGCTCCGTGGCCTTGCCTTGAACGCCCCGGAATTCATGTCATCTCCAAGTCACCTGTGACTGGACACAGTAGTTCCGCCAAGCCAGGAAATCTCTGTGTGTCAAGGTAAGAGAATTGTGATGACATGAAAAAGACACTGGAAGGGGCAACGGAACAGAACTCTCGGCAGCTGTGCGTGCGAGCCCCACGGAAAAACAGTCTGAGGACGGAAGACGGCTGCTGGGACCTGGCTGACTGCGTGGCCCTCGCCGAGGCCTCGTCCACATCCTGCCACCAAGGTTTGCATCTACAATGTGATTATTCTAACTCAAAGCCTTGTGATATCATCCGGAGCCTACCAAACAAGGTCCAAATTCCCCTGCAGTATTCCAGGTGCTCTAAAACCTGGCCCCGAAGTCTCTCTCCAGTGTGATGTAGCGAGCACCACGATGTCATTGTGGGCTCTGGTTCACAGGCCCTCAGACGCTGCACTGGGTCCTCTGCTTCTCCTCCTCACCCTCCAGGGCCTGACTCTGCCCCTTCCTCCTGCGAAGACCTCCTCACTTCTCTCGCTCTAAGTGTGGGAAATGTCATGCTTAGCCCAATGCTTCACTTAGCAGCTTCACGTGCAAGCTCTCTGTGGACAGGTAACATGTCTTCCCCATCCCTGAAGCCCAGGAACGAAGGCAGAGCTGGTACACTGACAATGCCTACCCGATCAGGCTTTGGGGCGGCATGTTCTCTGAGTCCAGCTGAACCCCCAGTTCAACACACAGGTAGTTAACAGTGGAATGATGCCCCTCAGGCAGGACAGAAGGCGCAGATCGACTGCTGTAGCCGCCCGGATCTGGCTGTTGCTTGCACATTTGCGGCATTCTTCCAACCTCCTGCATGTGCATTAGCGGTCCCCTCTGCCTGGAATGCTCGTCCCTGGACTTCTGCAAGGCTCCTTCAATCGTCTTCTTAGGGTCATAAATGAAACGTCTCCTACCCAGAGATGCCTTTCCTAGCTACTTTATCTTAAATCGCAATCCTAACCCCTATCTTCAGTACTTCTCATCCCCCTCCCCTTGCTGTATTTTTTTAGTACTTACCACTTCCCAACATAATCTCACTTATTTATTTCGTTTCCTGTCCCCTCCCCATCAGAATATAAGCCAGCTTACTTGACACCTAGAATAGTTTTTAACACGTGGTAGAAGCTTGATCAAACTTTTGCTGAATGAAATAATAAATGAGTAAATAAAGAACACGGTATTTGAACAAATTCAAGATCTAAATATAGGTTTCAAGAAATAGAAGAACTGTCTCACTCCCACTCTAGCCGTTGCACACCATCACACTGGACCACCCACCCCCAAGGATGCCAGGGCCTCAACACAGCGAGCCTTCTCATCGTGCTCAGGACCCGCCCCTGCGGCACTTCCCTTTCTACCTTGCATTAGGGCTTTGTACGTGCAAGTCGTAGGTTGCCACAGGAAACAGCTCTAGTGATTCTTAAACAGTTTTAGGATCTTAGAGAATTTGATGAAAGGTATTGATCCTCTCTCTAGAAGAACCCACACATGAACGAAATTTCACGTGGAATCTAGGGTGGTTCAGACTTGCTAAAGTCCCCAGCAGAGAAGACAGAGCATCATCCTGATTTACAAGGGGCAGAAACATGACACCCTTATGAGGGCTCTCTGTGGGACACAGCCAAGGGAGGGGCAGGAAGCAAACCTGGGCCCTGCCCACCCTGCACTGGGGGACGGGGTTGGGGGGGGCAGGTATGGGGAGGGACACTGGGCTTGGCAGTACAATGTTCCAGCCATCTGAGACTGTTCTCTGGCTCAGAAGAAATATGCTTCCACAGAACTTCTGTGCCCCCAAAGCAGTCTTCTGACTTGGCATCCCAGGTACTCTCTGTTCCACTACAAGCTGCGTTTCTTTAGCATGAATGAGCTCACATGCAGCTGGGAAGGGGGAGAATGGTGTCGGTGTGAGGCAAAAGCTGTGTTGGTTTGTGTGCAATTTCCCCCAGCTTGTTGATGTTTTGAAGTGACTGGGGCAAGCATCCTCACAATTAAAGAGAAAGCCTTAATATCACAGGGAGAATTAAAGAAAGGAGCTTAAAATCCTACAGAAGTGCAAGTAGTTCTTTTAGTGCAAGTAGTGGCTGGTAAGTGGCTTCAAAAACCACTTCTCTATTAAGCCATCTGGGGAAACTGAGAGTAAAAATGAAGCAAAGATGTTTCCTCCATATCAATTTTTGGAACTTCATAAAGATGTCTATACCCAGAATCAGACTTTTTACTTTGATGAAACCAGTTTCCATTAGAATCAAATGTTCTTAAAGATCTGTGTATCCGAGAGAGCGCGCAGCCCCGAGGTTTAAGACTGCAGAGGACTACCGTGCTGGGTACCAACCAGTGAAAATGTCATTCTAGTAGGACTGTTGTTTTTTTTAGTGCTCCACATATAAAGTTGCCTAGATTTGGAATGGTCCACTACAACCTTACTTTCCCCATAAATCCTGTTATTTTCCGTCAATATTTGTTACAGAATGTAAGGTTTTGCAGACCTATATGTAAGGCATTATAGCAAAAATGCCTGTAGCTCAACACACACAAAAAAGGTGCCCTGTATGAATATCTGGCCATTGGAAAGGCGTCTAGCCTTCCTACTTAAGTAAAGGAACAGTCTGTTAATATTGGGTTGGCCAAAAAGTCTGTTTCATTTTTTTCTGTAAAATAAAAGACACGTTTTTCATTTTAACCAATAATTTTATTGATTTGGGTATTTTGAGTATGTCAGCTATCTCCCGTGTGGTAGAATATTGACTGTTCTCAATTAATGTCTTGATTTGATTGCTGTCAACTTCAACTGGTCTACCCGACTGTGGAGCATCATCCAGCGAGAAATCTCCAGCACAGAACTTCGCAAACCACGTTTGATATGTTCCATCAGTCACAGAACCTTCTCCATACACTGCACAAATCTTTTTTTGCATTTCAGTTGCATTTTTACCTCTCTTGAAATAATAAAGCATAATATGCTGAAAATGTGTATTTTCTTCCATCTTCAATATTAAAATGGCTACACAGAAATTCACCAATTTTGATGTTTTTAAAAAATGCATAGTGATATGACATGCAATCTAACAGATTGCAACGCAATCTAACAAAATTGTTTTAAATGAAGTTAAAAACAGTTAAGTGTTACGAGAGCCATCTTATGGAAAAAACAAACTTTTGGGCCAACCCAATATATTGGTCTCATGTGGTTTGGTCAGGGTCAGCCTGTCACCATTAGTATGATGATCTCAGCGAGAACTAGTAACACCCACCACTGGACCAGAGGGCCAGACCTTAGACCAAGGTCAGTCAATGGAGGTGCTGCCCGACAGGTCCAGTCGATAACCAGCTGACCCAGAGACCACACTGCCACCAACACACATCTTCCTGCCACTGGAAAGGATCCACTGGTGCTTTATCTTTCCTGCTAGCCTGTTCTTTGAAAGCAGATTTCCTATCTGATTATTTCTGCTTGGGCCCAACAGAGTGCGCTGAACTCCCTGAGTTCAGTCTGTATTTGCGGGATGAATAAATGAAAAGGTACTAAGCTTCATTAGGATTGAATTTAAGCCTTTGGGATTAGGGTTTAAGTATCACTATTATTTGGAAAAACAATCAGATTACTACAGAAGTTCTATCTTGTTCCAGTGTCCTTCCACAGAGCTGGTGGCACCCTGAAAATAAATGCCTCAGCTGAGTTCATTCAGAGGAAGGGCAGTAGATACTCATGGATTTTAGTCGCCCGGCTTCCATCTCTCTCCTTAACAGCAACTTGTTTCCTTGTGGCGAGCTCCCTCTTTCACACCAGCTGTAGTCTTGGGGAGGGAGTAGTTCTAGAAACCTACTTTGCCTTCAGGAGCAGAGGAGGGCCACACACTCTTCCCACCCCCAGCAGTTAGTTACAGGGAGTGAGACTATGCCCTAATCCTGGATAATCAGGCCCCCTTGATCTTGAGAAAGCAGTTCAAGGAGGACAAGCAGTGTAGCACACACCAACATACTCCCCATCCCACATGCTTCTCTTGTGACCTGCATACTCATCCATCGAGAGGTGGGTGTGTTCCCTTGCCTTCAATCTGGAAGGACCTTTGCAGATCGATACAATATGGCAGAAGTGACAGTCGTAGAGGGCAGTAAGGCTTCCACCTAAGCCTGCTGAATTGCTCACTCTGGGAAGAGCCAGTCACTCTGCGTGAGGACACTCAAGCAGTCTTGTGGAAAGGCCCACTTGGATCAGAACTGGGGCCCCCAGCCCCAGCCAGCACCAACTTGGCGGCTACAACAGTGAGCCACCTTGGGCAGATCCTCTGGCCCAGCCGACACACAAATGCAAACACGTGAGAGAACCCCGAGCAAGGACTGCCGGGCTAAGCCTTTCCCAAATTCCTAACCAACAGATACCAAGAAAGATAACAGGTAACTTGTTATTTTAAGCCACTGAGTTTTGGGGTGGTTTGTTACATGGCATTAGACAGTCATATAAGCTGGCGGGGGCTGATTTTCACTGAGGATGCAACAACAGGGGAGGTGGTGGCGGCGACAGCTAAGGAAGTGGCTGGGCCGGGCGAGGGCTGCCCAGCCTGTCCTCGCCACCACAGGACTGCTCTTCGGCCTCCTGAGTCCAGCCCGGGGGTCCTCCAGAGCTCCCTTGGCTCCCGCCACTCCTGAGCCTGGTTCCCCTTAATTTTGTGGGCCCCCCCACTTGCCATTCCAATTATAATCCAATAAACCACGCTTAATTTATCCAGGTACTGCTTAAATTATCCAGAACTGGTCTCCATTGCTCAAAGCCAAGAACTTCAACTGACACGGGGAGTCACCACAGACCATTATGGGTCAGGGCTGAGGGAGGGTGGGAAAACGGCAACACAAAGGGAGGAAAAAAGGGATAATATCATACAGAGTCTCACCAAGTACATATAGATTGATCCTAACTAAGCAAAAAATGAAGTAATACAAAAATGAACAGTTTAAGAACAACAGCAGACACTCAACTGGCACTTATTAAGTACCACACACTGTTCTAAGCACTTTATATAATCTTCACTGCAACATTCTAAGTATTATTATTTGCCCTGTTTTGCAGAGAAGAAAACTGAAGGCCAGAGAGGTCCAGAGAAGAAAACCCTGTCCACGGCCAGGCAGTGGGACCCCAGCGCGCCGGCTCGTCACCACACCTCAGTGTCTCTGAGACACGGGGGAAAGGCGGGCTTCCCAGCACCGCCCTGCACTGGCTCTCAATGGTGACCTACTGTTCCATCTACTAAGCTCAAGTCAGGGACTTCTGCCCAGCACAGTATTTAATACTAGGTGACCAAATACACGTTTGTTAAATGGAATGACTTTTCTGTTACCTTTCTCTGATGGCAGGGGCAAATCACCCCAGGACACTGGAGGTCTATCTGCATTTATGAGTGGGACCAGGTTCACAAGATCAGGACTGTAAACACGTAACCGCCATGGTCCCCCTCACACCTGTTAAGTATGAGGGTCCCTTTAGCTGAGCATACTTTCCCCTTTCTCAGAGGTCTGATGTCATTTCTTCCCGCCCGTCCCAACTCCCTCTCCCTCCCTTAGTTCCTCGTCCCAGGCTGCACCTGCCTGTTACCTGTGCCAAGCTTAGCAAAGACCTGCATGGACTCATCAAAACGCTTCTGGCAGAAGAGGTTGAAGGCATACAAGTTCTTGATATGATGGATCTGTTGTTGCTTTTCACTGTCGGAATCATCTTTCATTTCCTAATAAGAGTAGAACAGGTTGAGAGCTCACTCACTCAACAAATATTTATTCAGTACATACTACTTATTAAACAACGTCCCAGGAGGTACAGATGCCAGCGTGTACCGACAGCCACCTGGTATCTGTCCTCAGACTGCCTTTACAGTTTGACCCTAAGACTGATGAGCAACTATGCGATGAAAATGCAACAAGGTCTCCACAAAATGTACCCGACCAGTATTCCTGAAAACTACTGAGGTCATAAAATGCAGAGAAAGACTAAGGAACTGTCACAGACCAGAGGACACAAAGGACACGTGACAACTAAATGCAATGTGATTTCTGGACTTAAACCTAGAGCAGAAAAAAGGAACAGTAGTCAAAAAACTTGCAAAATATGAGTAAAGTCTAAAGTTTAGTTTTAAAACAAAAAAACCCCATCAAAACAAAAACAAAACAGGGGAAGAGTAGTGGCAAGCACCTGAGAGGGGCATGCAACTCAGTCTGAGCAGCAGGTCTGAGAAGCGTCCTCGAGAGAATGAAACGGGGGCACAGAGAACGAGCGGGGCTTCGCCAGGCGAGGCCAGGCGGGTGACAGACGGCACGGCAGGCACAGAGTGTGCGCCAAGCAGAGGACGGCATGTGGGCAAGGCCGTAAAATGCCAGAGAGAGAGAACACGGCGTGCTCAGGAAATAAAAGACACCTAACACAGCTGGCGTGGTTGGCAAAGGTCCTGTTCTCCGTTATTTTACTATCTCCGTGTCTTCCTCACAACCTTTCCCCCATCCCTCATCTCCCTTTTAACCAATCTTTAGTAAATTTAAATTCTTCCTTCAAAATGTCCTTCCATTTCATCGCCTCCTTGACTCTCCTTTTCTCTCGCCTTCCCCCTGGCCCGGACCATCATCCTGCGGCCGCACCCGGTCTCAGCTGCCCTGCCTGGCGCTGAAAGGCTTTCAGAAGCTGGTGGGCTTCCTCCTCTGGCTTGCTCCCAGACACCCCGGCCGTGCCCTCCGCTCCAGTCAGCGCGGGCTCCCAACAGCCCGGAGAGACCTGTTCCCGCCTCTTTAACTTCCTGGGCTCTTCAATGTTCCCTGTCTCCTGCTCCCGATCCTTCAAGGGTCCAACATGAAGGTGCCTTTCTAGCCCCCAGAAAACCGCCCCTCCTCTAACATTTTGCTCCACATTTTGTCAACACCGAAGTCTGTGTATTATTGCCCTCTGAAAGTTGCATATATATTCTTTGACTTACTTAAATAAAAGAGCTTCCTCAAGGGCTAAGATGTTGTTGACCGACCTTGTAAGTACAAGCCTAGGAAAGAGAAGGAAAAGCGGGAGCCCTCTTCTACCTTCCCTACCGAAGATTACACAGAAAGCCTGCGTCAGGAAGGTCACTGGAAAGATTGGAGACCTTCCTTCATGTGAAGAAAATATAGACACTAAAGAAGCCCTGTACTGCGTGACACCCTTTTTCATTAAATTAAAAAATAAATACATATCTAGCATACATGTAAATCTTTTATGTAATCTTTTACATACACATATGTAAAGTTCTCCTGTAAGTTCTTCTTGGGTAGGATGGTGGGTTCATAGGTGTTAATTTAAAAATAAAAATAAAATAAAAAAATATAGGGCAATGCAGGAGTGGAAAGTAAAATAATAATAAGATGCTGAAATTAAATGTCCCAAGAAAGAAATAACTTTTATGGAATATTAAACATGTCCAACTATTAAGATTGGATTTTTTGTTTCAAATACAGAACTCATACATCCAAAATAATGTTGCTATTCGAAAGTATTCACCATGTGACTTTAAGCACATGTACATCACAATTTGTGACTTTTGCTTTCCTCTCAGAAATAATTTACAAGACAGTCTAGAAATTAAGTTTTCCTACTACAAATATTTCTCCTCTTTTACCAAATTACCATCACCTGGTTTAATGGCTAGGCAAAGCTCAGAATGACCTTTGGTTGTTTCCCAAAATCAAGCCCACCCTCTACAGGTGACAATAATAGCCACCGGTGATGTTTAAAAGAACCAGACAAGCCTCCAAAGTCAGTGTCCAAGAAGTCGGCTGGCAATGGGAGCCGGGCTGGAACCATAGCATGGTCACCACCTTGCTGGGAACATCACCCCATGCAAACACTCAAGGACAGTGACAGTCGGAAGCATGAAAGCGCTGCCCTGCGGAATGCAGCAACTTGAGGCAGCAGCAGGGCACCGGAGGCAGGCCGGCTTTTCCAAACAGCAGGCTGCTGCTGAAAGGGACGCTGGGAGGCTCGCCAGTGGCTGCACTCACCCAGATTTACAACTAACGTTTGCAACTATTATTTTACTCCAGTGTTTGCACTGTAATTGGTCAAGGCCAGACCATATCAAATTATTTTATTCTGTTCATTCTATGAGGTACTATAATTATAATTGACATTCATTTTATGTACGCAAACTGAAAGAGTGAAATCACTTAAAGTTACATGGATACATAGTGGCGGGAGTCAGGCCCTGAATTCCAAGCCCTCAGACTTCTGGCTCTGTGCTTTTCTACCACTTGAAACCAAATATGAAAAACTCAACCCGAACTGCCTATTTGGAGAACAGTGAGAAAGGCAGACTCACACCCAAATCTGAGAAACAAGACTTACGGCAAGCTGCAAAGCCAATTCAAACTGTTTGTCCTGGAGCAGCTGTTGGATTTGGGTTGCCATGGGGACAGGAATGAGTCTCCAAACAAAATGATTGCTGGCCACATAGATAATGTTTGATCTGGAGGCAGGAGTAAGAATATCAGCAAAACAGCACAGGCTTTATGAGGATGTAGGTGACTTTCAAACATTACAATATGGTAGCTGCAGTAAAGAAAGAAATTCCTTACCCTCCTGAGGTGATGAAACGGGGCCTTTGCAATTCAATGCTCTGGACCAGAAGCCTTGGCTCGAGTGTTCGGATTTCCACGTATCGCGGCAACACCGCAATGATGTAGGGAGGCTGGTGCTCTGTGCAAAGGAGAACATCCTGAGTTGTGGTTCTGATTTAAGGGTTTAGGTTCTGGACTGTCAGCTGCCCATTTCTAAGCTGCATTCAAGTGGGACCTCCCAAAAGCCCACTGGTCAAATACCAAGCCAGGACCCTACAATGTGATACACAAAGATAAAAGATTGTTCGCCTGAGTGACACTAAGAGAAATCTCTTGCACAAAAAGGATGCTCCCAGCTTTGCTGAAAGTGACCTGGTCCCACTCCTACCATTTCCCCCAAAGAACTGGGTGGAAACTTCACTTGCTCCTTTCTCATCAGTCACAAAGTGAGGCAAGAGGAGGGCAACTTCTTTTTTCCCCAAAATTATGCTACAGAAAGAGTTTCACATTTCTGGCCAGTGTTGACTCTGCTTGAGATTTTCACAGGGAAGAAATGCAAAACTCCACTTGATGTTCAATAGCTCAGAGAAGGCAGCTGGATTGTGTTCTCAGTGCTGTTTCCTACTACTTCTGTGAGGCATCTGGAGTGTCCAATTCACAGAGACAGGAAGTAGAATGACTGTTGCCAAGGGCTAGGCAAAGGGGCCAACGTGTTGCTGCTTAACGGGTGCAGAGTTTCTTTCAGTTTTGCAAGATGAAAAAGTTCTGAAATCTGTTGCATGACAATGTGAATATATGTTAATACTACTTAACTATACACTTAAAAATGGTTAAGATTGGAGATTTTATGTTGGTTTTTTACTACAATTAAAAATAAAATTTAAAAAATTAGCAAAAAATGAACCACAAGAGGACATACTTGTCATACTGAAATTTAACCTCAGAGAATACACCACAGGCATGGAAGCACTGAGAAGGCCAACAGTGACAGGGGGCGGGGGAGGGTAATGGTGGAAAGGAGGGGAAGGGACTAGATGAAGAGCCTGTGTGAATGGCCCACGGACATGGGCAACAGTGTGGGTGTTGACTGGGAGCTGGGGGTGGGCTGGGCAGAGGAAGGCAAACGGGAAAAAAATGGGACAACTCTAACAGAGTAACAATAAAAAATGATTTAATAAAGAAGAAAACTTAAAAAAAAGAATATATGCATAAGAATAGTTTCTTAGTGGGCTAACCTGCTATGAATTAATTTTCCTCATTATCTGTTTTCTGATAAAAAACTTTTCATTTTAGTTTTGAAGGTTATACTCTAAATGAATAGTACAAAAAAAATGTAAGGCCAGAAGGGAACTCAGAAATGAGCAAACTGAAGCCTAAGCAACATTTCTAACAATTTGAATGCTGTTGTTTCATCTTACCAAAAAAAATAAATAAAAAACTATGGTTTTGGTCCTGGCTGGTGTGGGTCAGTGGATTGAGCACCAGCTTGCAAACCAAAGGGTTGCTGGTTTGATTCCTAATCGGGGCACAGGCCCAGGTTTCGGGCCAGGTCCCCAGCAGTGGGCATGCAAGAGGCAACCACACACTGATGTTTCTCTCCCTTTCTTCCCCCCTCCCTTCCCCTCCCTCTAAAAATAAATAAAAAATCTTAAAAAAATTTTTTAATGTTGCTTTGTATTGGATTTTAAAATCTTCTTTTAATGCTGGCCTCATTTTAAAAAGCTTGTATGATTTTCCTTAGTGTTAATTTGCATAAATATGTAAAATTTCTCTGTTCCTTTTTAATCTTAAAAAAGGCCTAATTTTATTTAAAAAGGTCATCTGTAATAGAAACCCTGTTGGTTGTCATATGTATTTGTTCAGTGTCCCCAATTCTTCAGCGGTGTTTCTCAAAAACAATAAAGATGATCTGGATCTCCCTGCTCCTTCAAAACTTGGCCGAATGGCTAGTGCAGCAGGCACCTGACACCTGGCTGACAGTGACAGGGACTCGTCACATCCATAAGCATTTACTAAAAGGCCACATTTCAGGCATTACCCAAAGTGGATCAGGACAAGAGCCCGGAGCTCACAGAGCTCCTACACTCTCGGAGACGAGGCTCAGTGTGTGTGGTGGGACAGTGTGGGTGCCGGGCAGAAACCTGAAAGGGCTCTGGGAGCAACAAGGGGGAAGTGACTAATCCTGCCTGCAGCTCGGAGAAGACTCCATAGAGGAAGCGTCCCTGACCCGGGCCTTGTCACATAGCAGCACGCTGCTGGGTGAGCAGAGAGGAAAAGGCAGCACCGCAGACACTGGCAGTGAGGGGGTTCCAAAATGCTGGGGCCTGGCTGAAATAGTCAAGATGAGAGCAGAAATACAAATAACGTTTAAAGTGGACACCATTCTAAGAAGTTGTCTTCCTCCTGTCAGATGGTGATTCTCCCACCCTACCTGGGAACAGTGTCTTCTCCTTCAATAGGTTAAGGCACAGAAACAGTTCTGAGAAGCACCGCTGAAGGCACTGGGCACTGACAAAGGTTTTAACACGAGAACTCTCAGAACTCTCACACTGGGGAACGAGAAACATACTTCGAGCGTATTACACGCATCTTCATCCAATCTACCAATGTTCTTCTGAAAGGAAAACAAGGGCCCTTAGAATACCTCGAAGCTTTTTATGAAGCTCTTAGCCCCTCAAACTCATTAATGCACACAATCTTGGGTTTATAAAATACTGACTTTTGATTGATCCTCCTTCTGGTCTACTAATCTCTAACCACCATCAGAATAACCGCCCTAGAGCTTGATGCCTCTATGAAAACATTCTACCATTGGGGAATCTACTGGCTTCTCCATCCTTCACGTGGGCCTCTGCCCCAGCCTTATTGCTCCATAATTCAGACCACCTGGTTTAGCCAGTGCAGTATCTGTCATGCCCTCTCACAAATCAGCATGTCTTCTATGTTTCTCCTCACTTTTCAAAGTATCCTCTCTACCTAGAGTGAAAGGTAATTCTTCTGTAAGCCAGATCCTAAACTCCCTGCCTGGTGCAGTCCAATCTTACTGATGTTATGAAGCTACTTCCTGACTAATGAGCAATGAACGTCCCCTTTCAGAACTACTGAATTTCAATTTATCCAATTTAACACCTTAAGCAGTGCCTTAGGCAGTTTCTCCTCTTTATCCAAAAGTTAATTTTTATCTCCAGGTTTAGAGTCCTTAGAGTCAACAAGCCCCACTCCACAGCAGAGACTATCATCTGCATACTCATTCTTCCAACGGCAACGCCTTCACAGAGAGCCGGGGGCCTGAGGCAGGTGTAAGGCAGAAATGCCTAATGCGTAGGGCAGAGACCAACACCTGAATACATGCAGTCTACGCCTCTATGCTACAAAAACAACGACAATAATCACCACATAGAAAATGCCTCTAATACTGAGCTATATGCATTACAGGAATAAATAAGGAAGCCCCACAAATTTCCACTATATGGCAGAGGACACATTAAAAAGGAACTAAGAAATAAAAATAGTGGTAGACAATTACGGTACTAAAATGCATAATTCTGTTTAGATTTTTTCCCCATTTGGGGAGAAAAAATCAGTTTCCTACAAAAAACAGAGTCCCATTTTTCACAACCCTACAACAGTTGTCTACTTATAAGAAGGGGAACCAAGAGTAAATGCAACCATAAACCACAGTTGGCTACAGCTACCAACGGGATTCCCTTCTTTGAAGGCAGCTCCCAACCCAGCCTGGAGTGGGCAACAGCAGCCGCTGCTGGTCTCACCCATGGCCACTGGTATATCCGTCCAGTTCAGGGCACACTTCTGGGTGCAGATTCCCTCCTCATTGAGCACCACGGTGAGATCGTCCTGGCCCACGGCCACTTTTCCGTCTGCCAGAGGTGCAACCAAGGGCTCCAACTGTTTTCCTGTTGGAAAGAGCTCTTTGATAGCCCCCTTTCCATCCACCTGCAGGAAGACACAAAGTGAGTCACTCAGCATGCTCTGGCCAGAGGTATGAACATAGTCTGGAAAAATGAAGATAAAACTCAAAACCTACAGAAGCCAGTAACAGTCCTTGTGTGGCATAAGGGAATAGATAGCAAATAGAATTTATTGTGAAACATTTTGTCATCACTATGCAGAGCCGGCTCTCTTTTTCTCTAACACAGAGACAATGTCTAGTGCTGGCCAGGATGAAGAGCAACTGGAACTCACACACTGCTGGTGAGAGTGCAAAATGGTACAGTTGTTCTGTTAGCTTCTTTTAAAGGTACACATGCACTTGAGATGCAACCCAGCAATCTCATCAGTAGGCATTTGCCCAAGAGAAATGAAAAGTTAATTTCATTACACAGAAAACCTACATGCAAACATTTATAGCAGCTTTATCAGATGGCTAAAAATTGGAAACAACTGCCTGTCAGCTGACGCATGAATAAACGAAGTGTAGTCCTTTCACAGCATAGACTACTACTCAGCCATAAAAAAGAATAAGTTGACATACAACACAGATGGATGTCAAATGCATTACAGTAAGTGAAAGAAGCCAGACTCAAAAGGCTCCATACTATATGATTTCACTTACATGACACTGTGACAAAAGCAAAACTATAGGAGACGAAGAACAGATTATTAGGGTTGGAGTGGGTGAGGAGGGGTTGACCTCAAAGGGGCAGCATGAGGGAATTTTGGAGGTGATGAAACTGTGCTAACTGTTGATTGTGGTGGTAATTACAGAGCTCTAGGCAATTTGTCAGAATTCAGAACTGTATTATCAAAAGAATGAATTCTACTATATGCAAATAAATGCATGACTTCTGAATATCCTGGTCCCATAGCAAGATTTCCCACCCTCAAATGACTCGACCCTCAGGAAGGGGAGGGAAACACCCAAGGCTGTCAGGTCACGGAACTGCTCCCATGTTTGGGGGTCTCCTGCCCTCGCAGGCTCTTGCAGCACCTTTACGCCTGGTGTTACTCAGTCAACTGCACGAGTGACTCCTTTATGGGTTTGCAGCTGTGATGCTGGTGAAATCAGGATATTCCAACAATATAGATATGGAACAAATGCATTAACTAGATAAACAAGGAAGAGCTAACACAGTGGGGGGTAGGGAAGTAGGGAGGTGGGAAGAAAGGCTTCTGGAACGCCAAGCCTGGATTATGAGATGGGTATGAAGCAAAGAAATTTGGAATATTCTATGAAACGAATGGTGTACCAAACTTTTTCTACAGCTGTGTGCATACAGTGTGCATGTTGGAGAAAAAAAGACCAATGCTGTGGATATTTACTGCTTAGGTTGAAGGGAAAAGCAGGTTATAATATATACTATAATACATACATGTGTATAACATGGGCTTTTTATAAATAGGGTGGAAGCCCATTTACCAAAGGGCTGACAGTGATTATTTTTTGAGTGGGGAGGATTATGGATTATTTGTACCTCTTTCATTTTTCTTATCTATATTTTCATATTTTCTATAACAAACATATGTGGCTTTTAGACTTTAGGAAAAAACAGTGAAAATAATTTTTAAATCAAATACAATAAAAGATTTTTTTTGGGGGGGTGCAGAAATCTCAAAGTCTTTAACATACTTAAGTGAGAACTAAAATTAGTTTACAATCCCTGAGCGCTGAGGCCTGAAGACAGCAGTCTACAATAATGATGCTGGACACAGGCAGGCAGCCCTAACGATCTGTTCCAATAATGAGATACAGCATGTGGGTGATTCATTATGCAGAGAACTGAGAGTTGACTGCCTGGCTTAAGATTCACGGAGATCTCATTCGTGGAAGATGCTGAGAGCGTGAAAATAAGCAAACATGTGAATACAAACCAGTTATGCCAAAACCCTACTCCAGGCAGTCTCCTGACTCACACTCCAGAAGCACACAGTCATCTCCCCCAAGACAGACCGATGATATTGGCAAAATAACCATTTTTACCCTTATCAGGTAGTAGTCTCTCTTGAAACCCACACAGATAGAATTTTCACACCATGCCATGGACTTGGGCACATCCGGTACACTAAAGTCCCCCTGAAGAAAGAGAGCAAGAGTTTAATTGGAAAGATGTTAAAAGAAAAAGGCCACGACCTTCCTGTTTTTCTGCCCCTATTCTGCAGCATCACCCTCATTCTCGTCTGAATTCAATTCTAGAAGAACAAGACCAGGAAACCACCCATAATAAAAATACAGTCAGACCTTGAATAACATCATTTCCTTCAACATCGTTTTGTTATAATGTGACGAGATGGTGTAGGAATTTAACTCTTGTTTATATCAATTAGCCTATTTGGTTCTAGGTTGTTTTCCTTGAAGTTGCAGAATCTATCGATGTTAAGTAAGGACTTACTATAAGTCACCCAAGTACTGGACAACGTGCATTTGGAAAAGGTGAAAACCCACTTTCAAATAAATCAATCTGTACACTGTACAATTTTATTGCTGCTGCCTCTGAAGACCACGCGGCTTTGACCAGTGGGTGCGAATACGCTCCCGTGTGCACACGCGGCATTCACAGCTGAGTGCCCATCTGGAGAGAACTGCAAGCCTGAGCTCCTGACCTTCACTACAACTAAACCATTACTCTTTCAAGCTGTGAGCCAACCACAGCAGCACCTCCCACCGAACCCATGGACCAGGTAACAGTGGACTTGACCTGCAATTCATGGAAGTCCGGGGAACAGCGGACTTTACCTGCAATTCATGAAACTCCCTATCCTTCCAGAAATAGAGCTGCAGCTTCTTTTTCACAGCTACGCACATCCGTAACACCTCCTCGCCAGTCTCCGAGTGCTGGGAAGACACACCCAGAGCAAATGAGGATGCACACACAATGACTCTATAACTGAATGACAGCTAGATGAGAGATTTTCCACCTCGAAATGGCTACTAATCTGAAAACCCCCTGAAATGCTAAGTGGCGCTGCCAGACAAGCTGAGCTGAAGAACACCCTCCTCTAAGATGCACTCAGAAACAACGGGCCGAGGGGCACTTCTTCCCCACGGGCTGCGGGTCAAAGGCCCCCACACCTTGTGGATGTTGGTAATTCAGAGGGGGAAATCCCCGGGCAGGCCTTCACCTGCAGTACATAACAGCTTCCTCCTTTTTTTTCTTAAATGTTTCTAGCTCATGGCTGGCAATACACGCTGGGTCAGAGATGAGCATGCGTCAACGGCCACTTTCGATCTAGGAGACTTGGGGGAAAAACGTCTACACATAAAACAATGCGGTTTCGATGCAGACCATAATGCTCTCAAGTGTTCAACACTAGAGGTAAGGCAGATTTTGAAGAACGTGGGGGTGAAGAATTGACAAAAATATGGAGAAATGGCTTTCCTGAAAAACAACTCCCTGAAGACAAAGACCACGATGATATGCGTAGAACAAGAGTCGATCTAATGTCTCGCCGTTACGCTCACGCGGGGTCACAGGTTTGACTTCCCCGTCGTGGCGTGTCCGACAGGTGCTGCGCCCTCAGCGCGCTGCCTCCTGCCGTGCACACATCTGGCGCGCACACACCAGGGCTGCGACGTTTCAGCCTCAGACTGCATGCTGAGGGCGGAGCTGCTCTAACACAGCCCACAATCACATACTCTCTTTGAAGTCCCTGCCGGGTTTGGGTATCAGTGTTATTCTTCCCATTTAATGGTAGAGATGATACAGGTCAGACCGTCCTTATTAAAGCGCAAAGTCGAACTTCATCTTGCTCGCACTTACCTGGAGGTCACATGTGAACAGAGACGCTCCCTTCGCCTTTGAAACTGTAGTGATTTGTTGAAATGTCAGTAGGTCATGGACATAAATATTATTTTCTGTTTAGAAGGAGGTAAAACATCACAATATATTATGACAATTCCCTAGTATAGACACCTTCAAGACAAAAAAATAGTAATAACTATAACAACCACACGAACCAAATGGCAAGGCTGAAGATGTACCTTCAGTTTCACTAACATGGTTCATTCTGGTCTATCACCAGATTACACTACAAAACATTTCGGAGGCCACTCAGTCTTCTGAACGTGGGTATTCTGTCCATTTAAATTTGGGCTGGCTTGAAGAAAGGAGCTCTTTCACTTCAAAAGCACTTTTATACTCTTTCTCAAGTCTGGAAATTTGTGATGTAATATTTGTACAAGAAGTGGTTTTCAAAGCTACTTACATTAGGAGGCTCTAATAAGAGAAAGGAAATCCCCTACAGATTTTGTACAAATCCACCACAAGGATTTCTTTTCTAGTAAAGCAAGAAAAATAATTTCACTAGGGCCTCGTAGCTAACTTTTGTCATAAGACTTAGTTACTTTAAATGTTCCTCTGTCAACCGAGAACCTAAGTTTAAAATGATTCTACCATTTGGGCCCTGGGCTAGACAGTACTGAGTGTGCAGTACTCAAGTTTCCAGTCATCTGCTTGTCAAGGAAAGTCCTCACTGGCTGTCTTCCACGAAACCGTGGCTGTCACACAGGCCCTGAATGGTCTGGCCCTGATCTGTCTTTCACCTGTCTCTCGTCACTCTCCACCACATAGCCCACGTCTGGCCAGGGCCTGTGCTGACGCTGTTCCCTCTGCCTATAATGTTCTGCCTACCTCTTTCTTTCTGTCAAAATCCTAATCATCCACTAGATAACACTGTCCCTTCCATTACTATATCCCACAGCACTTTTTATCACTTCCCACTGTAACTTTCTACACTGTGCCATGATTACCACATTTTTCCATGTATAATGAATGCACAGCCATGTTTTCAGTGCATGCTATACACAGGATTACATATTCATTATACCTATGTATAATGTGCATCCTTAATTTTCCCTCAAAAATGTGGGCAGAAAAAGTGTGCACTACACATGGCAAAATACGGTACCGTCATTTCAGTCTTCACAATCAGAACAAAGGACAAAAACGGACTCATTCAACTTGGTATTCCCAGTGCCTAGAACGGGTCTCAATGAATATTTGCCTGATTACTACATGAATGAATGAGTGAATGAATGAAGTGACACTCCCTGGAGAACAGAGCTCAATTTTATCTGGGATGTTGCTGCCTGAGTGACCTGTGTATCCTGTTATATCTGGTTTGGAACATGTCAGTTTCATTTTTAAGTAATGCCTATCAAATTAACCATGAAAGAATTAGTTAGGTTGAACCTTGTATTTTTTCACACATGAAATACAATCATAACCCCTTTTCTTACCTAACAAGCTGACTAGAATCTTAAACTGGGAAACCACATGGATCTGAAAAATAGCAAATCATTAGACTCAGTTAAACATTCCTGGCAAGGTTTAGCTCAGAAGTTTACTTCACCACGGTACTAAAGAGAGACTGAAGGGCTTATCCCAGTGACAGGGATCTGACTTATACTTATGAGCAATCACAACTTCTGCCTGTGAAAGGATCTCAGGCACATGATGGATGGACAGAGATCCCTGAATAAACTGGGAGGACAGAGCAGAGGACTCAGAGTTAAACGATGTTACCGAAGTTCTAGGTTTGACAGGGTCTTTTAGAAGTCAAATATAGATGTAGCAACCACCATCTCTGCCTACCTGCTGAATCTTTTTGGAGAAGTTCTTATTGGATTTCTCTAGTGTCACTTCAAACCTGTTGCAGCCTATGGAAGAGAAACATTCATAGTTCCAAACACAGGGATACAATACAAATAACCACAACAAAAAAAGGCCGCTCCATACTGCTCTCCTTCATGAATCTTTAAAAATTCCTAAAGGACTAGAAGTGGGAGATGTAGGAGAGCCAGCTGTCTGGATTGCATATAGTAAGTTGCTTTCAACTCCAATTTTAGAACAGAGGATTTCATGCACTTGGCATTAGCAGAGAGCATCACACCACAGAAGTTTACTGAAGCTGCAAGGTACTTGTGAGTCTGAAGATCTTATCCTACCAAACAGTACCTTGGCAGAGTATTTCACAAAAAAAGAGTGTAAAAAGTATCAGTCAAACGTAAGAGCCCAAGCAATGAAATCCAGCCCAAAGCACCCTTAGATCCAGACCCAACTGAATCCCAGCCGCTGCCTGAGGTCCTGGGACAGAGCAAACACACTCGACACCTTCCCCAGAGCTAAAGCGGTTAATGCATCTACACTTACTGCCACTTTCAGGTGCTGTCATGTCTGCTGGCACTGTTGCAAAAAAAGGGGGGAAAGTTATATACCATAAAAATGTATGAAGCCAGCCTTGCTGGGATAACAAAAATACTCAGCCTCAAAAGTCATCAAAGAATAAAAACAGAAAATAATTAATAATAGAAGCTATCATTAACTGGGTTTAAAAATATGTTTTCTGTAACCTCACAGCTACCCCCAAGAAATAGGTAGTATTACTATTCTAATTTCACATCTGAGGCGTCTGATGGGTCAAGCAATTAGGCAGCAACCAGGTGAAAAGACAGCCCAGAAACACGCTTGGGGCTGCCTGGAAAGCCAGGGCGGGAGGCCGCACCTCCCAGCAGGAGGAGAACCTGTTCACAGCGCTGACCCTGGCCACTCCCCATACCCAGGTGGTGTCCTGCCCACTCAAAGTCAGCGGAGATTCTTTGAGGTAGCCCCCAGGGCCCACGCCACCAAAGCTGGTCATACTTCCTCCACATGGGACTCGGCAGAGAAGACAAAGAAGGGGTCCTAAAGTTTTGGGAGATTCAGAAACATGCCGTGTATTTCTGCCATTGTATTTCACAAGAAAAAAATAATAAAGCCACTTCCTGCTTGATAAAGAGTTCTCTATTTGAAAAAGGCTTTATTCTTACTTGTTTTTTAAAAAAAATTACTTCTAACAATTCTCTTTATAAGCATAATGTTCTAGGGCAAAGATTCTCAATGTTCTCAGGACCCTTCATAATCTTAAAAATTACTGAGGACCCCAAAGCTTTTATGTGGGTTATAGCTACCAATGCTTATCATACTAGAAACTAAAACTGAATTTTTTTTAAATATATATTTATCAACTCAAAAATAATAGTAATAAACCCATTACATTTAGCATAAATAGCATATTTCAATGGAAAAAACCTGTTTTTCCAAGTTAAAAAAAAATCCACTGTTTTACATTTTTGCACGTCTGGATTAAAAGAAGACAGCTGGATTCTCACATCTGCTTCTGCACTGAGTCTGTTTCGACACGCTGTTTTGGCCGAAGCACAGCCCACACGTCTGTCCTCACACGGGCATGGAGTCGGACAGGGAAGAATAGTTTAACAGCTTTCCCAGATACATGCAGATCATCTTTTTTGAGACTATACCAAAACTTGACAAATGAAGTTTCTTACAATGTGAAATCTGAAACCTATTAATGAACTTTTCTGCTAAAGTCCACTGGTCTATCTTACACTTTGAATAGATCTTTCCCTCGTGATTCAGAAACTCCGCGCCCTGGAAAACAGAGGCTCCCTGGGGGATGCAGACGTCCCAGTGCCACACCTTCTTTACAAGACACATAGGCAGCAAACTCACTCTCACCATCCCTGCACAATCCCATCAGAAAAATCCTCAGTCTCGAGAAGCTGTCAAGCTCATGGGGGTGGATACGAGTTTTCCACAATTCTAGTTTTCTCTCGAAAGCCCTAACTTTATCATTAGCAATAAAAACTGCCAGTTGTTTTCTTTGAAGTGACAGGCTCCCTTTGCTCATCTTTGAGAAAATATCTACCAAATACCCAAGTGGTCTGAGAAACCACAGTCTACCCGTCTGTCATTCTTGGAAGCAGGAACAATGCTCCATGAAAAAAAAAGTGGCCAGTTCGGCTCAGAACTCAGACACACAAGGACTTTTCCAAACTGAGCAGCTACTGTGCCCCGTGCCTTGGCACCTGGCAGAAGAGCTTTATGTGAACTCCCCATTACATCAGAGATTATTAAAAAGAAGTGTTCTCATAGGTCAAGATATAATAAAATTAATAATTTTTACTGCCTCACAGAGAACATTCTTAAGTGAACTGGCTTTAACAAAACCAAAACCACTTGTGGTGCACGCTGGAGAACACGACGGCCAGCGCAGTTTGGTGCTAACACGTTTGCTGACCGTCGTCTCAACCTCGTGCTGAGGGGCCAGCAGTTTCAGCAGCCATTACTTTTGTACCTTTGGTGCAAATATCAATAACTGTCAGTGAAAAAAAATAATGTTTTAGGGTTGCTGTAAACTTAGCTTTGACCTTGCGGATCCTCTGAAAGGGCAACCTAAAGTCGTAAAGACCGTCCGTGAACCAATCTAACCCCTTTGTTTTCAGACACGAGCAGAGCGAGGCTGAGAGACTTTTCTGAGCTCAGAGGAGATGGCTCAGGTCAGATGAGGACCAGGTGCCCTTAACCCTGGTCTTTCCACGAGGTCTTACTACCCACTCCCTTTCCTCAGAAAGACAGGCTAGTTGCAGACCTGCCTAGTTTGGAGTATCTCAAATTTAGAAGCCGAGTCAGTTCTATGGCCGATTCATGGAGGCCCAGGTCTATTTCTGGCCCATAAACAGGCCAGAGCTGGGCCAGAACTGAACTGCTCACTAAGGATATAGGAAGAATTAAAGTTTCTAATCAGGGTTTGATTTCCTAATAGTCTAAGGCAGGTTACTATCAGTATCTGAGTTGCCTATGGGGAAACTGAGGCCCCGGAAGATTAACTGACTTGTTAAAGGTGACATGGTGGATTGATCACAGGGCAAGGAACAGACACCACCAGGGTTCCTAGTCAGATTAACACTAACACTATCAGTCTGAGTCTACACTAGGTTGAACAATTTGTTTCTACAGTCTAATTTTCAATTTCTCACCACTTATACAGAAATGGTACATAAACAAGTCACTTTATTGTAGTATTTAGTATTTGATGGCACAAAGAACTGATTATCAATCAGGGGAAAAGAATATCAGGATCTTATATCTGTGTCCTGCACAGTATCCGAGCTCTAAGCATATAGTCAAACATAGCTGTTGAATGCTGAATAAAATCCAAAGTAAGCTAATTTTCAGATTGCAGGCTGTGCAGATGTCATAGAATGCAAATATCCTGGCTCTGAGAACAGAAATTTAAAGCAAGGGCCAGCGAAATACTGCCCATGGGTCCGATCCAGCCCTTGACACGCTTCTGTAAATGAGGTTTCATTGGAACACAGCCACACCCCTTCGTTAACATTATCTGGCTGCCCTTTTAGCTACAACAGCAGAGCTGATGATCACAACAGAGATCATACGGCCTGCAAAGCCTTAAATATTTACTATTTGGTCCTTTTTGGAACAAGTTTGCTGATTCCTGAAAGGAAAGCTGAAGGAACAAATTTGCTGATTCCTTAAAGGAAAGCTGAAACACTTAGAAATGAAATAAATGCTCTTTTGAACTTCTGGTTTCTCCTGTTACCTCACCACAGACCTTGGTCAGATGTCTTCCTCTTCCTACTGCACTTTGGCTTAAGAATTATTTTGAGCTGAAGGCAAATGAGAAGAAGCAGATATAAGAAAAGCTCTCTCTACTCTCCTCCTATTTGCCTAAAAGCAGGACATAAATTTACAAAACTGTCTCTCCCCTCCTCTCTGTCGGGAAGGACAGAATTTTTCTCCTTCCCTACAGTTACAAGACGACCCGTATCAGCCCAGAGTAGCATCAGAGGACTCTGCGTAACCAACGTGTCTCCAGTGAGCTCCCCCATGTTTGCCTCCCACGGTCTGCCACTCCAAAAACGCAACGGCCTTTTCCTTTGTCACTTCTCTAAACATTCACAGTTTGCTTGTTAGGATGATGCAGAGGCCCAAGTTCTAATCACTCCTGAGTGCTCAAGTTAATAAACCCCTACTTGTCTTTCTCTTGTTAATCTGTCTTTCATTGGTCTAACTTACACATCCCTAGTCAATGAACCTAAAATGAGTAGAGGGAAAACGAATTTTTCTCCTTCCCCACATTAGTAAGGTATCCTTTCCCCTCAATGTTACCATTCTTTGCTCCAGGTTCTAAAGAGAAGGCTCTATTTCCACTTTTCCTTAAGCTATTCACTATAGAAAGTTATTTATTAGGGTGAAAGCTATGAAATTTTTTTCTAATATGGTCAAATAATGACAATTTCACATGCTTCAACCTACTGTGGCATTAACAGATTTCCACAGACTTGAAGCTCTAGGGCATCATATCCAAACATATGAATTTTCCACAAAGAAAGCATAGAAATAAAATTAGGAAAAGAAAATGAGGTGCTTTTTTGTGTTAGAGGGTGGTTAAACAGAATGAATTTCACATATTTTTTCGTTGCGATTCTACATTTTTACCGACAAAGTCACATTTGACTAGAACTTTAGTTTTTAAAGTCCTTTCAAACATTTTATTGCATCCGACCCCAACAAATCTGTAAGGAAAACAGATAGGACCCTGGAGAGAAAAATGACATTGGAAAGGACCGACTCCATCAAGTGGCCAGAGAGAAGTGAAGCTGGACTCAAACCCAGGTCTTTTTCCTCCTGGTCCACCCCTCTTAAGTTTGTAAGGTCTTTTAAATCAACACTTCCTAATTTTTTCTACTACCACATTATTTACAGAAAAATATTATTCCCGTAAGTAATATTTCTTATTTCTGGCAGTGAGTTTGCAAAAAATGAGGAGGGGAGGAACATCCAGTCCCCCACAACTGCTGCCCCCGCCCTCATCCTCATGGGCATATGGGGGTATCGTCTGGAGAAAAACAAAACCCTGGAGGTTCTCACATGCTTCTCCCCACTTTCCCACTGGGCTGCTCCCAGCCCCCAGTCGCTCCTTCAATTGTCCAGAAATCACTGATCTCACACTCGCCTACAAGCCGGCTATCAAAACTTCTTTTTGGCATGGATAGTAAGCCATTTCTTTCTCAGTTTTGGAAAGTTTCCACTTACCAACGTCCTTCCGAATCCTATAGAGAAGGAGGTGTCCTTGTTTGGTTCCAACAAGAAGCCATTCCTCTGGAAAAGAAGAGAGCTGTGAGGAACCCTGGCTTTGGTCAGGCCCCCCCTTTCTTTATCTCGGGGTTTCATCAGAATCACAAGGTCAAGACAGTGAGTTCTTTTTTATAGCAGGTGTTCTGCAAAGCTAAAGAATGTTTATAGTCAAGAAATATTTGGTAATCAACTAATCAAAAATGCATTTATTCAACAATTACTACACTAGACATATTAGAAAATTAAAAAGTCCCTGGCTTCATTGTTTTAAAATTAAACTGACCAAAAAAATATCATGGAAGTATGTAAAATCACAAAACGGACAGTGCAAACGTGAGACTAGGTATCTAATCTCAGGAACAACCAAAAGGCAACCTCGGAAAGTCAATGATTTAACTTTTGGGAAAATACTATATTAAGTTTATGGAATTCATTATCTCAGAATATGGTCTAGCAGATAATAACAAGTGTTGATGAAGATGGGAATTAATTGGAACCCTCATACATGGTCGGCAGGAATAGAAAGTGGTCCAGTCACTTTGGAAAACAGCCAGGCAGTTCCTTGAGATTAAACACAGGGTTACCTACTACCTGGCCTAACAATTCCACCCCTGTGTATACACATATGTCCGCACAAAAGCTTGTACACAAACATTCACAGAAGCATCATCGGTAACAGCCAAAAAGTTCAAACAACCCAAATGTCCATCAACTGATGGAGAGATAACAAAATGCGGCATATCCGTACGATGGGGTATTAACCAGCTATTAAAAAACTGAAGTGCTGCCATAGCAGGGATGAATCCTGATGTTATGCTAAATGCAAGAAGCCAAATAAAAGGGCCACATACTGTATGATTCCAGTTATACATAATACCCAGAATGGGCAAATCATAGAGACAGAAAGATTCGTGGTTGGCTAGGGCTGGTAGGTTGGGGTTTTTTAAGGTGACAAAAATGTTCTAAAATCAACTGTGGCTGTACTTGCACAACTCTGTAAACGTACTAAAACCACTGAATTTCACATTTTAAATGGATGAATTGTATAGTATATAAATTACATTTCAATAAAGCTCTTATTAAAAACAGATGGTTGAGCCCTGGCTGGTGTAGCTCAGTGGATTGAGTGCGGGCTGCAAACCAAAGCATCGTAGGTTCGATTCCCAGTCAGGGCACATGCCTGGGTTGCAGGCCAGGTCCCCAGTGGGGACCACATGAGAGGCAACCACACATTAATGTTTCTCTCTCTCTCCTCCTCCCTCCCTTCCCCTCTCTAAAAATAAAGAAAGAAAGAAAGAAAACCATTTAGAAATTCCAACTACTATTTAAAAAAAAAAAACAGAAACAAAAACAAAACAGATGGTTGAGGCTTTGGACGGGTAGCTCAGTTGGTTAGAGCATTGTCCTCATATGCCAAGGTTGCAGGTTCAAACCCCAGTCGGAGTACATGCAAGAATCAACCAATGAATGATAAAAAAGTGGAACAAATACATGTTTCTTTCTCTCTAAAAAGAAAAAGAAAGAAAAGGTCAAGTCCCATGGTTCTTAAACTTCGGTGTATGTCAGAATTACTTGAGGGTTTGTCAAAACAGATTGCCAGGCCCTGACCTGTTTCTTACCCAATAGGTCCCGACGTGGGCCTTGGAACTTGCATTTCTAACAAGTTCCCAGGTGATACTGATACTGTTGGATCAGGGGCCACACTTTTGGGAGACACTGGTCTACACTAAAGGGAAAGAGGTTCCACAGGAGTTTAAATAAGCAACCTGCCCAATCTATATTAACTCAGTAAGAGAAGTTAAGCACACAGGCATACGTCCTCAGCTTTCTAATCCTGTAACACAGAGGTCAGTCACACACTCCCTTGCTCCTTTGTAAAATAAAATATTAGATAGTGGTACAAATAAAATATTAGATAGTGGTAAACTACACTGAGCATGTATTGTATTAGAGGAAATACTAAGCACATATCCCACATTATTTCATTAATCCTCACAACTATCCTTTGAAATATGTCATTTTTATAAACCCCCATTTTATAGATGAGGGAGCTGGGGCCTTGGGGATAAGTAACTTGTCCAGAGTCTCACACGTGATAAGACACGTGTGGGAGACTCAGGACCTAACCGCATGCTGTGATGCACTTAGTAGGTCATTCCCCGTCAGAAGATGGGTGTGGGCCAGAGGTCGTGGGGGCGGCAGTGGCTATAGTTGTAAAACAAGTTGGGAGCCGCCACAGGAGTATTTCTCGGGGTTGATGTCCTTAGCTGTCCGGAAAAAGATAGGGATTCTGTCTTCTTTTATTTTGTATTTTAAAGCAAAGGCAGGACACAGAAATTAAGGCGCTGTGTGCTCTTAATGACATAAGTGGAAATCAGAAATAACACTAGCTCTAGTGGAATGCTGGAGATTTATGCTGGAGCAGGACATAGGGAAAAAAGAATTCAGCCTACAATGCCTACTTTGTAAAAGATATTGTTTAGATATCCCAGAAGCAAGCAATTGGTAACATTAAAGTTGATTTTTAGGATACCCACTGATATTTCCAATACAGATAAAATGAAGTAGGGATTAAAAAAAAACTCTTTTATACATAAAAATCTATAACCAAAAGGCCAACATAATGTTCACCATCCTCCCTCACCTTCCTCTTAACTGTGCCTTCAAGCCTCTGCCAGTTCCTGCTTTTATCTCTTTTAACAGCCCCAATTTCCACCAAGTCTGCAAGGCCTACCAATTTGACCTCTACAGGGTGCCCCCCAACAGCCCTCTCCCACATCTCTGCAGGACCCCTGTGCCGGCCTGCTCTCACCCCGCGTTCCTCCAGGTTTGCGTCAGTTACCGTACAGCAGGTCTCTGATGCGGTTCCACCGGGGCTCGAATTCTCATGAAGCTGCATGACCACAACGTGAAGTCAAACTCGCAAACACGACACTTGAGAGCCTGTTTTTCATTTTAACTGAAATATTTATTTGCCAATAGATGTCTCTTTTCAAATGTCTATGGTAGTGGTCATTAAATGGAATCAGATGTTCATTGAAAGTGTTTTTTAAAATTTTAACTGAAATCTTATTTGACCCTTTTCAAGCTTTTATTTGGAGGTGCTGAGAAAAAAAAGTCTTTTATCATATATGCAGAGTAACAACTTCCCTTTAAATAGTAAAAGCACCACACACATACTCATTCCTAACCTTCAAAGTCATAAGGAAAATGGAGTAACAGCACAGAACCTGGAAGAGGCTTGATTTGGTTACAGAGTCAGTGGGGGCTCAGGTGGCCAGAGGGCCTGAGCCACACGCAGCCTTCATGTTCTATGACGCGTCCTCATATAACACAGCTGTACGTGCACAACACAGAGAAGGAGACGCCCGCGGAGCAGGCAGAGCACAGGGTAAAGAGTCCCTTCTGAGGCTCAACACTGCACCTCAGGAAGTGGACCTCGCTGCACAAATAAGTAGCACACACATAAACAAATGAGAGCCAGCCCTAGACAGTTCCTGACGGCCTGACTCTGGGACACGAGGTTGGACTTGATCCCTCCTAGGAAGTGAGTGAGGCTGGCCCTTCTTGCTCATAATTACCCTATTGAAGCTCTGCCCAACAGTACGACCCAGTCTGACCTTACGTGATACACAATGCCATCCCTGGCCCGATGCTGGCCACTGCAGGGAATAAGCTAGTAGCCACTTCCCTTCACGGGGTCATGGAACAAAGAACAGTGTTTCTCAAAGCATGAGTCCCCGATTAGCCACATCAGAATCACTTGGACTAATTAAAAATGCACATTTCTGAGCCCTGCTCCCAGAAATCCTGAGTCAGTGATTCTGCAGTGGTGCCCTGAAATCTGCATTTTAAAATCATGAGACATTCATGTAGTTCCAAAGCTGAAACTGTGAGAAATCTAGCTTCCATCCTTGTCCACAGACCCTGTTCTCTCCCTTCTGCTGCAGGTAAGCATTTTAGTAGTCTGTGATTTATCTGTCCATTGTTTCTTTGGATAATATAAGCAACTATGATTGTGTATATGCACATACAGATAACACACACAAATCTGCACTTTTTTTTTTACATGATCTGAATATACACTGAAGTTTGGGAATCAGGATCTAGAATCAGACATAATTTACATGACCTTGAAAAATTACTTAAATTCTCATGTTCTTCCTCTGCAAAATGTGGTTATTATTTTATAAAGGCTCAATATGATTAGCACTCAATAAATGGAAGCTATTACCATTAATATTATTCATTAATTGAACAAATATTCAGTGGATACTCATTAGGACTCTGGAACTGTTCTAGGAACTGCAAATAGAGCAATACACAAAACAAAGTTCCTACTCTGAAGAAATTTATATTCTAACAGGGAGTGAGAATAGTTAGGGAAGATATTGCTGATTTATGTGACATTTCAGCAGATCTGAATGAGATGAGGAATAAGCCATGAAATATCTAAGGCAAGAGCGTGCCAGGCAGAGGAAACAGCGAGTGCAAAGGACCTGAGGTGGCTATGTGCATTGTGTTTTCATGGAAGAAAGACTGTGTGACTAGTACCAGATAGATGCAAGGGGTAAGAGCATAGGAGATAAAGTCAGGGAAGTAACCAGATCATGTCAGATGTAGCCAGCCATGGAAAGGACTTTGGAACTTCTAGTTGTGATGGGAAGCTACTGAAGGGCTCTGAACAGAAAAGAAATGTGATCAGATTAATTTTTTGAAGGCTCACTCCACCTCTGTGTAGGTAAAAAATCTGAAAATGGCACAGTGGCAAACACAGGGTGATTGGTAAGAATACCACTGTGGTGATTCAGATGAGAGAGGATGGTAAGCTCATCAAGAGTAGAAAAAGTGGAGATGGAAAGCAATGACTGGACTCTAGACTTATTCTGGAGGTGGAAAAGACAAAATTTGCTGATGGACTGGATGAGGTGTATAAGAGAAAAAGAGAAGTCAAGAATGATTCTAAGGCTTTTGACCTCAGCCAAATGGGTGAACAGAAATGCCATTTGCTGAGATATGGGATGCAGGGGGATAGGCACGTTTCGGGAGAGTATAAAGTCATCAAGAACTGTTCTGGCTGTGTTACTAGACACCCAAAACGAAGATGCTTAAAAGGCAGCTGGATTCTCTGGAGTTCAGGGAGAAATCATGAGTACTTTCCTCATTTCCATTCCCAAGAGACAGATTATGGTGTCTCAAAGACATCCTCCAGCTCAAATACTGTCTGGCCCTGCATGAGCTGGATCCTGGAGGCTCTTGGATGAATGTCAGGTAAAAGGGGTAAGGACTAGAAAGAGTAATATTCATTGCTGCTTAAGTCTGAAAATAAAGTAGTTTTGAGGCAGAAGGCAGTAAATGGCCTCTTGTAGCCCCAAACCTATCACAGCATCCTAGTAGGCAACAGGCATTTCTCCTGTTTGGTGGGAGATCAAGGCAGGTCAAAAGCTACCTAGCATTATTACAAAACTGTCTTCCTGCAAAGCACAAGTATAGGGAGTCTTTACTGTGACAAAGTGGAGTTGGTGCGAGAGGCTGAGACATGTGTACTACTAGGTCTACAGGGTATCAGAGTGAAGCAACGTGACAGGGTAAATAGAGTGTGGTAAGCAGCTGCACTCATCCTTTCCACAAGCGTATGTCGTAGGCAGTTGGGTACCCTTCCTCCATGTTTCCCTAATAGGCAGCTTATGTCTCTGGTATCATTTATCTTGTATCATAATCTGTTTATATGCCTTTGTCTCCCACTGTGTGTCCTAGAAGCACTAGCACTGTGTCTTACTCATCCTTACATTCCTGTCCCTAGCAGAGAGACTGATCTGTGTAGGCACTTAATACATATTTGATGAAGAAACAGGAGAATGATTCCCTTTGTATAGTGTCGGGTCTTTTTAAAAGTTTTTTTCTCCTCTATTTTAAATTCTGAGAGTATTTAATGACAGAAAATGGAGACCTTCTTAGGATATCTGAAGGAAGCAAGATTCTCTCTTTAACCCAAAGGACTAGGACAGCTTACTAGTGACGTACGATATGGAGATATGATTTTAAAGAGGCTCAGGGCTGCTAAAGGCAGGAGGGGCATACATTAACATGAAGATCTGTAGTGAAAGCACCCTACTGAAGAGGCTGTAAAGAACTCTGCAAGGCTGACTGGATGGCACTGTCCACAGATGATGCATATAATACCAGCCACCACCAAGATTCCACTAGATCTATCACAAGGACTTAGCTCAGTATAAGACCTGGGTTAAGTGTTCTGGGCCACTTTTTTTATGGCCCTTGATTTCTAGTACCTGGACATTAACGGGAAAGACTGTAAGTATTTGTTTGGTCTTTGGTGGCTGTTAGACACAACCAGTCACAGATAAGATCATAATGTTCATAGGTAAGAGTTAAAGTTTAGACCCTTAGAACCTTTTGTGCCTTGACTGGTGACTCAGTGGACTGAATGCTGGTCTGTGAACCAAAGGGTTTCGGGTTTGATTCCCAGGCAGGGTGCAGGCCTGGGTTGTGGGCCAGGTCCCCAGTAGCGGGTGTGTGAGGGGCAACCACACACTGATGTTTCTCTCCCTTCCCCTCTGTCTAAAAATAAATGAATAAAATCTTAAAATAAAAACAAACCCTTTTGTATTCCACAGTATACAAGAGATAAGAGATGTCTGACCCTGGCCACTTTCAAGATTATGTTTAAGTTTTTACCGGTTACATTTCATGACAGTCTGGAATGATGCTCTTCTACCTACAGAGCTAGGTAACTTTGGCACTTGAATATAAGACAATCAACTATTTGGCTAGTCAGTGATTTTCAACCTTTTTCATCTCATGACACATATAAACCAATTACTAGAATTCTGTGGCACAGCAAAAAATATGCATAATTTTCATTCATTCACACAGGATGGCTATTATTGTGTTGGCTGTTGTCATTCTTTTATTTTATTTAACAATCTAAGGGATGAGAGGTCAGTGCCCTTAAGTAGGTATTGCATATTAGAAATTCTTGCAGCACACCAGTTGAAAATCGCTACGTTAGATTAAGAGTTTAGAGTAATAACGTGAGTTACCTACAATGATGACAAGTGAACAATGAGCGATCACTAAGGAAAAAAGGTGTATGTTGTTAACTTGTTAAATCCCACCCCTAACCTCTGCCAAACCAGTGAAACACTTATTCTGGGTAAGTTCAAGTCCCTGGCAGGCTGAAAACTTCCCACTGCTTGTGCCTCCAAACTAAAGACTTCCTGGTAATCGAAATAAACCACAGCTGAGCACAATTAATGAAGAAAGTTCAACCTCCAACTCTGCACCAAGAGCAAGGGCAGGTAGAACGTCCCTAAAAAGTTTGGGTCCCTGGGATCGCCCAAAGAGCCCCACCGCCCTCGCTATTTACAATACTCTGCACTCCTTTATCCCAGTTCCCTGTCGGCTAGACGCCAGTCCACTTCGCCTGCCCTGTAATAGGTCCGGGCCGCTCCTGCGCTCCCGGGCCCCACCGCGGCCCCTCGGTTTTACGGCTCACCCCAGGCAGCCAAACAGTCGATCTGCAGAGGCAGCTTTTCTAGGATCGGCACCGGTTCGAAGGCGTCGTGCATGGCGGCGAGCAGGGAGTCGCTGTGACAATCTCACCCTGAGTGCGCCGGGACGGGATCGTGAACAGAGAACCACACTAAGGGTCGACCAGCATCTGGCCAGGGACCCCAATTACAGGGCCTTCAGCAACACAGCCATCACCAACACCGGACTTCCTTTTGGCCTAAGCCCACCCCTTCCGCAGGCAAAGTCCCGCCCCTTCCGCCCGGCTCTTAGAGCATCTCCAAGGGATGCAATAATGCTTGGGTTCCCATTTCGCCCTAGATCCAGAGCTTTTCCGTCGTGGCGTAGCCACGGGTTTAACAAGGAAGGAAAAAGATCTTAACCTTAGAGCCGTCTTAAGAACTGTGGTGTGGTGGTGAATGAATTCGGGCTTTGGCGTCGGACCTGGGATGGAGAGCTGCCGTTCAGGAAATTAGCTGTAGCATTTAAGAAATTTAATCTCCCTAGGACTTACTCTTATCCGCAAAATGATGATGGCAGTATCATGTACCGACCTGACCTAGCATCGTGAGCGCTTAGCAAGGCCTGACACATTCAGCACTCAATGAATGGTAGTTTTAGTATTACTGTTATAATCATGGCCTTACTCTTAGATTTTAAAGGTTGTTCCAAGCCAGTGGTTCTCAAAGGGTGGACTCTAGATCATCATCAGCATCACCTGGGCACTTGTTAGAAAAGCAAAGTTTCAGGCCCCATTCCAGCTCTACTCAATCAAAATTCTTTCCAGCAGCCTGTTTTATTAAGTTCCCAAGGTGAGTTCATGTACTTGAGAGTGAGAACCACTGCAAGAATGATCAGTATCTGGCAATTTATCCACAAAAAAAATTGCAGGTATGCCATAAAATTAAGCATATTGGTTTAAATCAAAAATGTAAAAGAAAAATGGGGTGAGTCTATGATAGTAAAAAAATGGCCCTGATCACATTTTTACACCATGTCAGTTTCTTCAACTGTCAATTAGGAATATTGTCCTATCTTACCAAATGCTGTTTCTGATAATAAAATGAAGTATTTTCAAGTAGTAAGAAACACAAAAATTGCAGAATGAACCTTACATTATGTCTAATTTTTATCCTAAAGAGAGAACATCTTGAAAATTTAGAATTGCCAGCTGCTGTGTTGGAAGAAGGCCTACGAACACCTTGCAGCTCCAGGATGAAGGGCCAAGACTAAAATAAGTAATGAAAACTATAAAGTAACAGGTCAGTGTAATGGTATAAATTCCTTCTGAACCTGATTTTAAAAAATGACAACTATAAACAATCACAGTAATATAACAAGCCTTAAGAAAAAGCAGAATTACCAAGCCCCAAGCTACAGAATTTATACTATAAACTCCCTCTTAACACAATAGCTCCCTCCCCTCCCCCACCCCTTGGTCTCAAGTTGACATCTAGCCAACTTCAAAAAACATGTGATCAACCATCCTGCAGCATTATGACTATTACTCACTTGCTGAGTTTTGCTATGGAAGGACAGACGCATACAACAGTTACAACAGCCCTTTGCCGATGGGTTAACCTGAGAATATTGTCAGTTCCTCATATGGTTCCTTAGAGATACTGCCAAAGTGACTTACAAAAAACCCACCACAGCAAACAGCTATAGAGAAAAGTTACATAATGTAAGCACTTTCACTACAATAGGAGTTAGTGAAGACTGTGGTTGTATGGTTATTGGTTCCAACAGATAAGATGATAAAGAATAAAAACCATGGAAGGAAAATTCCCATGAGAGAGTTTGGGAGAAAGAAGGGTCTTTAAGAGAAAATCTGAGAAAAGACAAAAACGTATTAATTTTGTTAAAATTTTTTTATATTAAAAAATGGCGTGAACTTCTATGTTGAACAAAACTCTTGGGAAGGCCAAAGTAGATAAACCATTTAAACAGAAATATAGTATATCAAATGAATCCCATCACCTTGTGATGTCTCATAAACAGTCTCTAAACCAACACCAGATACAAGAACCGTTGATTCCTAAAGAATGAGCAGCAGTCCAGGGCCTCCATACTACCTCATGCAGGAAAACTTTAAGCTGGAAGGACCTGTTTCCTTTGTATTAGCTCCTGCTTCTGAAGAATCACAGTACTCGGGGGTGCTCACTCACAAGCACTTGGATGGAGTGCCTCTCTCCCTCTTGTGCAACACCCAGTGAACAGCAGGAAGGCCAACAAAGCATTGTCTCCGACTCTGCAATGCTGCCTTGGAGGCTTACAAAACAGTAGTTGAAAGTTTTGGAGCGTGCACCACATTGCCAGCAATGGGATGTGTCACAATAGCAGATGTCAAAAGAGTTAACCTAATATTTCTCTCTAAAGTACATCTCAAATAGAAAAATCTTTAATATACACCTTTTGTAAACAAAATTGCACTTGATTTTGCTTTTTAAATGATCTGAATTACACTGTAACAGTTTCTTTCTCTCCCCTTTTTTTCTTCCTTTTAATCATTGATAGAACCATGGCTCCTTAAGTCAGGGCATATTTTTCTCAAAACTACCTCTGCAAGCTGTAACCCTGGCTTCCCAGGAAATGGCAAGATAATTAACAATTTCCCCCATCACCTATATAACTCCCTAAATAAATAAAAATTACAGGCAGTTGCTCCTGGAGATTACATATTATGGTGTTGATGTCAAGAAGATGTTAAACTTTTTAGTTTGACAGATTAAACAATTTAAACATCATAGAAGGCTCAGGAACAACACACATAAGTTGCATAAACATCCGTGTCAGGGTGTAGGAGGGAATGGGGCATCAATGTTGAAAATAAGAAACTTGTAGATTTTTCTCTTCCTATGAACTTGTTTTCAATAAGATGTCTCCTAGTTCTGACACCTCTGGCCAGTTCCAGTGCACAAAGATCAAGGAACAGATCAGGATGTCATTCCCTTCTTTAACCCCATGGCGCAGTATAGAGGACTGACAGAAGCTGATCTCTTCCCAGACACTGGCCATCTTCAACTGCACATCTTCCCACCTCACTCCATTTTGGACCTTTCAAAGTGTGTGATCATTCGTTCCTTGGGAAGAAGAAAAAAAAAGGTTTATTCAAAATACATTAATTGTAAATAGTCTGCATTCCAAATATCTTCTACACAGATGATGCACACACATTTTCTGCAAGTACTTGTTTATGTTCATTAAACACTTAAAGAGATGGTTCCTAAACATCTATGAAGGTTGGACATGTCCAGGCCCCACCCAAGATTGACTGAATCAAATTCTCTAGTTTTTCCCTGGCTGGTGTGGCTCAGTTGATTAAGTGTCAGTCTACAAACCAAAATGTCACTGGTTTGATTCCTGGTCAGGGCACATGCCTGCATTGCAGGCCAAGTCCCCAGTTAGGGGCATGCAAGAGGCAACCAGTCAATATTTCTCTCACACATCGATGTTTTTCTCCCTCTTCCTCTCTCCCTCTCATCTCTCTAAAAGCAAAGAAAAATCTCTAGTCTTGTACATCAAACAACAAATCAAAAGGTTTTAGAATTAATCAAGATGATTAAACAAATATTTACTTAAGACTAAGCTCTAATAAAAATTCGTACCTCCTCTGATTCAGGAATTTAACTTGAAGAAATAGTCAAGGATGTGGGTAAAGATTTAGAAACAAGTATTTCTACAACAACAGTCAAAATTACAAAAAAATACTAGAAAGAATTAAGTGTCCAAAAACAGAACTGTGTAAACAAATATGCCATATCCTTATAATGAGATATTATACACTCATTAAAATTACATTGATGAAGAAGTTCTAGAGACCTGTTGCACAACAGTGCACACAGTTAACACTCAGCTCTTGAGAATCGTTAGGATGGTCACTTTATGTGTTTCTGACCATAATTTTTTGGTGTGCTCAAAAGGCTTTCTGAAATCTAATATTCAGAACATGTCCGGAACTATTTCCCAGTACTCAGCCTGCAGTTCCTACATAAGACTTCATTGTGAAGCTTTCCAGATGCACTGTTTGCAAGCATATAAAAAAGATTAAAAATCGGCATGTCTAGTTCCTTTGTCAGACTGGGGAAGTTCTCCTTCATTATTTGTTCAAATCAGTTTTCAATTTCTTACTCTTCCTTTCCTCCTTCTGGCACCCCTATGGTTTGGATGCTGGAGCATTTAAAATTGTCCCAAAAATTCCTAAGCCTCTCATTTTTTTGAATTCTTATTTCTTCATCCTGTTCCACTTGGATATTTATTTCTTCCTTTTGTTCCAAATTGTTGATTTGAGTCCCAGTTTCCTCCCTTCACTATTGGTTTCCTGTATATTTTCCTTTTTCACTTTGTAGAGCCTTCATTTCTTCCTTTATTTTGTGACCATACTCAAATCATTTCTGTGAGCAGGCTGATTACCAGTGATTGAACTCTGCATCTGATAGGTTGTGGCTGTCTCCTTGTTGCTTAGTTCTTTTTCTGGAGTTTTGATCTGTTCTTTCATTTGGGCCATTTTTTTTTTTTGTCTCAGCGCACCAGTTATGTTGTAAGGGGTGGAGCTGTAGATATTCGCCAGGGCAAAGCAACCCACTTCAATGGGCTGTGGTGCTGTATGTGGGGGAGGGGTCTGAGAGGGAATAATGCCACTTGCTCAGCTCTCTCCCTGCTTTCAGTCACTTCCCTCATTTCCCACAAATGAATTGTCCCCTTTCAGTTGCTGATTCCCAAGTAGGTGGGCTTGTGTATCTTCTAGGACCCCCATGGGTCCCTCCAATGGACTCCCCTGTGAGACTGGGAGTTTCTCCCACCGCCACAACCGCCACAGGTTTTTATAGCCAGAGCTTTTGAGGCTTTACCTCCCTGCACTAGAACCCTGGGTTGCAAGGTTTGTCTCACTCCCAAGTAGTTCCTCCTGGCTTATCCACTAGCGAATGTGGGACTGCCCGGTCCACTAGCAGCCTCCATGCCTCGTGTTCTCTCTGCCCCAGCCCATTTCCACCCCTCCTACTAGTCTGGATGAATGTTTCTTCTCTAACTCCTTGGTTTTTGGACATCTATACATTTCAGTTTTCAGGCAGTTCTGGTTGGTTTTTAAGTTGGTTGTTAACCTTCCTTTGGTTGTGTGAGGAAGCAAAGCGTACATATCTAACAACATGTCCATCTTGGCCAGAACCCTTTGAATATGAGTTCTAATGAAACTATTTCTATTCTCATCCTTTTCAATGATACTGTTACTGCATCAAATAAATAAAATATCCCTGAACAGAGAACTTATGACTCCCTTATTAAGTCACCAGACCCACATTTTATGCATGATTTGATTACTAACCTCATCTGAATCCAGAAGGGCTGGAAGTGCTCTGCATAAAGAAAAACACCAAATTGAATAATGTAAAATAAAGCCATAAGTGGTTCATTAAGGACACTGGAATAATGAATGCAATTAAAAGTTTTTGGGTAACTAAGATTTTTATCTTATTAATGCCTGTTCATAGCGGGGGTCAGGGAGGGATAGCAAATTAAATGTAAGAATCAAAATTATTGAAATTACATGGGAAAAAAAAACATGTTCTGTATCGTAATAGAACTCATGTTTAATAAAATTATAGCCATGGAAAGAAACTCAAAAATCCCAAAAATAAACAAACAAAGAAAACAGAAACAGACTCAGATACAGAGAACAGACTGATGGTTGCCAGAGGCAGGGAGGTTGAGGGTCTGGGTGAAAAAGGTGAAGGGCCTGAGAAGCACATATTGGTAGTTACAAAGTAGTCACGGGGATGTCAAGTGCAGCACTACTGTGTCACAATAAAGACTAGAGTCAACAACAGTGTAATGACTATGTATGGTGCCACGTGGGTACCAGAAGTATCAGGAAGAGCACTTTGTGAAGTGTAACTCTCGTCTGACCACTGTGCCGTACATATGAAACTAATACAGAACAATATGAGAAAGCTACAATTAAAAAAGTTTTTTTTTAATTCTAAAAGAATTATCCCAGTGATTTTGGAAAGATCTATTCCAAAATCTTTCTGAGCAAAAATGTCACTTGAGAGGAGGGGAGGAATGGGTGGGTGGACTGGAATGGGAACAAAGGAGGGAAACTGTACTGAATAAACTAAAAAAATAAAAATAAAAAATAAATTAAAAAAAAATGCCACTTGAACAAATAATCTCAATTACTTTTGTTTGTATATCATTCCTAATCTTTTATTACTAAACATCTTTTTAATGTTTTTATTATTCTTTTGAGTATTTTTATCTTTGACGTCTAATGTTACCTACAAATATTCGCATTATTTTACTCTGCCCCTCCCTCATTAAAATCATAAAAGTAATATTAACTTTGAAATAGTATGTTTATAGCAATGGTTCAAAAACTTACACATCTGTCACAGAAGAAGGAACATTTTCTTCTACCCACTTCAAATCATCTTCCTGCTGGGAACATACAAGTACCAGTTGTTACTAAAATGCATAAAATAATAGATCTCAAATAAGAATCTAAAGAGGTCTCAAAATCTTTAACCTGTTGTTACTATGAAGTAGTACATTCTCATAACAAATGGGGTTGCTAACAGCAAAGTCAAATAACTTAAAAAACTATATAACCAAAATATAAAATGATGCCCTACATCCTTAAATGTTTTCTGCTCAAGGGTCTAATACCTAGTGTACACTTCATGTAAGCTTTGCTCCTTAGAACTGAGATAAAGTGCTTCATGTATTGGACTGGCCAAAAAGTTTGTTCTTTTCCTGTAAGATGGCTCTAATAAGCACTCAGTTGTCTTTAACTTCATTTGAAACAATTTTGTTAGATTGTATTGTGACAGCTGTCATAATCAGCATGCATTTAAAAAAGAACATCAAAATTGGTGAATTTTTGTGTAGCCATTTTAATATTGAAGATGGAAGAAAATAAGTGACATTTCCAGTATATTATACTTTATTATTTCAAGAAAGGTAAAAACACAGCTGAAACACAAAAAATGATTTGTGCAGTGTATGGAGAAGGTGCTGTAACTGAATGAACATGTCAAAAGTGGTTTGCAAAGTTTTGTGCTAGAAATTTCTTGCTAGATGATGCTCTACAGTCAGGTAGATGAGCTGAAGTTGATAGCAATCAAACTGAGACATTAATTGAGAACAATCAACATTCTACCACATGGGAGATAGCCCCCTTACTCAAAATATCCAAATCAGCCCTGGCTGGCGTAGCTCAGTGGATTGAGCGCGGGCTGCGAACCAAAGCATCGTAGGTTCGATTCCCAGTCAGGGCACATGCCTGGGTTGCAGGCCAGGTTCCCAGTGGGGACCACATGAGAGGCAACCACACATTAATGTTTCCCTCTCTCTCCTTCTCCCTCCCTTCCCCTCTCTAAAAATAAATAAATAAAATC
>CM052538.1:137398985-137431902 GCA_028533065.1 Trachops cirrhosus
TATCCAAATCAGTGAAGTTATGGGGGAAAATGAAAAATGTCTTTCATTTTATGTAAAAACGAAATAAACTTTTTGGCCAACCCAATAGAATAAATGCACAATTCTACAAAAAAAGAAAACCAAAAAGTGCTGACTAAAAAATATGATCTTTAATACAAAAACACTTTGTTATTAGAGGCTATGACCTCACTGATGAAAACCATTACACAAAACCATCAGACTGGTCTGGTCTCTTTTCAGGACATTGAAGCAAACCATCTAGTTAAAGATTACTAAGCCCTAGATGGAATCACTTGCTGTGTTGTTTTTGAAAATGTAAATGTAATATATTAAAAGATTTATAAAGCAAACTTAATTACAGCATAGGTAAAGAAAGTCATTAAGGTCTGTACATAAGTACTGAGTTCCACCAAAGGCTAGAGGACAGGAAACACAAGAAAGAAAGGTCATACTTACTGCTTTGTTTACTTTAGTATTTCCATTTGGTTCTTGTTTGGTACTCCTCATTTTCATTCCCTCTGTAAGAGGGGAAAAAAGGGAGACTGATTAACAATGTCAATCAATATACTAACAGTGATTGCAAAAATGGATTCAGAGCTTTATTTTAAGCTTACTGACATGGAATTGCACAACAGATGTTTCTCCACCTTTAGATTAATGCTGGGAAGTTCAAAGCCACATTTTCAGCTCATCTCTAATAAGCAACCTGGGCACTTAATATTCAATTATTTGCAGAATTTACCATAGCTTCGTCTTAAGATTCATGCCCTTATTTTTGCTTCTCCCTAACTTCACCCCATACACAGTTGTAAAATAATAAACAATGTAATTATATCAAAGTATCTTGATTTTCATACTCAAAATACTATACATGAACAACATGTGTTTGAACAGTGTAGGTCCACTTATACAGGGATTTTTTTTTTCAATAAAAACAGTAACTGTATTTTTATCTTATCATTTTAATAATACGTCTTTTCCGTAGCTTACTTTATTGTAAGAATATAGCATATAACAGAAAATATGTGTTAAATGACTGTTTGTGTTATCAGTAAGGCTTCCTATCAGTCAAGAGTTGGCTATTAGTAGCAAAGGTTTGGGGAAGTCAAAAGTTGTACATGAATGCTCAACTGCACCGGGAGTCAGTCGGCAACCCAACCCTCACATTGTTCAGGGTCTACTGTATTCACTTTATTCTATTTCTAAAAACCAAAAAAGAATATTTAAAGCACAAATAAATGGTATATTTTATCACTACCAAAGCTTTCTTTCAGCATAGGCTCCTTTTGTTCATCCTCTTCCTCTTCCTCAGACAATGGTGAGAAGGCAAACCTGAGAGAACAAAGGGAAAACGTTAAGGAAAAAAAATAGAAAACTACAAAAACTGTTCCACTGTCTGGATTTTACAGGAATAATTACTGAAGCTCCCAGTTATAGTCATTCGTAAAATTAGTTTACTGAATAATAAAATAATTCTTTCCCTTCAGAAAGCTCTCAATTGCCTATATTAGCAAGGGAGAAGCAGGACAGTGCCATATTTGTAAGAGTAGGTTCGGCCACATAATACCTGTGACTTTAGACAAGACACTTATTCTCTGTATCCGTTTTCCCATCTGTAAATGGGGATTACAGAACATTACTCATAGAGGTGCTCTGCAAAAAGTAAGCGAGTCATTTCAAAAAGTGCTTAGAGTGCCCTGACTGGTGTGGTTCAGTTGATGGACATCCCTCCACAAGGCAAAGGGTTGCCAGTTTGATTCCTGGCCAAGGCACATGCCTGGGTTGCAGGTTTGGTTCCTGGTCAGAGTATGTATGAGGGAACCAGTCGATGTTTCTCTCTCACACCAATGTTTCTTTCTCTCCCTCCCTTCCTCTCTCCCTAAATATAAATAAAATCTTTAAAAAAATCAGTGCTTAGAGTAACATCTGACACACAGTAAGCATTCAATAAATGTTCATTTACAAGCATATGCATCACACAGACGTAAGTAAATTCTCACACAATTTAAAATCTCAGTCTTCAATTTGGTAGTTGAGATGAAGTCCTGATTGTGCGTGTTTTAAGTAATTTAAAATCTCTTTCCAAGTGGGGAACTGGAAAGATGAAGGCCTAATCTGGTATATCTCAGATACCTTTCCTTCACTATATCCAAGAGACTATGCAGACAGGTCATTCCTAGAATGCTTTAGCTTTGAACTTGCTCTGTACTTACTGTTGCCTATTATTTTCATTCTACCTAGTTTTTAAATCTCCCTTCTGTGATTAAAAAAGAATACTCTATAAGCTAGGAATAATAGGAAATACCTATAACTTGTTAACATAACTAACAAAGTTTCAGAGTAAATATCAAAGTTAATGATGACAATTGAGAAGCATTTATTTTAAAGTGAGAATTAAGATGAGGACGCCCACTCTCACTGCCTTGATTCAAAAGCCTAGCCAACACAATATTCAGAAATGAGGCAACAAGATTATTTGGAAAGAAGTAACACTGTCATTATGTGACCTTATCTGGGAAGCACTTTATCTGCCCTTCCATTCTAAATGATAACTTGCTGAATGGAGTAATCTTGGATGTTGGTCCTTGCCTTTCATCTCCTGAATACTTCTTGCCAGTCCTTTCTAGCCTGCAAAGTTTCTTTTGAGAAGTCAGATGACAGTCTTATGGAAACTCTTTTGTAGGACACTATCTGCTTTTCTCTTGCTGCTTTTAAGGTTCCCTGTATCTTTAACTTGGGCATTTTAATTATGATGTGTCTTGTTGTGGTCCTCTTTGGGTCCAACTTGTTTGGGACTCTCTGTGCTTCCTGCAGTTGTATGTCCATTTCCTTTGTCAAATTAGGGATGTTTTCATTATTTTTTCAAGTTAGTTTTCAACTTCTTGCTCTTCCTTTTCTCTTTCTGGCATCCCTATGACTCAGATGTTGGCATGTCTAGAGATGTCCCAGTCTTCTTATATTCTCGTTTTTTTGAATTCTTATTTCTTCATTCTGTTCTGGTTGTTTATTTATTCCTTATATTCCCAATCATTGATTTGAATCCCGGCTTCCTTGCCTTCACTGTTGGTTCCCTGTGGATTTTTATCTTACTCTGCGTAGCTTTCACTTCTTCCCTTATGATTTTACCATAGTCAATGATTTCTCTGAACATCCTCATTACTAGTGTTTTGAACTCAGCACCTGATACGTTGCCTATCTCCATTTCGCTTAGTCCTGTTTCTAGGTTTTGTCTGTTCTTTCATTTGGGCCATATTTCTCTGTCTCCTCATTTCTAGGTTTTGTCTGTTCTTTCATTTGGGCCATATTTCTCTGTCTCCTCATTTTGGAAGCCGCCTTGTGTTTGTTTCTGTGTATGAGGTAGAGCTGCTTTGACTCCCTGTCTTAGCACACCTGTCAAGTTGTATAGGGATGGAGTCTTAGGTGTTTGCCAGGGTGAGGCAACCCACTTCTCTGATTTGTGGCTCTGTATGTGAGGGAGGAGTTGGAGAGCGGAGAATGCCACTGAGGTTTGTTTGGCATTCACCCCATCTCACCTCTTTCCCGAATGTGACTGGCACCCCTCTAGCTGCTGCACTGGTGCTGGTTCCCAGAGTGGGTGGGTTTGCATTCATTCTAGGACCTTGTGGGCCCTTTAAATAGCCTCTCCCGAGAGACCGGCAGTTTCTTCTGCCACCCCAATCCCTACTGGTTTTTACAACCAGAATTTATGAGTCTTTATCTCCTCGGGCTAGAACCCCGGGCTACACAGTTTGGCCTGGGACTGGGATCGCTCACTCCTAACATATCCTGTCCTATTTTATCCACCACATGGACCTGTCCCACTAGCCACTTTGCCTCCACCACACCTTGTCCTCTTTGCCCTGGCTCCTCATTTCCGCCCCTTCTACCCGTCTGGATGAATACATCTTCTTCAAATCCTTGGTTGTTGGACTTCCATACAGTTTGATTTCCTGGGAGTTCTGGGTGTTTTTTGTTCTGAGGTTAGTTGTAATCCTTCTTATGGTTGTGCAAGGAGGTGAAGCGAGTCTACCTATGCCTCCATCTTGACCAGAAGCAGTCAATTCTTCATCAATGAAATCTCAATTTTGAAATTTTTAAAATATTATAAAATAACACTATGACTTTGCCTTGAACTAGGGGAGGTTGTCTTAAACAAGACAGAAAATATACAATTCATGAAGGAAAAATGGACAAAGTTGACTCCATATTTAAGTTTTTTTATAACCAAGAACACCATTTAAAAGTTCAAAGATAATCAACAAATTCTGGTTACAGTTAATAGTTACAGATAATAAGTGTGATGGGGGGGGAATGGAGCAAGGGACTACTCAAGTGCGTAAGAACAGACATGTACAAGGGCACTTAACACATCATTGTAGCTTATTCCTGTTTTTAATGCCCCCTGTGCATGAGAGGTAACATAGCAGGCCCTCGGAGAGGCACACTGACAAGGATGTCCCACGGCTGGAGTCTGGAACCGTGGCACTTGACCTGTTCCCTGACTGAGAAGGGTGGGTCACTGTGCCTAGATCCTCTGTACAATACAATCTAAAATAAACTTTGCTTACCTTCTGGGAATCGGGAATTTTGGCCCATATTAAGTAGAGGGTGCTTACGTGTCAAGCGCTCATAAAAACCTGAGTGCTGAGTTCCTAATGGGCTTCTCTGAGCAGAAACACTGCTAGTGCACTTTTTGTTGCTGAGGGAAAGAGCGTGCTTGATGTACTTCTCAGGAGGGGAAAAGATATGGATTTTTCTAGACTCTACCTTGTCTTTACCCTTTGCTGATCATATCATTTTGCTGTTAAAAAGCCTTTGCTCTAAGTATAACTATATTCTGAGTCCCAAAGGTTCTCCTAAACATATGAGTGGTCTTGGGACCCTGAACCACCCCAACTGGAAACAGTCCAAATGCCCATCAATACAGAAACAAGTTAACTAATTGTACTACACCTCTACCATGTAAAATTATGCCATCTATGAAAACAGGTTAAGCTTAATTTAAACCAGTTGTCTTGCAAGGCATCTCCACAATGCACTACTGAGTAAAAGAAGATTCCACATTTGAACAGGGAGTAAACTGTGGAAAGACACATAGCATCAGGCTGGGAACACGGAGTTATGGGGAGTGGGCACAATGTTAGATGAGAAAAAAGAAGAGGGGAGGTAAAGCAAAACATTTTTTTAAAAGACTGAATAAAGGGACACATTTTATACCGGGTGGGCAAAAGTAGGTTTATAGTTTAATACATGTGTAATAGAATAATTAGTAAATAATAATACAAGAACAAACTCCTGTGTTTCACATACTCACAACCATAAACCTACTTTTGCCCACTCCATATACAAATGCAGCTAGCAAGTGAAGAGATCAATGTAAAGGACGATCACCAGAATGTCTAGGTTTCTTCTGAATAGCATGAGTTCAGATCTTTTATTTCCTTTCATACCATTCTTTAACTATTTTTTTTCAAGGAACACAAATGTTAAATGCACAGTGTGAAAACAGTTATTTTCATGGGGCAAAAGAATGTCATTTACTTTCTTAGTCTTTTACTGACTCGTCTGGTTACAAAATTAGCTGCTCAGTTATACCACCTCATCCTTTTCCTTCTTTGGTGGTGTAGTTGTGTAACATATGCTCCTAACTATCTAAACACACAGAAGGGAGAAAAAAATAGAAGGGAAACAAAGGCATAGATAGATAGACAAAAATAAAGATAGCCAATTCCTAAATAATTGAGATTTGCCTATAGTTGGACAAAACAAATTCACACGTGGATTTTTAATTCCAAAGTCATTCACATAAGTTTTCATTTACCCTCTATTGTCACAAAGTGGGCTGGGCTACTGACTACAGAAATTATTCTTTCCTTCTGGATACTAGGCAAGTGCAACTCTCATTAAAAGTGTCAAATCTATCTACCTCCCTTATTTTCTCAAACACTTACATTATCAGATATCACAGCTGAAAGGGACTTCCTATCAACTGATTCAATTTCTTCTCATACAAAGAGGAAACTAAGGCCCAGATTGGTGAAAAGAAGCCCATGACAAAAAACACAACGCAAATAGGAGAGCTGAGACAGGAACCTAACTGTACTGACTCCAGACCCAGTGAGTGTTCCTTCCACCTTACTCCATGGCCCTAACACTGACCCTCACTGAACCACCCTTATTTGATAACATGGTCATTCAATGGTTAACAGCATCAATAAGAAGTGTCTAGGAACCTCTGGTTGTTTGCAGATGGTCGCCAAAGAACCATGATGACGAAGAGGATCATGGAGAACAGCAACCGCCAGATGGCATCGTCCACCCACAGTTCCCGCCAATCCTACCAGAAGGGGAAAAAGTACATTTACTACTTTATTTTATCCCTTTGTTCACAAGCCCTATGCCACTGAACGAGAATCACTTATTAATTCAACTTGTATTTACTAAGAACCTGTTATGAGCCAGATTCTATGCTAAGTGCCAGGGATACAAAGTGAAGAAACGTTGCTTCCCTCTGTGGTGTTTGCTGTCGTTAAAGAAAAGGAACTGACTGAACAGAGCACCTGGTGGTCCTTCATTACAGCTCCGAGAACCTCTGGGGAAGGGTTTCTACACAAGGTAAGAGAAAGTAACATGAGAGTGTTATGTTTTATAATTTTCATTTTAATTAATTAATCTTTTGACCAAAATGGAGCCATAGACACCTATAGAAATGCTACTGGCCATAATCTTTGTGCTCAGATCTTAGGGCCATGACTTCTACTCAGATGAGCATTATTCGTACATATTTAATGTTTGGGACTCGGGATTTTTAAAGAATTTTTAGTTAGGACAAGATTGGGTTATGACTGACTGTGGTTCTCACTTATAAAATTCTTCTCCACCATTGGGATATATAATCAGATCTCTCACCACCCAAAACAAAAACCCTACCACATCAAGAACCATAGTAACAGAATACTTAGGAGGAGGGATACATTCTAGCCCTCAGAGTGGAGTCCTAGTTGCGAGTAAGGTGCAAACCTTACCAGTGGCATCAACACCGCTATCTGTGTACAAAACAGTACACTATTCACAAATGCATGTGTTTATAACTCACCGACTGACAGGTCACCATCCTGAACTTCATGGTTGTCCAGATGATAAACACAATAGATGCTAACAGGAAATGAAAAATTGGTCAGAATATAAAATATTGGTTTACATCCCAATTACATTCTGTTTCTGGGTAAGTGGAATTCCACAATTACTGACACCCAATAAATCACAATCATTCTTTTATCAAGTTACTTTAACAAATCTATTCAATACAAATTTACTTCACAACTACTATGAGCAAGGCCCATACTCTTTTCAACCCTTTCTGTACTTAAAGAAAAATTGTTTACCATCTGACTACTTCAGTAATCCTAACTGGAAAATAAGGTATTGAAAATATGGCTTTTCCCTGCATTATCAACAATATAACTTCTCCCCTTCTTTTATCCTTGGTATAGTAATGCTAACTTTTCTTTGGCTGGTCAGATGGGGAAAAAAAGTTGACAAAATGACTGCAAGATAAACCAGAGTTATTGGTTCCAATCACAGGCCAGACCTCTCATGCTTGGTATAAGGGGAAGGGATGGGCAAATCAGCCTACTCTGGCTATGTCCTACCTAATGTCTGTGTTTTATCCATGCTTATGACATGTAAAAGCAATGTAATAACAATAAATCCTATAAATACTTAATAAAGCCAAATAAACCAATACTAATATAAAAAGGAATCTAGATGCTATTTGGCACTCAAGCTAACTTGCCTCAAGAAAAAGAATGCCTCAGAAAAGAATGAAAATAGGAGCAAGATACACTAAGAACTGAAATTATAAATAACTGATTTTCAGCTATTATACTTAAAATAGTAAGTGGTTCTCAATATCATTTTTGGACTACAAATCCCTTTGAGAATTTGACAAAAGCTAAAGACTCTTTCCCTCAAGTGAAATGAACAAAACTTTCTAGGTAACTGTAAAGAGCCCGTCCACGGGTCCATCTGTTTTAAAAGGAGGGCATTTAATAGCAAGAAGAAGTCCCCGACTTACCTGCCACTGCCAAGATAAGCGTGTTGGTGAAATGTCGGTACAGAGAGAGTTTTACAATGTTCCTCCGAAGTTTTAATAGCTTCATTGTTTGAGTTAGGCTAATAAATATGTGTTTGCAGGTCAAGGAAATCAACATTCAGATAAAGCAATAAGATAGTAAATTAATCCTTAAGTTTCTTTGAGGATCTGAGGACAGAGCTACAGATCCCAGAGCCTTCCAGCTCTCTTATTCTCAATCTCACAAACACCCGAAGTCTCAGCATGACTACTAATAAAGTCTTCATTTTTAATGACACTACAGAGAACACAGAACCAGGATCAAATAAAAATGCAAAAAAGAGACTAGGAACAATATAAAAAAGACAGGAAGGAGCTTTCTAGAGATACAAAGATGAAAAAGAAAGACAAATGGAAAAAAATGAAATGAAAATGACTAACAGACAGAGAAACAGCAATTAGCATCATTTTCTCTCTTCCTTTAAAGTAGGTAGCTTCCGTGTCCCAGCTAATCTAGTCTAGGGTCACAAATACACTCATGCCTACGACCTCCCAGAGTTCTATAGTCAGTCCCCTCATGCCATGTTAAAAAAAACCTGCCATCAGCTGACTGGCTGATTCTGAATTAAAAGGACCATACAATTATTTGGCTGAAAACACCAGGCAATTAGTTAGGCTCCAAAAGCAAAACTCTCCATTTTCAGAGTATTCCCAAGTAGAAGTTGTTATAGAAAGACAGGAGGGGAAGGGATTACTACTAAAGACCATATGTGCTTTCATGTCCAACTTTCAGAATCAGGCAATATTACAGTAAGTGAGCTGGACCTTGGTCTGCCCTGTGACAGAGACTCCACTGCTCCCTAACCATTGGGTTACCTTACTGTATGGTCCAGTCCTTCTCTCCACTCTTGCCAATACTCACAGAGGTTTACAAAGCACACTTGAAAGATACTGACCTACAAAAGCTTTGACTATTCGAAACCAAGACACTTCAATTTAAAACATTTTCGATATGTGACAATCCACTCAAATTCACAAAATTATCATTTGGTTTATATTCAGTTTTTTAAATAACAGTCACAGTCTATCAAGGCAATAATATTGCTCAATTACATGAGACCAAAAACACAAAAACCAAAACAAATTTCTAAAACCCCCCAAAAGATAAAAGTCCAAGAACTTTAATCTTTTATTTAACAGGTCAAGTCCCTAAATAAACAAATGTTTAATTTTAAGAAGGAGAAAAAGATTACTCAACTAGAAACTTGTTTACCTGCTGGCTAACTCTGCCTGTAAATGAATCAATATTTCTTTCAGAGTGGAAGTCTTCAGACAATTCCCCGTCAGCTTTTGAATGAGGGTACAAAACACCGAATAAGGGTTAAAATCTGCTAACCCTATGTAGAATTTTAAGAGTCAAGCAATCTTATGTAGTTCCTGAGACCAGATTTTAAGAATCAAAATCTTTTCGTCATTTTCAAAGCACTGAATAATTCGTAGCAGCTGAAAAAAAAGAGCCAGAGCAGAGAAGTCAGTGATTTTACCACTAAGTGGAGTATACAAGTAAGTCCAAAGTTGAGGCAAAATGCTCATTTAAAAAAAAAAAAAAGAACTTTTATCTTTTTGCTTAGTTCACAGTCACAAGCTTCTGGTGTAATTTTTAAAATTAAAAAAAGAAAAAAGAAACTGGTTACCTGAGCCCTAAGATTGTTAGATCCAAAATACCCTAATCCCCAGACTCAGAAGTAATCAACAACACTGGTAAAAACCCTCTGCAGAAAGATGGATGGAAACCCATATCCAAGGGGAGAAAATGGATTGCCATCAAACAAGCCAATGAGAAGGATATCCACCAGCACAGGGCAGTGTCTAGGAAAGCCAAGGGGATAAAGGCCAAGGAAGCAAGATCAGGGTGGGCCTGCAGACAAAGAAAAAGAGGTGGTGAAAAAAAGATGTCTAGAGATGCACAGAGAAGAAACCAGCACACAATTCTGCATTTATATAATCATCTGGAATGGTTTTTCATTTGAACTGAAACAAAATAAAAAGGTGTAACACCTCCTGACAAACCATCATGTAGAATATAAACCTGTAAGCATTTCATGCAAAGTGTAAATTACAATCTCAATACAATATAACACGCTGCTGACCACCACAGAGTTCCTAGCAAGCTAAAATCCATTTTAAGAAGTGACCACATCAGAAAAGTTTTGGTGGTGTAAGATTCCATTCCATCCTACCATTTCCTATCATTTTGATTTTGGCTAGAAGTCTAAAAAAGATCCTTGTCATATTTAAAATTATTGCATCATTAACATACTAAGAATTACTGATCTCCTAAATTGTAATATAATGTAATTTTATAAAAAAAAAAGGTTAACTCAAAATAAGATGTTAAGACAAGTATCCGTCCCCCAAAGTATGCTGCTTGTTTTCATAAGTTTATATATATATGACGCTAATTATCCAATCATCAGGGTATTATTGAAAGGATATCCATAAAATAATACAGGCATCAATTGCTGACAGTGCCAGGTTTACTATCAAAGCCAAGGGATAAGCTAAGTACTACGGCAGAAGAAAGAAAATGCAATTGACAGAGGTTAAAGTTGCTAAAAGTCTACAGAAATCACAGAGGACACTGTGATTTGAACACCTAATTTGTACCCAAGAGTGTTTTATTTAAGATGCAATTTATTGCAAAACTTATTGAGCCCAGTTTAATTAAAGGAAAGGTGGAGTTTATAACATTTACCACCTTGAATCTAACAGGTTCAGTGATTTTCAAATAAATAAGAAAATAACTGCAATGACCTTGGGAGGCCCACTTCTTCACATTAATTGAGCTCTAACATAAATTTCTTTATCATGTATCTCAGTTGCTTTGGTCCCTTCCCTAACAGGGCATAATGATATAATTCTTAAGAATTATGTAAAACTTAATTAGTTACATTTTAAGAAAGACTATGACACTCAAATGCTGGTTAAGCAAACAGCACTGTCACTTTAAAACAGAAATTAGATTACCCAGCAAGTGCACAATTACATTTGCCACTTATACAAGAATGGAACCCACTGTCCTGGAGGAAGAACTGAGTAAGTAGTAATTTGCGGACTGGCGAGAAAGCATTCATTCTGGCTTAACATTAAATTTTACAGCTCTAATACAGATTTAAAAAAAATTAATTACACATACATTTTAACAATCAGAGCCCAAAGGTAACTTAGAGAAAATCATAAAGAAGCCCATAAACATCCCCATTTTACCTTCTCAAGATAAAAACAGTGTGTCTGAACTAACCACAGAATCGCAGATTAAGCAGTACTGACCCCAGTAACTCTGAGGACCCCTTCCATGCCGGAGAACAAAAGGTAAAGGGCTCCTGCTACCACAACTTTATGAAGAGTGACTCCAAGGCGGGGCCTAAAGAGGAAGCAAAAAGATAGTTGAGTACAAATGCGACAAACCCAGAGACAAACTCATGTTGATTAACACAGGCCAACAACTTAACAGAGATAAGGCAGACATACTTGGTGAATTCACCTAAGAGAGAGAAATCCAGAAGAACATATGCTCTTAAAACAAGATACTGAATACCAGAATTTTACATCAGGCCCCAGGTTAAAGCAATAAAAAACATTATAATTATTACAGAGAATTTTGAAACATACTCAACTGTATAATGAACCCCTATATACCCATCATCCAGTCCTAATATCCATCAACAGATCCATCCTGCCCCCCACACACCCCATCTACTCCCATCCTGCATATTATTTTGAAGTAAATCCTAGACGTTGTATCATTTATTTGTGCATGTTTCAGTATGTCTTTAAACAGATAAGAACTTTTAAAATATTAACAGTAGAACAATTTTCAAATCTAAAAATTTAAACAATTTCTTAATATAATCAAATACGCTACTGAAACTCATTCAATAAATAGTACACCATAGAACTCAAGATCCAACAAAAGACAAAAAAATCTTTTAAGCAGCTCCTGCTTGAAGGAGAAAAAGTTTTAGATCCTTGATATTTAAACTGCTACTGAATCAGAATCTGTATTTTAATAAGACCCCCAGGTTACTTATTAGTGCATTACACACTAGAAAAGCTCCACAGGGACCAGGACTTTTCTCCACATTTAGAAATCTCTTGGCATACAAGAGGCATTGAAATATTTGCTAAATAAATAAATAAATTTAAAAAATGTAACTCTCCCATTCCTCTAGTCCCATTTAGAGCAAAACTTATTTACATGAATAAATGTTAAAACTGAAAATCTCCCATTTCTTTAGCCCACTTAAAACAAAACTCTGAAATACCTGTCTATTCCCAGCTAGCTCCAATTCCTGTACTATTCTCCCTTGAACTCACTCCAACCAAGCTCACTCTAAGTCCTACCACTCCATCAAAACTACTCTTGCTTAGGTCACTAATATCCTGCATGTGATTAAAGACAATGGTCAATTCTTAATCTTCTTTGATAAAATTAACCACTCTTTCCCTGAAAGAGTCTTCACGTGTACCTCCCACAGCACTGGTCATCTTCCGCAATGTCCTCTACTCTAATTCTACTTCATCTCGATGACTTCTAAATAGGAAATGTTCGACTCATTCCAGTCCCTCAACCTCTTCTTTATATTCATTCACATCCTTGGTGATCACAACCAGTCCCATGGCATTAAATAACATTTACATCCTGATGACTACACATGTTCATCTCTGTCCTCATCTGTCTCCCTTGTTACCCTAAATTGGATAGCTAACTGAATGCCTCATCTTGTTCCCACTCCAACTTATTCTGCCTAAGATCTTCCTGCACTCAGTAAATATCAACTGTATCCTTCCATTTGCTCACACCAAAATAATTGGCATCATCCTTGATTCCTCTTTTCTTTCACATCACACATGTAATCCATCAGCAAAGTTCATAAAATATATGCAAAACTCAACCACATTTGAGCATCTCTTCCCCTGGATGTACATACAGTTCTCTTAATGAGACCTTTGCTTAAATGTCACTAAGTGAAAGCTTCTTTGACCATCCTATTACAATTATAGGCTCCACCTCCTGCCTAACAGTCTCTCTATACCTTCTGCCTGTTTCATCTGCTCAAACTTATTTGAAAAAATAATGAAGGAGAACTTCCCCAATCTGATGAAGGAGATAGAGTTCCAGGAAGTCCAGGAAGCTCAGAAAGTCTCAAAGAAGTTGGACCCAAGGAAGCACACACCAAGGCACATCATAATTACATCACCCAAGATTAAAGGAGAGAATTTTAAAAGCAGCAAGAGAAAAGGAGACAGTTACCTACAAAGAAGTTCCCATAAGACTATCAGCTGATTTTTCAAAAGAAATCTTGCAGCTAAGAAGGGGCTGGAAAAAAGCATTTCAAGTCACGAAAAGCAAGGACCTACATCCAAGATTACTCTATCCAGCAAAGCTATCATTTAGAATGGAAGGGAAGACGAAGTGCTTCCCAGACAAGGTAAAGTTAAAGGAGTTCATCATCACCAAGCCCTTATTATATGAAATGTTAAAGGAACTTATCTAAGAAAAAGAAGAAGATCAAAACTATGAAGAGTAAAATGACAACAAACTCACAACTACCAACAAATGAACCTAAAACAAAAACAAAGACAAACTGAGCAAACAACTAGAACAGGAACAGAATCACAGTAATGTGGAGATCACATGAAGGGTTATCAGTGGGGAAGGGGTGGAAGGAGGATGGAAGTGAAGGTAGAGGGAATAAGAAGCATAAATGGTAGGTACAAAATAGGCCGAGTTTAAGAATTGTATAGGAAATGGACAAGCCGAAGAACTTATATGTACAACCCATGGACATGAATTAAGGGGGGGAGGAATATGGGTGGAAGGTGGGGTGCAGGGGGGAGAGAAATAAAGGGGGGAAATGGGACTATAATAGCATTAGCAATAAAATATATTTAAAAAACAAAACAAAACAAAAAAGTTTTTTAAAAGGTTGAAATAAATTTTCAAGTCTTCCTTTAAAAAAATATATTAGAAATCGGAATATAGCAATGCATCAAAAGATCGTACACCATGATCAAGTGGGATTTATTCCAGAAATGCAAGGTTGGTACATTTGCAAATCAGTAAATGTGATTTACTACATAAACAAAATGAAGGCTAAAAACCACATGATCATATCAATAAATGCAGAAAAACCTTTTAAGAAAATCCAGCACCCATCTATGACTGAAAGTCTCTCAGCAAGGTGGAAATAGAGCAAGCATGCCTACACATAATAAAGACCATATATGACAAACCCACTGCCAGCATCACTCTCAATGGGCAAAAACTACAAGTGTTCCCCTTAAGATCAGGAACAAGACAAGAATGTCCCCTTTAGCCCCTCTTATTCAACATAGCACTGGAAGTCCTAGTCACAGCAATCAGACAAGAAGAAATAAAAGGCATCCAAATTGGAAAGGAAGAAGTAAAACTGTCTTTCCTTGCAAATGACATGACACTGTGCATATAGAACCTAAATATTCCACCAGGAAACTCCTAGAACTGATAAGTGAATTCAGCAAAGTAGCAGGATACAAAATTAATATCCAGAAATCAGTTGCATTTTTATATCCCAGTAACAAACTAAAAGAAAGGGAAATTAAGAAAAAAATCCCATTCACAATTGCTTCAAAAAGAATAAACACCTAGGAATAAACCTAATCAAGGATGTAGAAGACCTATACATGGAAAATTATAAGACACTGAAGAAAGAAATGGAAGAGGCTGCTGCGGGAGGTCTGGACACTGATGGCCACAGCACTCACCAATACTAGATGACACATATCTTAACTGAGTTGCTCTATGGACTAATGCCTAAACTGTCTCAGCATGGCTTATCAAGAAAGAGGTGGGCATGGCCACAGTCCCTCAGCTGTCCTCTACCATATTAGCCCTGGAAATCTTTTCACATGTTGAACTTGGACCCATAATATGTGTATGGTGTAGGACTTTTTCTACTCAAATATGGGCAGCGCAGAAAGCCCATTTATCAGCTCTCTCAGTGCCTGACTGAAAGAGGACACAAGGTCATAATCATCACCCATGCTAATGGAAATCAAAAAGGCATCCATTACACCTCACTAAAGGTCTCAAAGTGTATACCTGCCTAAAAGTTATGTACAACCAATCTACAGCCACGACCCTCATTCACAGTCTGCCACTGTTCAGGTACTGATTTGCTTAGTGCTGTAATACCTGACTCTGTCTGAAATACCGAGATTTAAATTTCATAACTGCGTGAAAGGGATTGAAGACAATAATTCTGGAAGAAGGACGGGAAAGATACCAGCTACATGACAGAGTGTGTCCCTTGGGAACCTTAGAACACAAGGATGTTAGAAATGTCTTAGCTTAAGGACATATTTTTCTTACTACTTCCCTTACTGAAGCATTCTGCATGGCAACTGTGGAAGCAGCCAGTTGTGGTTTACAGGTTGTAAGTACCAGGGTTGGTAGAATTCCTGAAGTACTTCCAGAAAATCTTACTATTTTATGTGAGCCTTCTATAAAACCTTTGTGTGAGGGATTAGAAAACGCTATTTCCCAACTGAAGTCTGGAGCATTGCTGGCTCCAAAAAAAATCCGTAACACAGTAAAGACTCTACAGCTGGAGGAATGTTGTGGAGAGAACTGATGAAGCGTACAACCGCGTGGCAGGAGACACAACTGTGATACCAATGGACAAATGGCTGGACAGACTAGTCTCTCACTGTGGCCCAGTAACAGGCTGCATTTTTGCTTTGTTGGCTGTATTTAACTTTCTCTTTCTCACTTTCCTGAGGTGGAAGACAAGAGTTCTGTCATTGATGTAATAGATGCCACAGGGCCAAAGGGTGCCTGGACTCATCAATATCCTTATAGTAGATAATGAAGCAGGATTAATGAGATGTCTAAAACTAGGTAGAAGAAAGTCTGGATCAGAAGATTTTAACTATTGAAAATAACCTTGCTTTATTCTTTTTTTAAAGTTAATTTAGTAAGTTATGCTACCTCTATACCATTCAATGTGTTTACTTTGAGGAAAGATAATTTATGCAATTCCTGAGTGTAGAAACTCCTTGCATTTATTTAAAATTTAGGAGAAAACCTATTTAAGTCACTCAGGTATGAAATTTTTCATATTGCTGAAATCCCCCTAGCAAAGATATTTTCACATATTTTGGGGGCTTTGGTGCTAAAGGGCCATATGTTTTCTGGGCAATTTTTTTTGGCCAATTTTGTATGTTCTATCATTAATTAGATATTCACCAGATGTTTACAAGTTTTCTTTAGGGAAGTACAATAACTTTGAACTATTTGAGCTATTTTAAGTCATGTCCATGTACCGTTATTAGGTGTTTAAGTTATGTTCCTAAACATTTATTGGGTGCACGTAGTAAATAAATGTCATGTATAATCAGTAGGTTTCTTGAGTAAAAAGATCTGTCAGTTACTAGCACGCTTTAGGCAACTACACTGCATACAACATTGAACTAGATACTTCCTGCCATGAAGGACCAGACTGCATTTGCTATTCGTTACTGAAATGGTTCACTTCACTGTAGTCACAGTCGATGTGAAATTGTAAAACACCCATCATGTCAAAAATGTGCATGCTTTTAATGCCAGGAAACAGTAGCTGACACACACCCAGTACTTCTCTGATCCCGTTGTGTGTGTTCTGCTAGGTAGAGCCTTCATTTTTGGTTGTGTTTATGAAAATGCTTTTTGCTTTTTAATTACTAGGTACCGCTATCACTGTTGATGAGTGTAGAGAGAAACCCTCCCATCCTTCAGTACATCATTTAGTTCTCAGTAAATGCCTTTGTTTTCCCCACAGAATGTATGGGGGTGTGCCATCTCAAACTCAGCCACTACCCTGTACTTTTGAGAGATGTCACTTCCCTTCACTTGCGGCAGAGCTGATGTCTGTAAGTACTGTCAGTGTGCAAAAAAGCCTTTGCCCCAGAATGTTTTATTCAGTACGTCGAGTCTGGAAATTTTAGGAATGTAAGTCTCTTTGTGGACGGATGTGTTGTTAACTATAATTGTTGCTGCCCAGAGCCAGGGGTTTTAAAACCCCAAATTACCTAGATGGTATATCTTAGTGAACTCCTTCGAGTAAGTTTTTGTGACAAAAGACTAACATCAAAAGACTGAGGAACATGTAGGTGTACTTACATTCTGGCAGTATTGTGATTCTGTACAGGATTTTTTTAATGACAATATTTACAAAACTTTTTAGAAACTATCATAACATGCCTATTAACCAGTTGCCACTGATGTAAAGAAATATACTTGTGTTTCATACTAAAACACAAATGCAAAAGTGTAATTTTTAAAATCTAGAAGAGTTCTTTAGTTAAAGAAAAATGAACTGACCCAAATCACTAAATCTTACTGGAATTTTTATGCACAGAAACTGACATACAGATATGGAATAAACAGTGCTAATATTCATGATGAAGCAAGAAACTGACATTTGGTTTGATTTGGCAATTTTTAAAGGCATACTATTTTTTCTTATATTTTTGGTTTTTGGCATTTTTATTCAAAATTGTTATTAAATTGTCATTTGTTTTCAATGGACATAGGATTTGAAGTTCTTGCATATAAAATAAATAATATGCAAATTAAAATTTTTTTTTTAACAAATGGAAGTAAATTTGCTTGTTCTAGTAAATCTTAATTTTCAAGCGTCCCAGATACTTTACTTGTAACTATCAGTGTTGCACGGGTCAGCATGTGGAAATACATTGTTCTACTCTGGTACTTACCGTTGATTTCAAAGTGAACTTGCAGTGATGAGGAATTTATGAAAAATGTATTTCTTTTAATGTTACAAAGTAGCACATATAAAACTGATTTATGAAAACATGCTGCATGTCCTATAAAAATAAAGACTAAAGTGATATTTTGAAAAAGAAGAAACTGAATATACAAATAAGTGGAAGTACACACCATGTTCAAGGACAGGGAGAATTAACATAATTAAAATCTTCATATTACCGAGAGCAATCTATAGATTCAACAGAATTCCTATCAAGAGTCCAATGATGTATCTCGCTCTGGCTGGTGTGGCTCAGTGGATTGGGTGCCCACCTATGAACCAAAGGGTCGCAGGTTTGATTCCCAGATGAGGGCACATGACTGGGTTGTGGGCCAGGTCCCTAGTAGTTGGTATACAAGAGGCAACCACACATTACCCTCTATCTAAAAATAAATAAATTTTTTAAAAAGATTCCAATGACGTATTTCATAGAACTAGAATAAGTATGTCAAAAGTTTATATGGAACCACAAAAGGCCCTGCATAGCAACAATGATCCTGACAAAGAATAAAGTTGGAAGAATCATACTTCCTAATATCACACTACACTATAAGGCCACAGTAATCAAAAAAGCATAGTACTGGCATAAAAACAGACACATAGATCAATGGAAGAGAATGGGGAGCCCAGAAATAAACTCACACCATTTCATAGTCAATATTTGACAGAGGAAGCAAGCACATACAATGGGCTGAAGATAGTTTACTCAATAAATGGTGTTGGGGAAACTGGACAGATACATTTAAAAAAATGAAACTAGACCACCTTCTTATACCACATACAAGAACAAATTTGAAATGGATCAATGACTTAAATGTTAGACCTGAAACCATAAAAATGGAAGAAAATATAGGCAGCAAAATCTCAGATATTGCTTGTAGCAATATTTTATCAGATATATCTCCCTAGGCAAAGGAAATAAAAAAAAATAAATGGGACTATATCAAACTAGAAAGTTTTTGCACAACAACAGAAATTATCAACAAAATAAAAAGACAACCCACAGAATGGGAGAACATAAATACATCTGATTAGGAGTTAATATTCAAAATTTATAAAGAAGTAACAGAACACCAAAAAAAACAAACAACCCAATTAAAAAATGAGCAAAGGACCTGAATAGACACTTCTCCAAAGAGGACATACAAATGGCTAATAGACAAATGAAAAGATGCTCCACGTCACTAATTATCAGAGAAATGAAAATTAAAACCACAATGAGGTTATCACCTCACACCTGTCAGAGTGGCTATCATCAATAAATTAACAAAGAACAGTGCTGGTGAGGATGTGGAGAAAGGGAGACCCTTTTGCACTGTTGGTGGGAATGCAGACTGGTACAGCCACTATGGAAAGCAATATGGAAATACCTCAAAAAATTAAAAATGGACCTGCCTTTTGACCCATCAGTCCCACTTATGGGAACATATCTGAAGGAACCCAAACCACTAATTTGAAAGAACACAGAACTCTATGTTCATTGCATTATTATTTACAATTGCCAAGATATGGAAGCAGCCCAAGTGTCCATCAATAGATGAGTAGATAAAACAACTATGAGAACATATACACAGTGGAATATTAGCCATAAAAAAGGAGAAAATTTTACCCTTTGCAACAGTATGGATGGACCTGGAGAACATTATGCTAAATAAACCAGTCAGAGAAAGAGAAATACCATATGATTTTACTCATATGTGGACTCAAATGAACAAACTGAACTAACAAACAAAACAGAGACAGACTCATAGATGGAGAGCAGATGAGAGCTGGTGGCGGGGAAGGTCAGAGGGTGGAGGGATTGAGCAACGGAGAGGGAGGACTCATGGACATGGACTACAGTGTGGTGTTTGTGGGGGAGTGGGGTATAAGGGGACTAAATGGTAATGAAAAAATATAATAAAGTTTAAATAAAAATACATATGTAACAAATATGATTTGCAGAATATCTTTGAAGAGTAAAGTCCCTATGATTTTACTCTATCAAGTTTGGTGTTTCAATGTCATTCACTACAATTGCAGTTTTTTCTACAGATGTTCCTTGAATTCTCAGTTGTGAAATGAAACCCTAACATTTTTCTAACTTTAACACATCTACAAAATGTCAGATGACTTTTCTTATTTCAGAACTATTTTTTGTATCTACTGTTATAGAATTACTACACTAGGAAGCTACAATACTGTTTTAACTTCGCCTGTTTAACTGGCTCTTCCATATAGGAAGTGAATACTTACTTGACTATGCCATATCCCAGACTGACTATGATGACCAGGGTTCGAGCCAGTGAACGTTTAACTGCTGAAAGTAGCTCTGCAAGGATCAGGGCACCTTGGACTATGAGAAAAGAAAGGGGGAAGGGATGCTGTAAATCTAGGTCTGACAAAGGGTGCAATTCTAGAACCAGAATGTAGATCTCTAACACTATTAGGAATAAGCACTGGTATTAGTCCTACTAAAAAAACACTTCTTCAACTCTTCAGTTTTTTACAAGTATATAAATTGATATAACAATCTTATTAATGTGAATAGCAATATGGCTGTGTTCAGTTTATCTTCCCTCTCCACCCCCCACTTCACTAAAACCTCAGCAGAATATCTCACCCTCCTGGACAGTTTATAGCATCTAGGAAATATTGTCCCCGTTTTTAAAAACTGAAATATAGCTATCCATAGAAAAGCATAAAACACACACACACAGTTACCAATTCATTTTCACATCTACTATTTTCAAGCCCTTTCAAAAACCAGGAAAAGATTTCATTATTATACCTTACAACAATAATTATCAAGAATTAAATGATCTGATGAGAGAACTGACGCTATCATAAAAACTTTAGTATCAAACAATTTCTGCCATTATCTGTTCACCTTCCTAAACCATAAGCACCCTCTTACCCTCTTATTTTCTGGGTATTATTGTATTTCACCAATTCTTAGAGACATCCCCATGCCCATTTTAACATCTATAAAATCAAAGTGTCTTATTATCAATGGTATCTTAAAAGTAAATTGGCAGTATTTACTTTCTTTCTTAGATGTATATAATAATGGTGCCTTAAAAATCAATGACAGTGAGATTCAATAATGGTAACAGTCTTTCCCAAAATGGCCACTACTTTTATGAATACATTTCAGTAAAATTACTCTTAAATCACTGAACCCACAAGTTATAAGATTAAAAAGTTACAATCAAAGCTATTCTAATAATTAAGTAATTAAAAACTTAAACCTATTTAATGACTGCTGATCTTCGGAAAATTGTCACATCTCACCTGCCCATCACTCACAAACTGGCATTTTTCAGTTACGTACCAGATTCTCCTTTGTATCGGATGTTCTGAAATTCTGCATAGAAGACAGCTTTCTCAAGCATTCCCAGGAAGATGACAGCACCGATCCAAAACTGAATTCTCAGGAGATCCCTCCAGTAGCAGGCAGACCATGCCAGCCACAGAACACCAAACAGGACATACACAATACACATCACCATGAAAAACTGTCATGGCATGGGTCAGAGATAAAAAGGAGGATTAAGGTCAAGAGCCATTTAGAATCAATACAAAGTCTTAACAAACTACAAAAAAAATACCACATATACTTTCTACTTACAAAAATAATTATTTCTTTGGATTTTGATACTAATACACACAAAAAGTTGTCTCCTCTTGAGCAGAGGGAGACTGCCTTATGGTTTGTCGTCAAGTGCTCATTCATCTGTACTAAATGAACTTTTGCAGCACACAGTGTAAAATTATATAACTGAAGAGAACACTAAAGGGAAAAAAGGCATGGCCAGATTTGGATATATCTGATGGCAATGAAACATGACGAAGTGGGAAAACTATAAAATAGAAAGGAAGAACAAAAATATGAACAAAGAAAATATGAAATTACATTAAGGATATTTTCATAAACATACCCACAAACTAAAAAAGATGAAGCCTCATCACTTAGTTACTTTGAGGATCAGAAACTACAGGGCTATCAGAAGTGCCCTGCTTTGGAGCCTCAAGAGAATGTGAGCAGTGAAACAATCCTTGAGGTGCTTTCCGTCCCTACAACTCCACAAGTCATCAAACTCTTCGTGTTACAGACAAGAAAATGAGGCTCAAACGGGCTCACTGACACTCCCAAGGTCACAGTCTAGTAAAAAGTAAGTGCAAAAGTACAAGCAATATTTTGTGAACTCTCCAGGAACAGTTCTTTAAAAAAAGAATATTGCCACAAATATTGTGGCATACTCTTTCAAGCTAAACTCATTTAATACTGAGGTTAAAAAATGTAAGTTCACTTACAATCATCAATGGATATTCTTCAAGTGTGAGGTATTCATAGGGACCCTTCACTTCCACAGTCACTGCCAAAACACAGTCCTCAGAATTAATGTAAAGGATGCAGGAATTAAACAAAAACATTATCTAATATCGGTTTGATAAAATAAATGAAAATTCCAGTGAGTCGTTTACTTTTAACCACTTCAATCCCAGTGACTATTGCATTTGTAGAGAAATTCGCTGGGTGTCCTCATGGTCCACACTGTGCCCCACACAGGTCTCCACGCCTCTGCTCCAGTCAGTGTCTTAAGTGGAGGAGCCCTTTGTTTCCGTCCTCACACTCTTTAAAGACTAGATTGAACGTGCTTTCTCCATGAAGCCTTCTGTGAGCTGCCCAACTGCAACTTCCCCCTATGCTCTAAATTCCAAACACACTTCACACACGGTTTTCCTTACAACACATCCTGTACGTTCCTGGACTTTGAAAAGTACAGGACTTCATTCCTTCCCTTTGACTCCCTGTCTTCTCTCTCCTTACCTATATTTTCCTACTTTTTTTTAACCTACTTCAATTTTATGTGACTTTGCTACATGAATATATCATTTTTAGAAGGTCCTTAATAACAATAAAGTGTTTAAGGAAGCAGAACAAATCACAGTGACAAGAAGCTGAAAGACAGATTTGACTTAGTGAACAAACCTATGACTGTTTTAAAATTATAATGAATAAAATTTTTTGGATAAATTTTGTCTGATTAATAAATAAAAACTGATTTATATGAAAAGTGATTTCTATATCCAGAAACAGACTAATAAAAGCCTACTCTACAAGAAATTTCCCACTAATTTTTATCAGGTAGAAAGAACATGCCATTATTAAAAATAAATCAGTTCTAATACTTTCATGAACAAAAGGAGTATCTCATAATAGCAATCACCAATATCGATCGGTGGCCTTTCACGTGCATCCTGACCAGGGACCAAACTTGCAACCCAGGCATGTGCCCTGAGTGGGAATCGAACCGGCAACCTTTCACTTTGTGGGATGACACTCAACCATCTGGTCACACCCAACCATTTAGCCATACCGATCAGGGCTAAATCTGTACCTTCTTAATTTAGTAAAAGAACAAATAATTAGTGAATATCTGTCACATCTTTGCTTACTCTATGCCAGAAGTCTACAAAATACAGCACATGGAACAAATGTGGCCATCCACTTTTTGTAAATATAAAGTTTTAATTAAAAAAATCACATCCACTCACATACTGTCTATGGCTGCATTCAGACAATGGTAGAGTTGGGTAGTTGTAGGAGAGAAAACATCTACTATCTGGGCCTTTAAGAAAAAGCTGGCTAACCCCTACTCTATGCTAAAATACAACTTGAGTACTCACTATATACACACACTAAGGAAAATAGGGGATGGTCAGATGTATAAGATGTTTTCTGCCATTCTAGTGGATAACCATCTAGCGCAGGAGTGTCAAACTCCTTTTCACTGGGGGCCACATCAGCCTTGCGGTTGCCTTCCAAGGACTGAATGTAATTTTAGGACTGTATAAATGTAAGTACTCCTTAACAGTTAAGCGACTACTCGGCACTGCCACTAGGTAGAAACAAGGTGCCAGGCCAGATTAAACAAGGTAGAGGGCTGGATTGTGTTTGCCACCTCTGATCTAGAGGGAAGAGGAAGTTACTAGAAAAGCACGTACCCAAAGAACTGTCCCTCTCAGCCAGACCCAGAAGGATAAATCTGTATTTTCCAGGATAAAGTAAAAAGCCAGCCAGGCAGAAGAAATAACAAAGACAGGTGCAGAATTGCATGATGTATTTAAAGAACATGCAGTCTGAGGCTACACATAGTACCTGTCGTAGCATTTTTAACACAAGGCAGGCAAAAGGTAAACTGGGACAAGTTGTAATTTTATAAGCCTTGATGCACACTGTGGACATTTTATAGGCAGTAGGGAGGCTTCAAAGGTTCTAATCAAGGGAAGAAAACTAATAATACTGTTTTAAAGAGAAAATTTTCACATGATGAGTCTGTGCTTTAAAGTTTCTTCTTAGCTCCTAACAACAGATGGATAAATCAAAAAAGAAAACAAAAAGAACATAAGCTGGAAGCTGCGTGCGTGCATGCGTGTATCAAGACCAAATACTGGCACCTTAGAAATTCAACAAACATTTAACATTAGAAAACCAGTCATATAATTGCATCACATGAACACATTAAATGAGGAAATCTTTATGATCATTTTAATCAACACAATCAAAGCATCTGATAAAACTGAGTATTCATTCTTAACACTAAAAAAAATACACTTAGTAAAATTGGTATAGAAAGGGATAGCTTTAACCAAATAAAAAATATTTTGGAAAACATCTACAGTAAACATGTGCCAATATTGTAAAATAAGGATGACTAGGGTAACTGTTTCTATTCAAATTCTCCTTGAGAAAGCAGAGGAGGAAAGGAGAATGCAGAGAAGAGGGAAGAAACAAAATAAAACTATAAGAAATTAGGACCAGTTAGTAAGCTATGCAAAATTCCAGGTAAGAAATGACTCCATGAACTGGGAAACAAGAATGAAAACAACACCACCAAGAAAAATGGAGACAACTGACATACAAAATATATTAGTTTCAGGTGTACAACATAGTAAGAGTATGATTTTGTATCTCAACTATAATTTAAAAATAAATTTAAAAAAAGAAAAAATATCAAGACATTAAAAATCACCCAAGTCCATTAATAATAAAATTATTTTTAAATTGCCAGGTTTTGACTTTGTAACTAAGTTTTGACAAGTCTATTGCAGAATACCAAGAACACAATACTAATTAAAAATTTAAAAAGCTGGAGGATCAGATGAAGGAAAATGAAATCCAGTATCTATCGTATATAATAAGAAAGTATATGTGAACTACCTAAGACTATCTGGTACATCTTGGGTACAGAAAAAATGTTAATTTCTCTCCCTCAATTTTTCTACTTCAGAACAAACATTCTTAATTATTCCCTCCATTAAAGCAATTACACATGACCCACTATGCATGTCACAACTACATAATACAAATATAAAAAGAAACAAAATGTACTTACTAGTAAAAAGATTTTCTTTTGATGACTCCTTTGAGGATGAAATGCCAATATGTACAATAAAAATGTATGGTGCATCTTGCCAAGTTTTCAATGGATCATGCATTGCCTAGAGAGAAAAAAGGCATTAAAACTTCAAGTCTTAAGAATTTAAGAACACATGTTAATAATACAGTATGGAAATTTTGTTTCAGAATTACAAAGGATTTTTACTTTTAAGTTATAAAAGTTAAATATTCACCAACATGGAATTATTTTGAGACCAGAAAATAAAGATCTAAAAACAAATATATTTACTACAGTGCTGTTTAAAATGACAAGATAAAGAAACATAAACGTTCAATTATATAGACTCTGTTAACAAACTGTAATGTATTCATATAATAAAATACTATGCAGGCATTTAAATAATGATGCCATAAATATTTACTGAACTGGAAATGACCATGTTATACTGCAGAGCTCTAAAAAAAGTTATAATATAATACATATTGTAAAACTCTCATTTATTTTTTTTAAATCCTCACCCAAGGATATGTTTTACTGACTTTAGAGGGAGAGGAAGGGAAAAAGACGAAGAGAGAGACATTGATCAGTTTCCTCCCATACGTGCTCCGACCCGAGATAGAACACAAAACCTAGGTATGTGCCCTGACCAGGGATTGAACCTTCAACCTTTTGGTGTACGTGATGATGCTCCAAACAACCAAGCCATCCAGTCAGGGCTAAAATTCACATTTTTTAAATAAATTAAGTATAAATACGCACAAAGACAAAAGACTAGAAGACAAATATATTTATAGCCTTTGTGTGTGGTAGTATTATAGATGATTGTTTTCTTTTCATTTATGTATATTTGCTGAATTTTTTGTAGTAAACATATACCCATTAGCAATAAGAAAAAACCCAATGGATGTTCTCTGTTAAAAAAATAATAATAAAGTCTGCCATACCTAAATCATTTTTAGGTTAAAATTCTATACAACTATAATTAGAGCAGGGAGGGTAGAGACACTTCCAGAATGGCAAAATAAGAACCTCTGAAAATGCATTCACCCAATAAAAGCAGCAAGAATATGGGCAAAAATATCAAAATCAACTTTCTGGAACTCTGGAAATTATTTATGATAAGACATGCAACAATCCTAGAACAACTTCCTCAAGAAAAATAGCTGAAAAGGGATCTCAGTAAGAAAACCAGCTGAATTTTGATAGTAAAAGCAAGCTTTGTGGTGTTTTTGTTCACCCTAATCCCATGCCCCTGTTTCAAGCTCCTTGAAACCAAAGTACTTGCAACTATAACATCTGTGAAAAACAGAAGTTTGGCAACCACTGGAAAAAACAATTTTGGAGAACCCCTAAAGCCCAACTGCCAGAACTTTCTGGAAGGTACTTAAAAAGCTCCATTCCCAGGACTTAACTTTTATATGACCTGACTCAGAGCTCACTCAGTGTGAAGGACCCTGTACTCACAGCACTCTCAAAAACACTCAGCAACTGTGGAAGATCACAGCTGCCCCAGTCAACATTACTAGGTGGGGCCATCCAAGAGGCTGACTAAAAACTTAAAAAAAGGAAAAACTGGACATAAGATGTCCACAGGACATTCTGAAAAGCTCTCAGATATTCCTGAAAATCTAGAAGGCTGTGAGTACATGCAGGGCTGTGCATGAATGTGAGACTGTGCATATGTGACCGAGAGGCCTGAGAATGCCCTCATCACTCACCTCTGGCTGATGTTAAGGCTCTGCACAAGAAGGAAGTAAGAGTTAAGACAGTTTTAAACTGTGACAGAAGCCAGACATTAGGCCACAAATTGTATGATTCCATTTATATGAAATGAACAGAACAGGCAAATCCTTAGAGACAGAAGAATAGTGGTTGCCTAGGGCTGGGGGAAGGATGAAATGAGGAGTGACTGCTAACGGTTTATGCTGTGACTTCTTGGGGTGATAAAAATGTTCTGGAATTAGATAACAACTGGTGGTTGCATAATTTGTAAATATACTAAAGAACACTGAATTTTATGTTTTGAAAGGGTAAATTTTGAGATATGTATATTACGTCTTAATGAAGTTGTTATAAAATTAAAAGCTTTAATCTGTTTTGTAAAAAGCATGACCCCACATAGATAACTATCTTATTTCTTCTGTATTTTAAACTGGCAAAGTTTTAAGGAATTACTATGAATTAGAAAGTGAATTATGCCAATTTAAAGCATATGTATAGTATTCAACCTATCTCAATTTTCTAAACTCTGTTCCAGTTATATTCTATCACAAAATAATTTTAAATGGGGTTTAAGGTTCTTTCTTAAGTGTTTCTTCTGACCTACAAGTAATATTTGTAAAATATAATATAACTGGAGCTGCCACCCCAGAGGAACTGCCTTGCATGTATTACTCCTCCAATCTTCGGAATGGGCCAGAGCAACACTGTATTCTACACAACTGTTTGCAAAGCTAACAGAAAGGCAGACAGCCCGACTACCAGACTGAAAATTAAAGACATTCTTTAGAATTAGCACCACCATGTAGAGTTAAAAAAAAAAATCTTAGCTTACTTGCACTTAGAGAAATTCCTTCCTTGACTTATTAACTTCAACAGAAATTCCTTCCTTCAATTCACATTTTTCCCCTTCCCCTTTTCATAAATACCTCTTGCCTTTGTCTCATAATCAGAACACTATTTGGGTTTCTGCCAGAATCAGTGATTTCCAGAACTGTAATTCTTCCTGGATCTCAAATAAATGCTTTTGCCTCTCACCTTGGCTTTTTATTTTTAGGTGGACATATTTAAGGGGTAATAAGTACAAAAACAATACAGAATGATTGTAGCAAATATGGAAAACACAGAAAATACAAAGAAGAAAATAAAAATCACTCATATCATCATCCAAAGACAACCATTATTAACACTTTGGTACACAGCTTCCAGTCTTAAGTTTCTTGTTAAATGTTAGCATACCAAGACAATTCAAAATATACAAACATAAGAATACCAAAATAAGTGTTTAGTCCCCCAAATTCATTTTAACACTTACAATTTTTTCTCCAGTAGTGGTAAGATTTGTTCCATTCTCCTTAGCCTTAAATATTAAAAAAAGAAGAAAAAATTAATTCAAATTCTTAACTTTACTCTCAGAAATATTTAACAAGGAAAACAATTACCTCCTGTTTTTCTCCTAAAAGAGGCAATCGATGCACAAAATCCCCAGAAAAGCTCTGTGAAAGAAAAAAACACTAAAATTAAAGATGTATACTAGTAAAGTATAAATAAAAATCCACAAGAATGGTTAAAGCAAAACATGTTATAATAGTAAATATAATAATATGGCATTGACAGACGAAAGATTTGTAATTGACCACAAACAAGTAAATACAACTCTGCTGGGAACTAAAACTACTACCAAAGCAAACTGGCCATTCAATTCTTCTATAAGAATTATAGATATTTAAGAATGACAAAACCTTAGATTAAAGATATATGCTCAGGATGGAGGGATCTTTTCTAGTTCCCTACCCTTCTACAGATAAGGAATATGTGGCTTAAAGCTTAAAGCTTTATGTAGAAATGGGATTTGAATCTAAGATTACTAACTCTTGGGTCCACTGCTCCTTCCACCACAACACACTCCATGGCTATAACAAACCTACTCTAATTTTAATATTTATCTTTCCTACCAGTTATAAGTAGATGAGCATTATCCTTCCTGAGTAATTAGGGCATGTATTTCAGTTCTTTAACATTAGACTGGAGGGGAAACCTTACCAATAGGGGTATATGACAGCACCCTAAAAAGATTATAGCAGATCTAAAAGTACTTGGGCAACAAACAGTATACAATAAGTAGCTTTCTCAATCAAATCTGGAAAAGGTCAGCCAATTCTCCTGGGCTTGAGGATAAATTTGGAGAACCCACAGAAACCTTCCTAAACAACCTCACATTGTTCCTAGCTTTCTTTTTTGACCATTCTTCCACCATTTAAAAGATATTTTCTTTTTCCTCCAAGTCCACAAATCTAAGCTATGACAAGAACTCAATCTTTATAGTTTAATTACTTCATTTGCTTATTACTAATTACTCACTTAAAGCCTTCTTATAAACTACTTCTAGTAACTACACAGAAAATCTAGCTTTCCGTGAACTCCTTGCCTCTTCAAGGCAATTTGTTAAATATTGTGAAGCAATATTTAAATGCAGTAAACATGAAGCAAAGGCTGTAATTACAGTAACTATTTACAACATCTATACATTTTTCTTTAAAAATCTGTGTCAAATCCTCTAAGAGAACTGTATAATATAAACTCCACTTATGTGTGAGAAATTCAATGCTTTGATTTCAGGTCTGTAGCAGTAAAATCTAAAAACGCTAATTTGGGGGGCGGACACACATATAAATTCAATGAAACAACAAGAGATTTAAAAACTGGTGGTTTGAAATGTCCATCGGGGGATGAACAGATAAACACAATGTGATATATGTATACAAGGAAGTGTCATTCAGCCTTATATAAAGGAGTGAAGTTCTGGTATGTTATATGGATGACCCTCAAAAACACTTTGTTAAGTGCAAGAAGCCAAACAAATATCATACAATTCTACTCCTATAAGATATCCAGAATAGTGAAATTCATGGAGACTGGAAAGTAGAAGAGCTATTTCAAAGAACGTGTGTGGGGGTGTTTTATTTTGTTTAGAGAGAAAGGAAAGGGGGCAGAGAGACAGAGAGAGAAACATCCATGTGAGGAAACATCGACTGCCGGCCTCCCATACACATGGTGTGCCCCCACCAGGAATCGAACCCCCGAACTTTTGGTGTACAGGACAATGCTCCTCTCCAACCAACTGAGCCACACCAGCCAGGGAGGGGTGTTACTGTTTAACGGTTAGGAAGTATCAGTTCATGATGATGAAAAAGTTCTGGAGGTGGCTAATGGTGATAGTTTGAGAACAATGTGAATGTACTTAATGGCAGTATTTGACTTTTAAAAAATGATTATAATGGTAAATTTTTTTGTTATGTATATTTATAATAAGAAAAAAACGGGGGTTTGCTTTTTATACACACAAAAAGTACATCATCTTCTGTGATGAGAAAATATGTAGGTGGCTGGCCATGCACCTATCAGAATATGCTTCCAACTTAGTTCCGTCAGAAGAAAGAACTGGGGAGTAGGAAATAATTATCATCAGAAGTACAGGCATTACATTTTTCCACTCTTCTATTTCCTTCTAACCACTACCAAACATTACTTGTGTCTTAAAGAGTTCACTGCAGTTCTGGAACAATTTGGATGCTGCTTGGTATTTCCCAGACAATTCCTTTTTTTCCAAGTATGTCTCCATATCATCTGCCTGGAAAAACAGAGAAAATACAATTACTTACTTTTCACAAGTAAGATATTTAGAAGATATGCACCACCTATAACACAAATATAGTTTAGGGCTTAGTATTTTAAAAATTAACAGCACACGATGCAGACTCTCCGTTAGTATCCACGACTCCAACAGTGTCAGACTCCAAAGTACAGAAGTCTAGTCTACAGCTCACAAGAGTGAGTTCCTCTAAAAATTCTAGCAAGACTGGGGAAATGTCAGACTCTAGAGAGCTTCTCTTTTCTCACAGAAAATATATTTATAAGAATTATTTGACTACCTTAACAACACCAGTGAAAAGATATACTTGTGCTCATAAGCTAAGATAGAGCACAGAAGTGTTGTAGCCCTTGACAACCCACGGCTGCTACTCTGGAAAAATTTATCATTTCTGCTTCTTCACTGATCAGTTCTGTGTATTCTTCTCTGATACCTACATGCTTAATCTTGCCCTTTTGTTTCTAAGGTCCAATATCACATCTCTAACTATCTATTTGTCAATTTCAGAATTTTGTCCTATGGCAATCCAAAATAATTTTTAAATTCTTAACTTGTACTACCTATAAAGACTGGATTTTAACCAGTTCCTTACAAGTTTCAAATACATAAAGTTTTTAACTGTAAGTTCAATTAGTAATCAATTAGGAGAAAAAGATCACTGAACAATATTTCAAACCATATTCTGACATTATCATTTCTAAATTCTTCAGTCCTTTTAGTCCTCCTCCTATTAATCCTACCCAATGTTGGATAACAAATGCTAAAAACAGTTACCAACACCACAAAAAAGATTAAACCCTAATACTAGGCAGAAATTCAAAATGCTTAAGGTTTGAAAAACTGACTGAATGGTAGAAATTTTTAACAGACCAGTCTATCTTTGAAAAGAAACCTCAAGAATAGTAGGGGAAATGTAATACGTTAAAAAAATTAGCCTAGGACTTCCGACCAAGATGGAGGCATAGGTAGACGCACTGTTCCCCCTTGCACAACCAAGATAGGGACAACAACAATATAGAAACAAAATAACAACCAGAACTGACAGAGAATTGAAGTGTATGGAAGTCGGACACCCAAGGAGTTAAATTAGACACATTCATCCAGACCCATAGGAAGGGCGGAGTCAGGCAGCTGGACTCGGGTCACGGACGGAGCAGAGAGCGTTGGGACCCCATGCATAAGGCAACCGGGGCACGCAAGACCGCAGCAGGCAGACCCTGGGTGCACAAGTAGCAGCTGGCAGACCCCGGCCGACGGGTGGCAACGAGCAGACCCAGCGAGGTGGCGATTGTGAAGCAAGGCACTGCGCGCAACCCGGGGTCCCAGCGCTGGGAAATAGAGCTTTGGGGCACTGATTGAAAAGCAAAGTCCCACAGGGTACACAAGCCCACCCACACAGGAATTGGCACCAGAGAGGCCCAGTTTGCTTGGGGGAAGCGACAGAAGGGTCTGAGGTCCCACGGACAGCAGAGGAAGCGCCACTGTTCCTTCTCGGACCCTGCCCCCACATACAGCATCACAACCCAGTGACTGGGTGGCCCCACCCTGGTGAACACCTAAGGCTCCACCCCTCATACATAACAGGCGTGACAAGAAAAAAAAACAAAAAACAAAGAGATGGCTCAAACAGAAGACCAGTTGAAAGCCCCAGAATCCATCCTTTTAAGCAACCAAGAGATAGCCAACCTATCAGATGCACAGTTCAAAGCACTGGTAATCAGGATACTCACAGAATTGGTTGATTTTGGTTGCATACTAGATGAAAAAATGAATGTTACAATAAGTGAAATGAAGAAAAATGCACAGGGAACCGATAATGATGGAATGAAAGATGGGTCTCACATCATTGGAGTGGACCAGAAGGAAGAAAAAAAATATACAACCAGAAAAGAATGAAGAAATAAGACTTCAAAAAAATGAGGAGAGGCTTAGGAACCTCCAGGACATCTTTAAACGTTCCAACGTCTGAATTATAGGGGTACCAGAAGGGGAAGAGGAAGAACAGTAAGTGGAAAACTTATCTGAACAAATAATAAAGGAGAATTTCCCCAGTCTGGCAAAGGAAATAGACTTCCAGGAAGTCCAGGAAGCTCAGAGAGTCCCAAAGAAGTTGGACCCAAGGAGGAACACACCAAAGCACATCATAATTACAGTAGCCAAGGTAAAAATGAAGGAGAAAATCCTAGAAGCAGCAAGAGATAAGGGGATAGTAACCTACAAAGGAGTTCCCATC
>CM052538.1:137432402-137447703 GCA_028533065.1 Trachops cirrhosus
AAAGAACTTATGACACATGGAGTGAAGTAAAGGGGGGGAATGTGGGTGGGAGAGGGTGTTCAGGGTGGAGGGGAATGAAGGGGGGATAATAGGACAACTGTAATAGCATAATCAATAAAATATTAAAAAAAAAAAAAAGAAAAGAAAAAAAAGAAAAAAAAATAAAACACAGGCAGATTTATTGAGGCTCTGCAGAGGGCAAGAACACTGAGATAGGTTCCAGGTTCTAAGCACTAGTTGTGGGGCTCAGTGTTTATACACAGAAGTTGGTAGGGTTAACCAGAGAGTTGGTTAGCAGGCTTCTCCTTTATTGGAACACTGATGTCTGAGTATATGTCAGCAAAACCTGGGATTGTGCAACACTTATGAGATGCGGGACGGGACTTTCCCAATCAGGTATTGAGTTGGTCTCTGTGGTTGGTGGCTTGGCTTTAGATCTGAAAAACAAACTTAAAAGAAGTGAGGGTAGCTCCTGGACCACTGTTTTATAACTACCTGTTGATAACTGCCATAGTACTGGCAGGGCTTGACTCGATGGAGCAATTTTTGGGAATGTATTATTCCACCTGTTTTGATTATTTTACTTTTTTAATTGAATTTATTGGGGTGACATTGATTAATAAAATTATATAGTATACGAGTATTGCATTGTGTGTTCACCACCCCAAATCTCCTTCCATCACCATTTTTTACTCATTATTTTGAAACAATCCTTCCTCATAAGTAACAGTGCTTTTTCTACTGCTTTCAGAGTAATCCCCAGAACGTCATCTTTTCTTGTTTACCTTGGATGACTTTTAAAAGGATCTTGTTCTACAGCACATGTTAGTGTGTTATGTTATGGCCACGACACAATTTTGCATTGCAGAGGTTTACTTCTCATTGGTTTTTTTTTTTAAGATTTTTATTTATTATACTTACCTGGCAGGGGAGATACCATGATCATGAAGGTGGTTTTCCCTGGACCAGGCTCACCCATCGCACTCAGATGTACCAGCCCCTGTGATTTCCCCATTGTGGGAAATTTGACTGCATAATTTGTGATAGCGGGGAACTGCATTCGTGCACTTCCCTGAAAAAAGAAAGATTTTTATTTGTTTGTTTTTAGAGAGTGGGGAAGGCGGGGAGAAAGAGAGAGAGAGAAACATAGGCAAGAGAAACATAGGTTGCCTCTTGCAAGCCCCCAACTGGGGTGGGGGCCTGGCTCCAACTCAAACATGTGCCCTGACTGGGAATCAAACTGGTAACTTTTCCGTTCACAGACCAGCAATGAGTCCACTGAGCCATACCAGCCAGGGCTACTTCCCATGCTTATACTGTAGTTAGAGAAGGTACAAAAATTGGGTTCACAAACCTTATGTAAAATAACTTTTTTTTTAAAGATTTTATTTATTTACTTTTAGAGAGTGGGGGAGGGAGGGGGAAAGAGGGGAGAGGAACATCAATGTGCAAGAGATACACTGATTGGTTGCCTCTCACACATCCTGAAGTGGGGACCTGGCCTGCAACCCAGTCATGTGCCCTGACTGGGAATCAAACCAGTGACCTTTTGGTTCTCAGGACAGCATTCAGTCCACAGAGCCACACCAACTAGTGCTAAAATAACTTTCTTAAAATGTCTGTTTATTTAGTGTTGAAGATGAAGCTGTGGATGAAAGCATTTTCAAAGACTGCAGCAAGATTGCTTTCTACAGGTAAGGAGAGGAAATGTATTACTTAGATGAAAACATTTCTGACAATATTTCAAAATTGATGTGTCGTAAATTTTTGAGAACTGATAGGCTTTCTAAGGAAAGGGCCAATTAAGAAATTCAGTAATTAAGGAATTTATCAGACATTTGCCTTTAACTTTATATACTTACTACTGTGGTATCTAAATTTTTTAGTAAACAGGCAGTTTATTTTAAAAGTCAGTATTTTTAAACTGTTAAAATTTTATGTCTCTGAGTAGATACATTTAATTTACGTGGTTCAAAAATCAAATAAATGAAAAGATGTACATTGAAAAGTATTATTTTCATTCCTGTCCCCTTCCACCCAATTCCACATCTTGTCCTTTTAACCAGATTTATTAACCTCTTATTTATCCTTCCAGCATTTCTTTTCATTGACTGAATATATCACCACCCTTCCCATACCAAGTAGTTTTTTATATCTACTATTGTGTACCTCCTTTTTTTCCTCCTTCATAGTGTATTCTAAAGAGCTCTGCATCAGTATATGGAGATTGTCCTCTTTTTAGAGCTATATAATATTCCATTTGGGTAGATGGTACTATAATTTATTCAGTTGTTCTCATATTGCTAGGTCTGGGGATTGTTTTACTATAATAGCACTGCCACATTGAAAAGCTATGCATATGTCATTTCCTTCACATGCAAGTGTATTTATAGGACGAATTTCTCAGAATGGAATTACTGGGTCAAAGAGTAAATGTATTTGAAATTGTAGCTGTTACCAGATATCCCTCCACAAGGACTGTATCGTTTTGTACTTCTATCACCACTCTGTATGCCTATTTCCCCAGAGCCTTATGTGATCCTGAAATTGAAATCACCAAAAATTGTATCATATATTACAGCTTTCTAATTTATTCAGCTGCTGTAGAAGAAGAAAATCATATCATTTTAATTTGAACAAGGACTGTAGAAGGAACTCTATAGTGAACTCCTAGTTACCTTGTTAAACCACTAAATGATACTAAATTTCCATTAGAATCTATTGAGTTTCTATTAAAGTATACATTGCATGGAAAGAGGGAGTGAAACTAATAAGCTAATAAATGTCATCCATGAAAACTGCCCCACCTTCTCAATAAAAGGGACAAAATACCATCCTTGAATAGTGTTATATTAAACAATTTTATTAGTATTTTTCTTATTACTACTAATTTTATTAGCACTATAATAACAAAGTACTCCTCTTAATACTTTATTGGAGTACTAATACTGTCTGTGCCCAATTCATTTACTATCACAGTAAATATTAATGACTTCATCATGGTAATATAGTCTGTTGGGTGTGGACAATCACAGTAATTCTCAGGCATCTGTATATTCCATATCCGTAGGCGTCAGAAACAGCAGCTCTTCAAGAAGTCCACTTATCAAGCATTACTTGATTCAGTCACGATAGGCAAAGACAGCACCAGGTTCCGAATCATCAATGAAGCAACTCAGGTGAGATACAAATATTTTCTACAGAGGATTATTTATTTCTATATTTGTGTTGAATGGAGTAAATTTCCACAAAGGCTAATTAAAACTATGTTTTAAAAACAAACTTTGTTAGACAAGTACTATAATCTTTTTCATATCTATGCCAATATTACTCTAAAAGTAATATGAATATCACTATATAGATTGCCTGTATATCAGATGCTTTCCTAGATGTTTTACACATGTTTTTTTCTTTCATAATACATCTAAAAGACATATCATATTATCCCCAATTTTCAGATAAGGAAATTGAAGTCTAAAAAATCACTTGCTCAAAGTCACAGCTAGTGACCAGAATCTTTATTAGTGACAGCCAGTAACCAGAGTTGTCACCTGCATCTGTGGACTCTATCGAGCAGCCATGCTCTATCACTGTTACACAACGTACAGTTGAGCATGCAGCCTGAGCGTGGTGCAGAGTCAGTGAATGTCCAAACCTCAAAGTGTGGGTAGGCAGGGGGAACAAGGACTATGCAGTTGAAAAACCTAAGTCACAATGTTCCATCTCCTGAGCTGCTTTACTAGCAGATCATCATAGTTATTATATACTGAAAAGATTATAGTAGTACTATATCCTAAGTTCTTGTCCTCACTTGTCAAGTCACCAGACTATTTCAGATGCACCACTCATAGAGGAAGCACTGTGGTCTGGGTGAGGAAGTGTGGCTATGCAAAAAACCCAGTGCTCCCCATCTGACCCTCATTTCCAGATCCTCCCCATCTTTGAAAGGCATCCTAAGCTTCTAAGGCCTCTCAGACCAATCTGACTTAATTGGTAACTCTTGAAACTGAAAGACAGTTAAAACCATGTGGTCTAGGCCCTTAATAGCTTGGATAGTAACTCTACCAACTCTCTAACAAATCCCAGTTCTGGAAGCAGACTGAGAAGAAATCCCCACTTGCACTGCAAAACTGTGACAGATCTCCTTGTGACTGCAATAGTTCTGGTCCTACAGTACCACACCGAGGAATCTCCTCAGAGAAAATGGAACAAAAACTACCCTGAACATCAGGGGATTCTCTATAACATTTGTAAGGTCATTGATTTAGCAAAGGGTCCCAACTTATTCTCAGACAGGAGGAGCAGTTACTCAGTGAGGAAGGCTACCTTCCTTATGAAGGTTTAAAGATTTTAGCTTATTTCATAGATATGGAATTTTCTAACATAACCTTCTTGCCCAAATTCAAAATAGAGGCCAGAATCATATCCACAGTTCTGTGTTCTCTATCCCTCTTCCCTGTTCGCAACTTGTGGTTACTTAAGGATGTAGTTGTGGTGGCAGTGCACCTAGATCATCTCGCTTAACTACACAGGTGGGATGGCACAGGTGGGATGGTTAGCCTTTCTCTAAAATTCAGTGCTGCTTCTTTTACCACCCTTTTTTTTCTGGAGAAATTCACCCCCTTTGTGTTCTCAGTTCATAGTACTCCTGAAGTCATAGGTCCTCTACTGCTGATCAAAGTCTCCCAAACTACATGTCCTTTTGTAGCCTACTTTGATAGCTGTTCATAGGAAAACATGAGGCAGCACCAATTTCTTTCCTGGAGAGTCACGTGCTATTTGCACATGGTCTAATACCTGACACCTGGCCAAACCCCTGTAGTCAGGGTCAGCAGAGGCAGTTGGCTCCAGGAAATGCAAGGAGTCCACCAGAGACCTTCCAGGAGTTATTAGGCCTGCTACCAGATGTTAGGTACCTTTCCTGTCTTATTTTTCTTGTTATTTGTTCATTTTCCTTCTTGTCTCCAATGTGTCTAACCCTAGAGAGCTGTAGCTGTCTCATGGTCAAGGCAAGAACGCCTTTCCATTCTTGGGGAGGCTTAGGACACTGAGCACCACCTGAACAATCCAATGTCATGATGACACATGCCGAGGCAAAGTAAATGAGGCAAAAGCAGCCTGAATAGCAGAGTGTGCCAAATGCAAATTCTCAATACAGCTTGATACCAGTGCAGTTAGTGATAGATTCCCACATACGGCCTTTGAAGACTATAGATCAGTTTATCTGCACACACGTCTGTTTGGATCCTGAAAATATGAGGGGTAATGCTGTTCAGATCAGATGCCAGAACCAGAGACCACCAGATCTGGAAGCCTTCAGCAGAAAAGAAACCACAGTCCAGGACAACCCATAGGACCTCAGCACAAGAAAGCACGTGACTCAGAAGGGTCAAACTGAGGAGGCCAACAAGCAAGGTCAAGTTATCTAGGATGTCAGCAACATGGCTCCCAAGACTGAGAACCTGGAGGACCCCTTGAAACAGACCTCATCATCAGGTATTGGAAATATTAGGGCTACATGCTGGGAATCTACATGCTTTCATCTCAGGCAAATGCATGCAAATGTATATGTTTTGGGAGGTCACCAGAAACTGTACCAAACCCCATTTTAATGACCTCATAGTTACTAGAACTTGAGATGACTAATAGGAATTTGAGATTTTATGCCCTTGGTCAGTTTGATAGGGACCAGAAAACCCAGACAGTAATCTCTAAAGTTGTCTGAACCTTGCATCACACTCACTGCATAGTCAAGGAGCCCCCACTAGAGGTTGTTTCTGGGATGAGATTGCTGGCCCACAGGTGATTTCGCATTAGAATATGATATGAGTATATCTGGAGATTTAAAGCTGCATACATTCACTTATTCAGAATAACAGCTTTTTATTTCAGGTTCAGAGAGACAGAGCCCAACGTCTAAGAGGATCCTATTCAGTTCATAGCTACAGTTCTCAGATTTCACTGATGAGGCAGATTCTGACAAATCCAGCACTCTTAGTGCTTGCCTACTCCTACACCATTAAAACTCTTGCTTAAAGCAACAACTTTGTTAGTGAGGTCTGTTGTTAATTTTTGAAATCCTCCTTCCCAATCCCCTACCCCCAACCTTCCTCTTAATAAGACACCAGGAAACAGAACAAGGTTTCATTCAATATTGTCTTAGCTCAGGCTGCCTTAACAAAATGCCATACTTAAAGAACAGACAACTATTTTTCACAGGTCTGGAGTCTGGAAAGTCCAGAATCTAAGTGTCTGTCAAGGAACCTATTCCTGGCTTATAGATTGCCACCTTCATGACCCCACCCCATGACCTCATCTAAACCTAATCACTTCCCCAAGGCCCCACCTCCAAGTGCAGCACACTGAGGGTTAGAGCTTCAACGTGAATTTGGAGGAGACACAGTTCAGTCCACAGTAGTGTTACAACACAAGCTGAAGTGTTGCCCTGTGTGTTATGTCCAGGTCATGCTCTGGACACCTAGGCTTTGAAGAAAAACTGGTTGCAGATTCAAATGCATAGGTTTTCTCACATAGGGTCCCAGTATAGTATCTTGCCTGTTTCTGATGACAGGATAATAAGGTAGATATTTGATAAAGAAGCTTCTAGAAGAAAATCTAAAAAGAAAGGACTTACCAGGAGAGTGTTGACTACTTTTTTAGGATTGTTTTTGTTGTTGATGTTGTTATTATCAATTTTTTACCTTCAGTAGAAATTTGACCTGAATTGAAAAACAGAGAAGGATCTAGTCCTATGATATCAGAGCAGGGAAATGTATGCTGTCTTCTGAGTTTAGCTTAAAAAAACCACAAACCTGTCTCTGACCTACTTCACATTGCTAGTTTTGATGCTTTCTGCTGACATGCTTACTTTCTTTTGTAGACGGTTTGCACATTTTCAACAGAGACTACACTTCTAGAAGCTTCTCCAAGGATGCAGGGACATCTCTGAACACCTCAATGAAGTTACCCCTTGTCTCTTCATCTAAGTCTGATGAAAATGGGACTTTGCCCAACCAGCCACTGTCTCAGCAAATGAGGCACAAATACCACTTGTTAGCCAATACTATTTCTTCAGAAATGGCCAGGAACTGGCATCTGATTTGGAAACTGACCAATCAGGAGCACACCTGGACAGGCTAATTATACTTGGTGAATGGGCATTAACCCAGCGGAAACTGGCTAACATTCTCCATGGAGAATCAGTGCTTGCAATACACCAACTGGCTGCAACTGTGGAAGGGGCAGTTGGTGCCCTACAGCAATTTAATGAAATCTGAAATCATCTATGAATTCTGGGAGGTCTTGATCAACAGCTGAGATAGGTTATTGCTCACTCTTCTAGGCCTTTAGGGTAACTGTTCCTTATAGTATAGTAGAGAGACCTGTGCCAGAGGAAAAACAAGAACTCTATCCATCAAGGAGAATTTGATGGGGTCATAATTTCCCTTCTTAATACCCACTGCCACTTAAATAGGTGTTTTAGGGATATTTGGTATCTCAGTCATAGTCTACTAGTTGTGATTCCCAGTCCTGGGTGAACAAAAAGTTTTGTTCCAGGATTGTGATCAAGCCACTACTCTAATACATAAACAAGGCTGTTTCTATTTCTACCACCATAATTTTTACAACCTGTCTGATATTTCTGTCCATGTGGCAAAAAAAAAATTATACTTATGGGTGATAAACTACCTGGTTTTGTATTGAGTATGGGAGAAGATAGGAAAAGGGAATTAATACTCTTTTCCAAGCTATGAGAGATAAGCCTCTGAATAAAGGTTTATGAAAAACCAAGTAGAGACTTGTGGTACTAAAAGGAACCTATAAAATATATTCCTTTCTCTGAAGATTTGTCTCATTTTCTTAGTATAGGTAGACATTTACACATCTTAAATATTTTTATGGAATGAAACCCATAGTGTCTCATTTAAAATGTTTAGTTACATGTTTCTTCACATATTTTACATAAATCCATTTTGCTGCAATTTGAGTGTAACTGCTACTATTACCTAAGTATTAATACTAAATAATTGTTAGTTTAAGTGATCTAACTTCTGTAACTTATCTTCTTAACATAATCTTTCATTGTCATTTCCAGTCATCACTAAATAGGAGAAAGAGAATGAATAATTTATTTGTATATAATTATTTAATAAATGTCCAAACAGGTCCATAGAGAAGAAAAGGAATACCTAGAAGTTCTTAATGTTTTAGATAGAAGAATATAACTTTCATGTCCAGACTTTTTGACAGAGTAAGGTTCTGGTGAAAGAATTGGGCAATGGCTGGCAGTTAAGAACTCCAGGGAAGTGTTTTATAAACTCATCCACAGAGCCCTGAAAATTCTAGGCAGGTGTCAGGTTCAGTGCAGGGAGCAGAGGGGGCTTAATGGTAGGGGCTGTGAGCTACTCCTCACTATCTTCAACCCAAGTAGCTTTATTTATTGGACTTCTGAGAGTCCACTGCTGTTAAAAAAAAATGTTTTAAGCCACTAAAAACAGCATGAGTCAGGTCATAGGAGCAAATGTATACTAATGTCTAAGAAAATTATGTGCTTGGAACATGAAGCTATGTTGGTGACATGAAATTAGAATGAATCTAGATATTGACTTTGAAAAGGATTACCTAACTGAAAAATTAGCTTGCTTGATTAAGTTAAAATCACAACAGAATGGGCCTTTGACTCTGCTCCGTATGTCTGGTTGCATAAGGTCATTATGTTAAAAGCAGAATTATTGCTGCCTCCTCTCATACAGTTAGGGTTCTTTCCTGGAATGCAGCCTCAAGAACATACAGACCAGTCTTTGGTTTTAAAAAACAATATTTTTAAACAACGCAATTTTACTAAAAATGGGAAGATCTCTGAGTACATAAACTAGATGCAATTTGTTAATCATATACAGACAGACAACCTACATACCCCTTGCTTAGCATGATTTTGCCTAATTTTTGCCTACCCAAAGTCCCTGAAGGCCCTGCTCAAATCCCTCTTCCTCCAGAGAGAGGTCCCAGTATCCTCTCCTTCTAGTCTCATTGATATTCCCCCACCTTGTTCTCCTACAGCACTGTCCTCGTCCTTCTATCTCAGCACAAAATGCTTTATAGTTACTGTGTATGTTTTGCCGCCTCTAAATTGCAATCTCCCTAAGAGTATAGCCTTCCTTTTTACAACAAATAACACATCACAGTATTAGATGCCAAATAAACATTAGTCGAATTGAATTAGAGAGAACAGTGGAAATATACATCTAATTTGGAAGGTGATATGTAATCTAACATGATTTTAGCTTTATATTTGGACACTTTCAAATTTAGAATTCTGATGGCACACTTAAGTATTGATAATTCAAATATACAAAAGAACATTAAATGTAAACAGTAATTACAATATGATTGGGGTAGGGGGGAAAGGAGAGGTAATTTATCAAAGATTTCCACCTGTAAGATGAGTAACTTCTGGAGATCTAATGTACAGTAATATAGTGATGATAATTAATAATACTCTATACTTAAAAGTTGCTAAGACAGTAGATCTTGAATGTTCTCACCACAAAAAGGAAATGACATATGAGACATGACACAGGTGTTAGCTAAGGCTATGGTGGCAATCATTTTACGATATGTAAGTGTATCAAATCAACACGTACACAAACCTACACAGTGTTATATACCAATGGCATTTCAGTAAATCTGGGAAAAATAATTATGGTATGATCGCTATTATATCATAACCTTGTCTTAAAAATGTCCGTAAAGGCAGCCACTGCACTATTTACCTGGTCACTCTGTAGGGTCACGTCACTGTTTAAGTGCCCTGACTACTATGTTCTCAAAAGCAAGTTCCAGTAACACCGTGTTTTTGGTGCTGCTTTGGTATTCTCCTACTTCCTGTCCCTTACTTACACCACATGCGCCTGCTCTGTGCTATGTCACAGCGTACCCAGCTTAACCTTTCATTTCACAGACATTACAGTAGCAGTAAATGTCCCCAGTTGTAACCAGAATTTGGCATCACACTTGAAGGATTTGCGACCCACCAGGGTTTCATGGCACACCAGTTGAAAACCACAGTGTTAAAATATTTCTCCAATCTAGATGTTTCATTTTATAACCTTAATCCAGCCCCTTGTACTCTCAGGTTTTGTTGTTTTGTGTTTTATTTTTCAAATTCTGTATTCTCTTTATAATTTTATGTTGCTTCCATCTTCCACTGTAAGCAAAATTTTACCCAAGTTCCCCAGCCTCTTGAGAAAGTTCCCATATGCCCAGGTGCATAGGAAGTACCTTGATTTTAGTGCAACAAGCCTCATTTGTCTACACTAGAGAGCCCAAATAACCACGGGTTCACTAATCTTTTCTACTCTGTGAGTTGTTACCCTTAATCTTCCATTCAGCTGGAATCCAGTTACTCTAGTTTTGACACCTAACTTTTATTCTCAAGATATCTGTCAGAGGTACAGCGATCATATGTCCCAGTTTTGCAAGAGCAATTTCACTTTATAGCTGTCATCTGGTATAATTATTAACAGAGACCTCTTTCACTCTTAAAGGCCCTGGTCCTGACAATTGTATGTTTGCCTAGCCACAAAACACAGAAGGTGTTTCTTGTCTCTACTGTAGGTCTATTCAAGTGGCCAAGCAAGTACATACATAAATTTGGGAGCTTTTTTCTTCAAGTTGCCATTTTTCTGCAGTTTGCTTGGCCTGCATAATCTAAACATGGTTTTCTAGCTATTGTTATTTGATTGTAGAACTGACCATCACTGGGGTACCATGTGGAAACCAATCTCATATGTCTGTATCCAGGTTCCTCTTTTGGCTGAAGTTTTTGCTATAGAGGGAAATATTTTCAGGCTTAAAATCAATGAAGAAACTCCCCTGAAGCCCAGGTATGAAGTTCCCGATGTCCTCACAAGCAAGCCAAATACTGTAAGGTAAGCCAAGGATCAAGATATCTTGACTACACCCTCAGTTTATTATCATATCTTACCTTGAGTAGTAGATTTTGTGTGCAGCTCGCATTTTGTCTATTCAAATCTACAGTCATTTGCAGAGTTAGTTTCCACTTTGTGATCCACTCTGTTTTCTCTTCACCCACCATTTGGCTCATCAGCACTTCTTAATGGGTAGAGCCAGAGCTTTTGATGCCTGCTCCCCTTCTCACAAAGCAAACAGTTGATCAGCCAGACTTCTGGGAGCAAGTGGAAGAAGAGCTATTTAATTTACTCAGATTAGCAGCAGGGCTCCAGAGATCGAATACATTAGCCAAACTCCCATGCTTACAGTACTCTATACAGTTAGATTGACTCACTTTTAATTAAGGGAAGTCTCAGAAGTCTAACATGTAATTGGACTTGGAGGCAGAGATTAATTAATTAATAATCAGTGCCTAAGTGAAAAAAATCTTTGGAGATTAAAGCATTTTCATGTACTTGCAGAATTTTTATCACTTCTCAGCACACTTTCCAGTGATATTTCAGCTTGGTTCTGCCTATTGATTTCTGTTATTTTTCCATACTATTGCACTAAAGGAGTATAAGATTATGCCAAGTGCTTTAATTTTTCACTAAATCATTATTATAGTTTTATGTAGATTTTTCCCATGAAAAATAACTTCCATTATTGCAATAAAGATAAAAGATCAATAGAAGGAGAAATTAATTCAGTTATGATAGAATCATCATAAATTTAAAATATTTCTATTCATTGGACCACTAGTATATGCAAATATTTAGGAAACGGGAATTAAAAAGAAACTGTTCTCACCCTGGCTAGTGTGGATCAGTGGATGGAACGTTGGCCTGAGCATCGAAACGTTGCCATTCAGGGCACTTTCCTGGCTTGTGGGCCAGGTCCCCAGCTGGGGGCGTGTGAAAGGCAACTGATCGATGTTTCTCTTACATGTTTCTCTCCCTTTCTTATTCCCTTCCCCTTTCTCTAAAAGTAAATATATAAAATCTTTAAAAATAAATAATACGCTCAAAAAACCTGTTGTCAAGGCTTTGCAGTTTGGCGAGTGAATGTATATGTAATACACACACACATCTTCACTTGGCCACAATATATTACTTTTTACTATCCTGGAGGATTCACTTTACTAGTAGATCATTTAACATTTTTACATCTGTGTTTATAAGTAAGATTAGACTGAGTTTTCTTTTATGAGTGTGTGTATTTTCTTTTAAAATTTTTTACTTATTGATCTTTTTTAGAGAGAGAGGAAGAGTGAGAGAGAAAAACAGAGACAGAGAGAGAGGGGGTGAGAGAAACATCGCTTTGTTGCTCCAGTTATTTATGCAAACGTTGGTTGCTTCTTGTGTGTGCCCTGGACTGGGGATCAAACCTGCAACCTTGGCATATTGGGACAGTGCTCCAACCAACTGAGCTATCTGGCCAGGACATTTCCTTTTTTATTAAGTTTATTGGGGTGACAAGGGTTAATAAAATTATATGTATTTCAAGTGTACAGTTTTTATGATACAACATCTGTATATTTCATTGTGTGCCCACCGCCCAAGTCAAATCTTCCATCACCGTGTATTTGACCCCCTATACCCTTACTACCCCTTTCACCCCGCCTCTGGTAACCACCATACTGTAGTCTGTGTTTATGAGTTTTTGTTTGTTTGTCTTATTTATTTCATTTCTATATCACACATGAGTGAAATCATATGGTTCTTTTTCTGTCTGACTTACTTCACGAGCTTGACATTCTCAAGACCCATCCATGTCACAAAAGGCAGTCTTTCATCTTTTCCTATGGTTGAGTAGTATTCCATTGTATATGTACCACATCTTCTTTATCCAGTCTTCTATCAAAGGGCATGTCAGTTATTTCCATGCCTGGCCATTGTAAATAATGCTGCAATGAACATAGGGGTGCATATATCTTTGTAAATAAATGTATTCAAATTTTTTGGGTAGACCCAGAAGCAGGGTTGCTGGGTCAATGGTAACTCTATGGTTATTTATTTTTGAGGAACCTCCATGCTGTTTTCCATAGTGGCTGCACCAGTTTACATTCCCACCAGCAGTGAATGAGGGTTCCTCTTTCTCCACGATCTCTCCAAAACTTGTTATTACTTGTCTTGTTGAGATAATAGTCATTCTAACAGGTATGAGATGGTGTTCATTGTAGTTTTGATTTATATTTCCCTAATAGCTAGCATTTTTTCATGTATCTGTTGGCCATTTTTATGTCTTTTTGGGAGAAGTGTCTGTTCAGGTCCTCTGCCCATTTTTTCATTGGTTTTGGTGTTGAGTTGTATGTGTTCTTTATATATTTTGGATAGTAACCCCTTGTTAGAGCTGTAGTTTTTTTCTTAGCTATCTTTGCCATGTTTGGGAATCAGGGTCATACTAGCTTTGTGTAGTAAATATGGTATATTAGCTCTACTTCTGTTCCAATCCCTTTGTAGAAGGCCTTTGACTATTGCAATAACTAGAGAGCTAAAGACTACATCTGTCTATTTCCCAGATTCCCATGTACCTTGTTTCTGATGTCAATCAGGTTCAACCAATCAGTTGCATTTACAGGTATCTTGATATCAGAACTGAGTTTTCCATTTTGCTGGTATGGATTTGGCAGCTATAGAATGGCTCTAAAGCTACACTAGTTAGTGCAGTGGTTTCTGATCCCTGGATTGCAGCTAGGGTGGCATGATTCTGGAGCCCCAGCAGTTGCCAACAGTGACTTCTAATTGCCCAACTTCCTGATTCTAGCTGAGGTGGAAGTTCCATGGGCCATATAGTCATGCAGTACTGTTCTAGGGGGTCATTACTGAACGCCCAGCCAGGGACCTGCTACCTCAACCCTTTCTGTGATGTGGTAAGCTCCTAATTCCCCCATACTGTCATTTACTTTCTGCTTAAAGTAGCCAGAATTGATTCTGTTATCTACAGTTGAGTCTTGGTTGATATAAGCATTGGTATCAGCAGTGAGTAGAAGCAAAAGATATCAAGGACAGGAATAGGAAGTTGGTTAGCTGATCTAGTTGGATTTGAAGGCTGTGAGGACCTGATTATCATTAGAGGGTGAGTTATTAGTGCTGGAGGCTGAATACTGTGTCCCTACCGACTTATGTGTTAAAACCCTAACCCCTTACATCTCAGAATGTGACTTATTTAGATATAGGGCCTTTGAAGAGGCAATTAAGTTAAAATTGGGTCATGAGGGTGGCTGTAATCTAAATGACTAGTGTCCTATGAAGAGAGTAGGACAGAGCTTAACACAGAGGGATAACCATGTGAGGACAAAGCAAGAAGATGGCCATCTGCACCAAGGAGAGAGGTCTCAGAAGAAACCAAAACTACTGACCCTTTGATCTTAAACTTCTAGCCTCCAGAATTGTGAGAAAATAAATTTCTGTTGCTTAAGCCACCTAGTCTGTGGTATTTTGTTATGGCAGCTCTAGCAAGCTAATAAACTGTTACAGTAATAAACCATATAATTCCATGGCAAAGTTACTTAAATTACTACCAGTAGTAAACTGAAATAAATTGCCTACTGAAAGTACGGCCCTGGCAGACCAAGTGGTGGGACCATAGCATAGCATGATTGTCATATAGAATTCAAAACTCTCAGGTGGCCTGGCTACTATGAAGAACTTAAGAAAGAAAACAGCAGTCTCAGGACTTTAAATTCTTAGCTCAAAACATTGTCAGAAATCTAATAGGTTTTTATGACAATCTAAAGCCTCTTATATCTGTTGTAGCTACACAGTGCTTGTACTTGAAAATAAGATACAGTTTTTGATTCCATGATTTGCTGTAAAAGACCATAAAGTTGAATTTACAGTCTCATCAGGTCTGTGAATTTAGGGTATTAACTGAGAAAAAGTAAATCCCCTCAAAATTGAATAGCAACATTTGGATAACTCTGAATACAAACCTCAAAATGCCACTGAGCCTCCTGTTTTGGCAGAAGTAGGTCTCTCTTCTCTGTCTGATAAAGCTGATCCTCCCTTGCTTGGACATCCTGTGTTGACCTCACCTAAGATATACCATACAAGGGGGTTCCAATGCTCTTTGCATCTCATTCCTACCACCCTTCACTGCCTCCAGACCCACTGTCAGAGTCCAGTATGCCTAGGGAGCCTATTACAGTCATCCCAGGAGGAGAAGAATTTTAAGATTCTCACCTAAATCTCACCTAAAAAAATTTAAGATTTTATTTTATTTTTTATTGTTTTTATTTTTTTATTGTTGTTCAAGTACAGTTGTCTGCATTTTCCCCCACCATTCCCCCCCACCCCAGTCATCCCCACCTCCTTCCCCTGATCCCACCCCACCCCTTTGCTTTTGT
>CM052538.1:137448203-137564940 GCA_028533065.1 Trachops cirrhosus
CCCACCCCTTTGCTTTTGTCCATGTGTCCTTTATAGTTGTTCCTGAAAACGCTTCCCTCTTTCCCTCCCATTATCCCTTCCCCTCTGGTTACTATCAGTTTGTTCCTAATTTCAATGGTTCTCTGGTTATATTTTACTCGCTTATTTGTTTTGTTGATTAGGTTCCACTTAAAGGTGAGATCATATGGTGTTTGTCTTTCACCATCTGGTTTATTTCACTTAGCATAATACTCTCCAGTTCCATTTATGCTGTTGCAGATGGTAGGAGCACCTTCTTTCTTTCTGCTGCATAGCATTCCATAGTGTAAATGTACCACAGTTTTTTGATCCATTCATTTACTGATGGACACTTAGGTTGCTTCCAGCACTTGACTATTGTAAATTGTGCTGCTGTGAACACTGGGGTACATAGATTCTTTTGGATTGATGTTTCAGGGTTCTGAGGATATAATCCCAGCAGTGGAATTGCTGGGTCAAAAGGCTGTTCCATTTTCAGTTTTTAGAGGAAATGCCATACTGTTTCCACAGTGGCTGCACCAGTCTGCATTCCCACCGACATTGCACTCGGGTTCCCTTTTCTCCACATCCTCTCCAACACTTGTTGTTTGTTGATTGGTTTATGATGGCCATTCTGACTGGTGTGTAGTGGTATCTCATTGTGGTTTTAATTTGCATCTCTCTGATGGCAAGTAATGCTGAGAATCTTTTCATATGTCTCTGGGCCCTCTGTATGTCCTCCTTGGAGAAGTGTCTGTTCAGGCCCACTTTTTAATTGGGTTGTTTGTCTTCCTGGAGTGGACTCATGTTCATTCTTTTTATATTTTGGAGATCAAACCTTTGTCTGAGATATCATTGGAAAATATGTTTTTCCATACAGTTGGTTCTCTTTTCATTTTAATGCTGTTTTCTTTAGCCGTGCAGAAGCTTTTTATTTTGATGAGACCCCATTTGTTTATTCTTTCTTTTATGTCCTTTGCTCTAGGGGACATATCCAAAGGATCTCCTATCTCTTCTCTATGTATTGGTACTTTAAAAAATTATTTTTTAATTAAAAAATCTTTTATTTATTTATTTTTAGAGAGAGGGGAAAGGAGGGAGAAAGAGGGGGATAGAAACATCAAAGTGCAGTTGCCCCTCATGTACCCACAACTGGGGACCTGGCCTGCAACCCAGTTATGTGCCCTGACTGGGAATCAAACCGGCAGCCCCTTGGTTCTCAGGCCAGCACTCAGTCCACTGAGCCACACCAGCCGGGATGAATTTTAAGACTTTAAATTGGCAAAATATAAAATATTGGAAATGATTTCTCAGGGATTCTTAGACCAAAGGAAGGAACATAATTTTAACATAATATTGACATGGCCACATCTCGATTTGGTATGCTAGCTGGGAGTGCTTCTAATTATTCCCTTGTTTGGTTACCCATATTGTGTATCCAGCTATGTTGAACTCTGCAGAATGAAGCTGAGATACCAGAAATTGACACACTGTAGAAGAAATGATTGAAAGACTTAGTGATGTAAAGATGTTGAAGTGGACATATTATATGCAAACAGCTCATCTAACCCCTAATTCTGTTCTCTAAGAGGATCTAGAAGATACCCCCTTCATCAAGAAATACATTGGTGAGGGGACACTTGGAAAACACTGTAGTGTGTGAACATATTTTCAAGCTAGAAATAATGGTGGGAAATAATGCCATAAAAATGGGCTCCCCGATTTCAGTGGAGATGATGAGACTCCAGATGGCAGAGTCAAAGTAGCAGCATTTAGTTGTTAGAGACAAGGTGGACATGTTTTCATAATGTGCAGTAGGGCTTTAATGGTTAAAACCTCAGGGCAGTGAACTATAATATCAAGGTGTCTATTAAACTGAAATAAATGGACTGATGTCCTACTTGATGGAATAATTAAAAGCATTCTATTTATGTTTGATGGACAGTGTATCTCAAACAATTCCAAATAGAGTTAGTTTCCAGAACCCAAGCATCTTGCTTGAGGGGAGTCCTAGAATTCATGGAGAAGGATATTGTAAGGATATAATAAGAACAAACTGTCCCTCCTAACCTTCCCTAAAGAGGCTATGACTATTTACTAGGGTGACTATGCACCAGAGAAAGAAATACCTGCCTTGGTTGGTGTGGCTGAGTGGATTGAGTGCTGGCCTGCAAACTGAAAGGTCATTGGTTTGATTCCCAGTGAGGGCACATGCCTGGGTTTTGGGCCAGGTTCCCAGTTGGGGGTGCACATGAGGCAATTGATCAGTGTTTCTCTCTTCTTCTCCCTCCCTTCCCCTCTCTCTAAAAACAAACAAATCTTTTTTAAAAAGAAGGAAAAAAATATTAACCTTCTAGGGACTTTAAATGCAACTTCCGGGCTTATACAGATTCTGGTGATCCAAAACATCTTCAAATTAGGGTCTGAGGGAAGTCAGGTAATAAATAGATAAACAAAAGTTTGACCTGGCTCCATCTCATTGTGGACTCAGGGGATCAATAACCCAATCTGTGTTATTTCCTCAGTTTCTGAGTACATGGTTGGACTGAGAAAGAAAAGCGAAGTGTTTAGATTCTATACATCAGTGTTACTTAACTATCTGGACCAAGGTAATCATAGTTAACATTATTTAGTGCTTATTACGTGCCAGGCACTGTGCCAAGTGATTTCCCTGCATGATCTCATTTCATTCTCTCAAAAAATTCTATTTATTCATGCTTTTCTTATTTCCACTTTACAGATGAGGAAATTGAGAAGTAGGAAGATTGATTCACTTGTTCAAAGTTATACACCTAGTGCATGGTGGAGCTAGGTTCAATCCAGTCTCTCTGACACCAAAGCCCATGCTCTCTGTTTTGGCTCTCCATTGCCTTATCCATGCTAAGTCATGTGAATATTGATTTACTAATTAATGAATTTGAACTGAGAATTGAGTTGAGCCATGTAAACCTATAGCAATTTGTTTTTCTCTTCCTGCCCTTTTTCTAGGCTGAGTTCATGCTCTGGGGATGCAGGCAGTCTGGTACTGGCAGATGGAAAAGGAGATCTGAAGTGTCATATCACGGCAAACCCATTCAAGGTAGACTTGGTGTCTGAACAAGAGGTTGTGATCAGCATAAACTCCCTGGGCCAATTGTACTTTGAGCACCTGCAGATTCCCCTCAAGCAAAGGTATTTTGTACATTACTTGGCACATAAAGAACTTAAGAAAACCTGATTGTGAATACAAGTTGCCTAAATCTATAATGTATCAACATAGAAAATTGTTTTGCCTTATTTTGCCGGGAATACTGTTCTGAGAAGTTTTGTCTATTACCTGTGCAGGTGAATATAGGCTTGATGACAAGAATGATTCCCAGACTTTTGCAAATGTGACACTCTTAACATGTCCTGTTTGTTTGCTGATGTCATTCTCAACCCTTTGCACCCTTCTTTTTTTTTAACATATTTTTATTGATTATGCTATAATAGTCCCAATTTTTACCCCTTTGCCCCCCTCCATCCAGTGCCCCCTTTCCCTCCAGCTATCCCTCCACCCTAGTTCATATCCACGGGTCATGCATGTAAGTTCTCTGGCTTCTCCACTTCCTATACTATTCTTAATATCCCCCTGTCTATTTTGTACCTACCAATATGTACTTCTTAATCCCTGTACCTTTTACCCCAATCTCCCCATTTCCCCTCCCAGCTGATAATCCTCCAAATGATCTCCATATATATGATTCTGTTCCTGTTCTGCTTGTTTGCTTTATTTGTTTTTTTTAGATTCAGTTGTTGATAGTTGTGAATTTGTTGTCATTTTAATGTTCATAGTTTTGATCTTCTCCTTTTTCTTAAATAAGTCCCTTTAACATTTCATGTAATAATGGCTTGGCAATGATGAATTAATTCCTTTAGCTTTACCTTGTCTGGGAAGCATTTTATCTGCTCTTGCATTCTAAATGATAGCTTTGCTAGATACAGTAATCTAAGTTTTAGGTCCTTACTTTCCTTCACTTTGAGTACTTCTTGCCAGTCCCATCTAGCCTGTAAGGTTTCTTTTGAGAAATCAGCTGACAGTCTTATGGAAACCCTTTTGTAGGTAACTTGCCGATTTTCTCCTGCTGTTTTTAAGATTTTCTCTTTGTCTTTAAACTTTGGCATTTTAATTATGATGTGTCTTGTTATGGTCCTCTTTGGGTCCAACTTGTTTGGGATTCTCTGTGCTTCCTGTACTTGTATGTCCATTTCCTTAACCAAATTAGGGAAGTTTTCTTTCATCATTTTTTCAAATAAGTTTCAGATCTCTTGCTCTTCCTCTTCTCCTTCTGGCATCCCTATGATTTGGATGATGGTATGTTTGAAGATGTCCCAGAGGCACCTTATACTCTTCTCATTTTGTTTTTTTTTTTTAATTCTTTTTTCCTCTTGCTGTTCTGATTGAATGCTTATTTCTTCCTTATGTTCCAAACTGTTGATTTGAATCCCAGCTTCATCCCTTCCACTGTTCGTTTCCCATAGATTTTTCTTTATTTCACTTAGTGTAACCTTCATTTCTTTCTGGGTCTTTTTTATTTTGTTGCTATACTCAATGAGTTCTTTGATCATACTGACCACCTGTATTTTGAACTCCACATCTGATAGGTTGGTTATCTTCATTTCATGTAGTTCTTTTCATGGGGTTTTGTTCTGTTGTTTCCTTTGGGCCATATTTCTTTGTCTCCTTAATTTGGCAGCCTCCCTATATTTGTTTCTGTATATTAGGTAGAGCTATTTTGACTCCTTGTCTTAGTAGCCTGGCCTATTGTAGAAAAGACATCTGTAAATTATGTGGGGCAGAGCCTTAAATAATCGCCAGGGTGGGGCAACCTACTTCACTGCTTTGTGACTCTGTGTGTGTATGGTGGCGGGGTCGGGACAGACTCGGAGAGGAGACAGTGCCACTGCCTGCCTTCTGGAGGTTTGCCTGGCCCTCACCCTCTGAGACTGGGGCCCTTCCAGCTGTTGCCCTGGTGCTGAATTCCAGAGGGGGTGGGCCTATGTCTGTGCCAGCCCTTTAATCAGAGTCTCCTGAAAATCCAGAACTTTCTTCTGACACCCCAACCCCCACTGGTTTTTACAGCCAGAAGTTATGGGGATTTTATCTTCCTGGCACTAGAACCCCAATCTAGTCTGGGGCTGATCACTCACTCCCAAGGTATCCCACCTGCATTTCTTAAAGAGTTTATTTATTTATTTTTAGAGAGGGGGAAAGGGAGGGAGAAAGATAGGGAGAGAAACATCGATGTGTGAGAGATACATCAATCAGTTACCTCTCACATATCCCTAACTGGAGACCTGGCCCGCAACCCAGGCATGTGCCCTGACTGGGAATCAAAACAGCAGTTTGGAGGCCAGTTCTCAATCCACTGAGCCATATCAGGCAGGGCCCCTTCCCATACTTATCCACCCACACTTCTCCGCCCATCTTTGCCTGTCTCCGCATCTCCGCCCTTCCTACCTGTCTGGATGCATGTGGCTTCTTTAAATCCTTGTTTGTCCAACTTCCATACAGCTTGATTTTCTGATGGTTCTGGGTGTTATTTGTTTTGAGGTCTAGTTGTAATTCTTTCTGTTGTTGTTTGAGGAGGTGAAATATCTTTACCTACACTTCCATCTTAACCAGAAGTCCATCTTCCTTTCCCTCCTCCCAACAACTCCCCTCCACACCCTTCTAAAAAATACTCTGTTAACTTGATAAATGTTAATGTGAACTAACATGTCTTGAGAATGTCACTTTACCCCATATAATAACATGAGTTACCCTAGACTTGTCTGAGAAATGTTAAATATAAAGACACATGATTAAAAGTAAAGAGACAGAGGAAGATATACCATGCTAACACTAGTCAAGACAAAGTAAGAGTAGTTATATTAATCTCAGAATGACCAAACTTCAGAACAAGGGAAGTTATCAGGGATAAAGAAGAGTATTATGTAATGGTAAAGGGGTCAATTCTTTTAGAAGACATACTAGTCCTTAATGTTGTTGTGCCTAACAACAGAACCTCAAAATACATGAGGCAAAACTGATAGAACTACAAGAAGAAATGGATGAATCCATTATTATAATTAGACACCTTAACACCTTTTCACTAGAAATGTACAGGTCCAGCAGAGAGAAAATTAGTGTGAACATAATTGAATTCAACAGCAAACTCAGTCAACTGGATATAATTGACATTTATAGATTTCTTCATTCAACGACAGCAGATTATACATTCTTCTCAAGCTCACATGGAACATTCACCAAGATAGACCATATTTTGGGTCATAAAATATACCCTGACATATAGAAATCATACAGTGCTGACTCTCAGACCACAATGGAATTAAACTAGAAATAAATAGCAGGAAGCTGGAAAATTCCAAAATACTTGAAGATTAAACAACATACTTCTAAATAACACATAGGTCAAAGATGAAATCTCCTAAAATTTTTAAAAATATTATGAACTAAAGGAAGATAAAACTTATCAAAATGTGTAGGATGTAGCAAAAGCAATGCCTAGGGGGCATTTTGAGCTTTGAATGCATATATCAGAAGAAAAGAAAAGATCGAAAATCAATAATCTAAGCTCCCATTTAGGAAATTAGAAAAAGAAGAACACATTAAGTACAAATAACTGGAAGGAAAATAATATTAAAATTTAAAGCAGAAATCAAATTGAAAACAGGAAGTCAAAAGAGAACATAAACAAAACCAGAAGTGTTTCTTTAAAAAGATCAATAAAATCAATAAGCCTTTATTCAGACTATGAAACAGAGAGAGAAGACAAAAATTACTAACGTCAGAATGAAAGAAAGGATATCACTATATTTCCTTTGGAATTAAGATACTAAAGGAATTTTATAGACTACTCTGTGCCCATAAATGTGATGACCTGGATGAAACAGACCAATTCCTTAAAAGACACAATCTGCCAAAACTCACATAAGAAATAGACAATATGAATAGGCCAATAATTGAATCAATAAATAACAACCCTCCAAAAAAGAAAGTACTAGGCCCAGATGGGTTCACTGGTGAATTTTCCAAACATGGAAAATATTATGCCACTTCTTCAAAGCTCTTCTAGAAAATAGATGAAAAGTGAATTCTTCCTTATTCATTTATTAGGCCATAATCTAATACCAAAAAGATACCAAAAAGCATTACAAGAAAATTCATGAGCATAAATGCAAAAATATTCAACAAAATATTAGCAAATTCAATCCAACAATTTATAAAAAGAATCATATACCATAAAAAACTTGGATTTATTCCAGGCATGCAAAGCTTAACATTCAAAAATCAACTAATGTATTTGGTCACATCAAGAAGCTAAAGAAGAAAAATCACATGATCATATCAATAGATGCAGGAAGAACATTTGACAAAATACAACATTCATGCATGATATAAACTCTCAACAAACTAGGAATAGAAGGTAACTTCCTCATCTTGGTAAAGAACATCTACCCAAATCCTATAGCTACTATATACTTAACGGTGAGACAAATCTTTTTCAGTAAGTTTAGGAACAAAGCAAAGATGTCTCTTTCACCACCACTTTTCAATATCATACTGGAAGTCCTAGGTAATGCAATAAGACAAGAGAAGGAAATTAAAGGTATACACAATGGGAAGGAAGATAAAACCTTTTGTTCACAGATAGCATAACTGTCTATGTGGAAAATCCAAAACTGGCATGCACACAAAAAAAGCTTGTTATAATAAACAGTTACAACAAGGCTGCAGGGTATAAAGTTAACAGATAAAAGTCAGTTATTTTCCTATATCCCAATAATGATCAAATGGAATTTGAAATTAAAATTCCACATTTACATTAGCACCCCCAAAATGAAATATTTAGGTATACATCTAACAAAATATGTGCAAGATCTATATGAGAAAAACTACAAAATTCTGATGAAAGCAATCAAAGAAGAACTAAATAAGTGGGAAGATATTCCATGTCCGTGGGCAAGGAGACTCAATATTATCAAATGTCAGATCTTCCCAACTTGGTCTAGAGATTCAATTCAATCCCAATCAAAATCACAGAAAATTATTTTGTAGGTGTTGACAAAACAATTCAGTGGTTTACATTGAGAGGCAGAAGACCCGGAATACCAAATCACTGTTTAAAGAGAACTAAGTTGGAGGATTGACACCATGCTACTTCAAGACTTAATATAAAACTACTGTAATCAAGACAGTGTGGTATTAGTGAATGAACAGACAAGTAGATCAATGGAATGAAATAGAGAGCCCCAAAATAGACCCACATAAGTATAGTGAACTGATTTTTGACTAAGGAGCAAAGGCAAAACAATGGAGCAAAGCTACCCTTTCCAACAGAAAGTCTGGAATGACTGGACATCCACATGCAAAAAAAAATGAATCTAAACACAGACCTTATATTTTTCACAAAAATGAAGTCAAAATGAATATTAGATCTAAACATAAAATGCAAAACTATAAACCCCCTAGAAGATAACATAGGGAAAAACCTAGATGACCATGGGTATGGCAATATTTTTTTATATATCACCAAGGGCATGATCTCTGAAAGAAATAAGTGATAAGTTGGGCTTTATCAAAATTAAAAACTATTGCTAAGTGGGAAAAAATGTCAAGAAAATGAGAGGACAGGCCACAGACTGGGAGGAAATATTTGCAAAAGACACAGCTGATAAAGGCCTGCTTTCCAAAATATACAAAGAACTTTTAAAATTCAGTGATAAGAAACTGGATACTTAATTTAAAAATTAGTAAAAGACCTGAACAGACACCTCACCAAAGAAGGTGTATGGATGGCAAGTAAGCATATGAAAAGATGTTCAATATCTTATGTCATTGGGGAATTACAAATTAAAAAAAGATACCACTACAGTCTACTAGAATGGCCGAAATTCAAAACACTTGACAACAAAATGCTGGTGAGGATGTGGGACAATAGGAACTCATATTTATGCTGGTGGGAATGCAAAATGATAGTCACTTTGGAAGACAGTTTATAAAAGACAGTGTTTTATAAAACTAACCATACTTTTACCATACAGTCCAGCAATGTTCTCCTTGGTATTTACCCAAAGGGGAGTTGAAAACTTATGTCCACACAAAAACCCACATATGATGCTTGTGGCAGCCTTACTCATAACTGCCAAAACTTGGAAGTGACCAAGATATCCTTTAGTAGGCCAATAAATAAATGAACTGCTACATCCAGACAATGGGATATTATTTAGCACCTAAAAGGAATGAACTACTAAGCCATGAAAAGACATAAAGGAAACTTAAGTAAAAGAAGCCAATCTGAAAAAGACTACAAGTATGCAGCCTTTTTGGTTTCAACTATATAAAATCCTGAAAGAGGCAAAACTATGGAAATAGCAAAAAGATTAGTGGTTGCCAAGGGTTAAGGAGGAAGGAGGGATGGTTAGGGTACAGGAGATTTTTAGGGCAGTGGAACTACACAGTATGATACTACAATGGTAAGTACATGTCATCATCCATTTCCCGAAACGCACAGAATGTGCAGTACCAAGAGTGAACCCTAATTAAACTGTGGACTTTGGGTGATAATGCTGTGTCAGTGTGGGTTCAGTGAATGTAGCATATGGATCACTCAGGTGCAAGATATTGATAGGGGCGAGACTGTGGGAGTGTGGAAATGGTAGGTATGTGGGAACTCTGCACTTTCTGATCAATTTGCTGTGAACCTAAAAGTGCTCTAAAAATAAGGTTTACTAATTTAAAAAAATTAAAAGGCAACATATCAGTTATTTTAAATTTTACTACAAAATTTTAACCTATATAAGAAGTTAAAAGCTAACATGCACAATTCAGAAAGAATATATACAAATCAATAAGGAAAACAATAAGCAAATAAAAATGGTGACACAAACTGCACTACTGCATATTAGAAAATATGAATATCAAAATTTTGATATTGAGTTTAAAAAGTTTTGTGATGTCACAAGAGAATACATACAGTGCATCTCTATTGTATAAACCTTTTTTAAAAGGCAAAACCAAGTGACATATGTTTAAGGATTCATACACTCATGGCAATACTATAAAAAACAGCAAGAAAATGATGTCGCACGCAATCTAGTAAAGCGGTTACCTCTGAAGGGGAGGTATGGAGGTAGATACATTTGAAAAGAGGCACACAGGAACTCCAAAGGAACAAGTCATTTCTGTTGCTTATGCTTACTGGTGGGTTCATAGTTGTTCCCTTCAGTAATATTCTCTAAAGTCTGTATATGCATTATATGCTCTTCTATATGCATGCTGTATGTTGTACAAAAGAAAAACTAATGTATAATGAATAGGTAATTCACAGAAGAAGAAATAGAAATACCATTTAATGTATAAAAAGGTAGTCTACATTATTAATGATAGAAATTCAAATTGAAATACATTATCTTTTCTAAAAGTTTAGATCGGCAAAGGTTTAAGAAATCCATGAAGTTCAGTACTGTGAAGAATAAGGGAGAAATGAGCACTCAGCCGTATAGGTGACAGAGTAAGTTGTCACTATCGCTTTGGAAGGCAGTGCACCATGCTGCTCTGTACTACAGTAGCTAACACTTGGTGAGAGGAGCTGGGTTCCAGCTTATGTTTGCTTAAGTACTGTGAGCATGTATTACATTTATAATAAAAAGCTGATGAAGGTTTTTTTAAAAGTTAATAAGAAAATTCAAATATATCTATGTTTGTATAAGAAATCAAGCTATTGGATTAATGTTCATCATAAATGTTCCATTTCATAAGCTTATTTTTATTTTTATATAAGGTTATTTTTAATAAATTAAAGGATATAATTTATAGTCTCAAAAGTTGTATATGAAAATCTTTATCATCAAACAAAATTCTGTCAGTCTTGCCATGTGTGAAATAATTTTATTTATATTAAAACAGAGCTACCAGAGAAAAGGAGGATGCATCAGTCAACACCTCTCAGGTAACCTAGATTGAGCAATTTGTATTTTTTTAAATCATTTTCACCTTCACCATCATTGTATGGTGTATAATGTGTCCTGTTCTTCTCTTCTTCTACAGATGGGTACTTGATAAATGCTCTACTATGTATAAACGGGAAACGGGACCACCTGTCTCTTTTGCTCATCTTATCTTCTTGTTGATTCTTTCATTCATTTGTTCACTCATGTATTTATTTATCTTTTTATAAAACAGGACTGGACTGCTTTGTGCCAGCCACAGACAAAAAATAGTAGGCAAGGGGAGTCAGCAGTAAATAAAACAAGTCCTGTGTCTTCATGAAACTTAGAATCTATTGGGAAAGATGGACACTAAACAATTGCAACCCTGAAGAGTGTTACAAAAGGGTGTTATTGGAGACTGCAGCAATGAACTTGACCAAGATGAGGGTCAGGAAAGACCTCCTGAGGGAAATAATGTTAAAGCTGAAATTGATGTATGAGGGTACAGTAGCTAGTCAAAAAGTTGGAAAAAGCACATTCCAGCTAAAGGGAATTGCACATTCAAAGATCTTTAGGTACAAAGAAGCACATCTGAAGAAATTAAATGCATACATACATACACACATGCATATAACTGTTAGCAGAAGAAAGGACAGCAAAGGAAAGGGTGCTGTGTAACAAGGCTAGAGAGATAGGCAGAGGCAATTCTGAGGAGAGTCTTGTAATAATTCTTTGAATGAATAAACATTTGTTGAGTGCCTGCTCAATGTCAGGCACTGTGCAAATAATTGGTGATATATCATTGAACAAATCAAATTCCCCTATAATCATAGTAGTTACTTATAAAATATAGCAGTTGCTTATATTCTTCTAAGTCATGTTTACCTTTTTGGACTTTAACCTAAGTGCAAAGGAAAACTATGGAAAGGTTTTAAGAAGCAGATATATATGTTCTGATTTCTATTTTTATAAGATTATTTTAGCCAGATTATGGAGAAAGGACATTTTAGAAATCTTCTCCTTATCCAAAGCCACATGTACCTTTAAAGAGGCCCTGAATGGTGAGATTTTTTCCAGTACAATAAGGACTAATTCTTCTTCCTTTTGAGAATTGACCTATACTGCTGAGTATGACAGAGAGAGAATGCTTTCTCACTTCAAACAGAGAAGATAAAAACAACTAACACATAGCCTTACACAGTTTTGTGACAATATGTCAAATTATCTTTTAGGAGACCTCTAACTAAATAGTTTAGATAGTGATTTTGAGTCATAGAACCCCTTGCAAGAATCTGATGAAAGCTGTGAATCATCTCTATAGAAAATTTTTTTTCCATACTCTTAGAGGGAGTTCACAAACTCTGAAGCTCACCCATAGACCCTAGTATAATAATCCCTATATTAAGAATTTGTGTGTGGCTAAATAACATGTTACTAAACAGTGAATGGGTCAACAATGAGATCAAAGATGAAATCAAAAGATACCTTGAGACAAATAAAAATGAACACACAATAAACCAAAACATATGGAACACAGCAAATGTAGTGCTAACAGAGAAATTTATAGCAATACAGGCCTACCTCAAGAAACAAGAACAAGGTTAAATAAACAATCTAACTTTACATCTAAAGGAACTAGAAAAAGAACCACAAAGCCCAAAGTGAATAGAAGGAAGGAAATAATAAAGGTTAGAGTGAAAAAAAAGACATAGAGACTAAAAAACAATAAAAAAGATCAGTGAAACAAAGAGCTGGTTCTTTGAAAAGATAAACAAGATTGACAGACCTTTAACCAGACTCATAAAGAGAAAATGAGAGAGGACCCAAATAAATAAAATCAGAAATGAAAGAGGAGAAATAACTGACATCACAGAAATACAAGGATTGTAAGAAAATATTACAAACAACTATATGCCAACAAATTGGACAACGTGGTCAAAATGAATAAATTCCTCGAAACATATGTTTTTCCAAAACTGGGTCAGGAAGAATCAGAAAATCTGAACAGACCAAATACAATGAAATCGAAGCAGTAATCAAAAAACTCCCAGCAAATGAAAGTCCTAGATCAGGTTGCCTCCAAACATTTTACCAAACATTCCAAGAAGAACTAACAGCTCTCCTTCTCACACTGTTCACAAAAAAATTCAAGAGGAGGAAAGACTTCCAAGCTCTTTTTGTGAAGCTAATATTATCCTAATTCCAAAACCATATGAAGACACTACAAAGAAAGAAAATTATAGGCCAGTAGCCCTGATGAACATAAATGCAACAATCTTCAACAAAATATTAGCAAACTGTATCTAGCAATGCATTAAAAAGATCATACACCACGATCAAGTGGGACTGATGCCTGGGATGCAAGGTGGTATGATATCTGCAAACCAATTAACATGATACACCACATAAACCAAATGAAGGATAAAAGTCACATGATCAGGTCAATAGACACAGAAAAAGCATTTGATGAAACTCAGCACCTGTTTATGATTTTTTTAAAAAGTCAGCAAAGTGGGAATACAGGGAGCACTTCAACATAATAAAGGCATTTCTCTTAAGATCAGGAAAAAAACAAGGGATGTCCACTATCACCACTCTTATTCAACATAGTAATGCAAGTCCTAGCCACAGCAGATAACAGGAAGAGATAAAAGTCATCAGAATTGAAAAGGCAGAAGTAAAACTGTCACTACTTGCTGAGGACATGATATTGTATTATATAGAGAGAACCCTAAAGACTCCACAAAAAAACTAGAATTGTTAAAATTATTCAGTAAAGTAGCAGGATACAAAATTAATATTCAGAAATGGGTGCATTTTTATATACAGCAGGGGGCAAAAGTAGGTTTACAGTTTGTATGAAAAATAATACAATTAATAAATAATAGTACAAGAAAAAACTCTGTGTTTCAGGTATTCATAAATGTAAGTCTTTTTTAGCATCACCTTTTTCCAATAATGAATTAGCAGAAAGGGAAATTAAGAAAACAAACCCATTTAAATTGCACCCCCCCAAAAGTAAGTAAAATACCTAGGAATAAACTTAACCAAGAGGTAAAAGACCTGTACTCAGAAAATTATAAGACACTGAAGAAAAAAATCAAAGAAGATACAAATAAATGGAGCCATATACCGTGTTCATGGACAGGAAGAAGTAACCTCATTAAAATGTCCATACTGCTCTTTCATCAAGGACCTGCCAAGATGGGCAGCTTTTGCACCAAGACCATGAAGAGGGCAGCCCAGGTCATCATCAAGAACTACTACACGCACCTGGGCAATGACTCTCAAACCAGCAAGTGAGCATGTGTGCAAGGAAATCGCCGTTATCCCCAGCAAGAAGCTCTAAAACAAGATAGCAGGCCATATTATACATCTGATGAAGTGGATTCAAAGGGGCCCCGGAAGAGTTATCTCCATCAAACTGCAGGAATAGGAGAGAGAAAGGAGAGAGATTTATGTCCCTAGGTCTCAGCCCTGGATCAGGAGATCATTGAAGTTGATCCTGATGCCAAGGAAATGCTGAAGCTCTTGGACTTTTGGCAATCTGTTCAACCTGCAAGTCATTCAGCCTACAGTTGGGATGAATTTCAAAACACCATGTGGAACCATTTGAATCTTTCTGCTGTGCTGTAATATTATCAATAAACCACTGATAACCAAAAAAAGGTCCATACTACCCAAAGCAATCTACAGAGTCAACACAATCCCTGTCAGAATACCACTGGCATATTTTGCAGAACTAGATCAAATAATACAAATATTAATATGGAACCACAAAAAATACCCCAGATAGCCTCAGCAATATTGAGAAAGAAGAACAAAGGCAGGGGTATCCCAGTATCTGATATCAAACTATACTACAAGGCCATACTAACCAAAACAGCATGATACTGGCATAAAAACCCACACATAAATCAATGGAACAGAAGAGAGAGAGCCCAGAAATAAACCCACCCAATATCGTCAATTATTTGACAAAGAGGCAAGAATATAAAGTGGGGTAAAGACATACTAGTCAATAAATGGTGCTTGGGAAATAGGAGAGATACTTGCAAAAAATAAAAATAAAACTAGACCACCATATACAGGAATAAACTCAAAATGGATTAAAGATCTAATGAAAACTCAAAACCATAAAAATTCTAGAAGAAAACATAGGCAGTAAAATGCTTGCCATTTCTCTTAGCAATATTTTTTTTCTGATATATCTCCTCAGGCAAGGGAAACAAAAAATAAACAAATGGGACTACACTAAATTAAAAAGTTTTTGTACAACAAAGAAAACCATTAAAAAAATGAAGAAACAGCCTACAAAATGGGAGAACATATTTGCCAATGATACATCTGATAAGGAATTAATATCAAAGTTTATAAAGAATTCATACTACTTAACACCCTTAAAAACAAATAGTCAAATCAAAAAATGTGCAGAGGATCTGAATAGACACTTCTTCAAAAAGGACATAGAGATAGCCAATAGACATGAAAAGGTGCTCTACATCACTAATTGTCAGAGGCATGCAAATTAAGACCACAATGAGGTATCACCTCACACCCATCAGAATGGCTATCACCAGTAAATCCACAAACAAGTGCTGGTAAGGATGCTGAGAAAAGGGAACCCTTGTGCACCATTGGTGGGAATGCAGATTGGTGTAGCCACTGTGGAAAACAGTATGGAGTTTCCTCAAAAAATTAAAAGTGGATTGCCTTATGACCCAGCAATTCCACTTCTGGGGCTTTATACAAAGAAACCCAAAACACTAATTCAAAAGAATATACACACGCCTATGTTTACTGCAGTGTTATTTACAATAGTTAAGCTATAGAATCAACCCAAGTGCCTATCAAAAGACAAGTGGATAAAAAAGCTGTGGTAAATAGTTATGTATGGTGGGCTATTACTGAGCCATTAAAAAGAATGAAATCATACCCTTTGGGACAGCATGGATGAAACTAGAGGGTATTATGTTCAGTGAAATTAGTCAGAGAAAGACGAATACCATATGATGTCACTGATATGTGGAATCTAAAGAACAAAATAAATAAGCAAAACTGAAACAGTCTCATAGAGAGAGAGAGAGAGCTGGTGGTTGCCACAGGGGTGGGGATTTCAGGGACTGGGTTTTCAAAAGATGGGAGGAGGGTTGAGGGGATCGGTGAAAAAGGTGAAGCAATTAAGAAGTACAAAGTGGTAGTTGCAGAATAGTCATGGGGATGTAAAGTGCAGCAAAGGGAATATAGTCAATAATATTATAATAATTATGTATGCTGTCAGATGGGTATTTGATTATTGGAGTGATCACTTAGTAAGTTACATATGTCCAACCACTGGGTTATATACCTGAAACTAACATAATATTGTATGTAACTGTAACTGAAACATAAAACATTATTTAAAACTAAATAAATGAAAAACATTATGCTGAGTAAAAAGAGAATTCACAAGAAAAACAGAATTCAGGTGTGATTTTTTTAAAAAGAGGCAAAGAGCTCACTTTTTAAAAAGAAATATGCATTTCACACACACAATTTTTTAATTACTTTATGGTCATTCAATTACAGTTGTCTGCATTTTCTTCCCACCCCTCCCCCCAACTCCAGCCAAGCCCACCTCCCTCCCTTGGTTCTACCCTCCCCCATGGTTTTGTCTATGTGTCCTTTATAGTAGTTCCTGAAAACCCTTCTCCCCACTGTCCCCTCCCCCCTCCTCTCTGGCTATTGTTCTTAATTTCAGTGTCTCTGGTTATATTTTGTTTGCTTTTTTCTTCTGTTGATTATGTTCCAGTTGAAGATGAGATCACATGGTATTTGTCCCTCATCACCTGGTTTATTTCACTTAGCAAAATGCTCTCCAGTTCCATCCATGCTGTTGCAAAGGTTAGAAGCTCCTTCTTTCTCTCTGCTGCATAGAATTCCATTGTGTAAATGTACCATGGTTTTTGATCCACTCATTTACTGATGGGCACTTAGGTTGCTTCCAGCACTTGACTCTTATAAATTGTGCTGCCATGAACATTGGGGTGCATAGGTTCTTTTGGAATGGTGTTTCAGGGTTCTTAGGATATAATCCCAGCAGTGGAATTGCTGGGTCAAAAGGCAGTTCCATTTTCAGTTTTTAGAGGAAATGCCATACTGTTTCCACAGTGGCTGCACCAGTCTGCAATCCCACCAACAATGCACTCGGGTTCCCTTTTCTCTACATCCTCTCCAACACTTGTTTGTTGACTTGTCTATGATGGCCATTCTGGCTGGAGTGAGATGGTATCTCATTGTGGTTTTAATTTGCATCTCTCTGCTGGCTAGTGATGCTGAGCATCCTTTCATATGTCTCTGGGCCCTCTGTATGTCCTCCATGGAGAAGTGTCTGCTCATGTCTTTTGCCCATTTTTTAATTGGGTTTTTTGTCTTCCTGGAGTGGAGTTGCACACACACAGTTTTTTTTAAACTTTTTCACTCTACTAGAGGATAGGAAACTTTTTAAAGCTGAAAAAGTTCATAACTCTAGATCAAGAGATTATGAACCTGAGTGGTTGCCATCCCAGTCGACTTCTCCAGCCAGCAACAGGGACATAGCTAGCAGCTGGGCTAACTGAGGCAGGGGGAACATGCGCCTGTCAGCCAAAATCTTTGCTTGGGGTCTGAAACGGTCCTCAGATATTGATTCTAAATGTTTTGCCTCACATATTTACAAAAAAAATATCTTACATATGTAAAGACTGCATTTTTCAAAGTGCTTTCACATCATTTTGGCTTCTGTGAAGATATGTCAAATGGTGTGACAGTTTCTCAAAAAATTAAACATAGAATTATAATATGATTCAGCCATTCCATTTATGAGTATATATTCAGAAGTGGGAGTCTGCACTCAAACAGATATCTGTATGCCTACGTTCTTCATAGCAGCATTATTTACAGTAGCCAAAATGTGCAAGCAGTCTGGCACTCTGAGTGTCATTGACAGGTGAATGCATCCACAATATGTGGTACATACATACAGTGGAATATTATTCACCCTTAAAAGGAAGAAAATTCTGACACATGCTACAAATGAATGAATCTTGAAAGCATTATACTAAATGAAATAAGCCAGACACAAAAGGACAAATACTGTATTGTTCCACTTACTTGAAATACCTAGAGTAGTAAGACTCAAAGAGACAGGAAACAGGAGTTGCCAGGATTTGGCAGGGGAATGGGGGGAGTGGCGGGAAGAATGAGGAGGTACCGTTTAATGAGTACAGAGGTTCAGTTTGGAAAGACGTAAAAGTATGAGAGATGGATGGCGATGATGGTTGCACAACAATGTGAATATTTAATGCTACTTAAAGTGGTTAAAATGTTTTATTATGTGCATTTTACCACAATAAAAAATATATTCATGTCAGCTAAAGTTCTTAAGGATGATTATTGACATTTATATAGGATACAGATCTAATTTGTTAAATATACTGACATTACAAACTGGTCTTAAAAGATGAACTCATTTTTTCAGCCTAATTTTTTACTAATCCAAATAAAATGTACTATCGTGGTAATCAAATTTGTTACAATGTAGAAACTTAATTTGCTCCCCTTATTTTTTGTGCCAACAGGAAAATCAAGAGGATCTGGGCCTGTGGGAGGAGAAATTCAGAAAATTCGTAGATGTTAAAGTTAATGGTAAAGTTGAAACTGGGTAGTACTAAAACAGATCTTTCCAAAATACTAAATATCTCTATCCAAAGTCCCTGGAGCTTTGGTACCTAAACAAGTAACTTCTGTAAGATGAACAGAAATCTCAGATGTAAGTCCCCTGTTCTTCAATAATGCATTGCAACCAAGAAATAATGATTATATGCCTTTTGTGGGATGTGTGAAAGAAGTATCAGCCTCACAGAGGGCCCTAGATCAACACACTGTTGGCATTGTCCAGTATTTCAGAGAGCTGCAAATTCCACAGTCTATTTTTATGAGAATCAAGTGATGAGAAAACAAGTTCTAGAGCTCATCAGCCCCAGCATTCCAAGCCAGTGGTTCTCAACTTTTTCTGGGCCTCCCCATCATTTCATGAGTATCACATGCCCATCATCTGTGACATTTCTCCTTGGGCTTAGTGATGGGTGTACGTATGTGTAGCTGGTATCTTTATGAGGTACCTTTCAGATACTTGGGGCTTATGTAGTTGAAAAAAATAGTTCTTCCTTCATCTTTCCTATTTTATAGAATGACAGACCCTCCCTAATTCCTTGAGAATCCCTCTTCTAGCATCTATAGCTACAGTTTAGTATAGGATCAGAACTGACAAAGTGCCCAACATTTGTAAGCAAGGGGGCCCTCAGACTTCTTTCCGTAACATAATCCTTATCTTTTCTATGGCACCCTCATTCCATAAACTCCTTCAAATAAGAATCATTCGAGGTCAAATACTTTAACCTATGTGTGAGTTTAAGGCTATGTGATCTCTCCAGTTGCTTTCATTTTTCCATATCTCTAAAATAACTGTTAAATAAAGGACTTCATCTGACTAAAGGACATTTATATGTTTACAATCACAGGGTATTCTGAGGAGCCAGAATATAGTATAGTCCCTGGACACAGTAAAAATAAACAATCAGGCAGAAGACACCCACTCTTTCATCTGACAAAGATTAAAATTGCTCAATGTCCTTTGCTTCCTAAAGCAAAGAGTATGTAATATATTTTAGAAAAGTTGAAATTTAAAAAATCTAAAACTTTGTAGCCATATTTTACCAATAGAAAAGAGATTTACTATAAACGAAGACACAACCCTGGCTGGTGTGGCTCAGTGGATTGAGTGCCAGCCTGCGAGCCAAAGGGTCGCTGGTTCGATTCCCAGTCAGGGTACGTGCCTGAGTTGTGGGCTAGGTCCCCAGTAGAGGGCGCATGAGAGACAACCACACAGTGATGTTTTTCTCCCTCTCGTTCTCCCTCGCTTCCCCACTCTCTAAATAAATAAAATAAAAAATAAATAAATGAGGACAAAGAGAGATTCCACACATAGTTAGGTGAACATAATAAGTGACTAGAACTTTGCCTTTTGCATTTTTGTATCCCCACAATACCTGAATACAGCATCTTACAGAGATGCTGATGCACACGGGATTTACTGATTGATCAGGGAAAGCTCAGATCTCTAGATCTCCAGTCATCTTGCTACACTCATCATTAACTGAATTTCTTTCATTGATTGTCCCATTGAGAAGCAAAACTCAGTCAGTATCCTGGTCCCTGCAGGTCCTGCCTCCATCGGTTTGGATTTCTCCTTGCATGGATTTGAGCATCTCTATGGGATACCACAACATGCAGAATCACACCAACTGAAAAATACTGGGTAAAGTGAAAACAAGAATTTTTGTGGGAAAGGCAAATATGTGAGATGTCTGAACCAGTGCTAGCTAATATGTGCCTGGCCTCTTCCTCCTTGATATTGCTTATAGATCTTTAAGAATCTTCTTTGAATGATCACTCAAAGCAGTGGTTTTCAATTTTTATTTTATTTTTTGCAAAAGTTAGAGAATTATAAAAAACTGTGGTGCTGAACCTAAAAATATAAAGGAAGTAAAAATATAGAACTGCTGTGACTGAAATGGTGGGGAAATTTTCATTACACCACTTCCTGGGTTTTGCTTTCACCTCTCAAGGTCTTTCTGTGAAACCCTGGGAGAATGCTGTGTGAAAAACACTGACCTAGAAAAAGCCTTTTACCAAAAATGACAGTGAGCCAGATAATGGAAAAGTGTGGCACTTCATATCATCTTTGAGTCCCTCAGGGAGATCATTCAAACTAACACTACTGACAAATAAATGCTAGAGGCATAGGACTACCTTGAAGCAAAACCAACGAGAAACAGAGTCTGATCAAGTTTTCCAGGTGCAGATGCTGCTTCCAGGACAGGGAGACATAGTGACAAGTGCCTCAGAAACCGTGCTGTTCTCACACCAGCCTGAGCTCTGTGCTCCCCTCCCCAATTCAGGTCCTGATTTTTTCCCTCCTCAGCACTGTGTCAGCATGTTAAGACAGTATCATTTTGTTTAAGCAACAGAGAAATGCAAAATTTGTCAAAGACATATCGTGTGCTTGCTATTGTAGAGGATCCCCAGGAAACAGTCCTAACCTCGCAAGTGATATTCAAAAAGATGAGAGTATGCATGTCAATTGTCAATTGAGAGGTTAGCAAAAGAATCAAAGGAGGAGGATCCCATTCACCCAGGTTGGATCAGAAACTTTTAGGAAAGTGGTAGTAAAGTTGAGCCTTGAAAGATGCATAGGATCCAAGTGCAGGGGCAAATGGAGCAATACTGTTCATTAACAATATATTTGTGATAGGAATTGATAATCCTTCTTGTGTGTTTCAGTGATGGGGATGCTTATCGTCTTTATAACTTGGATGTCTACGGATATAAAATACATAACAAAATGGGCATTTATGGTTCAGTACCTTATCTCTTGGCCCACAAACTGGGCAGGACTTTTGGCATTTTTTGGCTGAATTCCTCAGAAACACTGGTGGAGATCAACACAGAGCCTGCAGGAAAGGTAAGCTACGGACCATGGCTGTATATCATACTTAACAAAAGACTCAGAAATAGTAAGGTGTAGTCATAACTCTGGGCTTTGTAGTGGCAGTTCTCTGCCACCAGTCTTTGCAGTATAATCAGTGTAAGTTAATAGCATTGTACAAAAGGAACAGACTGTTACTCCCATACGGATGGCTGTTGTAGAGTAGCGGGAAATTTTTCAAACATTTATTCTATTTTTTTTCCAGGAAACAGTGACCCAGATGGGCCCAGCTGCTGCCAAACAAAAGGAGAGATCTCGAACTGATGTACGTTGGATGTCAGAGAGTGGGATTATTGATGTTTTTCTGCTGACAGGGCCTACACCTTTGGATGTCTTCAAACAGTACTCGTCCCTTACAGGTACTTGCATGTGGAAGTGCCCATTTCTTGTTCCATTATATTTCCTCTATCCCATGTACCATAACTGTAAATTAATATTTTTTTGCACACCATGTAGAATTCATAAACAACTTGCCCAAACTTTTGAAGAACCAAGCATTTCTTCTCTTACCCTCACTCCATCCAACTTGGTGAGAATTTGCCATTCTCTCATCTGTAATACTTGCTCTCTGCCTTCTTTGAAGCCTTTAACCCCTAGGCTTTCTCTACCTTTATCTCAGAGGACCAGTATCCCAACCTTTTCTGTGTTCTCTTCTCTATTAAAATATACCACTGGCTTTAGCTCTGAAGCATTTTATCTTTAAAATGTATGACATTTCTGCACCTCAGTTGGTGCAGAAAAAGCATTTGACAAAATACAACACTATTTCATGATAAAAATACTCAGAAGACTAAAAATAGAAGGAAACTTTCTCAACATGACAAAAAGCATTTATGAAAAATCCACAGCTAACATCTTATTTAATGGTGAAAGGCTGCAGGCATGCCCTAATTTCAGAAACAAGACAAGACTGCCCATTTTCGCCACTGCTATTTAACACTATACTAGAAGTTCCAGCCAGAGCAATTACACTAGAAAAGAAATAAAAGGCATTCAGATTGGAAAGGAAGAAATAAAATTGTCTCTATTTGCAGATAATGTGATCCTGTATGTTAGAAAATTCCAAAGAATCCACACAAAAACTAATAGAGCTAATAAACAAATTTACCATAGTTGCAGGGTAAAAAATCAACACACAAAATCTGTTGCATTTTATACACCAGCAATGAACAATCTAAAAGAGAAATGGAAGAAATCATTTCATTTACAATACCATCCAAAAGAATAAATACGTAGGAATAAATTTAACCAAGGAGGTGGAAGACTTGTATAGTGAAAAATACAAAAAATACAAAATATTCCTGAAAGAAATTAAAAAAGTCCCAAATAAATATGGCAATATACCCCATGTTCATGCATTGGAAGACTTAATAGTGTTAAGCCTGCAATACTACTGAAAACAATCTATAGATTCATTGCAATCCCTAGCAAACTTTTAACAGCCATTTTTAAAGAAATGGCAAAGCTGATCTTCAAAGTCACATGGAATTGCAAAGGACCCTGAATAGCCAAACAATCCCCCAAAAAAGAAAAGAAAAGAAAAAATGTTGGAGGACTAATACTTCTCACTTTCAAAAATCACTACAACGTTAAAATCATCCAAATAGTATGGTACTGGCATACAAACAGACATACAGACCAGTGGAATCGGATTAAAGGCTAGGAATAAACCCATACATCTCTGGCCAACTGATTTTCAACAAAGGTTCTCGACCATTCAATAGGAAAAAAAATAGTCTCTTAAACACATACTACTGGAACAACTGGATATCCACATGCAAACAATGAAGTTGGAACCTTACCTCACACCACACACAAAAGAGTAACTCAAAATGGATCTACGTAAGTACAACAGCTAATGCCATAAAACTCTTAGAAGAAAATGGGCTTGACCTTGGATTTGGCAACAGCTTCTTAGATATGACAATAAAATCATGAGCAAAACAAGAAAAAAATGGATAAGTTGGACTTTGTTAAAATTTAAAAATTTTTAAGTAAAAAGGCAACCTACAGAATTGGAGAAATATTTGCAAATCATATATTTGATAAGGGTCTAGTATCCAGAGTATATAAAGAACTCTTACAGCTCAATAACAAAAGGACAACGCAATTATAAAATGGGCAAAGACTTAAATAGATATTCCTCCAAAAAAGATATAGAAATGGATTACCAAACATGTGAAAAGATGCTCAACACCATTAGTCATTAGGAAAATGAAAAGTAATGAGATACCATTTCCTACACTCTAAGATGGCTCAATCAAAAAATGGAAAATAGGAAGTGTTGATAGGATGTGGAGAAGTTAAAGCCTCATACATTGCTGGGGGAATGTAAAATTGTTCAGTTGCTATAGAAATAATTTGGCAGTTCCTCAAAAAGCTAAATATAGAATTACCATATTACCTAGTGTGATGGTTAATTTTATGTGTCAACTTGCCTAGGCTATCGTACCCAGATTAAACAACAGTCTAGATGTCACTATGAAGGTATATTTAGATGAGATTAACAGTTAAATCAGTTTGAGTAAAACAGGTTACTTGCCATAATGTAGATGTGTTTCATCTAATCATTTGAAAAAAGTCTTAAGAGGAAAGGACTGAGGTACCCTAAAGGAACGTCCAGATTGCCTTCATACCCAAACTGCAACTTTAGTTCCTCCTTGGGTCTCCAGCCTATCAGCCAACTCGCCAAAATTCAGAGCTGCCAGCTGCCACAATTACATGAACCAGTTCCTTAAAATCAACCAATCATTCTCAGGTCTGTCTGGAAAAAGTCCAGCCATTGTTAATATAACAAGATCAGTTTGTACAACATTGGTGTAACCTGGCAGCCAAGGAGAGTGGCCTGGAATGCTCATGTGTGAGCAATGACAACCTCACTGGACTAGTCAGTGGGGACAGTAGATGCCCTTGAGCAAGCATGTGTACTGTGTAGCTGTCGCATTCAAAATGACTGAGTAGAGCAATGAATCTGCATCAGATTTTGCATTAAGCCTGAACATTCCTCTGTGGAAACTATTCAGATGATTCAGAAGGCTGCAGCTCTGGGCAACTGGTGATTAGCAGCTTCATCATGACAAGTGACTCAGCCCCACTACATTCTCCTCTTCCATTTTCTCTTTCTACTTTACAGATTTAACAATCTTCCTTCCCATTTTTGCCTATTTCTGAGCAATTTTCTCAATTTTATCTTCTAGGCCTTCCACTTATTCTATCATACTTCTAATTTCTAACAAACTAATTATCATTCCTTGTTTCTAATATCTTATATTTGTCCTATGCTATATTAGTTTTATTTCATGGATATAATATCTTTTATTATCTCCCTGGAGATACTAGTGTTAATGCTTTGATGTTTCCTTTGGTTCCTTATATTGTTCTTCTTTCTCAGAGACTGTTTTATTCTATTTCTTCCTATGGGTCCCTTCTAATTTTGGATGCTTTACTCAGATGGGTGACCCTTGGATATCCATAAGAATAAGGCTTTACCCTGGAAGTTGTGCATGCCTGAAGAGTCTTACACTAGCGTTGGGAATGGAGGGAAGGATTCTCCTGCCTGTACCTATTCTGGCAGCAGGGATGAGGGCTTCTCATCAGTACTCCCCTCACGAGCACTCCAGCGAGAACGTCCCTGGCTTTGCTCAACAGTTACCATACCTCCCCTGCTGGGTGCCTTCCAGAATTTTGTTCTCTGTTCTTGTGGCTTTGTTTTTTCTTTTCTTTCCTCTGATTTTAGTGGGATTTTAGGAGGGGAAAAAAAAATCATATAAGTGGTTGACCAGAAGTTCTCCATGTTATCAGTAAATGTTTTGATAATTTCCTGACAGTTCTTCCTGCCTTCATTCTCTCCCCTCAAGTCAGTCTCAGCTCTGCTCTCTACTAATTTTTCTAAAACATATGTCTGCTAAGGCTACAACTTGCCAAACTTTAGTTAACTTTCCATAAAAGAAGATTTAGAATTCCTAGCCTGAACTACAGGGCCCTTTACAAACCAGTCCTCTCCAATTTCATCTTCTCACCATCTTGGAATATTTATTTTTTCCTAAGCTTATCATGCTTCTCTGTTCTGTGTCTTTTCTATTTCCTGTGCCTAAATGCTCTATCTATTCTTCCTGTCTGGTGTACTCCTACTTATTCTTCAAAGTCCAAACCAAGTGTTATCACAACTTTGAGGCCTTTTAAGACTCCACACTTCACCACAGGTCGAATTTATTAATGTCTCTTATTTCCACAGCACTAGGCTGATACCTTTAACAGCACTTACGCCTCGGAGCACAGCTGTTCATTCACATGCCCACCTCATCAGCCAGCTTGTCACTTTCTTTAGGGTAGGCATTATGCTTTCTTCTCCTCGATATTCTAAGTACCAAGCTGGGACCTTGGACCCTGTAGGCATCTTGGAAGTGTTTATCAAATGTAGAATTATCATTGTGGTGGTAGTTGGCCCAATTGCTATCCTCCTTTTTTAGGCACACAAGCCATGCCCCCACTTTTTTCCTTGGGGTACCATCAGTGCCGCTGGAACTATGAAGATGAGCAGGATGTAAAGGCAGTGGATGCAGGATTTGATAAACATGACATTCCCTATGATGTCATGTGGCTGGACATAGAGCACACCGAGGGCAAAAGGTACTTCACCTGGGATAAGAAAAGATTTCCAAACCCCAAAAAGATGCAAGCGCTGCTCCAAAACAAAAAACGTAAGGTAAAATAAACCAACATTTCTGATCCTTTTAATTACAATCACTTTTTAAAACTTGCTTTGGCACATTTGTGGAGATTTATCTGATTTTTTAAATTGGCGTGAAAATAGTACTTTCAAATGTAACCGAAACTGTGATAACAGAAAAACAAGGGGGTGAGGTGGTGCCACCACGCATCCCTGCCTTAGCTGTCTAGGTCTCCATAGGGATGAAGGGGCCTAGCATTCAAGCTCATTTGTTGTGGCACCTTGTAGTACTGTGATGGATCCCCCCCACCCATGCAAAATTTGGTTCTGATGTCAATATTGATGAAATCACACTGGTATCAAGATTAATTAGTCACATAATAAGAGCTGGGAAAGGACACTGGCTTGGCTTTTACCATGATTAGAGCTAGACTGGGGTGGATTCCTATGCATGTGCCAGGGTTTGTGTGGGTTGAACTTTCTGCCGGAATCAAAGGAGGGAGCCTCAGGGCTTTCTTTGTTGACATGCACAGGTGTGGGAAGAAAGGTAAGGGGACTTGGTTGGGCTTGAAAGCTCTTAACAGTCCAGCAAAAAGAGACTGGATTTTTTTTTATCTTTGCCCAAGGACATTTTTAAATTGCTTTTCAGAGAGAGAGGAAGGGAGAGAGAGAAATATTAATGAGAGAGAAGCATCAGTTGGTTGCCTACTATACATGCATGGACTAGGATTGGTATGTGTTTGGACCAGGGATTGAACCTGCAACCTAGATATGCACCCTGACCAGGAATCGAACCCATGACCTTTAGGTTATGGATGACACTCCAACCAACTGAGCCACACTGGCTAGGGCCAGAGTTGACTTTCTGTTACCCCATTTTTCCCTGTATGCTTCCCTGATGGATTCCACCTGTCCATCTGGCCATGGAAAGAACTAAAGTAGAAAATAGGGAGGGGAAAATATACTGGAAAGTGTATAATGCAAGGGTATTGGTGGTGGTAACAGCAGTGATGAAAAAAGGGAGAGAGAGAAGAAAATGAAGAAAGGAGAGGAAGGGGGGACCCTGTACATGTCATGTAAGTGGATCCCTGCACTCCTTCTTCCTGATATTAAAGTTGCCTTTCAGTCCATTCCTTTAATCCCTAGACCTTTCACAGGTGGTCAGAACCAATCTTGTTAAATCCTAATCTCCCTATGAATAAATAGCTACCATTTATCCAGCACTGATTATGACCCAAAGATTATGATAAAACACACTATTCCATCCAGTTATCACAAAGTTTAAGGTAGGTTTTGTTACCCCATTTTTCAGAAGAAGAAACTGGTGCTTTGGATGGTTTTGTATTTTGCACAAAGGCACACATGGAATTAAGTAGCAAGGCAAGAATCTACACCCTGATCTGCCTGATTCCAGAAGCTATTCCTTACAAGCAGTTGTTTATCAAAGTCTTTGAATGTTCAAGATACTGTGCTGAAGATGAAGGGAATGTGGACATGAGCTCCTTGGGGGTCTTACAGTGAGTGGGGGAAATGCAAGTATACAACAACCACAATACAGGGCAGTAACATAACAGCCAAAGAAAGGCCAGGATGGTAGGTGGGCCAAGAGAAAGAAGGTTGCATCTTGCTGGCTTCAAGCAACAATGTGTGCATTTTAGATAAGCCCTGAAGGATGAGTCTCCAGTGGAGAAGCGGGGAGAGGAAAGAGGGTGGTGCAGCCAGAGGCTGGAAACCCAGGGGCATTTGGAAAGCGGTGCACAGGCTGATTTGACAGGAAAACAAGGCATGGGCACGGTTTGAGTAGTGGGGAATCTGACTTAGTTATAGGCTGTTTGTATATATTTGAAGACATTAAAAGTTTCTGAATGAGGGATTAATATACAGAACATATGAACTCCTACAACTCTACAACCAAAAAACAAACAACAAACAACCCAATTACAAATTAGGAAAAGGAGTTGATATTTCTTCAAAGAAGATGTACAAATTCAATAAGCATATGAAAAGGTGTTCAGCCCTGGCCAGGTGGCTCGGTAGGTTGGAGCATCATCCTGTACACCAAAGGGTTGTGCATTTGATTCCTGGTCACGGCACGTACCTAGGTTGCTGGTTCAATCCTCAGGTGCATATGGGAGGCACCAAATCGATGTTTCTCTCTCACATCAATGTTTCTCTCTCTCTTCCTCTCTCTCTAAAAACCAATAAACATATCCTCTGGTGAAGATTAAAAAAAAGTTCATTACCACTAATCATTAGGGAAATGCCAATCAAAACCACAATGAGATACTACTTCATACCATTAAGAAGGCTACTACAAAAAAGAAACAGAATATAACAACTGTTGGTGAGGATGTACAGAAATTGGAATACTTATGCACCAATGGTTGAAATATAAAAGGTTCATCCTCTATGGAAAACAGTATGGCAGTTCATCAAAAAATTAAAAATAAAATTACTGTATGATTCATCAGTCCTACTCGAGTATAAACCCAAAGAATCGAAAGCAGGGTCCTGAGCAGAAATTTTTACACCTGTGTTCATATCAGCATTATACACAGACAATAGCCAAAAGGTGGAAGCAACCCAAATGTCCATCAACACGTGAATGGATAAATAAAATGTGGCATATACACACAAAGGAATATAATTTAGTCTTAAAAAGGAAGAAATTTCTTACACATGCTACACCATGAATGACCATGAGGACATTATGCTAAGTGAAATATGCCAATCAACAAAAGAGAAATACTGTATGATTTCACTAATCTATAAAACCTGGAGGAGTCAAAATCAGAGACAGATAGAAGAATGGTGGTTGCTAGGGAGTGAGGGGAGAAGGGAATATTCTTTAAGAAGTCTGGAGCTTCAGTTTTGCAAGATTTTGTTCTGGACATTAACTGTACAAGAACATGAATGTACGTAACACTACTGAACTGTACACTTAAAAATGGTGAAGGTGGTAAATTTTATGTAATGTACATTTTACCACAATTAAACATTTAAAAATAAAATTTTTTCAGCAATGGAAAATTAAACTTTAGTATGCAGAATAGTGTGGGGAGGGCTTTGTCCAGCAGAGTTCCTCTGGCTGCTGCAGATGAGAATAAGTCTACCAAGACATGATCTGCCTGGGGAGGAAAGGCTGACTAGTCTCTCAGAGGAGAAAGGTGTTTAGCCTCTCTCTGAATGGGCTTTTATTGAGTTTAGCTTGCATAGGGATGCATATCAAAGAAAGGAGGTATGGTTTACAGATAACATTTCTGGGATCATGGGGGGCCTTTTGAGTCAGGGTCTGGTAGACAATCAGCTGTAAAACCTTGGGAAACAAACTTATTTTCTGCTTGGACCCTTAACATTTAAATTGAGGACATTCTTAGCAAAGCAGGTTTCACAGGACTTTATGCATTCTTTCTTAGGCCTGATTGCCCCTGCCAGGATGTCCACTCCCGCACAGGGCCATGCCCACCTCCAGCATTGTTTTGGGCTTAAGTCAGGTGGGGAAGTAAGGCAGCCTAGAGATTAGGAGACTGCTTACAGATAGAATGAGGACTCAGGCTATGATAAAACTGAGGGGCAATGTCTTTTGTCCCTTCTCCACAATCCCCTAAGTCCTTCCCTGATGGCCCCTCTGCAACTGTGCCTGTCTTAGGTTGTTCCTCCCTTGAGAAATCTTACCCATCATTGACTATCCAGCCATCCTCCAGGGGCCAAGCAGGGTGAAGTAAAGGAAGCAGAGGCTGCACTCCTGCTGGGAGGATAAGGTTTGTCTCCTTAGTGGCTTTTGGTCCCAAGGTCCCCTAGCTGTGGGGCCTTTTCACCTGTTGGTGAGGTTATAGATTCTGAGACTAGGCAGGACTGTTCCCACAGAATAGATTTGACTAGCTATGAGTGAGGATAATTAGAAAGTTGTTCTAATCAAATAAAATGGTTTTGGGGCCCTAAACTAGGCAAAAAGAATGGTGTTAGAAAGGCCAGGAGCAATGCTAAGAGAGAGCTGTGATCACAGCTTTTCTCGGAGCATCTTCCTCATTTGAGTTTGGGGTTTGGGGTTTTTGTTTGTTTTTAACATGCTATTCAGTTTTCTTTAATGTTTGCTTTGTCAGTGTTATCTTAGCCTCAAGACGTCTAGGAAGCAGAGACCGTCCCTACTTTATGTATACCACCCAGCACTGCAGACAGATAGAAAGTTAATAAATATTGGTTGGCCAAAGAGTTGGTTCATTTTTTTCCCATAAGATGGCTCTAGTAGCACTTAGTTGTCTTTAACTTCATTCAAAACAATTTTGTTATTGTATTATGACAGTTGTCATATCAGCATGCATTTTTTTAAAACTTATCAAAATTAGTGAATTTTTGTGTAACCATTATAATATTGAATATGGAAGAAAATATGCAATATTTTTGGCATATTATGCTTTATTATTTCAAGAAAGGTAAAAACACAATGGAAATGCAAAAAACGATCTATGCAGTGTGTGGAGGTGCTGTGACTGATCAAATATGTCAAGTGGTTGAGAAGTTTTATGCTGGAGATTTCTTGCTGGATGTTGCTCCAAGATGTGGTAGACCAGTTGAAGTTGATAGCAATCAAATCAACACATTACTGAGAACAATCAACATTCTATCATGTGGAAGATAGCCAACGTACTCAAAATAATCCAAATCAATGAAATTACTGGTGAAAATAAAAAATGTGTCTTATTTTACAGAAAAAACTAAATGGGCTTTTTGGCCAACCCAATACTATTTTTAAAACATGTATTGCATTAGGCAGCAGTAATTATAAAGGAACATTAGCCTGTTTTTGATATCAATTTATATTTCTATAAGAACATGAAATATTTCAATACTAGTAGTAGAGGTCTGTGAATAAAATTTGAACCCAAGAACTATGATGAAAACATACAATGAACATAATAGCTCATATGAAACTGATGAGATCTTCAAAGCTTTCTGTGCTCCTGACAGCTCGTGGTCATCAGTGACCCCCACATCAAGATTGATCCTGACTACTCAGTATACGCTAAGGCCAAAGAACAGGGCTTCTTTGTGAAGAATCATGAAGGAGGAGACTTTGAAGGGGTATGCTGGCCAGGTAAGATATTACTATATATACTTAGGTCCCTTGTTCAGTCCCAATTATTGAAGGTTTTAAAGCCATTGTTCTTATTCCTTGTAGATGTCTCTTGCTACATTTTAAGCACCTTTAAGGAAGAGATGGTATTGCCTTTTTATATCTTTCATAACACCTGATACAGTGTACTTTGTATAATTTATTAGTCAATGAGTGAATGAAACATAAGGAAGCAAACCTCAGTGGCATGCTATTTCTCTAAGCAAATAAAAATGAAAAGCCAGGGAATGAGTAAAGGAGAGGGGGACAAAGAAAAAGGGTCCACAGTCTCTCTCCTTGCTATTCCTCCTTGCCCTGTTCACCCATTCTTTGATTTCCCAGATGTTCATGAGTAACCTCAGCTGCCTCCGGCAACTCTGGATTCTTTATTTCAGAAATTATTAGTTTAAAGCCTGGTAGAGACTCCTCAAGGACAAAAGGGAACCTCTATCATATCTTAGCACTCTATCACAAATCCATGCATGGTAGAGAAACACCATACATTTCTTTCCCCACATTTTATCAGTTATAAATACTTCTTTGTTCTCTTTAAGAATAGAGAGGTCACTACTGGACACTGCCATCCTTATCTGGGCTGTCTCAATGAGGGACAAGCCCCATCTTGTTATTTGTTCATTGGTGTGCCCCTAGGCCTCTGGGATTGAGAGGACTAGTAGAGTGTCATTGGAGTCCAGCATTGCCTTCATTCGCTTCTCATCAGACCATGCCTCTGTATCAGCTATCTTTTACATTTGATGCCCATTGATTACCTAGTTTTTACATCTGATATTCCTTCTTAGAACACATCTTACCATGAGGACCACTGTTTCTAACATGCTGTCTATTCTTCTGCCTCTACAGGTCTCTCCTCTTACCTGGATTTCACCAATCCCAAGGTCAGAGAGTGGTACTCAGGTCTTTTTACTTTCTCTGTTTATCAGGTTTGTATTTATTTGTGTGCTCTTTCCTAGTTACTTGAAATGATGAAAGAAGGGGAAAAAAGTGATTGAACAGAATTATTCTGTTTTACTGAGTAGCTCCTGATAAATAATGCTTGTATGAAAAGGCAAGGGTAGCAATCACTTTACAGACTTTGGGAGGGCTGGGAGAGGTGACATCTATATTATCAAATGCACAAAAACTATGATTTTGACTTCTATTATAATAGACTCTGATATATTGAAGTACTTAATAATAGAGATGTATCATATTTTCAAGTTACTATATCATTTTTACATAAAATAGCATTGTCTAACTGTTGTTTAAAGGTTTTAATGATATGTGTGAAAATATCTTGCAAAGTATAACCTGTCATTAAAAGTAAGTTATACCGGTCAAGATGGAGGAGTAGGTAAACACAGCTCACCTCCTCCCTCGACCATAGCCAAAGTACAACTAGACTACAGAACAAATATCACCCAGAATTGTCAGAATATTGAGCTGTATGGAAGTCTGGCACCCAAGGAATTAAAGAAGTCACATTCATCCAGATGGGTAGGAAGGGCAGAGACACAGAGATGCATGGAGAGGCATGGAGACAAAGAACAACCACCACACACCCACGTGTGGTGGATAAAAATTGGGAGGGATACCATGGAGTGAGGGAAGGGATACCTCAGGAGTGAGGGATCCCTGACCCACACCAGACCACCCAGCCCAGAGTTCCAGTGCCAGGAAGATAAGTCCCCATAACTTCTGGCTGTAAAAACCAATGGGGTTTCGGGGGAAAGAAACTGCAAATTCTCAGGAGTCTCCTCTTAAAAGGCTCACAACAAGCTTAGGACTTATGCAGACTCACTTCCTCTGGGCTTCAGCACTGTGGCAGTAGCTAGAAGGGTACCAGTAGCATACAAGGAGAAATTGAAGTGTCTGGCATTAGGGCAAGTGCCAGGGGGCAGCTTCCTCCCAGACAAAACTACAGAGGCCAGGCAGTGGCACTTTCCCCTTTCTGAGCGCTACCCCACACAGAGCCACAGAGTGACGACACCATACTGGAGACTTCATCAACCTGGTTCACATGGGTTGCTCCATCCTGATGATTACCTAAGGCTCTGGCCTATTCAACTTAGTGGTGCACTTTCCTACAATAGGCCACACTACTAAGAAAGGGAGTCAAAGCAGCTCTACCTAATATATAGAAACGAACATAGGGAAGCTGCCAAAATGAGGAGACAAAGAAATATGGCCTAATTGAAAGGAAAGAACAAAACTCCAGAAAAAGAACTAAACAAAATGGAGATAATCAATCTGTCCTATGCAGAGATCAAAACACTTGTTGTTAGGACACTCAAGGAGCTCATTGGGTACTTCAACAACATAAAAAATACCCAGGCAGAAATGAAGATTACACAAGTGAAATAAAGGAAAATTTACAAGGAACCAGTAGTGGAGTGGATGAAGCTGAGAATCAAATCAATGATGTGGAACATAAGGAAGAAAAAAAATCATTCAATCAAAAGCAAGAAGAAAAAAGAATTAAAAAAAGAAGAAGATAGATTGAGGAGCCTCAGGGACAACTTCAAACATACCAACATTCAAATCATAGGGGTGCTATGATTTGAAGGAGAAGAGAAAGAACAAAAAAATGAAAACTTATTTGAAAAAATAATGAAAGAAAACTTCCCTAATTTGGTGAAGGAACTAGACATACAGGTCCAGGAACCACAGAGACTCCCAAACAAGATGTAGTAGAGAGGACCACACCAAGACACATCATAATTAAAATGCAAAAGTTTAAAGGTAAAGAGAGAATCTTAAAAGCAGCAAGAGAAAAGCAAATAGTTACCTACAAAGGAGTTTCCATAAGAAACTGATTTCTCTGTCAGCTGATTTCTCAAAAGAAACTTCGCAGGCTAGAAGGGCCTGGCAAGAAGTATTCAAGTGATGAAAGGCAAGGACCTACAACATAGATTATTCTATCCAGCAAGCTATCGTTTAGAATGGAAGAGCAGATAAAGTGTTTCCCAGACAAGGAAGTTCATCATCACCAAGCCATTATTATATGAAAGGTTAAAGAGACTTATTTAAGAAAACGTAGATCAAAATTATGAATATTAAAATGACAATAAATTCATGACTATCAAAAATTGAATCTAAAAAACTAACTAAGCAAACAAGCAGAACAGAAACAGAATCATAGATATAGAAATCATTTGTAGGGTTTGGGAAGGGGGAGAATGGGGGAAAAGGTGCAGGGATTAAGAAGTACAAATTGGTAGGTACAGGACAGACAGGGCAATGTTAAGAACAGTAGAGGAAATGGAGTAGTCAAAGAACTTATATGCATGACCCATGAACATGAACTAAGAGGGGAGTGCCAAAGAGAATGGGGATACCAGGTAGAAGGGGGCAAAGGGTTAAAAATTGGGACAACTGTAATAGCATAATCAATACATTAAAAATAAAAGTAAGTTATAAAAATTAATCAATTCTATAAATCTTATAAACACCACAGAGAAAACTAGAGAGACCACATCTAGAGACCTGTTTTCAAACAATTGTGATGATGGCGATAATGATGCCTCATATAAATTGAGGATTTGCTATGTGCCAAGCACTGTGCTAAACGCTTTCTGTCCATGTAACATTTTATCTTCACAATAACCCTCTGAAGCTGAAACTATAATTAACTCTATTCCCACAGATCAGGAAATTGAGGCATGAACAAATTTAAAAACCTGCTAAGTTCACCCATCTAGTAAGCAGTAGACCCAAGATTTGAACTCAGTTCTGCTTTTCTCCCAAGCCCAGCTCTTAACCACTCAACACTAGTTTCTGAGCATCATGTATTGGGACACAGAAAAGAACTTACAGCAGGGTGAACAGCCCTTGTACCAAATGCTCATTCATCTTCCTATTGTCTGTAACTTTCATACTACTATAGCAGAGTTGAGTTAGTAAAAAAGAGGACTTGTGGCCTGCAAAGTTGAAAATCTGGCTCTTCCCAGAAGAAGACTGCCAATCTTGTGCTAGAGGGTGCTAAAGAAGAACAGTCAAGGTAGTTAAATGTTTGAACATCATATAGCCTTGTTCATAGAATTATACATGTTTAGAAATAGTTGAAGGCAAAGAGTCAAAAAATACATAAGTCTCCTCCAGGCATTTGAAAAACTAGCATGTGGGTGAGGTAACAGATGTACTCTGTGGTGCCCAGAAGGCAAGCTAGGCCCTGTGAGAAGATGCTATCATTATTTTTCAGAAAATAATGGAATGAGCTGCCTGAGGGACTCCCTGTCATTGCAGCTATTGACTCAAATGCTGAAAGACCAGGATTTCTATAAAGAGGTTGTAAGACCATGTTAACTAGATGATTCAACTGCCCCTTCCCACTTTCAATTGAATGACTCTGTATAGAACAGAAACTATAAATCATGCTAACAAACAGCCAACTTAGCTGTCAAATTTTTCAAAGTATTAGAGGAAAGGCAGAATTTTACCACATACAACTACAGCTACCCTTCCCTTAGTTAAGAGTTGTAGCAGATGATGGATGATATAGAGCCTAATTGTGAACATTGATGACCTTTGCTGTGGGGGTTCTCAGGTAGATCTCAGAGCAGACTTGCTGGGCAATATGTATTTCAAAGCATTCTTTCGTTCATCAACAAATACTCACTGAGAACCTTCTGTGGTTCAGATACTGTTCTGGGTCTTTGGGATCTAGGTCATTGAACTCCCTGCCCAGTGGAGCTTTTTATTCTAGCAGTGGAGCAGAGGACAGATCATAAACATAATAAATAATAAGTTAAGTGGAGTATGAAAGAGGATTAGGGGAAGCTGTCATATTAGTATTGTCTGGTAACAATTATTACTATAATACTAGTATTATACTAGTATTGTAGCTGTAAAGTATTATCTTGACCAAGATTTACTTCCTAGGGATCTACTGACATCCTCTACATATGGAATGACATGAATGAGCCCTCTGTCTTTAGAGGGCCAGAGCAAACCATGCCGAAGAATGCCATTCATCATGGCAACTGGGAGCACAGGGAACTTCATAACATCTATGGTTTTTATCAGGTAAAACATCCAAGAAAAAGCCAACTGTGCCCTGCCTTTTGGGCTGAAAGTTATTTCCTTTGTAGTAGCCATATCATATGCTGCTCCTTTCTCTTTGTGTGTTTTTCTGACAACCACAATGACTTTTATCAAGTTGTAGGCAGTATAAGGCTTACTGTTTCCCTTTGCACCTTTTCCTCCTGTAATGAACTTGATAAATTTACAGATATTGTGAGAGTAATGATAGCATAGAAACATCTGCCTTGACAGGAGCCATCAGTAAATGGCATTGAACACTACCTCAAAATTTTTATTGAAGGAAGTAGTGTGTAAATACATAAAGGCAATGAAAACAAATGTTTTAAAATTTCACAAATATCTAAATACATCAAATCTTACATTTATACCAGATGAGCAAGATATAGAACACACACAATTTCAATAAGTATACTTTTTAAATATACAAAGACTTCCTTAAGTACTTAGCCTTCTCAATAGAAAGTGGTAAAAATGTCTTCCATTGGCCAATCACATCTAAAAGACTTGAAAGTCACCTTCTGTAATTTATACCTGTGGCTCTGTCATTTTCAGGATGTAACTGTGTTTTTATGGCCCTCCCGTCAACTGGTTTTTTCCAGTGGGAGCCTCTGGCTAGATACAGCACGGTTTCCGGGCAGAATGTGTTTACACTTCTCCAACAGCCTCTCGCAATAATAGCAAACTACTTTAGAATTTCCTTCTGTAGGCCAGGACCGGTCACATAACCTGTCTGAATTTCAGGGTTTTTTCATTAATGAAGACTATGTCAGAGGTGGTTGTATAGATTATAAGATAAAATTTATAAAATGTCTAAAAATACTAAGCACCAAATAAATGCCAGCTTATTATTTACTATTATTTCATTGCTATTTCAATCAAATAAATGTTCCATTCTTTTAATAAGGGAACGTAGTTTTATTACATCATAAAAATTGCTTGATGGCTTTATTTTAACATTTTTTATTTCACATTCCCACCTTCTATTTACTTTTTGCATGTTAAGCAGTTTATTGGGAATATCTGCCCAATGTCGTCTGTTTGAAATTTTCCTCCTTTGACTTTATAGCAAAAGGCTACTGCAGAAGGACTGATACAGCGATCTCAGGGGAAGGAGAGACCCTTTGTGCTCACACGTTCTTTCTTTGCTGGATCACAAAATTATGGTAAGGAGTGAAGGAGTGGTTCATATAGCAGACTTGAAAACACTAGTCTTTCTTGACCATTTATGGTATAGAGAGCTATTAATGCCTTCCTTTTCATTAGCCATTGGACAGGCCTTAGATGTGCCCTGAAGTATGTATTTTGTCCTATGAGCAGAATAAACCTATCTTAATAAAGCTTATTTACTAATTTCCCTCTGAAGAAATAACCACTTTATTGTTGGATGAGTGACTTCAGAGTATCTCAGTGTGCTGGGATGGGCAACTCTGATCCTTTCTCCTTGATTTATCAAAACCAGAGAAAATAGCCCTGGCTGGTGTGACTCAGTTGGTTGGAGCATTATCCTGTCAACCAAAAGGCTGTGGGTTTGATTCCTGGTCAGGGCACATGCCTGAGTTGCAGGGTCAGTCCCCAGTTGGGGAGTGAACAAGGGGCATCCAGTTGATGTTTCTCTCTCACATCAATATTTCTCTCTCTCCCCCTCCCTTCTCCTCTCTCTCTAAAATCAATAAGCATGTCCTTGGATGAGGATTAAAAAAAAACAGGGAAAATATACTTCTAACATATTCCTTCAACCATCTGTTCCACCTAGCAATATGGCTTAAAATAGACCTGGCTGTTGTTTATGGTGAGGGCCATCTATAACTGGATTCAATTTACTAGCTAATGCAGATCTAGTTCAACTTAACCACCCTGTGGTACAAAGGCTATTTTAAGTCCCCTGGCCTTGTGTAAATAACTGGGAGTGTAGGTCCTAGTTTGAAGAATCCAGCCTGTATTAGGCTTCCTACTCTACCCCCACAAACCAGCCCCTGTGGTACTCAAGAAAAGGCCAAAATACTGTCATCTCAAGCAAAGATTCACATACAGAGATGATAACTACAGCATTAGTTCTTGAAACAAAAAAAAAAAAGAAAGAAAGAAAATCCAAATGTGTAAGGGAATAACTATAAAACTATGGTATATTTATATGTTGACTGTCATAAAGCTATTTAAAATAGCCTAATTGCATGAGAAAATGACATCAAGATAAATGAAAAAAGAAAAATGCCTAAATGCTTTTATATGTATATGTATAATATATAATATAGATTACAATATATATTAATCTAAATAAGTATAGTTAGTACCTTGGTGATTATAAGTGATTTTAATTCTCTTCTTCTTCCAAATTCTCTACAAGAATAATTTTTAATCACTAAAAAATATATTTTTTAAAGAGAACATTTATAAGCCTTAATTAAAATAAAAAATGTGCATACTGAGTAATCTCTGTTGGCCCCCTGCCTAGTCCTCAGTACTTCGTGTGAAGCTGTCAGCTTCACCCCGAAGAATAGCGAATGAGGCACTACAGAGAGCACTGCTGTGTTGTCAGGAGCTGTGACCAACAGCCAGAGAGGGCTTCTTACTAAACAACAATATGAGATTGATAACATTGATTGCTCTCAATTAATGCACCAATCTGATCACTGTCAACTTCAATGGGTCTACCAGACCATGGACCATCATCCAGAGAGAAAACTCCAGCACAAAACTTCTCAAACCACATTTGACACATTCGATCAGTCACAGCACCTTCTCCATACACTGCACAGATCTTTTTTTTGTGGTTTTACCTTTCTTTAAATAATAAAGCATAATATGCCAAAATGTTGTTTATTTTCTTCCACCTTCAATATTAAAATCCACCAGTTTTTTTAAATTTCATTGCATTTTTTTACATTACCTTTTAGTCCCTTTATGCCCCCCTCCCCCCAGCAATCACCACACTGTTGTTCATGTCCATGAGTCCTTTTTCCTTTTTGCTCAATCCCTCCAATTCACCAATTTTGATAAGTTTTTTTTAAATGCATGCTGATATGACAGCTGTCACAATACAATCTAACAAAATTGTTTCAAATGAAGTTAAAGACAACTAAGCACTTCTCAAGCTATCTTACGGGAAAAAATGAAATTTTTGGCCAACCTAATATTAAATTTCCATTTATATGAAATTCTAGAAAAGAGTAATTTATAGTCATAGAAATCAAATCAATAGTTGGGTAAGGTAGAGGGTTATTGACTGCAAAGAAGCAAACTTTTGCAGTTATGGTAGTGGTTCATGCCCTGCTTTTGCTGGGGCTTACATGGCATATGCATTTTTAAAACTCATTAAACTCCTCACTTAAAATAGGTATATTTTTGTATGTAAAATTATACCTTAGTAAAGCTGATTTTTCAAAATGTTTCTTGTATATTCAGACTTCAGTTAAACTTCAGAAATAAGTGTGATTCCAGAATATTTTCAAATTGTTTTGTTGATTTTAATAACTTTTTCACATTAGAAAATTAATATATTTTCATTGTGAAAAACATGTATATACAGAACCTGTATATTTTAAGGTAAGGAAGAAATGTTTTCCTTTACATTAATTTGCCTATTACAAATAAGGAATCTAAATATGAAATCAAGGTCACAGGCTAATTTGTGATTTTTTTAAATACCTCGTTGCTGGCGTCCACAGGTGCAGTTTGGACAGGTGACAACAAAGCAGACTGGAGCTACCTGAAAATTTCTATCCCTATGTTACTCACTCTCAGCATCACTGGGATCTCTTTCTGTGGAGGTAAGATGGTATCCTTGGGCTTGAAGTGACAGGAAATTATAGTAGGGGTGTTCGTAAAAGCTGGTCACAAATTCCTTTTCATTGGCTGTTTTGGGCAGGGATAAACGTGGAAAAGAGAAAAGGAAGAAAGTGAAGAGGAGCGGATTAGAGAGGAGAAGGGTGGCTTCAGAGCGGTGTGTGTCGTCTCTGAATGGAGGGCAGAGTCAGGAAGGGAGCCACAGGGCTGCTTTCCCTCATTCTCTTACTTCCTCCGCCTTAGCCACTCTTGACACTTGATAACTGAGTTTATCTTCCTGAAACATGCCCTTTCTTCTTGAAAGAAAAATGGAAAGAACTACAAAGAATTTTGCAAATCAGAAATCTGCCTTACAGAAAATCCTTTTTACTCGGCAAGTTTAAAATTCTGTGACATATTTTTACTGTTAAAAAAAAGATATGCTTATGGGAGAGATAAATTTAGATAAAACGAGGTTCTCTAATGGGCTGCCTTCCCCAATGCTAATAATTCTCGGTGGATGGGAGAGCTCAACACGAAGGTGCTCAGCGTGGCTGCAGTTCCAGCTGCTCCTTGTTTTCAGTAGGAATAGGAGTGACTAACACCACTCGTTGGTGGGTGTGTTTTTATGGCATTGGTCCGCATGCAAGGACTCTGTGTCCTGCTTAAGGACTAAACATGAAGTTCTACTTAAACCTCTAATTCTCATTATCTGTTTCTATTTAGTTATTTCTATATTTTTTATCTTTCTTTAACTGTTGCTTTGAAAAGAAATCAATTGCCAACCCTCTACCCCTACCCTCTACCCCTACCCCTAAATACAAACTTATGAATCAGGTAGACATTTTGCGATTTCCGGGTTCTGTGGGTTCAGGACCATACCTGAGTATTAATCTTGCAGCAAAGCCTCTGACCTTTTGACAAGAATAGAACATAAAGAGAGTGCACTGTCAGACCCCCAAACAGGATGAGTTTTTTACTATGTGCGAATTTGAGGCCCCAGTTTGTCCTGTCATTTTGAGTGCACACACACACACAGCACATTTCTCCTGTCGGTCTCCAAGGCCTTATTTTAAATACTTGCGTGCCTCGTTTGTTAAAAGCCTGGTTGTCTCACAAGCCTTTCTTTGAATAACAAATCAGCTGACGTAGGCGGCTTCATCGGGAATCCAAAGGCGGAGCTGCTGGTGCGCTGGTACCAGGCTGGAGCCTACCAGCCTTTCTTCCGCGGCCACGCCAGCATCAAGACCAAGCGGCGCGAACCCTGGCTCTTCGGGGAGCTGCACACCCGGCTCATCCGAGAGGCCATCAGACAGCGCTACGCCCTCCTGCCCTATTGGTATTCCCTGTTTTACCGTGCGCACGTGGCTTCCGAGCCCATCATGAGGTAAATGGGCTGCACCAGTCAGAGGCCCCAGCACCCACTCTAACCCACCGCTGGGGAATGGAGTGATTACAGTGGTTTCGAGAGAAAAGGTGAAGGAAAGCCATGTGTTTAATCAAGTGTCGCTCAGCGATTGAGCACCACCTGTGAGCAGGGGCTGGCAGGTGAGGCAGCAGAAGATAACTAGATCTTCTACCCCTTTGTGATTCAAGTGTCAATCTTTGATATGAGACAGAAATAGAGATTTTTCAAAGATAAATGAAATGACTTTGTAACTGAATTCATCGAGTATTTAACCTACAAGCATCCTTTCACGAAGAACACTTTATTCTGCCAGTCATAAGCTCTGTCTTACCACTAGGGCTAAGCCATTCCAAGTCCAAGGTAAACATTTTTCCCAGTGTATAAATTCTACTCTGATTCTATTTTGAAGGCAGATGGGGAAAAAACCAACTTTCTGGGTTACAGGAGGAATCACACAGGCACACATACTGCACCAAGACTTCTGGATTAGCAGTTCCTAAACCTGGCTCAGTTCAGAATCACCTGGGAGCCTTTTAAAAACAGATTTCAAAGCCATGCCTCTAGTAGGAATCTCCTTCAGTAGGTCCAGGAGTCTGTATTTGTTAGAAGCTTCCCTGGTGATCCTAGACATCAGCCAGCTTGAGAGATAGCTGCTTTGCTGCCATTTTCAGTAGGAAAGGGAATTCATTAGTACAAAGGCTAGTGAATAAACTGAAAATAAGTCTGATTAGAAAATATCTTTTCCTCATTAAATTGAAAAATATTATTAGAACCATTAAGCTAATATTCAGAAAGATAGATATTGAAAGTTTTCTTTGTAAGTCCAAATGCCTTCTAGATCATTATATACATCAGTAACAATAAAATAACAATTACACAACAGTTTCTCAAACCTCCAAAAATGTTGCCAGCTTGAAAACAAGAAAAAACAGTTCATTTAAATAAGTAGCCCTGGCTGGTGTGGCTCAGTGGATTGAGTGCCACCCTGCAAACCACAAGGTCACAGGTTCTATTCCCAGTCAGGGCACTTGCCTGGGTTGCAGGCCAGGTCCCCAATAGGGGGCATGTGAGAGGCAACCACACAGTGATGTTTCTCTCCCTCTCTCTAAAAATAAATAAAATCTTAAAAAAAAATAAGTAATGACTAAAGATGCATGAAAATGGCACACATTTTATATCATTATAAAATGGTTTTACAAACATTTAAATTTTTTTGCACCAGAATGGTTTAGGCATTTGGACTTGCACAAAACTGATTCTGCCTGTCAGAGTAATATTTATTTATTGTTCAACAATCAGAAGGAAAAATTGTAGGTACCAGAATTCTCCATTTTTCACTGAAACATTTAAGGTAATTGATAGCTCTTTCACATCAGGAAAAAACGTAATCATAGCAATTGCTCATAAAAATCTTGAGTCATATGTGAAAAGAACCTTGGTTCTTTGGCTTTTTCCAATTCCCTTCGAATAGTTACAAAAGTGAAAGTATAAGTGATTGAATTGTAATAAAACATCTAATGATGTGGAAATGAGATTTTTTCCCCTTTCCCCAGGCCTCTGTGGGTAGAGTTCCCTGATGAATTAGAGACTTTTGGTGTGGAAGATGAATACATGCTGGGTGAGCATTTCTTGATTAATAATAATCATGATAAATACTATAATTATGTTCCTGTTATTGTAGTTTCTAGTGTTAGAGCACTAAAAAAAATCCCTAATTTTTCAAGAAAGCCAAAAAATAAAATAAAGTTTATCACTATGACTTTTAGTGCATTAGGGGGATCATAGCTATTCTGTTTGTAGCACCTCTCACAATATCACCTCTAAATGAATCCACTCTATTTGCGGATACAACTGAGATTCTCCTTCCGGGTCCAGTCCTGAGTGTTGTGATACCATTAGAGGGAAGGGAAGTAGGAAAAAGTAGACTTGATGGTTGTAGTATAGACCCAAAAAAGCTTACTTCATATACAAAATAGGATTAAGGGTGGCCTCTTTTTAAACTAGGATTAATCACCAAATCCAGCATTTGGAAGTCTATCATCTTGGCAATATGACTCAAAAAGCCAGGCTCTGGAAAAGTTGTTGCTGCTATTAATGTATGTATAACATACTGCTATTGGTCTTTTTTATATAAATAAATAAATAAATAAATAAATAAATAAATAAATAAATAAAAATTTGAATTTTTGGAAACTTTAGCTGTGCTGTCAACTTTGGAAAAACCATCCCAGTTGTAACGTATTGGGTTGGCATTGTACAGAAAATAGCAGCTGTGTTGGTCTAGAAACATTCAACATAATTTTTTCCATTTGTACAGGGGTAACGCACTGTATTAAATATGGAAGGTCTTAATCTACATGGGTTTGACTACAGGAAGTAATAAAGTATTCTCTAAATAATGAAAACAAAGTCAGGCTCAACAGAGTACCCAAAAGGTGGAATTCTAGAGGGTGGAAACCCCACAATGTAAAATACCTAGCTGCTTAGGTCTCCACTCATCCTTACATCTCAGTTGAAGTAGCTACTTCCTTGGAGAAAATTTCCTGACCAAAATTGTTTTCTAACACCTAATTCCACCTACTTAAGTCCAAGTCAGTCCCTTCTATTATATAACTTTCATTTTATTTTGTACTCTGCCTTTTTTATATGTGTCTGAATTCTAATTAAGTTGTAATTACTTACTCGATTCTGTCTTCACTGACTATGAACTCCTTGAGGGCAGGGACCATGCGTACCTTATTTACCACTACAGCCCCAGAGCTTAGCATGGTGCCTGACACTCAGTAGGTACTCTATAATATTTGTTGAATTAACGAGTGAATTCATAAATGGATGAATTTTACGTACATGTGGTGTCAAAGTCAAAACAAAATTAATAATTCAGGTTGTGTTTGGGAGAATTTTAGCCTTCCCAGTGATAACTGCCCAAGGAAGATCTGAGTATCTGTGCTTGTATCACACTTCCGGATACCAGTTGTGGGTTCACCATCACCAATGTCACTTACAGCAAACAATGAAGCACTCGGAGAAGTGCGACGGCACTTTTGGACTACGACACACTAGCAGTTGTGCACAAAAAGAGGCTGTGGGTCCCTCCCTATAATCTCAGTATACTATCAGTGGGTTAATAATAGGCAATAATACAGTCACCTCTGTGAGCACCTGTCCTCTTTCTAGCCATGCATCTCTCTGATGAGTCATTGGTTCAACTCACCAAAATCTCTACCTTTAAGAAGTTCACAGTCTAGTGAACTTCTAGACTGTGGTCCTTAAAGCCACAAAAGCACTCAATTCAAAGGGAAGGATGTTTTCAGACCCCTCATAACAATATTTAATTTTATTTCTTCTCCATTTTTCAGGAAGTGCTTTATTGGTTCATCCCATCACGGAGCCAGAAGTTACCCTGGTTGATGTGTTTCTGCCAGGACCAAGTGAGGTAAGAGTAAATGACAGGCACATATCCTAAGTCTCATATCTCGTCCCTCATTCTGATGAATTAGCCCCTGTTAGGAAGGAAATTTCTTCATCACACAATTGTAAAGACAGCCCAAATGACTGTAGCAACTCAAGATTCTTGTAAGTCATGAGTGCTGTCCTCAGAGGTCAAGAAACTTAATGGAAGAGCAGGGAGAAAGATGAATAGGTGATGACAGCAAGGAGGGTTGTGTAAGTGGCTCCTTATAAACACATTGAGGTTTTAGGCAGGAAGAATCTGCAGTCCACTGTGAGGAATCAAACTCTGGGCAAACGAATATAAAAGACTTTGCTCTTTGGTTCTAGCTCTGTCTGAACCCTGAATTTTGGCACCAAAAGCTGGTCTCCAGATATTCACCAGGGTAGATAAAAAGTAACAACAGTGACTTCCCTCCCTGCCCCTCCAGCCTTCTCCTGCTCTTGTATTGGTTATTGTCATCGATTATTGTCACTGTATAAAATATTATCCTGGACCTGTTGGCCCCCAGGGCACCGAACCCAGGCAGGGCCTGGGGGGAAGGTGGGTGTAAGTTGAAGAGCTGCAATGCAGCCAGCCAGCCAGGGGCGATAAGAGCAACAGCCTCCAGAGATGGACCAAAAGACACAGGGCCGAAACTCGGGCGCCAGACCAGGGAAACAGCGTATGGAGTGGAGAGCAGAAAGGAGACAGATCCTGGAGAGGGTCCTTGAGCACCAGAACGTTGTCACAGGCTTCAGCAGACAGGGGAAGGGCCAGGAAGGGTACTGTACTGATGTGGGAAACAAAATTATCGCAAACTTGTTGGCTTCAAATGATGAAAATTTATTCTCTCACAGTACTGGAGGCTTAAGTCCAAAATGAAGGTGTCGGCCAGGTTGGTTCCTTCTGGAGACTCTGAGGGAGATCTATTCCATGGCTCCCTCCAGCGTCTGGTGGCTTCCCTGGCTTGGTGCTCCCTGGCTTGTAGCTGCCTTACCTCAGTCTATGCCTCCGTCTTCACAGTGCCTTCTCCTCTGTGTGTCTGTGTCTCCTCTTCTTTCTCTCTCATGAGATGCCTGTGATGACATTTAGGGCCCCCCTGGGCAATCCCAGATAACCTCTTTATCTCAAGATCCTTACCTGAGTCAAATCTGTTACCGCAGAGTGTAATATTCACTCCTTCTAGGAATTAGGAAGGAATCAGTCTTTTCTACAAAATGTTCGTGAATTATGGTCTTTGTCTTTGGTGTCTCCAGTAATATGCCATTCTGAAGCTGAGGGCTCTTTATAAAGGTTCCCTTGCCAAGTAGAAACTTCAGGTTAAACATAAGTGCCCATGAAGAGGAGCTGGCACCCTTTGACTTAGCCGCAGATTCCTGTTAATGGCCTGTCATCACTGCAAGCATGTTGCTGTGACTGTGTAGCCTATTCCCTCAACACCACTTCCCAGAGCGCTCTATAATTGTTTCTCTTGTTTACAGCTTCCCAAAGCCTGGGCAGAGGAGCCAAGCCGCTCCTGGCCAGACCCTTGTGTCACCGGTTGGCTAGCACCGTGTCACATTGTGCAAGGGGGAGGGACATCTACAGTCCTTTGCCGTCATTTCCCCCGTATTTCTATACGGTCCATTCCTTCCCCTTCGAGTCTTTTCTTGAATATCTCTTTCTCAGCGAGGCCTTCTCGGGCCACCTCTTTAAGAATATAAACCACCCCCACTGCTCCTGCTCAGCCCTCCTGCATCCTTTATTTTTCTCCACAGAACAGTGCCACCTTCTAACATTCTGTATATTTTTACGTAGATGCGTTTTTTGTTATTTGTCTCTCCCATTAAAATGGTAGCTTTTTGGAGGCTGATTTTTATGTTATGTTTACTGCTATATCCTCAGGATCTAGATGGGTACTTGGCACATAGTAGGCCTTCAGTAAATACTTGCTGGGTGAGGAGCTTGGTGACTGAGCTCGAGGTCTGGTCTACATGGTGTTTTGTACCAGTTACTCCCTCTCAGTTGGAAGTCTGTGTATATGGCACCAGAGCACATACCCTCTACCTCTCATTCTGATGAGTTCCAGAAATGGTAGGCAGGTAAGCCTAAAGTCTTGTTTGAATCAGGCTTTTTTTCACCTTTTAATCCCCCCAGCTTTTTATCTAAAGCTACTGAAATTCACCAAATAAATACATTACAAGAAAGGAAACCTAAGACAATATCTCTCATAAATACAGACACAGAAATACTTGATAAAACATTAGCAAATTGAGTCCAGCCAAGGATAATAATACATCATGATGAGGTGGGGCTGATCCTGTTGAATTAATAAGCATAGTCAAGTGACAGCTCCCTCACATTCACAGCAGGACAGTGACAGACACAACTGCCCAGCTATATAAAGGATGCAGTGATCCCAGGAGGTGAACTTGCGAAATAGACTGGTGGCTGCCAGAAATTATACTGGACTAGAAAAGAGAAAAGTGGGTTTTGTTTTTGCACTACTTTTGATGGTATCTTAAGGGTTTATCCCGTCAAATTACTTTGTAGAGCCTTTTTGGTACGTCACCAACATGACAGGACCCCAGATAAGAGTTTGACTTGTCCCTGAATTGTGCTCTGTAAAAATGATCCTATACTAGTAGCTCAATTTCCATTTGTTTATCTCCAAGATCTGTTTCCTTCTCTGACACTTTCCTTTTTTCCTGCTTCATCTGTAATTTATTTGCTTGCAATGTGCTTTCCTTCTCTGATGTTTCCTTCTCTCTCTTTCATCATCTTTTTTACTAATAGACTCATTAAGTAAGTTCTTATAAACCAACGGGACTATAAAATCAGTGAGGTCAGGAACTGCATCTTTCTGTTCACTCGTGTGTACCTAGCAGTGCTAGGCACACGGTAGGGTGTTTAATAGATAACTTTTGGGTGGATGGACAGATGGATGGATGGATGGATGGATGGACAAATGAGTGGTCTGTAGTCAGCTTAATCTGTCACAGAGTAAGCTAGTTTGGGAGATCTTCTTAAAAGTGTGTGTCCTTCCTAACTTCTACTCAAGATTTTTTTTTAAATTATACTTATTTTAGCTTTCTGGTTATTTGAAATCAAGACAAATGAGTGTTTTACTGGGTAATAAAATTGTGAGCAGAGTTGCTCATATACTCTTTTTCATTGGGGTCTGTTCCCTTTCAGGTCTGGTATGACTCTAAGACATTTGCTCCTTGGGAAGGAGCATGTACTGTGAAGATCCCAGTAGGCTTGGACACCGTAAGTGATTTTCAGACTGTTATTTTAAATATTGGGCTGTATTAGTCTGCTCGGACTGCCATAACAAGACACCATAGGCTGGTTGGCTTAAACAACAGAAATTTAGTTTCTCTTAGTTCTAGAGGCTAGCAGTACTAGATTAAGGTGCCAACCACTTCGGTTCCTGAGGAGAACTCTTCTCCTGGCATGTAGACAGCCACCGTCTTGCTGTGTCCTCACATGGCAGAGGCCAAGAGTGAGGAATAGGCTCAAAACCCCACTCTTATGACCTTAGTTAACCTTAATTGCTTCTGCAAAAGCCCTATCTCTGAATAAAATCACATTGGAGGTTGAGGCTTCAACATACAAATTTGGGGAGACACATTCAGTCCATAACAGGTGCCTACATGGAAAGAACTAAGGAGTTCTGCAGAACAACAGATGCGTATGGAGACAAAGTAGATTCGTGGTTGTTTAGGACTGGGCGAGGGACAGGGTTTGGGGATTCTTTTTGGAGTAATGAAAATGCTTTAAAATTGTGGTGATGGTTGCATGACTCTGAATGTACCAAAGATCATTGAACTGTACACTTTAAATGGGTGACTTGTATGGCATGTGAATTATATCAATAAAGCTGTTAAAATGCAAGAGAAGAGAGTATAAAAATAACATATACTCTGATGAATCATCAAGGACAAACAACACTTCCCCATACATGTACATTGCATGTCTAATAAAAATAACAATGCCGAAAACAGAAAGCAAACATGGCGGTCATCACATGTGCCATGCTGAATGCCCTTCTGTAGGACAAAGGCAGACAGCATGTTTTTTGTTGTAACCCTGGACCTCTAGGCCCAAGGGAATGCTGTCAGTTATGACATTAGAATGAAAGTGGCCCGTCCAGATTGAATCTCTGCAGGGAAGTTGGCACCTGCAGCTGAATCACCACCACTACCACAAACGCTAAGTAGTGCAAAGACTAATAAATAAGTATTCATGTTATTTTTTAAATTATCAATAGCAATATAAACTCTGTTATAAGGAAAATTATTTCAGATGTCAACTTTCAGGTCTAGAAGAGACCTTCACTTTCATCTCCACCCTGTCACGCTTACAGGTAGACACTGAGGTTCAGAGGTGAAATTATTGGTCCTGGGTTGTGGCTAGATTATGGCAGAACTGAGACCAAACCCCATTTCATAGTAACTGCCTCCTTCTTTGAGGGGAAGAAAGAGAGAGTGGCTGATGAGGGTGGGAAGACAGAGGTGCTTTGCTTGTTGCTGCTGTGAGTCAAGCAGAGGGTGGACCTCTCACCTACTCCACCCTCTCTCCCAGCTTCGTTTACATCCTTGTACTCTTCCCCCTGCTTGTCCTTTACTCAGAGCAAAGTGCAATCCCTCCTGTGATGCCAGGAGCTTTCTCACAGAGGACCAACTGTTCAGGAAGGCAGGAAACCTGTTGAGCTTTCCCTGTTGGGAATGCCATTCAGTGCTCCCATGTGGGGCATGCCCATAACCCTGTTGTGAGGGCCACTGAAAATGCTCTTGGTGGCTTCTATAATGTAAGTTTCACAGATTTGCCCTCAGGACTGAGTCATTCATCCTGATGATCCAGGGAGTCAGGTAGCAAGGTGAGTATAGGTGGCAGTGAATAAGAACAGAAGTCATCTCCGCCAAACGAAGAAACTACCGTCTTGTATATACACACGTACACATACATATCTGGGCCTGCCTACACCAGCAGAAAAAATTCACTCCTTAGCTGGGCCCTAGAAATAAACATGCATAGTACAGTGACAGAAAAATTAAAAATACAACACAGGAAAGGCTACTTACAAGATAGACAGAATAGATAATAAACTGATGAAGGGTGGGGTTTTTTTAGTGTTTGAACTCTTATCCTTTTAATGCCGGGGCCCCCATATTTGCTATCCTGTGCTCACAAATTTATATTACCTTGGAGTCTATACTTGTGAAGAATGTGAGTCTTGTCCAAGTAAACTTTTTAAAATTCTACTATGCAGTTGCCTGATATGAACACCCCTTCCCTGAGACTGCTGCTCTGTTACAGATACCTGTGTTTCAGCGAGGCGGGAGCATCGTGCCGGTAAAGACCACTGTAGGGAAGTCCACGGGCTGCATGGCTGACGCCCCGTATGGACTCCGGGTGGCTCTGAGCACTACGGTATTTGGAAACGTTACCTTCACGCGTGTCATTTGTTACTGCTCTCTTTACAGCGGTAGCTTTTTGATTGTGTGACACTATGCGAAAGTGGTGAACCCCTCCTGTGGGCTAGGTGCTTCAGATGTTTCTCTAGAAATCAGTTTCGAATCATTCCTGAATCATTGTCTAGCTTATCGGACTTGCCTAGAAGTGTTGTTAAAGGAGGTCTGGGAACTAGAAATGACAGAAACGTCCTCTGGGGCACTGTGACCCTTGGTGCTTTGCAGTCTGGCACTGATCACCACTGGACTGGGGGGTCATTGGGGCCCGGGCCACCTGCCACCTGGATTAACCCTGAAACTCAGTCTCCCGAGAGAGGGAGTCTGTATCTGTTACAGAACAGATGGGGGGAGGGGGAAGGGCAATTATTGGCCCACCCAGGGATGCCAAAAACTGTTACAGAACACACACACAGGGCCAAGGGGGGTTACTATATACTGTTACCAAAAGGACCCCCACTAGGTTCGATTGTCTGCTGCCTTAGGAAAGACATCGCTCAATGCCAGAGATTTGTGAAAAGGAAAGGAAATGTTTATTTAAAGCTATACAGACTTAAAGTAGTGACCTAACATCTTCATTAAAATATCAAAGTCCTTTTTGGATACCCACAGACGCCCACAGTGCTTCCTTCTCCCCCTGCCCTAATTTGGGGTACCGTGTCTCAGGAAAAGAAGGAAATGTCTGTGATTCCAGCCACGGGCACCATCAGCTGTGTCGCCGTCCAGGCAGGATCTCTAATTAATCCAGAGCCATGTGGCAGCTTCTATGGCCTATTGGAAAGAGTTTTTTGTACCCATTTTCTAGGCAAAGTTTCTCCTGCTTCCCAGGCCACGTGGCCAAAGGGAGCACCCCAAAGCCACATGGTCCTCTTCTACCAGAGCTTCAGGGGTCCCCACCCTGGCCAAAACTGCATGAGTCTTCTCTTCACTAAAGCTGCAGGGGTCTGCACTCTGGCAACCGCATGGATCTCTCTCATATGGCTGCAGGGGTCCCCACTCTGCCAGAAGCACATGGCTCTCCCCCTCTATGGCCACAGCCACATGATCCTCTCCTACCAAAGCTGCAGGGGTCTCCACTCTGGCCAAAACCACATGGTTCTTCTTGGCAAAGCTGCATGGGGGGCGGGGGATGTGGGTCGCCAATCTGGCCAAAAACGCATGCCTCTCTCCTCAATGGCTGCAATGTCTGGGTTTAAATCCCTGCGCCAATGCTCCTCTGCAGTCCCATTTCCGACTCCTCCCACAATCGGCTACACTTGCCAGCATTCCCATGTTTTTCCAGCTTTACTGGGCTGCCATAGTGAGACTGGGCAGGTGTGGCCCCATGGCATGGACCCAGTCTTCTTCAAGCTCTCATGCAGGCACTGTAACTCAGGGGACCTGCCTCCCAGTTACATCTTGGGTAGAAGTCACTTCCATCCCCCTGGCTCCAAGCATGGCCTCAGCTATTTAACATATCTATGTAACCAGTTAGAGGTTATAGATATGTTAAATGACCATCCCAGAGGTTAGCTGCAAAGCTGTGCTGTACAAAACAACTCAATGGCCCCACTGCATGTGTCCCTTCCCCCAACTCACACCTGTGAGGGTAACGGGTGAGGACATCCTAATATTTCCTGGACACCTTGAGTTCTGGGCCCCATTCCAAATCCCTATTTGGGGCCCCCTCTTGGCTGCAACATATCTACGCAACGTTTCAGGACACCACCTCGCACAACGACTTCCCTTCTCATCAGATGGCTCAGACAACTAAAATCTCCTTGGGTGAAACCCAGAAAGATCCAGAATTGATTTGTTCTTTCGAGCCAAATGAGGCCTATGGCAGATTCCTCTTCTTACCCCTTTGCCCAAATACAGCACCAAACACAAATTCTTACTCATGCAAATATTATAAAATAATTAAGCTTTTGTTTTCTTACATCTTCTTTTTCATCTGTTTCACTCAGGCATGTTTTATTGGGCCACACTATGGGCCCCGGGCCCAAAAGTGGCCACAGAATATAATACAAGTGACTCAAGGTCCATAGCACACCAGGCATTGTCCATGGCAGTACGCTGCCACATGGAGTGCTGTGACGCTGTTGGACACGCGAAAGGAGTCCTCCTCCTCAAAAAAGTAGGCACTAGGTACCATTCTCCACACAGAGGGTCTTCTAAACATAATTGCTCCCATCCACTATGTACTGATTTTTTCTTAACTTCAGTTTCATTCCATGGACTTCTGTGACCTGTTGTCACATTCTAGGATGGTATTTTCAGGGAAGCCACCTGTACTACTGACCATGCTTCATAGTTTAAGTTTCATTCAACAAGGCTAACTCTTTGTGTCTCTCTTAGATGGTTTCTTTATTTATATTATTTCATTAATGGGTACTGGGTGTATATATTTGTATGACTACTTTGTACAGCTTGAATATTGTGCTTTTGTTCAACATAATTTTTCACAAATTTTAAACCTGTTATTTCCCTTTAGTGAGTGGCATTCTTTTCCTAGAAAGCTATTATATAACCTCGTTCTCTTTCTTGATTCACTCTCCAGGGTTCTGCTGTAGGTGAACTGTATCTCGACGATGGCCATTCATTCCAGTACCTCCACCAGAAGCAATTCCTACACAGGAAGTTTTGTTTCTGTTCAGGTGTTTTGAGCAACAGGTAATGATAGCTAAAAATCTGTGTGTTCTCTGAGGTGAATTATGCTACCCTTTTGCTATCTCAAGTACATAAGTAATATCTTAAAATACAGTTTAAAGAAGTTAATGATGAAGGCCATTTGTGCAGTACTTTTCTTTTTCTCAGCTTAATTCAGGTATAATTAACAAACAAAACTGTAACATATTTAAAGTGTACACTGTGATGCATGATACACATATGCATTGTGAAAGGATCCTACCACAGAATCAGTACATCTGTCACCTCACATATTTACCTTTTTTGATGAGAACACTAAAGTTCTACTCCCTTAGCAAACTTTAATTGTACAATACAGTGTAATCAGCTATCGTCATCATGCTGTACATCAGATCCTCAGAGCTTATTCATCTTACAACTGAAAGTTTGTGCCCTTTTACTAGCCCCTCCCTATTTCCCCACCTCCCATCCCCCAGCCACCACCATTCTACTCTCTGTTTCTATGAGCTTGACTTCTTTTTTTAGCATTCCACATACAAATGATACCATGCAGTATTTGTCTTTTTCCATCTGGCTTATTTCACTTAATGTAATGCCTTCCAGGTTTATCCATGTTGTCACAAATGGCAGGATAGCCATCTTTTTTTAAGGCCGAATAATCCATTATGTATATGTACCACATCTTCTTTATACTTTCATCCACTGACAGACAATTAGATTGTTTCCGTACCCTGGCTACTGTGAATAAAGCTGAGGTGAACACGGGGGGTACAAATATCTCTTCAAGACAGTTATTTCATTTCCTTCAGAGATCTACCCAGAAGCAGGATTGCTTGATCATAAGGTGAACACCCATACTGTCTTCCATAGTGGTCATACCAGTTTCCATTCCCAGCAACAATGTACAGGGTTCCCTTTTCTCCACATTTCCACCAGCATTTGCCTGCTTAATAGTTAAATATCTTAACAAATATGAGGTGACATCTCATTGTGGCTTTGATTTGCATTTCCCTGATGGTTGATGATGTTAAGCACCTTTTCATGTACCTATTGACTTTTCATATGTCTTCATTGGAAAAACGCCTATTCAAGTCTTTTGCCAATTTTTTTATCCTATAATTATTTTATTTTACAGTTTACCAATTGCTATTGAAGTTAAGCATATTTTCTTTTTTATATATTTTTAAAGATTTTATTTATTTATTTTTAGAGAGGGGAAGGGAGGGAGAGAAGCATCAGTGTGTGGTTGCCTCTTGAGCACCACCTGCTGGAGACCTGGCCCACAACCCAGGCCTGCGTCCTGACTGGGAATCAGACTGGTGACCCTTTGGTTTGCAGGCTGGTGCTCAATCCACTAAGCACCACCAGCCAGGGCTCTTTGCCAATTTCTAACTGGGTTATTTTATTTTATTTTATTGTTTGCTATTGAGTTATAAAACTTCCTGCCATATTTTGGATATTAAGTATGTATTTGGACATACCCTTATTGCATATGTGATTTACAAATATTTTCTCCCATTCCATAGGTTGCCTTTTCATTTTGTTGATGGTTTCCTTTGCTGTGCGGAAGCTTTTTAGTTTGATATAGTGCCACTTGTTTATTTTTGCTTTTGGTGTCAAGTCCCAAAATTCACCACCAAAACCAATGTCAAGTAGTTTACTCCCTGTTTTCTTCTAGGAGTTTCATGATTTCAGGTCTGACATTCAAATCTTTACCCCTTTTGAGTTGATTTTTGTTATGGTATAAGATAGGGATCCTATTTATTTATTTATTTATTTATTTGCATGTGGATATCCATTTTTCCCAAAACCATTTATTGAAGAGACTATCCTTCCCCCATTTTATATTTCTGGGGTCTCTATTCTGTTCTAACGATTGATGTGTGTTTTTATGCTAATACCATACTGTTTTGATTACTATAGCTTTGTAATATAGTTTTAAATCAAGCATTGTAATGCCTCCAACTTTGTTCTTCTTTCTCAATATTGCTTTAACTATTTGTGGTCTTTTGTAAGTCTGTGTGAATTTTAGGATTATTTTTTCAATTTCTGTGGAAAATGCCATTGGAATTTTGATAGGGATTACAATGAGTCTATAGATTATCTTGGATAGTACAGCTATTTCAACAATATTAATTTTTATAAGCATGAATATAGGCTACCTTTCTATTTGTTTAAGTCTTCTTCAATTTCTTTCATCAATGTCATATAGTTCTCAGTGTACAGATTTTTCACCTCCATGAGTAAATTTATTCCTGAATATTCTTTTTGATGCTATTATAAATGATTGTTTTCTTAATTTATCTTTCCAATGGGCTATTGTTAATGTACAGAAACACAACTGATTTTTGTATATTGATTTTGTATTCTTCAACTTTACTGAATTTGTTTATTCTAACAGTTTTTTAGTAGTCTTCAGGGTTTTGTATATATAGTATCATATCACCCTCAAATAGACAGTTTTTTTAACTTTAGCCACTTTATTAGGTGAGTAGCAGGGTGCCATTATACTATTTTTATTGAATTTATTGGGGTGACACTGGTTAACAAAATTATACAGATTTCAGGGGCATAATTCTACAACACATCATCTGTACATCGTATTGTGTGGTCACCACTAGGAAATTTTACTTTTTCCAATTTGGATGTCTTTTATTTGTTTCTTTCTTTTCCCCCCTAATTGCTCTGGCTAGGATGTCCAGCACTATTTGAATAAAAGTGGTGAGATTGGGCATCCTTGTCACCTTTGAGTATGATGTCAGTTGTGGGCTTGTCATATATGGCCTTTATTATGTTAAAGTATGTTCCTTCTATACCCAGTTTGTTGAAGGTTTTTATTATGAAAGGATATTGAATTTTGTCAAAAGCTTTTTCTGCATCACATGATTTTTAAAATTAAATGTATTGAGGTAACATTGGTTAATAATATATAGATTCATGTGTATAAGATTATATGATTTTTATCCTTCCTTTTGTTAATGTGGTGTATCACATTTATGACTGTTGATTTGTTATATTGAACCATCTCTGCATCCCAGAGATAAATCCCACTTGATGTGGTGTATAATCCTTGGAGTGAACTGTGGAATTCAGTTTGCTAATTTTTTTTTTTTTGAGGATTTTTACATCTGTGTTCATCAAGGATATTGGCCTGTCATTTTCTTTTCTTATAATGTCCTTGCTGGCTTTGGTATCAGGGTAATGCTGGCCTTATAAAATGAGTTTGGAAGTGTTCCCTGCTATTATATTTTTTTGGTAAGAGTTTGAAAAGGATTTATGTTAATTCTTTAACATTTTGTAGAATTTGCCTATGAAGCCATCTGGCCCTAGACTTTTCTTTGTTGGGAGGTTTTTAATTACTGATTTAATTCCCTTTCTAGTAATTGCTCTCTTCAGGTTTTCTATTTCTTCATGATTCAGCATTGGTAGGTTGTATGTTTCTAATAATTCATCCGATTCTCTTAGTGTATCCAATTTGGTGGCATGTAATTATTCATAGTAGTTTCTTATAATCCTTTGTATTTCTGTGGTATAAAATGTAATGTCTCCTCTCTTATTTCTGATTTTATTTGAGCCTTCTCTATTTTTTCTTGGTGAGTCTAGCTAAAGGTTTGTCTATTTTGTTGATATTTTCAAAAACCAGCTGTCACTTACATTGCTCTTTTCTATTGTCTTTTGTCTTTATTTCATTTATATCTACTCTTTTTTTTATTATTTCCTTTCTTCTACTAACTTTGGGCTTATTTGTTCTTCTTTTTCTAGTTCCTTGAGGTGTAGTTAAGTTGTTTATTTGAGATACTTCTTTTTTCTTAGTATAGACATTTATTGCTATTAACTTTCCTTGTTAGAACTATTTTGTTAGAAACCAAAATATTGGTGTGTTGTATTTTTATTTTCATTTTTCTCAAGATATTTTATTTCCCTTTTGATTTTTTCTTTAACCCATTGGTTGTTCAGGACCATGTTATTTAATCTCCACATATTTGTAATTTTTCAGATTTTTTCTTATAATTGTCATACAATTATGGTCAGAAAAGATGCTTGATATAACTTTAGTCTTCTTAAATTTGTTAAGACTTGTTTTGTGGCTTAACAAATGATCTGACCAGGAGAATGTCCCATGTGTGCTTAAGAAGAGTACCTATTCCGCTGCTGTCGAGTGGAATGTTTTTTATCCGTCAGGTCCCCCTGGTCTAACATGTTCAACAGAGAGTTCAAAACAGTGGTGATAAAAATACCAAGGTCAGAAAGTACCTTGTCTAAGTCCAATGTTTTCTTATTGGTTTTCTGTCTGGGTGGTCTCTTCATTGTTGAAAGTGGGGTATTGAAGTCCTCTGCTCTTATTGTATTTCTAACTACTTCTCTTTTCACATTAATATTTGCTGTTATATTTTAGGTGCTCTCATGTTGGGTGCATAAATATTTACAAATGTTATATCCCCTTAATGAGTTGACCCCTTTATCATTATATCATGACCCTTCTCTCTTGTTACAGTCTTGGCATAAACTCTGTTTCCCTGATATAAATAGAGCTACCCTGCTTTCTTTTGGTTTTTATTTGTGTAAATGTCTTTTTCCATTCCTTCACTTGCATTCCATGTGTGTCTTTAAAGCTAAAATGAGTCACTTAAAGGTAGCATATAGTTGGGTCTTTTTTTTTAAAGCCATCCAGCAACACTATGCCTTTTGGTTGGAGATATTAGTCCAAATACATTTAAAATAATTACTGATAGCTATAAACTTACTATTGATGTTTTGTTCATTGTTTTCTAGATTTTGTAGTTCCTTTGTTCCTTTATTCCTCTCTTTTTCTTTTCCTTTATAATTTGATGAGTTTCTGTAGTGGCATACTTTGATTCCTTTCTGTTTATCTTTTGTGTATTTACTATAGGTTTAGGTTTTTCGGTTTCCATGAGGCTTACATAAAACATCTTTTAATTATAACAGTTTATTTTTAAGCTGATAAATTAATTTTGAACACATACAAAAGCACTACAGTTTTACACTCTCCTCTCCACATTTTATGTTTTTGATGTCATAATTTATGTCTTGTTATGTATTTTCATTAACAAATTATTGTAGTTATAATTATTTTTAATACTTCTGTCTTTTAACCTTTATACAAGCATTATAAGTGATGTACCCACAACCATTACAACATTAGAGTATTCTGGATTTAACTACATATTTATATTTACTAGTGAGTTTAGTACTTTCATATATTTTCATGTTACTAGTTAGCATCCTTTCTTTTCAGCTTGATGAACTCCCTTTAACATTTCTTGTAAGGCTGGCCTAGTGGTGATGAATTCCTTTAGCTTTTGTTTGTCTAGAAAACACTCTCCTTCAATTCTAAAGAACAACTTTGCTAGTGTATTCTTAGTTGGCCAGGGCTTTTTCCCTTGAATATATCATCTCACTCCCTTCTGACCTGCAAGTTTACTGCTGAAAAATTGCCTATTGTCTTATGAGGTATCCTTGTACCTAACAAGTTACTTTTTTCTTGTTGCTTTTAAGACTCTCTGTTTTAAACATTTGACAATTTAATTAAAATGTATCTGGCTGTGGGTTCCTTAGATTCATCTGTTTTGGTACTCACTGGGGTTCCTGGATCTGGATGTCTGTTTCTTTCCCCAGGTTAGGGAAGTTTTCAGCCATGTTTCTTTCAGTAGGGTTTCTGCCCTTTTCTCTTCTCCTCTCCTTCTGGGATGGCTATAATGCGTATGTTGGTTCACTTCATGGTGTCCCATAAGTCTCTTAAGCTATCTTCACTCTTTTTACTCTTTTTCCTTTTTGCTCCTCTGATTGGATGAATTCCACTGCCCTGTATTTGAGTTCAGTGACCGTTTCTTTTACTTGATCTAATTTAATGTTGAAGCCCTTTATTGAATTTTTCAGTTTGGTTACTGCATTCCTCAGCTTTATGGTTTCTGTTTGGCACGTTTTAAATATTTGCTAGCACTTTGTTGAAATTCTCACTCTGTTCATGCACTACTTTCTGACCTTGGTATTTTTATCACCATTATTTTGAATTCTCTATTGTGTAAATAACTTATCTCTGTTTCATTAAGGCCAGTTTCTGTAGATTAATCATGTTCTTTTATGTGGAAGATACTCTCTTGTTTCTTCATTTTCCTGACTCTCTGTGTTAGTTTCTACACATTAGATAAAACATCTACCTCTTCCAGTCCTAATGGACTGATTTTGTGCAGGAGATGAACTTCATCAATCAGCCCTGCCTGAGCTCCTGGTTGCTTCTCAAGCCCTTGTGATTATCCAAGCTGCCTTCTTTGTTGTTAGTGGCTGCTAGTGGTTGAGGATGTACAAAGACCCATCAGTGCTCCAGAGGGGGGAGTGCAGTCAGCACCCAGGTGCAATCTGATTAGAAGCTGGACACCCAGGCAGTAGCTGTAAAAGTCTGCAGTCAAACCCCTTCCAGAGAGAAACTGCGAAACGGGTGTTTTTGCCTGCTCCTTCTGTGCTGAGCCCTGGGGAGATAGCTACAGCATGCTCATCAACAACTGTGTCTTTATATAATCCTGCGGGACTGGTGAACATAAACCCTGTTAGCTATCAGTGTTAGGTGATTTGGAGGCCTATTCCTCAGGTGGGAGTCTCAAAAATGGAGTGCGAGAAGTGTGATCCAAAGCCTTCACTCTACAGGGAGAAGCTGGGAGTTGGGGTTCCCTCCCAATTGTATGGCACTGTGCTGGGGGGTGGGGGTTGTGGAGAGAGTGTGTCTCGGCCTTTCCTGCCTGTCTTGATGTGGGTTTTTTTCAGCCACCACACGTGTAGGGGTCGGCTAGTCTCTGGGTTTCTCTCAAAGGAAGTTGCCCCGTGTGTAGCTTTACATTTGGTTCTTCTGTGGGAAGAGGGACATTCACCAGCTTGGTCTACAGTTCCCTGGAGTGCTTTTTTCAATCACTCCATGAACTTCTCTTCCTTACTATCTCCATCTCTCCTTCCTTCTTCCTCTAAAAAATTTTTTTAAAAAGAATTCAATTTAACTCCCCATTAGTCCCATGTATGCATCCATTCAACAATTATTAAGGATCTGATTTCTTAAAATTTGATTGCCATGTCCAAGTCACACTTGTGACTTCAAATGTCCTTAGGTGATTTCTCTACAATGACTTGTTTAAAAAGAGAGATTGTTTGGGCTACTGGTTACTTAGCCCTCAGCACACAGAGTCGTCTGTTTCTGTCTCTTCATCCTGGTGAACATGATCACGATACGGTCCCGGTTTCCACAGGAAAAGAAGGGAGGGGAACTAACAAGGCTGGGGTGTTGGACCTGGTAACCAGTCCAGAGCCCTTTCTTTTCTTTTCCTAATGACTTTTATATTTATTTCAGTTGTGCGGACAAGAGGGGTCATTATCCCAGTGAGTGTGTGGTGGAGCAGATCTTTGTCCTAGGCCTCAAGCAGCAGCCGTCTTCCGTGACCACCCACTCACCTGGTGAGGAAATGGCCCGATTTTTCTGTAAACATGGAAACGTCTGAGGTGAAGAGGTGATTAGCCCTGAAGCTGATACGCTGTGCTTAGCCAAGGGGGCTCTGCGCTTTCTGGTAGAGGCCAAATGCACTAGTGTGCAGGGAGCAAGGCTGTCCCGCTTCCCTTCATCGGCTGGTCTTTCTGCTCACTGTAAGCTGTTGATATTTTTCTGAAGGAAATTAACTTGGGCTTGAAATAATATTGTTGCTTCTCTGAATATTTTTTTAAACTGTAGATATCTGAAGCCCTACTCAAGTTTATGGAGCGTCTTAAATGGCATAGGATGAGATATATCATTTCTAACCTACTGAATTTCTTGGACAAATACCTTTGTTCCTTACAGTTTATTTTCAACCAACCTTGCATTCAAAACAATGGAGTGTATCATGTTTAAAAAATTCAAGGAATCCCATGGGTAACAGTGGTAGGTCAAATTCTCCTAAGTTGAGTATAAGGTTTTATGACAGAAACATTTCAAATACAAAGAAAAAGGGGTTTTTTTCTTAGGTATTCATCAAATTTTCCCTTTTGTTGTCTTGATATTTAGATGGTAAAGATCAGCCTGTGGCTTTTACATATTGTGCCAAAACAGCCACCCTGAGCCTGGACAAGCTGTCACTGAACGTTGGAACTGACTGGGAGGTCCACATTAAGTGACAAAGAAGTGCATCTGGTGACAAATGCGGAGAGCAGCCTGTACCCTTCAAACTTCCCCTTGGCCTTTTCTGGAGATTTGTGTCGCACACTTACTGGCTTCTCTGGCTCAAAATAATCTTTCACTAGTCATCAGTTTACTAACAAACAATAGATTTCAGATTTTACATTTTTAGATGTATTAGTAATACTCCTTGTGTCAAACTCCACCTGTTCTCCTCGTCCCAGGGAGCCCTGAGACATGTACAGAGTCTATGCACCTTCCATGGCTTCTCAGGCCCTGTGGTAAGCTCTGTGGCCTGCGGAGTGGCTTCCCTCGGAGCATGGCAGGATGGGTTTATTTCATGTGAGATGTGGGCCGGGCGCATCTAGTGCGGCCGGTCTGCGGAAGCTTGCCTCTGGCCGTGCAGCTGAGTCACCGTAGGCGCATCTCCCAGTGGACAGCAGCCTCGTACCCCTCACCATTACCCCCGCCTTAGATGTGGGCAGAACAACCCTTTCCTGCGTGCACTGCACACACTGCAGCCAAGCGGAGTCGCTCTCCCTAGAGGCTGACGCAGGAGTACAAAGGGTTCCTTTCTCACTCATGCCTTTTGGGCTCCAAAGTTCCAAATCAATCTTCTTAAAATTCTAATTTCTTAATTGTTTTTATTAAATACTTCTACCAAGCAAAGAATATTTGAAACATGATTGAGCTATAATTAATAATAATAAAATACATAGCATGTCCCCACCACTGAACCTCATAAATAGAACACGTGACTTCAACAAACTTGCTGTGGGCACAAAACAAGTATGACAAAAAACATGGCAACCAAAATGAATTATATTTAAATGCAACATCTTTAAAAAATCAAAATTAATGTAAAAACTCCACAATGAACAAGATATCAGAATTTTAAATACAGACAGGATCAGAATTACTGAGTTCTCCTTCTGCCTCTGGCTCCAGGATGGCTCACTGTGGGGCAGAGCAGTACAACATACCCGTTGCTCAGGGTGCCCCTGCTCTGGAGCCCCAGTGACTTCCTTCCGCCTGCCACAGCATCTGCAGGCAGCCTCATGTCCTCAGCGCTCTTCGGCACACACTTTCTTATCAGGCTTTTCCCACTCAGCAACTTGCCAACTGCTGCCTCTATGACTTCTGTTCCCTGGTCCCCAACCCCCACCCCTTTCCCTCCACCAAGGCACATCTGACCATCTGTCCAGACCCAATCAAATCTGACTTTTCCATTAAGCCTTTCCAACTACCTTAACACCCCCACTCATTCCCCTGTGCCCATGAGCAGTGATTAGCCCCTTCTCTGAAATCCTGCCCCAGTTATGTTCTTACTCAGCATTCTCAGGGATCATGCCTTAATTTAAGGTTTTAGGTTTGTCTGCCTTGTTCCCCTACTAGCCTGTATGTTCCTCAAGAGCATGTTATAATTATCTTATAGCTGCCAGAGTACCATTATACTTTGAGTAACTATTGACTATAATTGGTTAAGTTATGGATTTGATTAAAAAGTGAGAATTGAATATATTTGATTTACTTTTTTGACATAGGACTCTTTCCTCCAGAAGTAGTAAACATAGTGCATTTCCTCATGGACACATTTCATTGTATCAGTAGAGATTTGAGTTTTGCACCATATATAAGCTCTCATAGACATATGCAGACTTTTTGCTCCTATTTCTGTAAGTTTTGCAATTAAGGAGAAAGGAAGAAGCCTATATGAGTTGAAGTTGTATTTCCCAGCTTCAAATTTCCCTTGCCAGCCTACAGTAGGCTTAACCTGAAAACTATGTACTCTTACCTACTAAAAATGATGGTTTTTAATAGCACTTAAAGCTGAATAATTAAGACCTATATTCACGTCAAATTAATTGCATGTCTATTCTTCCATTTAAACTATTTTTGGAGGAAGCAATGAAGAACTAGTAGAGTAAGTTAGTGAAGAACTGTTCTGTCTTGACCCAGAACTATAGTGAAACATTTCACTGGAGACATTGAGTGGAGAGAAAGATAGTCTGGGTGTTTTTAATTGTTTTCTGCTCTTATTGCTTCTCACATTTTACCCACCTCCTATTTCTGAAGCTATAAACCAGAGAGCTGTGTGGGGCTGGCCTACAGATGTTCTGTTACCTTATACTTCTTGATGTGTTTCCTCAGGGAATTGGACTTTATGTAAGAAACTAGAACCATTTCAACAGAGCTTCAAACAAAGCTCTAAAATGAACACATGATGTATCTTTCCCTCAAGACTTAAATGCCAAGGAACGACTTGACAGATCAGTTTAAAAACAGAAACTGCTCTATAAAAATATGGGCAAAGGCAATTCACACACAAAAAACTGAAATAGATGACATATGCACGAAATACGCTCAGTCTCATTAATAATCAAATAAATGATTTTTTGCCTGATTGCCCAACATTAAAAGCAGTAAAAATGTTCAGTGCTGGCGCTGGTGTAGGGCAGAGGCATTCCTGTGAATCGCGGTGGAATCTGAAGTAAGTGTGATCTTTCAGGATGGCAATCTGGCAGTTGTGTCAAAAAGTTTAATTTGCATGCTCTAACCCAGTAATTCCACTTCTGATAAATCACTCAGAGCTACTTATTGCAATGTGGTTTATACTGTGAAAAACTAGAAATAAGCTAAATGTCCTTTACCAGAGGATTGGTTAAATATAGTCCTTTCCCACAGTAGAATATTGTGCAACCATTAGAATAACAACATATATATATAGAGAGAGAGGGAGATTAATGTTTTTTGATTAAATATTTACTGATTGATCTCCTTTAAGTAAATTTTTTTAAGATTGTATTTAATTTTAGAGAGAGGAACAGAGGGTAAAAGAGAGGGAGAGAAACATCAATGTGTGGTTGTCTCTCACGCACTCCCTACTGGGGGCCTGGCCTGAACCCAGGCATGTGCCCTGACTGGGAATCGAACCTGCAACTTTTTGGTTTGCAGGCTGGCACTCGATCCACTGAGCCACGTCAGCCAAGGTTCCTTTAAGTAAAACTTACAATGAACAAACCAAATTTGAGGGATGTGAAGTTTACAAAAACTGATCTGAGAAACTGTTCCAGACTAAACAGGGGCACTAAAGAGACACACCAACAGGCGTGTGATCCTGGGCTGGCTTCTGGACCTATAAAGGACACTATTGGGACAGCTCTCAAAAGTTGAATGGGATCTTTTGATGACATGCTAATTTTCTTAATTTGAAGGGTAGTACTATGATTATATAGAAGAATTCCCCTGTTTTTAGGGAAATACATACTGAAGTATTAAATGGTAATGGGCCATCATATTTCTAATTAACTCCTAAGTGGCTCAGAAGGAAATCTGTAAGGTAGACATAGAGACAAAGAGAGAAAATAGGCAAAATGTGTTAAAATGTTACAATTGAAGAATCTGGGAAAAGCATATACAGGAACCATCTATACTATATTTTCAACTTTCCTATAAGTTTTAAACTATTTCAAAACCAGAAGTTTTCAAAAAATGGTGCTGGGCCATTCTCTATAATATCTAGTAGTTTTAAAAAATTTGGATTGAGTTTGGAATTTGGGCTTCCGGCCAAGATGGAGGTGTAGGTAGATACATGTTGCTTCCTCATACAACCAAAAGAAGGACAATAACCAATTTCAAAACAAAAAACAACCAGAACAATCAGAAAGTCAAACTGTATGGAAGTCTGACAGCCAAGGAGTTAAAGAAGAAATATTCATCCAGACCAGTAGGAGGGGCAGAGACAGGCAGCCGGGGCAGAGAGGACACAGCAAGGCAGCAGCTGGAGGACTGGGTGGTAACACATTCACATGTGGATAAACCAGGAAGAACAACTGGGGATCGAGACAGACTATACAACCCAGGGTTCTGGTGCAGGGAAAAAGAGCCTCAAAACCTCTGGCTGTAAAAATCTGTGGGGGTTGTGGCCGTGGGAGAAACTGCCAGTCTCCCAGGAGAGTCCACTGGAGGGACCCACAGATCCTACAATGTAAACAAACCCACTCACCCAGGAATCAGCACCAGAAGGGCCTGATTTGCTTGTGGGTAGCAGGGGAAGTAACTAAAAGCAGGGCGAGATCCAAGCAAGTGTCATTGTTCCCTCTCTGACCCCTCCCCCACATACAGCGCCACAACGCAGTGAAGTGTGTTGCCCTGCCCTGGCCAATACCGAAGGCTCTGCCCCTTACAACATAACAGGTGCACTGAAACAAAGAAATATGGCCCAAATGAAAGTAAAGATCAAAACTCCAGAAAAACAATAAAGTGACAAGGAGCTAGCCAACCTATCAGATGCAGAGTTCAAAACACTGGTAATCAGGATGCTCACAAAAATGGTTGAGTATGGTCACAAAATAAAGGAAGAAGTGAAAGCTATATAAAGTGAAATAAAGGAAAATATACAAGGGACTAACAGTAAAGGGATGGAAACCAGGACTCAAATCAACAATTTAGAACAAAAGAAAGAATTAACCAACCAACTGGAACACAATGAAAAAACTTGAATTCAAAAAATGAGAGGATTAGGAGCTTCTGGGACAACTTTAAAAGTTCCAACCTCTGAATATAGGAGTGACAGAAGGAGAAGAGGAACAGCAAGAAATCGAAAACTTATTTGAACAAATAATGAGGAAAACTTCCCCAATCTGGTGCAAGAAATAGATATGCAAGTCCAGGAAGCTCAGAGAGTGACAAAGAAACTGGACCCAAGGAGGAACACACCAAGACACATCTTAATTAAGTTACCCAAGATTAAAGATAAGGAGAGAATTTTAAAAGCAGGAGAAAAGGGGACAGTTCCCTACAAAGGAGTTCCCATAAGACTCTCAGATGATTTCTTAAAAGAAACCTTACAGGCAAGAAGCCTGTAAGAAAGAAGCATGCAAGAAAGAAGTATTTGAAGTCATGAAGGCAAGGACCTTCATCCAAGATTGCTCTATCCAGCAAAGCTTTCATTTAGAATGGAAGGGCAGATCAAGTACTTCCCAGAAAAGGTCAAGTTAAAGGAGTTCATCATCACCAAGCCTTTATTATATGAAATGTTAAAGGGATTTATCTAAGAAAAAGAAGATAAAAAATATGAACAGTAAAATGACAACAAATGCATAGCTATCAACCACCGAACCTAAAAAAACAAAAACAAAAATGAACTAAGCAGATAACTAGAACAGGAACAGAATCACAGAAATGGAGATCACATGGAGGGTTATCAGTGGGGAGGAGGGCACAAAAGGGGGAAAGGTAAGGGAATAGGAAGTGTAATTGCTAGGTACAAAATAGACAAGGGGAGGTTAAGAATAGTATGGGAAATGGAGAAGCCATGGACAAAAATTAAGGGGGGTGGGGCAGAATGATGGAAGGAGGGGGATGCAGGGCAGAGGGGGATAAAGGGGAGAAATAAAATGGAACTGTAATAGCATAGTCAATAAAATAGACTTTTTAAAAAGTTTGGTTTAAGGTTTACAAGCTGTGGTATGTAAACAGGATGAAAAAATGGAGTTAATTATGAACTGCAGTACAAGAAAATTTCTGACAATGCAGACGGCTTCGTAATCTTCATCTGATCAGCTGCTCTTCACCTGAGAAATGCTGGGCCAAGCCAAATCCTCTACTTCAGGGAATACACATACCATCCCCTGAGCTCCAGGCCATCAGCTCCTGACCCTGCACAACAGAGGTCTTGTCTGACCACAGGAGCTGACCAGGGGGCCTTCAGGATGGCATTTACACTGGGAGATAGAATAGAATACATGTTTATGGCAGGCGTTTATTTAGGGCCGATACCCTGGAGAGTGGCCAGGGAAAGTCCTTTACACATTTGGAAGGCCAGTGTGATCACCTTCCTTTTTGCCCCAGATCTAAGTCATTCCGCAGATCAGATCCTGGCTCTGGAGTACCTGGGTGGTCAGTTCCTGGCAGCAGTGAAACCAGGATGTGGGTTCCAGTTAGACCAGGTACCAAGACATTGCCTGCCCAAGGAGACTGGTTTCATTTAAGTTTGACCCATAGGATTAATTATATTCTGGGGTACAGCTCACTGCAGAACTAAGTAAGCTCCATGGTCATAGTCTCATGCCTGGATCGGGCCATGCACCTAAATGCTCCCTAGAGCAGAAAGCACAGCTTGTCACCATAGCTTTGCTGTAAAGTTGTGCTGCGCCTTGTGTCCTGGTTAGCTAAAACTCACCAATGAGACCACTAAAGCTGTAGGAAAGACTGCAGTTCTAAAGTCTGGTCTGTGTGCAGAATTCCTTTACTTTTTCACATCCCTTTCAGTATCAGGGTATTATAATGATAGGCAGCAGAAACATAATCAAAACACGTAAATAGGGGGAGAGTGTGCAGGGTGGGAGGAGTAAAGAGGGGAAATGGGACAACTGTAATAGCATAATCAATAAAATATATTTTAAAAAAACACATAAATATCTGGAGCTTAATGGGTTTTAGCTCATATTTGGCCATCCTATCTAAAAGCTTTCTTAATAATGGAATTCCTGTGACAGTATCAGGCATTCCACTCGGCTTTTAAGATTTCCATCTACCAAATCCTTGGAATGTCCTGCACGATTCCAGCGGGGGCACTCTAGACTAAAATAATTTCTCAGCCCAGGGACTAGAAAGACAACAGCAGCTCCACTGGAAACAGAAAAACACATTAACCACAGACTAGGAGGCCATATACCTGGCATTCTAGGAGAAATAGAGGAGACACTGGCATCTGATATCAGATCTGCCCGTCCTGTGACCAGCCTTGCTAAAGACTAGAAGCACAGCAATGCCAGCCAGAACTAGGCAGCTGCTTCTTGACAGTTGTTTCCAGCGGGGCTGATGGTGTGAGATTCCTCTCCAATCAGAGATAGGGAAAGGGAAGCCCTGGCAATCTATATGCAAGGATCCAGAGATCATCTGTCCAATTCATGTTACTGGAGTCTTGGTCATGCATTTACTCCTTCACTGGAAAGCAGGAGACCTTGGGTATAGTTTGGTTCTGCAGTGAACGAGCCGAGTGGTCTTTGCCCGTCATTTAATCTCTCCAGGCCTTGGTTTCCTCATTTGTTAAACAAAAGAGATAATCTCCAAAACTCTGTGAGGTTTTCCAAGGCTTAACTGTAAAATACAGCTGATATCTCAAGTCTCCTCAGTCATAAAATGGAATTAATCAAACCTGCAGGGTTGCTGTACAAATTAAATATTTTCTATGTGTGTAGAGAGGAAAAAATAGTAACTTGACTTTGGAGAAACCTGATAGGCAGGCACCACCTTAGCCGAGGAACCGAGGCTGACATCACCTGTTATAAAAGACATCAATATCATGGACCTCTGGATATGTTTTAATGAGAAGAGCACATTACCCCTGTAATATTCTTCCCCCAAATCCATAGCCTCAGCCTGATCATGTGAAAACAGCAGACAAGTTTAACTCGGGGGACATTCTACAATATGACTTCAGAAGTGCCAAGGTCATGAGGGAGAAAGACTGTGGAACTGTCAGAGATCGAAGAACACTAAGGAGTTCTGACACATGCAGTTCAGGATCCTAATCTGGACCCTGCAACAGAAGGAAAAAAGTGGCATTAGTGGAAGCCTGAAGAAATCCAAATGTGTCTTATACTTTCATCAATAGAATTATGCCAACATGAATTTCTCAGTTCTGATCATTGCACCATGGTTATGTAAGGTGTAAACATTAGGGGAAGCTGGGTAAAGTGTATGAAGAAACTCTATACTACTTTTCAATATTTTCATAAGTCTAAAATTACTTTTAAATTAGAAATTTTTTAAACCATGTGATGTAGCTGGCTTATACTAGGTTCTTATTGAATGTTAGGTATTATTATAATCATAAGCAAATACATTGCTTCCAATAGTGTTGAATCAAAGCAGTATTTATTGGTGGAAAATACAGAGCCATTAATTGGCCTTTTTGTTGCCATAGATATCATTGTAGCCACAGATATTGCATAACCTTGACTAAAGTATTTTACAAAAACTAGTTCTTTGCCCTGGCTGGATAGCTCAGTTGGTTAGAGTGTTGTCCCAAAATGCCAAGGTTATGGGTTCAATCCCCAGTCAGGGCACATACAAGAGTCAACCAATGAATGCATAAATAAGTGGAACAACAGCCCTGGCTGGTGTGGCTCAGTGGATAGAGTGCTGGCCTAAGAACCGAGGAGTTGCCAGTTCAATTCCCAGTCAGGACACATGCCTGGGTTGTGGGCCAGGTCCCTAGTTGGGGGGGTACGTGAAAGGCAATCACACGTTGATGTTTCTCTCCCTCTCTCTCTCCCTCCTTTCCCCTCTCACTAAAAATAAATAAATAAAATCTAAAAAAGAAAAGTAAGTGGAACAACAAATCAACATTTATTGCTCCGCACACCATCTTCTCTCTAAAATCAATCAATAGATTTAAAAAAAATTTTTTTAACTAGTTCTTTATCCCGGAAGAAGCTTCTGGAAATTGAAACATGCAGCTGTTATATGCTCATTGTTTGCCCTTTGCTCATGGGCTCAGATTGGATTTTTCCCTGATAGCATGCATTTCTACAGCGGGGTAGCTGAATAAACTCTGAGTTTGGACCTGCTAATCTGAGAGGGGGTGAATTTATCCACAGCAACTGGTAGAGCAAAATAAATAGCACTCACCCTGTATGTTTGATATTCCCATCCTTCTATGATTAGAGATCCATTTCTGTCACATACTTGTCTTAGTTACTAACAGATGGAGCTGGCTTAGGCAGCTGAGAAAGGAAAGATCAACATGTGTGTGACCCGGAGGCAGCTCCTCCCCCAGGGGCGAATCAGCCAAGAAACTTTTATTGCATTGGCTAAGCAATAAGAAGTGTAAGAAATTTCTCCTCACATAGGAAAATTTCATTCAGCAGAAATACAACACATTTTTATTAAGAGCCTTCTATAGATGCTTAACTCACAGGACTTAGTCTTGCAGGCAAACAGGAAGCTCAGTAAATAGAAACAATAAAATGTGGGTCAGTGCTGGGAATTTCAAGGTGGAATGGACAGAGCTCTGAGCTGGGACTCAATCATATGAAAATGAGGAAGAAAATTCCTCCTCCCGTTTGCTTTTCATGCCATTGGTGAGCTTCAGGGTTGGAGACATTCTTTTTAGAGGCTTTTTTAGTGCAGGCAGGCAGGCAGGCCTCTGATTGGAGATGCCGTGACCACGTGATCCTGGGCAGATCACAGCTGTCCAGGGGCTGTGCACATGGAAGACGTTCATGCCACAGAGTGAGTGCTGATATTCTCCAACGAGTGACTGTCATTCAACCTGATCTAACCTCCTAGTAATAGGAAATTCAGGTCATCTCTAACAGCTGCGTTTATTGAGCGTTTAAGGCAATCCTGGCATTATTTTAAATGTTTTACAAAACTTAATTTTTACAACTGCATAGCAGAATGACTATCATTATACCCATTTTATAGGTGAGAAAACTGAGCCACAGGAAAAAAGAAAGAAGTCACTCACCGAAAGCTACATGGCAGAGCCAGTGAGCAGCAGGCCCAGACTCTGAAGTGAGGCAGTCAGCCTTCAGAGGCTGCCCTTCTCTCTGCCTCTCCACGAGCAGTGGTAAAAATCTTTGGGCCTTTCCTCAGAGGCCCAGGAGGACAGGCTGATGGCTCCTACACAGAGCAGCTCCAGACACAGGGCTCCTCAAAACTGCAACCGCAGGGGTCCCCAGCCTGGTAGTACTCCCTATCTCAGCTGTCACTTCCCTCTTCTCTCACAGCCCCTAACGGTGGCAGCAGGCAGGGCTGCAGTCTGGGACAAGCATCGACTCAGCCACACTTGGAATGTGGCCATTTCATTTCAGCTTGAGTCGCAGCTACTGTGGGTAGAAGAAAAGGTGGAGGGCAGGCGGGAACTTCCGCTCCCCAGCCCCACTGGGCTCCCACCCAAGAGCCCGGAAGCCAACTCCTTTGGAATGACATCCTGGGACTTGACCACCAACCTGGTTCAGTAGCCAATCCCAGCTCTGACTCAGATGACTAACGTGGTGTGCCTGGGGAATTGGTATTCAGGAGCACTTTTGTGACAGATTTGGTGCCAGTGTTTATTCTGGGGGGCGGGGAGACACGAGAGGTGGCCAGGTCAGGTGGGCCAGAAGAGACAACTGAGGACTCTGCTGAGCGGCATGTTCCTCTCAGACAGTTCCACTCCACGCTGACACCAGAACATTCTAGAAGAGATACCAAATCCACATTGAAAAGTTCTGATATCCTAGAGTTTTGGAAAGTAAAAATCATACTCTCAAAAATGCCTAGAATCCTCCTAGAACTCATTATCTCACCCTTTTTAGCTTTTTTCAATACTGTCTTGCTGTAATTTGGTGGCCACCGATCTGATACTCTGCATAACGGCCAGTTCAATAACACGTCAGCAGTTCTTTGCTAGTTTTCGCCGCTCAGCTTACTCAGATCTTTTCCTTTCATTCCCTGACACCAGCACTTAACGGCAACACATAAATGTCCCTAGCCAGGTCCTTCTTCTCTGAGCACGCAGTCGAGCCGCACGCTCGCCTCACTTTGCTGTCCTACTCATGATCTTTCATGTCTATTTTTAACTTTCCTGGCTCAAGCTTCCTCGGGCCACTGAAACACAACCCTCACTCTCTTTCTCTCCCTCTGGCATGCACGCTGCTGGTGGGAGCCCCCCCCAGGTAAAAACTGGGGCCTAAACCCTTTGGTGCTCCTTCCTCAGGGAAACGCATGGCTTCGGGATCACAGACCGGTTTTTAAGATGAACGAAAGCTGGACGACTTTCTGATGGGCTTTAAACTTTGAATTGGATGTGGACACTTTTCTCTCAGATGACAGAATCACTCCAACTTCCCCTTTGTGCTCGCTTCCTTTCCTTGAAGGTAGCTGTATCTTGTTTTCTTTGAAATCCTGTTCCTTCCACATTTGCCTGCCATGCCGACCGTCATTAGCCCATCTGTGGCCCCACAGACAGGGGCTGAGCCCAGGTCCCCAGGACCGATTCCCCCGCCGGCCCAGGGCAAGACCACCATGGCGGGGGGCGGCAACCCAAGTGGCATCTATTCAGCCATCATCAGCCGCAATTTTCCTATTATCGGCGTGAAAGAGAAGACATTTGAGCAGCTTCACAAGAAATGTCTAGAAAAGAAGGTTCTTTACGTGGATCCCGAGTTCCCACCGGATGAGACCTCTCTCTTTTATAGCCAGAAGTTCCCCATCCAGTTCATCTGGAAGAGACCTCCGGTGAGTAGCTTACTGGTTGCTGGTTGGGTTTTTTGCCTCAGAGAAGTCAGTCCTCCCACTCAGCACCTCCCCACAGCTCCACTGCGCGCAGGGCAGGGTGCAGGGGCAAGGGTCCTGGCAGCAGTTCCTCCCGGCTCTGTCCGCGGGCAGGGCAGGGCTGCCCCTCTCTCTCTCTCTCTCTTTCTCTCTCTCTCTCTCTCTCTCCCTCTATCTCTCTCTATCCTCAAACAACATTTTGCTTTTTATAAAAGTAATTGGAACTCAGTTTAATGCATCCTATAAAAGTAAATATTGCTTCCTTAGAACATATGCCAAACAGTCCAGATCTTGCCTCTCTGGCTAAATCTCTTGCATCTTTATAAGAACCCTTCAATTTCTTGGGCTACAGTCACGATGTTTTTCTTCAGTTTGCCTGTAGCCATGTCTTTCTGATCACAGAAGTCCTGGAGAGAGGACAGTGGCAGGCAAAGACTACTTTTTCTTGCATAAAAGGTTAGGATTAGAAGGAGAAACCCTCGCTATTGTTTTGTCCATTTACCTCGCCTCACCAATGAGGAAATAAAGGCTAGAGTGAAGTGCACAGCCAGTGAGCGCATGACAGCCCTTTCCCCTCTCTGCCGACTCTCCTGGCCTCTGGGTTTCATCCACCGGGATCTACCAGAAGGCAAACCATATTCCCCTGGCTCCCTTCTCTGATCATACCTTCTGTGTGACTCTTGTTCTTAATTCACGATATTTACTGGGCATTTACTAGAGCCAGTCACCGGGCCAGCAACCGGGTAGATGGCACTGAATAAGAAAGACAAAAACTCCTGCTCTCCCGGAGCGGAGCCTCCTGAGGGGATGACAGGCACTGACCACGACTGACTGTCGGGAGACAGTGTCCAGGGTGCTGTGGGCATAAGGCAGGCAGGGAGAGCTCCCCTGGTCCAGGGAGACAAACCCTCCCTGAGGAGATCACTTACTCTGAGGCCAAAGCTATTGATTAGTCTGATCAAGGTAAGCTGAGGCCCAATGCGATTCATTAGCCATGTTTTTCTGTTCAAACTGAGATGAAACACCCAACACCCTGGTGCTCACCCTCTGTGCTTCACAGGGCTCCTGTCCATTCCTGATGGCTGTGTGGTAAGGTCCATGACTGTCCCGAGGGCCCTTGGTTCAGAAGTGAGGACTTGAAGGAACTTTATTCTTTAACCCAGTTGCTGCCCTGCTGCTAGGGTACTGGGAGATGTCCCTCCCCCTGCTGCAATATCTTCAGTGACACCGGTCCACCCTCCCCCCATGCCTTCAGGATAAGTCCGAACCCCTTAGCTGAGATACAGGCCCTTCTCAAGCTTCCCTGCCAACCTGTGCATCCACCCTCACCCTCTCTGCCTGGACCCTGACATATTCAGCTGCTGTTCCCAAACCTGGAGGCCTTCGCTCATCCTGCCCATCTGGAATGCACTTACCTTCATCTCACTTGCTCCTCTTCACCCTCTGTCCAAAACCCTGTTCAGGTGTCACTTCTTTCGAGCTTTCTTACATCTGTTGCCCGTCTTCTGAGAGAGGGGACCATTCCTGTCACCTTTGGGTCCTCTTACCCAGCAAAGGGCCAGGCCCTCCATAGGTGCTCAGCTGCTGCTGGTGAAGGAAGCCCCGCCCACATCTGAAGGTGTCTACAACCAAGAGATAAGGACAGCCCTGCCTTCCACCGCTGGGAGTTCCTGAAAGCCTTTTCTAACACTACTGCCGAGAAAAAGCCAAGAAACATACAAATACTGTTTTTAGTAAAATTTAGTGATTAGTGAAATCACTGGTGGATTTTAGTTTGAAAAGCTAGGCTTACATATTAATTAAAATGTTTTAAGATTCGGTTATGCTCTAAGCCCTCGATCGGTCCTAAAACTTACACTGTCAGTATTGGTGTGACATGAGGGACAATAAAAGACCTGTCTGTCCCCAACTGTGCCCCCAACACCAACAAAATTCTGATTTTTCCACTGTTGCTAAAGGTCTAGATGGTAAAGCCCTCTCTTGGTTAAAATGCCCCTTTCCCCTGAGGTTAGTTTAAGATTGGGGGAACTGCCCTGGCCTGTGTGGCTCAATTGATTGGAGCATTATCTGGTAACCGAGAGGTCACAGGTTCGATTCCCTGTGGGTCGGGGCATATGCCTGGGTTGTGGGTCTGGTCCCTGGTGGTCTGGGCGCAGACGATTCCCAGTCCAGGCGCACAGGGGACAGCTAGTTGATGCTTCTGTCTCATATCGGTGCCCATCCTGTTTCTCTAAAAGCAATGGGGAAAAAGTATCCTCAGGTAAGGATTAAAAAAAAAGATTGGGGGAACACTGCCTACTGGGTTTATTAGCATAAATTAGGATACAGAATTAGAGATGGTCAGAGTCGGAATGAATCTTGGAGATGTGGTCCAGCCCCCTCACGTACAGGTGAAGTGATTAAGGTCCAGAAAGGGCAAATGACTTATCTGTAGTCACACAAGCTGACTGAAATTGAAAAACTGAAATGACTTCAGAATGTTCTGAAATGGAAAGCACTTTTGGAGACATAACTTTCCCATGTACTTCATAGATGCAGTGACCTTTGCCAGGCTTGAGCATCTGAGAAGCAGACTATGTCCTATGAGAGGCTCTTCCTGCTTTTACTACCTCTATGCAGCTGTGCTTGGCCCAGCTGGTCTAACCCGGCCCTTGGCCCTGCTCTTCTGCACAATGTGGGCCAAGGATTCCCTCTGCCAACACCTGGACCTAAGGAAACCTCCCTGAGAGACAAACTCCCCTTTATACTCCAAACAGTTGGCTTTATTCTCTGTGTTTCGCATACCTGGAAATCTCTTGAATGAGATTCTTTTTAAGAATAGAGTTTAGGTAAGTCTCCCAAGTTGCAATTCACCACAAACTGTATTTTACCAAGTCTAGAAGATTCTGGTGCCGTTACTTTCCTGATCTTACCAGAAGGTGTCCAAAGAAGGTCACGATCACCACCCAGCTGCCTGCAATTGAAGGAAGCTTTCTAACATAAAACTCATCACAATTTCAGAGATATTAAAATGTGGTGGGGGGTGGGGGTCAGAGCCGTAGAAAGGAAAAGACAAATAAGGACCCCTTCCCACTTAACTCAGTTCCGCTGTCCCCTTCCTGCTCCTCTTCCCAAGCCATTTCTTTCTCCCATGCTGCCTATCAGCACGATCCCACCATCCCTGCTGGGTTTTGCTGCTGCCTGTCTGACCCGGTGTCCTGCCCTTCCTGCGTCCTCAGCCTCCGTCCTGGCAGACCCAGCTTCTCCCTTCTCCTAAGACTGTTACACTAACAGGGAAATCATTTTATGCTTCAGGCGAGGTCTTGTTACTACTACAAAATTACCTTCGACTTTATGCACCCATCTCACCAAATGTGCTTACAAAATGCAAACCCTTAGCATGCAGGACTCTTCCTCTCCTCTCTGCAAGAGGAAAACTCATAAGCAAAAATAGGAAAGATACTTGAGGTTACAGAAAGGGTAATTTCTCTCTTGGACATGCTTGTTTTTATGGAAAAAAGGAAAAAAAAATGCCATTCACTTACAAGAGGAGGAGACCTGGAGACCAAAGAGGGGTGGGGACAACCACAGGCTGGAGGCCACACACCCCTGGTCTTCCCTCCCCACGACCAGACCCTCAAAAACATCTTTACAGAAGAAGAACCTGTGAAATGCCTGAGGCAAGTAACTTTTGGGTAAAGGATGGAAGTTAGTTCTTGATTTTTACAGACAGACCTGAGCCAGCACGCCCAGAAATCTGGAGGGAGTGAGGAGGCTCTACCTTCTCGGGGGCTATGAAGTGGGGGTGTGAGATCTTCAAGGAGGTGGGAGCCCCCAGCTAACACCTGGGAAGCATTCTGCCAAAGAGAAGCTGATGCTTGCTTTATCATTTTCATCCAACCTCCAAGTTTAAATAATCACCACCAGAACCTTTAAACATTTATTACATACCTCCAGAACACCAGGAATATAGGATGAAAACTGATATTAAAATCTCCTTATAAGTCATAAGATTGAAAATGGAAACTTCTTCTTTCAGCTATTCCAGGTAGATGGATCTCTTTTCTGATGTTAAGGTTTTGACGGGAAAACAGATGCCCCATCTCCTGCAGTAACCTGTAGTTAGTACCTTTCACAGTCTGAAAATTCATCCTTATGTCTAGCCAGAACTCTTCCAGCCACAGTTGTAGCACATCATCTCTAGCTCGGAACCAGAAGACAGGGTTAGAAATGCACGAGAAATAGAGGCTGGAGGCACCGGATGATCAATCCAAGTGCCTCTGTTTGATGCTGCACTTGCAGGCGGGCTGAGGCGGGATTGACTGCAGCAGCGGGGAAGGTGAGAGTGGGGTTTTTAAAAGAAAGAGCGAAGGGTTTGTGAGGGAATGGGGAGGGGTTCATCTCTTCTTCTCCTGGGCGCATGCCGCAGGGTTTCAGGCTGTGAGCCGGGACAATGGGTTAGGTAAAGGGTGGGGCTGTTCCCAGGTCAGTCTGACCACCCACCATTGAGGCTGGCACCAGGTGTCTATTGCGGAAGATGGGAAAGAGTTTAAGCCACGCAGGCTGTCAATTGAGGCGGGATAACTGAGTCATGGGCAGTCCCGCAGGTTGGAAAACTGGCCTGACTGGGTCATGAGCAGTCTGGCGGGCTGGGACCTGGCCTGACCCTTTCAGACAGTGAAATAGAGTCAGCTGATTTCCTCTATACAGTAATTCTCCCTATTTGTGAATAATGTCATTCTTCCTGTACTTGCTTCAGCTCAAATAGTCATAAAACTCCTCTAACTTTACCCCATAGGTATGATTCTTCCAAAGCTGGGGAGGTTGGTGCTATGATCCACACACGGTCCATCAATCCTCATTAGTCACGGACATTGTGAATTCCCCTCCTCCCCACAGTTTACTTGTAACCCTGCAGTCACTGTCTATGGCACTTCTGTGGTCATTAGTGGGCGTGTGGAGGGCAGAGAAAAATCTGAGTGTCCCTACATGCACTTCCCAACTGAGGTCGAACATAGCGACTCCACCTTCTTGCTTCGGTCCTTTTCAAGTCTATTTAGTGTCACATTTTCATGCTTATTGTTGATGATTTCTGTGTTTACAATGTCCCCCGAGCCTAGAGCTGAGGTGCTGTTTAGGGACCCTAAGTTCAGGAAGGCTGCACTGTGCCTGAGGGAGAACATATGGGTGTCAGGTGAGCTTCATGCCGGCGTGAGTTATCGTGCTGCTGGCCGTGAGTCCAGTGTTAAAAAAATCAATAATGTATATTAAATAAGGTGTGTCTATGCAAAGACACATAGAATAAGTTTGTATTTATCAGTTGATGAGAATGCTGTGATCAGAGAGACCCACAGGAATCTAACCCCGTGCTTCGTGTAGGAGCGATGGCACCACACTCACCAAGTCCGCGTTCCCCACGACTTTACAGAACATGGTTCCATAAATGATGAGGACCAGCTGCACTTCCTATATGCTCTGCATTCTTAAACACCACAACTCAAAATGATATTTTATTAAAAGTGTAATCAGTGTGAAACAAGGCAGCATATTTTCATCCTTTGCAGTCAAGACTCTTTGATATTCAAATTGTCCCCTCTGTAAAGAGTGGCAGCCTCTCCCCTCCACGCCTGTACACTGCCTGTATCATTTGCCATGACCCCATTGACCTTGATTATCTTCCTTATTTTCTGGCCAGGACAGAATGTCCCAGGCTCATTTTGTACAGTTCTTGCCCCAGACCTGGAATGAATCACTTCTTCAAGGAACCTGGTCCCTTTTAGTCTGAAGCGGTGTTAAAGAAAAGAGGTGAAATGGAGACGATAAGTGACCGCCAACCTCCTAGGACCCAGTGCTTGCCCGTTGCATCAGCACTCTTAAATTGGAAACTTCCTGATGACCGGTGGTGACACCACAGGTCTCTTGCTCTAATGACACCTCCCATGTGCCCCGTGGCCTCTATAATTAACAGTTCACCCTGTGCATCTTCCCAGTCGAGGGTTCACTTGACCTGCGTTACTCAGTTCTGACAAGAAGAAATCCTAGGTCAATGCAGAATAAAAGTTACTGCAGTGTGAGATGAGAGGAAGGGAACAGAAGTACAGAAACACGTAGGCTGTGAGCAGTGAGCCCTCTTGGTAGGGCACAGGGCTCAGTCGCTGTAGAACTGCTCCTCTCAGGGACAGCATTTGTCTCTCTAGTGAATCTGGCTCGGCAGGAGGTCTGCTTGTAATCTGTTTTAGAGTGTCATCTTCTGTGGGACCGTTTGGAGGAAGTGGGATCCCTGGGCGAGCCCAGGAAGAACAGGAGGCATTGTGCAGAGAGGTGAAGACAGCTGGATTGAGAAACGAACAGACCTGGTCTGAACCCTGGCTCTGTCACCAGCAAGTCACATAACTTTCTAAGTTTCACTTTTCTCTTCTATGATGGAATAACGATATTCTAATCTTATGTGCCAGCATCCATAAAGTCCTAGCAGGTGCCCAAGGTAAGGTAGCAGTTACTGTTAGGACAGGCAGCAAAGGACAGGAGTGAAACACAATGATGAAGCGCACAGGCTTTAAAGCCAGACAAGCTTGATTCAAACCCCAGCTCCACCTCTTAACAATGAAACCTCAGGCAAGTTACCGACCATTCCTGGGTCTCGGTTTCCTCATCTGTGAAAACAAAATAAAAGCTCCCACTCTCATGGGGTTGTTGTAAGGGTTGAAAGAGATACTGTAGATGACATGCTCAGTACAGCGAGTCAAAAAATAGCGATGACGGTAGTTGAAACACCAAATGAGGTGCCCCGTTGAGAGCCAGCCCTCCCTCTTTCTACTCAGCAGAGAATCATGACAGTGTCATCCAGGGTTGGATGGGGGTGGGGGACACAAGTATCAGTGAAAGTGACAATTCTACAAATAACTTTTAGGACTGCATTCCAAAGACAACAGCTCCTCCTGAGGGTCCTGATGTGGACAGAGCTCAGCCGTCATGGTGAACGTGCTGATGTAGCTCAGCAGTGCAGGGCTTCAGACGGGCCAGGCAGGAACAGAGGTAGCCGAGAAATGTAGGAGAAGGTGCATTTCCCTGATTATAAATAAGTCAGAGCTTCTTTTATGCATTTATATATTTCTTGACCATCTGTTATGTTGCTGTCCATGTTAATGTCTTTGGCTCACTCTTCTATTGAGCTGTGTGTCTTTTTCCACTTAAACTTTAGGCATTCTTTACATACCCTGATACTAATCACTTCTTGGTTAGATGTACTGTAAATATTTTCTCCTGCTTGGTGGCTTGCCTTTCACTCTCATAAGGGCATTTTTAATTTGAAAAATTCTTAATTAAAAGCTCTAAATCAATTCTTAATTTATTATTTTTTCTGTTACAGTTAATGCTTTATGTGTTCTATCAAAGTTTTTCTTAAATCAAAGTCATTCCTCTTTATTATTATTTAGAAACTTTATTTTTCTGCCTTTATACTTGTGTCTATAATCCACCTAGAAATAATTTTTGCATGTACTATAAAATAGGGATCACATTTCATTGGTTTTCATATGGATATTCAAACATCCTAGCACAATAAAAAACACAACCTTCCTCCCTGTGTTGCGATGCCACCTTTAAATGAAGCAGGTGTCTATCGGTGTGTGGCTCTGTCCCGCATTCTACTGTGTTCCGTTTGCATTTGTCTATTTCTGTGCCAGCGCAACGCCTTGTGCCAATAAATCTTGACATCCAGTAGAACAAGTCCTTCCGACTTGTTTTTCTCCTTCAATATTGTTTTAGCTGTATTCGACTCTTTGCCTTTCCATTTACATTTTAGAGTCATAGTGCCGAGTTCCCCAGACAATCCCGTGGGGATTTTCATTGAGATTGCCTTGAATGGATATGGAAGAAGGCACGCCTCCACAATATTGCATCTTCCTACCCATGAAGAAGGAACATCTCTCCCCTTAGCCAGGTCCCTTTTGTGTTTCTTTCAATCAAGTTTTTAAAAAAATTTTCACTGTAAAGGTCTTGAATATCCTTTGTCAGATTTAGTCCTAGACATCTTTTATTGTTGTTGTTGTTTTATAAATGGCATCTCTCTTTAAAATTGCACTTGATTTCTCAAGCATAAGCATTCATTTGACTCATGTATTATAAACTCTTAGTAATTCTAATAATTTGATTGCAGATCCCAAGTTATTGGTCTATAAACTCTGTTTCTATAATTAGGTGATCTGCCCAGTACATTATGCACAGCAGTATTCATCAGCCTAATTCTTATCTTATTGTACTACTTAAACACTCTTATATTACTGTACTAGTTAAATGCTGGTACATAATAGAATGTACTAGCATTCTGTTAATAATAAAGGAGCTAACAGGAATCTTTGGTTTCCAAATTTAAAGGGAATATTCTTAATGTTTAACTGTTGAATGGATTTACTGTAGATATACCTTTTATTAAGAAGTTCTCCTTCGCCCTGATTGGTGTGGCTCAATGGATTGAGTGCCAGCCTGTCAACCAGAGCATCGCTGGTTTGATTCCTATTCAGGGCACATGCCTGGGTTACAGGCCAGGTCCCCAGTAGGAGGCGTATGAGAAGCAACCACACATTGATGTTTCTCTCCTTCTCTTTCTCTCCCTCCCTTCCCCTAAAAATAAATAAATAAAATATTTTTTAAAAAAAGAAGTAGTTCCCCCTCTATTCCTGCTTTGCTAAGAATTTCTTTTAAAATCATAAACAATTGTTGAACTTTATCAAATACCTTTTCTGCATTACTTCAAAAAAATCATGTAATTTTCCCCCTTTAAACAGTTACATTAATAGAGTTTTCCAATGTTGACCCCCTTGCATTCTTATAATAAACCGCACTTAGAATGTATTATCTTTTTTACACATCACAAATTTTGTTTTGCAAATCTTTTATGTAAGTTTTTGCATATATGGTTAGTGAGATTGGCTTATTATTTTACTTTCTTGTGCTGTTCCGTTCTGTTATCCAGGCTACACTAGCCTCATAAAATGAGTGGGAATGTTCCTTCTTCTGTTCTATGAAATAGGTTGGGTAAAATGAAAACTACCTGTTCCTTAAATACGTGGTAGAGTTCTACCAGTGTTTTCTTAAAAGAAAAATTTTATTCACTGATGCAACCTCTTCAAAAACCAAGGAATCATTTGAAATGTTTTTTGATACAGTAGTAATATTTATTTTTCTCAGAATTTGTACTGACCCTTCCTTTATCTCTAAGAAAGCTTTTTCTTTTTTTTCTAAAGTCAGTCTTGTTGGATATTAATGTAGGTACACAGGCTTTGGGGGCAAGTTTTTGCTTTATTTTTTTTTTATTCTTTTACTTCCAACATTTTTATGCCCTGATGTCTTTGGCATGTTTATTAGAAACTATTTATAATTTTTTAAAGGCAATCTGAAAACCTTTGCCTTTTAACTGAAGACTTTAGTCTATTTACATTGATTATGAGCATTAACATATTTTGAATTTATTTCTACCATCTACCATAACCTTTCTGTTTGTTTTGCTTTTTAAAATGTTCCTTTTTTAAAAAATTTCCATTTAAAAAATTTATTAAAAGTGTTTTCTCTCATTTTTTTCCTTCCTATTATTTTAGAAGTTATTGAATATTTGTTTTTTCAGTAGTTGCCCTAAATTGTTAGCATACTATTATCTTCATACAGCCTGAAGTAGTAAACAGTTTTCTTTATAAACAGCATGAAAACCACACAGCACTTTAACCCTAAGCACTCCTCTCCTAACTAACGTGCCATTGTTTTTCCAGAACTTTATCTCTATCTTCACTTTTCAGCCTCAAAAATTAGAAAATAATATAATGTTTAACTTAGTCAATATTTACTTAGATATACATGTGTTTACCATTTTTTTTGGTTACTGTTTCTTCCAGAGTTTTCAACTTTTCCTTCTAGAATAATTTTACTTTTTCGTAAAGTACATTGTTTAGAGGTTCCTTTAGTGGGGGTCTGTTTGTAGTACACATTCCCAATTTCTATTTGTATGAAATTTGCTCCCACTTTCGAAATGGTTTTCCTGAGTAGTCAGCCCTAGGCTGATTCCAGTGCTGTCTCCTACTTTACACTGGGGTTGAAGTCAGCAGTCAGTCTTCACAGCTGCCGGCCCTCAGCAGGCCGTATGCCTTTTCCCTCTGCTTTTACGATCTTCTGCCTGTTGTGTTCTGCGATATCACTCTGCTGTCTCTACACACACAGTGCTTCATACTCTTACCACTTAGGCCTCATTCGGGTTCCTGATTCTGAGAGTTGAACTCATTGAACAATTGTAGCAAATCTCTTCAATATTAATTCTCCTTGTATTTTCTATTATCTTCTCGTAGAACTCCAATTAGATATGTGCTGGATTTGCCTTGCTTTTATCCCACTCATAGCTTCATTTCTTCTCTTCCTTTTTATTTCCTTTTTTAAAATTTCTCATCTCCTTGATCCTCTGTGAGGTATTCCAAGTGACTTCTTCTGATCTAGCTTCCAGTTCACTAATTCTCACTACAACATTGCCTAATCCAATTATTGAATTATTAAAGTTTAATATGTAAACCTTAATCAATTTCTGGTTCAAAAATAAAAGCAGCTATAAAAGACATTTGGGGAACAAATTAAGAAATTAGCATATGGATTTGGATCTTGGATAACATTAGAGGACAATAGTTAACTTTCTTAGTGATGATGGCATATGGTCAGTTGCAGAGCATTCATGTCCTTAGGAGGTACCTGCTGTACCCTAAGTCAACTCCAAGTATTAAGGTGTGAGGTGTGATAATACCTACAACAGTCTTTCAAATAGTTTAGCAAAAAAAATAAAATCTGTATATATATATATATAGATAGATAGGTAAAGGAAAGATGGAAGAACGTTAACAGTTGTTGAATCTAGATGTAGGCTATATGGGGGCCTGTTCTTTAAGCTGTTTTGTAAGTTTGAAAATTTTCATAACAAAAAGCTAGAAGACTAATAGCTGAAATTTAAAATTTAAATAGTAGGGTTAAATATAAAATCAAAGAAATCTAGAATATAGAAGAGAAAATATAGGAAAATACAATAAAATTAGAGGAAGTTTAACATCTAATATTTAGGGGTTCCAAAAAAATTGAAAGGGAAAGAAATATCAAAGACAATATAAGAATATCCCAGAAAGAAGGACAAAGGTTTCTACATTAAAAGGAGTCACTGAGTGCTCAACACAAAGAATTTTAAAATAAACTAACTCCAAGGCACATAAATGTGGCTTTGGAATTGGGGAGGGAGGGTGGAAACCCTAAAAACTTTCAGAGGGACAAGACAGGGCACACACAAAGGAATGTCCATCAAAATCGCACCCTATTTCTCAACAACACCAGATACTGGGAGCAATGAAGCAATGCCTTACAGATTCTGAAGGAAACTGGGTTTTAACCTAAAATACCTAGCCAAATTCTCAACCAAGTGCGAAGGCAGACTAGACAGGGAGTTAGAGAGACAAGGACTTAGCTGGTTTACCTCCCATGCACCCATTCTTAGGAAGGTGCCAGTTGTGTGCCAGTAAAATCAAGGAGTAAACCAAACATGAGTTAGAATCCTAGAAATGAAATTCCACCCAGGTGCAGGGCACGGTCAGGGCCAGGCCCCCGCTCCAGGCCTGGAGGGGAACCAGAAGGGGCTACAAGGAAGGCCTTGGTGGGGGAACAGTGGAACTGCTAAGTTACCTGATAAGTTTAAGTTTTTGGAAAAGCTATTGCTGTGGAAAAGCATTGATAGATACATAGAAAAATAAGAGAATTATGAAGAATATGAGAAAGGATACATTTATACAGAAAGAAAATGTAGCACAGGATACCACCTAGCTAAGAACTGAATGATATTTTCCTACTCATACTAAAAAAGTATATTATTGTGTTTAAAAATATAGCAGTAATACCAGAAGAATGAGCTAAAAGAATTGAAAGTGGCCATCTCTGAGGAGAGGGATTCACAGGGCAAGAAACTGCTATTCTTCTATGTATTTTTTATTTTTAAAAACTTTGTTCATGTATAAACGGAACAAAAATAGTGCTGTTTCTTAAAAGAACTGACCTCAAAAATTATTTTGAGCTATCATGGTAACCTGTGATGCTAAAGACAGGGTTTCCGGCTCCAGCAGACATAAGAGTGGGCTTATTTAAATTGTGAAGTCCCGGACTCCTACCAAGAATATTTGAATCCTTAGGTCTGGGAGCAGCCCTGGGAGTCTGCACTTTAAACTGATGTCCCAGGTGATTCTGAAGTTGGTCGTCCAACAACCACACTTGCAGAAGCACAGAGTACACGAAGGCCGACAGGAGCCCACGGGTGGAGAGGGAGACTGCCTCCTCCCAGTGGGCGGGCTGCCAGCACCGAGGTTCCACCTGCCCCAGCTTCCTGCTCTCACACCAGAGTGCCCATTTATGCCCAGTGAAACTTCAAAAAAGCTGAGCTTTCTTGTGAATATAATTTGGACACACATTTACCCTTCTTCCCCACCCATCACATTCTCTGCCTCATAAGCCCGGAATTTGCAACTGTGGTTGTCTGTTCACTGTCACTGGGTCCCACTCTGATGGAGACTTTCATCTGAGGTTGAGTCACCTACCCTCTGGGTCCCTCTAACAGCTTAGAGTCCCTAAATGGCTAGTCAAGGCCACTGGGGTGATGGGTCAGGGTCATCAGGAGAATGAAGGCTTCATTAACCGCAGACAAAGGCTTGGAGCAGATTCCTTCTATGCATTCAGCAGCCTGTATAGGATTAGTGTATACAGCATGTTTCGAAGGCCCCATGCTACATCCCATCGGCCACCAGTGTCAAAGGCATGAATGACTTTTGCTGAGGCAGGGCAAGCCTCTCTGTAATTACGTTTTTGCTTTTTAAAGAAAGAATCCCAGCAAGGCTGACGGTATCCTAAAGGTCTACAGACCACTGTGGCCTGTCCTGGGGCTGTGCTTGGCCCTTCACTACCCTCTCTGACTCCCTCTCGACTGGCACGGTGTTGCCCCTTGACCGTGGTCTCAGGGGCCTCCAGACAAAGCTGCTGACTCTGACCACAGCCTCTCTCTGGGCTGCGTTCATTTGCATCGCGTTGCTGAGGGTGGAGGAGCTATATAGGCTCCGACCCATTCACCGGGGATTAGGCCTGGACTGGGGATGCAGTGGGACAGACATCACAGTAAAGGCCCAGCTCCACTTCCTGAGTGGTCACCATGCCCTACATGCTGCCAGGATTCTTCTGTGACCGTGTGATTCACGAGAGGGACAGGAGAAACGGGGAGGGCACTGTCACACAGCCCCTCAAGTTTGAGGGGCAGGATTTTGTTGTTCTCAAGCAACAGTGCCTGGCTCAGAAGTGCCTCTTTGAAGACCGTGTGTTCCCAGCTGGTGTGCAGGCCCTGGGCTCCCATGAGCTGAGCCAGAAAACCAAGATGAAGGCTATCACGTGGAAAAGGCCAAAGGTAGGGATGGGAGATGTGAGGCTTCACAAGACAGCCCCTGGGGACACAAGGTCATGTGCTCCCGAGCCTGGGGCCATGGATCCCCACTCTGAGCAGGTGGCTTATCAAGGTTCTCCTACCCAAGTGCCCTCAGAATGCTTCCTGCTTCCTCCTGAAACTGATGTTATTTTCTATTCTTGAACTAGAAATGATCATAATATTTTTTAGGTCCCTGAGACTAAATATTTTCAAGAGAGCTAATGCACTGGCTTAAATTTATAGTAAAGTAGTAAACACAATTGATTATCATGTCTCTTCCTGAGAGCAAGTATCCTCCCGGAAAGTGGGGTTAAGTATATACTAAGGCTCACAGTTTCAAGGAGATTTCTGTGGAAGATAGTGAACACTTAAGAAACAGGAGGCTGCAGGAGGCTGGAGACTTGCCTTTTTCAACCTTTCACAAAAGGCTGGATCATTAGCAATGTGTCACTGCTGTTCAAACAGAAAGGTCCATGCTATGCTGGCCAGCCAGACTCCTTACAGGGCAAAACAATTTGCCCAAGGATACTTTACTGTGTAACTGAGGAGCCCATTGGTTCCAGCTGAATGGATCCAAGTACCTGGGGATGTACAGGACCAGGGCCTCTCCCTGCACGGAGGCACTTACAACCCCAAAAAGGTTCACTGCATTCAGAGCAGGCACGGAACTGTCTAAACCAGTGGGCTCCAAGGTGGGTGGGGTGTATGCATCCCGCTGGGTCTGCAAGCTGATGAGCTGGAGCAGATGGAAAAGTATTTGAACCAGTTGTGTTTTAAATAAACTTTCAATTTTAGAATGGTTTTAGATTTAGAGAAAACTGGTGAAGTTAGTACAGAGAGTTCCTATATACCTTGCATCCATTTTTTCCTATTATTAATATTTTAATTACTCTTGTACATTTGTTACAATGAACTAATAAAAACTGATACATTATTCTTACCTGACGTCCATACTTTATTTAGTTTCCCTTATTTTTACTTAATACCCCTTTTCTGTTCCATGATTCCATCTAAGATATGACACTGCATTTAGTAGTAACGTCTCCTTAGCCTCCTCTTGGTTGTGACAGTTTCCCAGACTTTCCTTGGTTTTGATGATCTTGACAGTTTTGAGTACTGGTCAGGTATTTTGTATAATAGAATTCCTCAGTTGGGATGTTTCTGCTGGTTTTCTCCTGGTCAGGCTGGGCTGACGGGTGTGGGGGAAGAAGACCACAGAGGTAAAGTGCCATTTGCATCCCGTTGTGTAGACAGTCAACCTGCCTGTCACTGTTGACCTTGATGACTGGCTGAAGCAATGTTTATCATTTTTCTCTGCTATGAAGTTATATTTTCTTCCTCCCCATGCTGTACTCTTGGGAAGGATGTCACAGAGCCCACATGTAAGAAGGGGGAGTTATGTTCTACCTCCCTTCGTCTACATGAAGTATTGAGAATTCTGCATGGAACTTTGTGTGGTCGCTGCATTTATTTATTTATTCAATCACTTATTTCATTGTGGACTCATGAATATTTATTATTTGGTGTTATAATCAAGTATTACTTTATTTCTTGCTCTGATTGTTTCAGCTTTAACCATTGGAAGCTCTTTTGGTTGACTTCTGTCCCCTCGACATACCCTTACTGTAGTGAGGTTTCTCTGCTCTGAGTGCTCTCTTACTTTCTGATGCTATAAGATGCTCCAGGCTCATTTCATGTGTTTCCTGCCACAGTCCTAGAATCAACCATTTCCCCAAGGAGCCCTGATACCTGTTATTGGAAAATAGTTATTAGAAACCAAGATCAGAGTGGTAGGTGTGCTCATCACTTCTGGGGTGTCATTGCCATTGCCCATCTCAGCTGATAAAGGAATTTCTTGATACTTCTTTGATCCATGTGTCATTTAGAAGTATGTTGTTTAATTTCTAAATAGTTTGAGATTTTCCAATTATCTTATTGATTTCTAGTTTTATTCCACTAGAATAAAATATACTTAGTGGTCTTAAAATATACTTAGTATGATTCCTGTTCTTCAGATTTGTTGAGGTTTGTTTCATGGCCCAGAATGTGGTCTATTGTTGCATGCAATATTGAGAAGAATGTGCATTCTGCTACCGTTGAATGGAGCTTTCAATAACTGTCAATCAGATCAAGTTGATTGACAGAGCCGCTCAGGTCAGCTATATTCTTCCTGACTTTCTGCCTGTTTAATCTATAATTACTGAGGGAAGGGTGATAAAGTCTCCAACCACAATACTAGATTCATACATTTCTCCTTTCAGAAATGTCACTTTCTGCCTCATGTCCTTCAATACTCTGCTGTTAGGTGCACCCACATTTGGGGCTGTATGTTTTCTTAGAGAAATGATTCCTTTGTTATTATGTAGTGCATCTCTTTATCTCTGATCATTTTCCTTGTTATGAAATCTGCTTTGTCTGAAATTAATATTCCAGCTTTCTTTTGATTAGTGATAGCATAGTATATCTTTCTCTAGCTATCTGCATCTTTGCATTTAAAGTGAGTTTTTTATAGACAACATATAGTTGGACTTTTTAAAAATTCATCCTCACAATATTTATCTTTTAATTGATGTATTTAGATGTTAACATTTAAGTGATTATCATACAAGTGGATGAGTATCTACCATGTTGGTAACTGCTTTCTATTTGTTACAGTTGTTCTGTTTCCTTCCTTTCCTTCCTTCTCTGGTTTTGACTGAGTATTGTATATAATTCCACTTTATCTCCTCTCTTAAGTATATTACAATGCTTCTTTTTTTAAAATGTTAATGGTCAGAGTCTCCAATGCACACTTAAAACTAATCTCATTCCACCTTCAAATAACACTACACCATTATATATATGTAGTCTAATACCTTATAATAGAAAATTCCCATTTTACCCTTCTTTCCTTTATACTATTACTGTCATTAATTTTACTAATCCATATGCTATAATTACTCAATTCACTGCTATTATTATTACTTTAAACAAAGTTATCTTTAGATTAAGAATAAGAAAAACAAAAGTTTTATTTTACCTGAATTTTTTCCTTCTCTGATTCTCTTCCTTTATGTAGATCCAGGTTTCTGACCTATGTCATTTTCTTTCTCCCCGAAGAACTTCTTAAACATTTCTTGCAAGGCAAGTCTGCTGGCAATGAATTGCCACTGACTTTATTTGTCTGGGAGTCTATTCTCCTTGGTTTTGAATGATAATCACTCTGCATTCGGAGTTCTAGGTTGGTAAGTTTTTCTTTTTTTTTCTAAAAGGTTTTATTTATATATTTTTAGAGAGAAGGGAGGGAGTGAGTAAGAGAGGGAAGAAACATAAATGTGTAGTTGCCTCTCACGTGGCCCCCACTGGGGACCTGGCCTGCAACCCAGGCATGTGCCCTGACTGGGAATCGAACCAGTGACCCTTTGGTTTGCAGTCCATGCTCAACCCACTGAGCTACACCAGCCAGGGCTGTTTTTCACCAATTTAAATATGTCAATCCAAACGTCCTTGCTTGTATAGTTTCTGAATTCAAGTCTGCTGTAATTTTTATCTTTGTTTCTCAAAAGGAAAGGTTTTTATTTTCCCCTCTTGGCTTTTTTAAAGATTTTTTCTTTGTATCTGATTATATGAAGTTTGAATATGATATGCCTAAGTGTAGTTTTGTTTTGTTTTGTTTTACTGGTATTTACTCTGCTCAATGCTTTGTCATGGATCTGTGGTTTGGTAACTATCATTAATTTTGGAAAGTTCTTGACCAGAAGTCTGCTACATATATCTATTCTAGTCTAGCCTTTTAAATGTATGTTTTTGTTTATTTTATAATGTACATTATATGTTAGGACAATATACATTAATGTAACTTAAAAGTTATAAGAATACTTACCCAGGGTTGCACGTTCAAAATATTTTAATGATGCCCTGGCTGGCATGGCTCAGTTGAAGTGTTGTCCCTTGGACAGAAAGGTTGTGGGTTCAATTTCTGGTCAGTGCACATACCTGGGTTATGGGTTCGATCCCTAATTGGGGCACATATGAGAGGCAACCAACTGATGTTTCTTTCTTACATCGATGTTTCTCTCCCTCTCTCTTCCTCCCTTCCCCTCTGTCTCTAAAATTAAACTATTTTAATGATGGAGGTATTAAAAAAAAAGTTTGCCCTGGTCAGGTGGCTCAGTTGATAGGAGCATCATCTCCTTTCCGCCCCCCTTCATTTCTTGTTCTCTTTCTTCTCCTTCTGCCACTGCCATAATACAAATATTGATACACCTGAAGTTGTCCCAGAGGCTCCTTACACCATCCTCATTTTTTTAGATTGTTTTTTCTTCTTGCTGCTCTGATTAGTTGTTTTTTGCTTCCTTATATTACAAATTGTTAATTTGATTCTCAGCTTCATCTACCCTACTGTTGATTCCCCATAAATTGTTCTTTACTTCAATTAGTGTATCCTTCATTTCTGATTGGATTTTTTTTTTTTTTGTGCTGCTGAGGTCCTCACTAAGTTCATTGAGCATCCTTATAACCAGTGTTTTGCACTCTGCATCTGGTAGTTTGCTTGTGTCCATTTTGTTTAGTTCTTTTTCTGGAGTTTCGTTCTTTTCTTTCATTTGGGCCATGTTTCCTTGTCTCCTCATTTTGGCAGCCTCCCTGTGTTTGTTTCTGTGTAGTGGGTAGAGCTGCTACGTCTTCCAGGCTTGGTAGAGTGGACTAATGCAGTAAATGTCCTACAGTGTCCAGTGGCACAGCCTTCCCCTATTACCCAGCTGGGTGCGGAAGGTTTGCCCACCATGTGGGCTGTGTACATTCTCCTGTTGTAGTTGAGGCTTGATTGCTGTTGTCATGTACAAGGTCAGCCACCACCTGTGTCTGTCCAGTGTCACACAGCATAAGCTACAAAGCAATCAGTAGATGGCTGCTACTTGTGCTGGTCCTGGAGGTGTTCAGGCAAGGCCAAGCTGTGAAGTCAAGCCAGCTGTTGCCAGTGCCAGGCCTGGGGCAACATAGCATGAGGTATGGGGATTGCTGCAGCCAGATGCTGCTTGTTTGAGAAAATTTAGGAAAATCTGAAGCAGTGACCAAGAATAGCCACTCATATATAAAAACCACTGGAAATAGATTGGGTGGGCCCGAAATTTGGGTGGGTTGGGCCTCAGGGAATCATCAGGTGGGGCAGACAGTGTGAGGCAGGTTGATGGAGCCTCAGATATGGTGCCCACCTGCTGGCTCTGTGGGGGGAGGACTCAGAAAAGGAACAATGGCCACCAACAGCACCCCTGTCTGGGAGAAAGCTGCTGCCCAGACCTCACCCTGAGGCTAAACAACTCATCTCCTCCTTGTATGTCTCTGATGCCCTCCAGTCTGCTGCCCCCATTCTGGAGCCCACAGGGAGTAAGTCCAAGTAAGTCTGTGCATGGGCCCTTTAAGAGGAAATTCCTAGGACTCCAGAAGTTTCTGTTTTCCATATCTTCAATCCCCACTGGTTTTTACAGCCAGAACTTATGGAGACTTATCTTCCTTGGTACTGGACTCTTGGGCTGTGGGGCCTGGCATGGGGCTGGGACCCCTCGCTCCTGAGATATCCCTCCCGATTTTTATCCACCACGCATGGGTGTGAGACAAACCCATTCAGCATCTTTGCCCCTCCTACCATCTCGGTGTGGCTTCTTCTTTAATTCCATAGCTGTAGGACTTCCAGTCAGCTCAGTTTCTGACAGTTCTGAATGATGGTTGTACTATAGTTTAGCTGTAATTTTGATGTAGTTGTACGAAGAGGTGAGCCGTGTTTACCCATGCTGCCTTCCTGATGGGAAGTTCACAAGATTGTTATTGCTTCTTGTTTTTGATTTTGTATTTGTTTTTTTTTAGTGAAGAGAGATAGGAAACGTTTTTTAAAGAGACAAAAATCAATCTACATTTTACATTCATTTCAACTTAACACTTCAGGGTTGTTACTTAAATTATTCAATTTTATAATCTTACATACTTTTTATAGTAAAAACAAGGTTGGTTCCTAATGACATTAACATAAGTTCTTATTTACTTTATCCTATAGTATACATATCAAAGTTTTGAAATAAGAACATATTATTATTATTTCATTTTTCTTTTTTCTTAAGTTCTGAATGAAAAAAAATTTAATTATTTTATTGTTGTTCAATTACAATTATCTGCATTTTCCTCCTACCACTCCCCCCCACCCCAGCCATCCCCACCTCCCTCCCTTGCTTCCACCCCTGCCTTGGTTTCATCCATCTGTCCTTTATAGTAGTTCCTTTCCCCCCATTATCTCCTCCCACGCACCCTCTGGTTACTGTCAGATTGTTATTCATTTCTATGTGTCTGGTTATATTTTGCTTGCTTGTTTGCTTTGTTGATTATGTTCCAGTTAAAGGTGAGATCATATGGTATTTGTTCCTTACTGCCTGGCTTATATCACTTAGCATAATGCTCTCCAGTTCCATCCATGCTGTTGCAAAGGGTTTTATTATTATTTCTTATGGTTTATATTATTATGGTTTTGGTTTTTTACCTGAGGATATAACCCAAAAGTGGTAAACAGCCAAAATGTTACATTTTAAGTCCCTTGGGCTCACTGTTTTTATGGGTGTGGTCATGTCATCAGCTCGGTGTGCGGTTGGGTTCTTCTTCAAACTGCTTTCAGCTGTTACAGACTACTTTTTAAAATGATCTTTTCTTGACTTTTGGCTTTTAATTCTGTAAAAATTTACATGATTCAGAAGTCAAACTATGTTCAAACAGTTATATTCAGAGTTTTACTTCCACCTGTATTCCCATTATTTTCTTCCCTTCCTCCCCCCTCTACGTAACCTTTAAAAAAATTATTGGTCTTGGTTTATCCTTCCATTGCATTAAGAGTTTTAGCTGGGAGGGGTGTGTGGCATAGTCTAAGCAAGATTTTCCTTCTAGTAGGAGGGACAGCTCCGTGAGAGGAGGGAGCCTCAGCTCGCTGGGTATATTGGGTTGTTTTGATGGGCCCAGGGACAGGGAAGGTGGGGGACAGCAAAGAGGGAGAGAGAGGGCTGTGTGGCAGGGAGTGCAAGCTTCTTAGAGCTGCAAAGAATGGTGTTAAAGTCAGTAACAGAATCTACAAATGATTTCAAATTTAAAAAGTTAAAAAGCAAAACATAAGACACATCCAAACACAAACAAAAGCATCCTCCGTTGCCCTCTGTGGGGCCGCACACAACTGCTGGGCCAGAGGCACCACGCTGAGCTAGTTTAAGTGAAGCAGTGCTCCCTCCAAGAGAAGGGGAGGCCTGCAGGGCACACGCCGAATCCACTCCCTGCTCTCCCAGGCTCTCCAGCTCCGTGGGCCCTGGGACGCACTCTGACTCTAAATATCTGCTGCCACATCTTGGAAGACAGATGCTGCTTTTCCCTCCTTGATCTCTTTCCCTGTCATAAGAAAAGACAAAAACAAAAGTCGTGCTTCCTGTTGTCCCTTTGCCAAAGCTGTGACAGTAAAGACGCTGTCCTCTGGGGTTGCATCCTTAGTAAGGCAGCATGGCAGTGTGAGGGAGCAGTGTGGAACAACGGGGAAAGGAGCCATACTATTGGCTTCTACCTCTTACTGGCTGTGTGTCCTTGGGCAAGTTTCTTAACATCTCTGAGCCTTGGTTTCCTTGCCTGAAAAATAAGAATGATAGTATCCAATTCACAGGATGTTTTTGGAGGCTTAAATGAGCGGTGTGTGTAATACTCCCGATACATGATACGTATCGGACCTCAGTAAGTAATAGCTACAACTGCTGTTATTCTTTCCTTTTTGTTTCGCAGGAAATTTGCGAGAATCCCCGATTTATCATTGGTGGGGCCAACAGAACTGACATCTGTCAAGGAGATTTAGGTAGGAACGATCCTTGGGTCACATCAAGCTGAACAATCATGGGGTGGTTAAAAGGTGCCATCCCTTTACAGGAAGTAAAGGGACAATAATCTGTTTTTGTTTTTAATGAATTTTTGGGAGGAGGTTTTTATAATATTGCCTTATGTGCTAGTGATTACTTTGTTTACTTTCTGTTCCTCCCACATTTGTCATTAGTTCATTTGCCATGTGTCACAAGAGGTAGTCCTCATTGTGCAGCTGCCCCTCCGGAGTCTCAAGAGCAGTCCACACCCCACTCAGCCAGACAAACGCCCTGCTTCTGACTGTCCCCATCCTCGTTACAGACAGCTCTGAACCCGTGCACCAAGCATGTTCCTTCAGCATGTAGAATCTACCTGTATGCACTATCTTCCACAAAATGCATTACCAAAAAGAGTGTCTGTAACTCAAACTCCTGTTTAAATTGCCCCAGAATAATAACTCCATATTAGAAGAGTCTTTCCATAGAGATGACACTTGCTTTGTGGATAAGCATCCAGTTGTCTGTCTGTTTGGCTAGCCAGCCTGGCTGTCCTATCGGACTGTCCTCTCTCTCTGCCTCTTGTTCAGGACATACCTACCGCCTTTGCTCTCTCTCTCTCTCTCTCTCTCTCTCTCTCTCTCTCTCTCTCTCTCTCTCTCTCTCACACACACACACACACACACACACACACACACACAGAGCAAAGTGTCACCTCCCACTACATACAGGACTCTGCCAGGAAGGAAGTTTAGGAGTAAGAAAATGTCCCCGTCCCCCATTACCAGCAATGTTTTAGCGCCCCCTGTAGACTGGTTCAAGAGCAGTTTCCAGACTCCTTACATTACAAACCGGCTTGGCTGAGGACTCTGGTGCCCCGTCTCCGCTGGGGTCAGAAGCGGAGATGGACTCACCTTGCAGATACAGGGCAGGGCGGATTTCCCACAGGTGTTGGAAATAATCATGACTCTGTCTCCACTGAGACCCAAGAAGAAAGTGGGTTTATATTGCAATTCCTGGAGGAATTGCCAACAGCCTCCAGGAAAACCACTCAGGAAGGCGTGAGTGACCCTGCTGAGCGAATGGCATTGCCAGGGGACCGCTGTCAGACCCCTCCCCTGGTCGACACCTCCGCGAGGTCGGATCTGGAAGTAGGACAGCGGGCACCACTTGAACCCTGCTCTTCGGAGAAGTGGAGCAGCCCTGGGCTTGGGTCTCTCGCCTGGAGGTACAGGCCCTTCCTTTGACCTGTACCGCGTGTTTGCCTGCAGGGGACTGCTGGTTTCTCGCAGCCATCGCTTGTCTGACCCTGAACAAGCACCTGCTTTTCCGAGTCATACCCCACGATCAAACTTTCACTGAAAACTATGCGGGGATCTTCCACTTCCAGGTGAGGTCATGGGAGTGGCCAGCTGCCATCCACTCACACTGGTCTCCTGGGCTCGACTTCCCCTGGGCTCCAGAAAGGTTCCACCCACCCTCCCAGCAGTGGCTGTGGGCGGTGACCCCCTTCGGGGCCCCAGCCTGTGACGAAGCAATTGTTTATTTCTGCCCCCACACTCCCCCCACACACCTTTGGCTATGCCCCAGGAAAGGAGGAAGACATCCTGTTTGCTGGCCTGTGTGTTTATTTTTGCCACTCCAGCTGGCTGGCTGTTTTGTTATTACTCAAGGCTCTGCCCTAGTCAGTCCCTGAGACATCAGCCCTGGGAACCCACAGGGTCCTTTCGGTTGTGAAGAAAACCCGTCCACAACTGTGACTCCTGTTTACTTGTTTCCATGTAAGGCAGTGTGTGCCAAGTCTATCACTCACCTCTCGTGTGCTCTGGAAGAAAAGTCCGGTTACTCTGGGGACTAGGTTTCTGGTTCGGCCCAGAAATGAGTCTTAGTTCCAGAACCAATCAGCCATTGCACACTTTCTGGAGCCAGCTTGTCCTGGCATAGAGCCAAATCCCATTGCTGGCCCTGAACTGAGTGAGTTCCATATGTGGGGATCCAGCGGATTCCAGGGTTCTGAGGCACCCATCTGTCTCTAGCCCAAGAGGCTCCAAATATCTTGGAACTGACCCAAATTGTCGGTTAAGGCACCTGCTGATCCTGTACCTCGGGACTGAAGGCCCCAGAAAGGTCTTCTCTTCAGGTTCAGGGTCAGCTCCAGCTGCCGTCTGTCTGAACACGGGCAAGGCGGCCAGGTGCTGAGCTTTTTTCTCCCCTGTGCCATTTCCCCTCTAATTCCCCTCTGGTCTGACATCTAAAGGGACGTAAATACAAACATCAGACAGATTTTTGCCCTTGTGTCAATAAGGAGGGAAAAATTCATTAGAAGAAAATTAAACTACATTTGGCTTTCTTCAGTTAAAACTGAGTTGTTCAGAAAAGAACATCAGACTTGCAATTACTGGACAATTTTCCTGCTTCGGTCAGAGTATGTTCCAGGCTCTTTCTCTTCCATGTCAATCCTTGTTCAGCAGCAGTTTCTACCTTGTTTTGTCATGAGGAATACATAGAACAGTACATCACCTCCACCTAGACCAGTAGTTCTCAACCCTGGCTGCATATTAGAATCAGCTGAGACACCTAAAGGTACTGGTACCTAGGCTCCACCCCAGACTCACTGAGCTGGAGAATGAAAATTCCAAGTCCTCAGATATTCACAGAGCACCTACTGCCCCAGTCCAGGGCTGGACTCTGTGGAAGGGTCAAAGTGGTTTGTAAGCCACTTCCTGCCCTCAAGGAGCTCACAGTCCAGTCAGAGAAACATTCACACATCCCCAACCAGAAGAGTATGAATAAGCACCAAGACGCAGAGCTGAGGAAATGTGACTGCTTGGGGGTCAAAGAGACTCTAAGGAACGCTGGGTGGGAACACGTGCCAGTGGTAATCTGTGGATGACGCTTCCGTGCAGTTCTGGCGCTATGGAGACTGGGTGGACGTGGTCATTGATGACTGCCTGCCGACTTACAACGACCAGCTGGTTTTCACCAAATCCAACCACCGCAATGAGTTCTGGAGCGCTCTGCTGGAGAAGGCGTATGCTAAGTAAGGCAACACTTTCAAATGTCAGGCAAGTCTAGAAACCACTCATGAGAGGAGGCATGTGTGTGTCTGTGTGTGTGTGTGCGTGTATGTGTTCCTTTGTGACCTGAAGTCAGAGATCAAGTCAGGCAGAAACTGCTCTCACTGAAAGCACTATGTTTAAGAACAGAAATGAAGACACGTGTGGGAACTCTTTAGCTTCAGCTTCCCAGGGTGAGCTCTTTAATTCTGTCTTTGTGGTGATGTTACAAGTCCTGGATCCAGGCATTATATCTCTGGAGCTCAGCTTCCAGGGTCTTGCTCGACCTAACCTCATGAGCTTGCAGTACATTAATAAAGCCATATTGTGTCTCAACCCGAGCTGTTGATGGCTTTCATGAGGCCCTACCTCGGGGTTAGGGTATAACAGAAAGAGAAGTATCAGGGAGCAGGGGGAGCTAGTTTCCAGTCCCAGTGCTCAGGCTCTCTGTGGCCTGGGGTGAGTCACTTAGCCTCTGGAGCTCAGTTTCCCCTTTGTGAAGAAATGGAATCATGGCACCTGCCCATTAGCTTACAGAGGTGTTGGAGGACTGATGGGAAAACATCACGGGACCCAAGAGTAAAGCTCTGGTGGCAGTGGTGCCTGGGTCATGTTCCCCGGAAACCTGTGACCCAGATTGGTCTCCATCCTGTCTTCAAGGCTCCACGGTTCCTATGAAGCTCTGAAAGGTGGGAACACTACAGAGGCTATGGAGGACTTCACAGGAGGGGTGACAGAGTTTTTTGAGATCAAGGATGCTCCCAGGGACATGTACAAGATCATGAAGAAAGCCATCGAGAGAGGCTCCCTCATGGGCTGCTCCATTGATGTGAGTCTGGGGTATGGGGGGCAGGGCAGGGAGCAGCCAAAAGTCGGAAAGCCTTACCCAGTGATAAGCTGCGTAGGGTTCTCCTTTGGGGCAGGGTGAATGTTTTGTTTTAGGAAGCAGGAACTGGCTCTCAACTTTGAAAACTGAGAATGTCTCAAGTAGAAGAGTTCCTGGGGGTTTCAATAGAGAGAGAGGACAAGGACGTACCAAGCCCTGGAATACCGGGAAGGGGTCCAGAGGCCCATGGCGGTGTGGGCCTCTGTGGCTGGGACTGCTCAGGCCCAGCATGCCCCCATGAAGCTGGCCACACACCTGGCTGTGGACCCAAGCCCATGGAGCCCTAAGAAAGCCTCTCAGCCACCGGGCTTTGATCACATCTCGCACGCAGGGCCTGGGCCTTGTGTTGTAGTCTGGGAGAAACTCAGCCCGCAGTCCCCTCTCAATGCAACAGCATGGCTTGAACTGAGACCCGAGCCGAGAGTGAGGACACTGCAGACTGGCCAGGCCTCGTGAGTTTTGGGACACACGCCTGCCCTGGGGGCTGCTCAGCGTGACTTGGTGCTTTTTCAAGCTGAGTGACGGCTCCTTCCTCTCCCAGTACTCCCGTGCACAGGAAAGCTTGGCAAGATCAGCTGACGTTAAGCACCCATAGATGTACCATTTTCTCGCTTTTCTCCATTCATGCTGTTTCTCTCTCCTCTTTTCTGTTGTCTACCCCTCCCTTCCTTCGGTCTTCTTCCTTTTTTATCACCTCCTTTGTTTGTTCTCTCTCCTTCTCCTGACTGCCCCTGCCCTTCCCACTGGGCCCCAGGATGGCACAAACATGACCTATGGAACCTCTCCTTCCGGGCTGAAAATGGGGGAGTTGATTGCGCGGATGGTGAGAAATATGGATAACTCGCTGCTCAGAGACTCAGACCTCCTCCCCACAGGCTCAGATGACAGACCGACCCGGGTGTGTACACCTCCACGCGTCAGGAATGACCGCCCCTCCGACGCGCATGCCCCAGCCCTGCTGCCCTCGGCAGCCAGTGCCTCACACAGACCTGCACCGAGGCCTTCCCAGGGTCTGAGTCAGGATAATTTGTCCGCTCTGAGGGTCCTGAGGGTGGGAAAGACAGTGCTTGGAGGGCATCCCCTGGGAGCTCCTCCTCTGTGGTCCAGGCCGCTTCTCTGATAACGGATTAACAGGAAGAAAGGCAAGGGGGACTTCATTTATGTAAAAATGTTTCTCCTCTTCTAATTCATTTATTGACTCATCCGACACATATGCATTGAGCTCCCACTAGGTGCCAGCTATTCTAGCAAATAAAAAAGATCCCCTCCTCCTTGTTCACTAAGCTAGTGAACAAAGCAAAGTGCTCCCCTGGCAGAGCTCACATTCTAGCACTTTCAGAAGTAAAACAAGCTCACTGAGGGCGCTGAGCCACATGGCAAAGCAGAAGAAAAATCGCCCATCTTTCCCCATCTAAGGTAGTAGCTGCTCATTAACTTTTAGTATATGTCCTCCCAAGATTTTTTCTATGCATATACTTAATCTAAATCTTTATTTTTAGTGTTGTCATGTTGTATGTACCTCTTTGCAACACAGCTTTTTTTTTCAGTTAGATTTATATTCTTAATGTGCCAATAAGAATTATATTCCTAATGTGTCTCCTATGGTATGTAAGAGCCTTCTCGTGGCCAGGACATGATTCCAGGGCAGGGAGGGGTCCTCGTCCTCACAGAACCCAGAAAATGAACCAGCGCGAACCTCGTCTCAGGCGGCAGAGCTCTCGCTTCGCAAGCCCTGACCGACTGGCTGCCTGGTTTTTGCTCCACAGACCATTGTTCCGGTTCAGTATGAGACCAGGATGGCCTGTGGGCTGGTCAGAGGACACGCCTACTCTGTCACCGGGCTGGAGGAGGTGAGCCTGGCGGGGCTTGGCGGGCGGGGACTTGAGGAGCTCCTTGGGTCCAGCAGCTGAGGTCAGGACTTAGCTCTCTGTGTCCCTTTGTGGCTACAGAGCTTGCAGCCAATCAGGTGAGCCCTCGAGGCTCAGGCCAGCCGCCTGGGGTTGGAGGGGCCATTGGCACTTGCGGGGGAGGGTCTTGCCACCAGATGGTACCCAGTTTATCTTTGTTCTCAGTGCTAAAGGCAGCCATTTCCCCCCAACATTTCCAAGGAACAAGTGGGAACCACTTTGGATTTGTGGAGTTGATTTCATTGGTTCTCGTGCCAAACAGTTCCGCTGTTTTGCCTTTACTGGGTCACGTCAGAGACGGGAACCTTGCCAGATCTGTAGCTCAAACTTGGTGCGGATGTGCCCTGCACTCGGGGGTGCACAGAGAGGGCAGTCATCTGGGGCAGCGCACAGCAGGCTGGAGGGAGGTGCACCTTGCTGAGGGCACATCTGTCTGTAGTTCCCCAGCCACAGGGGCCTTTTTCCTAATTCACACACAGACAGCTCATGTGCTAGCCGGGCCCTACAGTACATGTCCTGCCTCCTCCCCCAAAGCTCGTAAGAGCAGGATGTTCACTGGGGAAGTCACTTCTGAGAAGACAGTGAGGCAATGGCCAAGCCCTGACTTGTTCTTAGGTTCTGACCCCTCACTCTGCCATTCCGCAGGACGCTTCTGATTAGTTTCCCTGAGCAGGACCAGGCAGGGTGGCCCCTGTACGGGATTTTCTCCCCATCCCCATCCCCATCCCAGCTCTCAGGGCAAGACAGAAGACCCCCTTTCCAGATAGGCTCCAGACCGTGAGTGCATTTTCTCTTTTGCCCAAGACCACTTTCAAGGATGAGAAGGTGAAGCTGGTGCGGCTGCGGAACCCCTGGGGCCAGGTGGAGTGGAACGGCTCCTGGAGTGATGGGTAGGTGAGGGGACTCCGGGGCTAGGGACGACAGGGCCTGGGCGAGGCTGGGTTGGGTACAAGGCCACAAGAGTACTGCAACAGCTAGAGCTAAAATAACCTTCAAAACCAATGACCCCTAGAAGAGAAGAGGGGGTGTGGGCTCCAGGGAAGAGCTGGGAGGAGCGAGGGGAGCCTGGGAGCCAGAGAGCCGGCTGAAGGCCATTGATGGAAAGGAAGATTCTAGAAAGCAAGAGTTAGGTCCAGGTAGGAGGGGAGTCTTAATGCAGGGGGTCTAGACAAGTGACTTCCCTTCTCGGGGTCTCTGTTACCTCACCTGTGAAATGGGCACAATATCAGCTCTTCCCTAGCGGGCTGTTAGGAGAAAACGTGGTCGTGTCTGGAGAGTGCTTAGCTGGTGCTCAGATTTCCTCTCCCGGGCTGTCCCCATAGAAGGCGCACAGGCCCTGTGAGAGAACTTCGCTGCTTATCACTGAGAGCACTAGGCTGGGGGCAGCAAAAATTCCAAGCATAGGAAACTTATGATAAATGCTCCAGAACATGCACAAAGCCCTACAGTCCCACCCTGACTGCCTTACGGAATGGAGGGCAGCTCCTTAGGTGCCTCTGTTACTCCCAGGAGGGGAGAGCAGGACTCAGCAGCTGAGCAGGACACACCCAGGCTGTGTGTGCCCTTCACCCCCGGGTTACCCCCACATACCTCTCTTCCCAGGGCACCATAATTACTGGTTCTTTCAGCCATCCATGTACTGAGCACCTACTGGGGATATTCCTCCCTCAAGAGACTGTGATAAGGTGCCGGACCTTGTCTCCTACTGTTTCTTTTGCTTGTCCATGTGGCAGAGCCTTACTTTCCCAGTGATGAGTGGGCGCCAGGCCCCAGACTACTGTCTAGGGACTTGGAAATGAGCACAGAGACACAGGCGCTACCCCTGTAGACTTGAAGGCCCAGTGGGAAAGACAGACAAACACTAATAATAATTGAGAAAAGTGCCAATGGTAAGGGTCACAAAGAGGTATCCCCTCCTCTGCTTGGGTAGGGCAGGAAGGTAGAAAGGAGTTGCCTGAAGGGAGTGGCATTAGAACGAGGCTGTATGCTCTGGGACCTCAGTGCCCCATCAGTTGTCTGCTCCACTGGCCTGAGTCACCCCCAGGGACCTCACTGTGTTCTCTAGCCTCAGAGCTTGGTGTCCAGCCTTAAACCACTTCATGCCAAGGCCTGTACTGCAGGGACTGCTAACAAGAGAGCCTCAGCCCCGGGTCACTCAAGGGGAGACTCCCCTTCCCGCCGTGTCCCTCCTTTGGGTCTCAGGACTCGCCATTTCCCTTCCAGCCTCCACGACTCTAAGCACTTCCTCAATCCCTTACCTTTCCAGGGTCCACCCAGTTCAGTTTTATTCTCCTCAGTGTTCCCGAGACACAAATGTGCTTCATTTCCTCACTCTTTAAGAGGGGGAGTGTGTAAAACTGCCCAGCCTTGAAAAACACAGGCTAGGCTGTTTCCCAGGCTGGCAGGGGCAAGGAGACATTGCTCGCCTGGTCTTTCTCTTAGAACCTCAGACAGTTACTCATTAGATGAAGGGCACTGTTCTACAGGTCTTGCATGCATTGTTTCATGTACTGCTCCTCACAGCCCCGTGAGTAGGTAACACACAATCACTCCCCTTTTGCAGCTGAGAAAACAGAAGCTAAGAGAGGTTAAGTGACTTGTTCATGGTTCCATAGTTGGTACTGGTTATTATTAAATTGGAATCTCAGTTTATTTATTTCCAGAGCCCAACTCCTAAACTAAAGTGTGAGAGGGGTAAAAGAGTCAGCCAGGGAAGGGTCAAGCCGTTATAAACCCACCTAAGGAGTTTGGTTCTCACCCTGAGGCTGGTGGAAAGCAATGACTGGCTTTACAATGAGGGGATCAGATCAGATTTGCGTTTCGATGGTTCACACTGGCTGCAGTTTGAAAATGGATGGGTCACTCTTTGAACTTCTTTGTATTTCTCTGATACCTCCTATCTCAACACATACCAGGCCTTCCTTTTCTCCTTCCATAATTCCTCCATTTCCCCTCCAGGTGGAAGGACTGGGGCTTTGTGGACAAAGACGAGAAGGCCCGTCTGCAGCACCAGGTCACGGAGGATGGAGAGTTCTGGTGAGTCCAAGACTGAGGTGGAGCCCAAAGTGTGAGGGATGGGGCAGGGGCTGAAATATCCAACCTCAATTCCCAGACAGAGGTCGTCAGATTCCAGCCTTTGGGAGACCTGGGCCCTGTTCCCCTTCTCCAGCTGGAGGCCCAGTGAGGATGAGGTGCCCAGGTCACAGTGGTAACTAAGCCAGGGACCAGCCCGCATCACGGCCCCCGCCTCCCCTGTGCCCTCCGCCACACGTGCTGCTCCAGACACTTGCCCCGCCCCCGCCTTTGCAGAGCCATCTTCTGAGCCAAGGAAGCTCCACTTACTCTGATCGCCCAATGCCACTGTCATCCTCACACAGATCATTTCAACTCAGCCTCCAAGTCTCAGCTTTAAAGGGGACTTTCTTCAGGCCCCCTTGCCTTCCCTAGGACTGGAATTGTTTACTTGTCACTCATCACCCTTGAAGTTGTTTGCCTAGTTGTCCCTCCCCAACTCTCTCTTATAACTAGCATGGTGCCTGGGCTCCAGGGCAGGGTCACACAGTGACTTTTGGGGAACAGCATTGCTGCTGAGCTCTCCCATCAAGGACACATGAATTTGAATCATTATTGGAGGAGGTGACTCAGACCAGAATTGATCGTTTCTACCCTAAAAAAGGGAGGGCAGGGTCCTTCCTGGGACTGTGACCAAGGTCCACTGGACCATCTTATTGGGCAGTGTTAGCCCCAGAGTCTTACCTTTCCCAGCCATCCCTGGGTCTCTCTCTTCCAACCTCTCAGGATGTCATACGACGATTTCATCTACCATTTCACAAAGCTGGAGATCTGCAACCTCACAGCCGATGCCCTGGAGTCCGACAAGCTTCAGACCTGGACGGTGTCCGTGAATGAGGGCCGCTGGGTGAGGGGCTGCTCCGCCGGAGGCTGCCGCAACTTCCCAGGTGGGAGAAGCTCGGCGTGGGGGAAGGGCCCGAGCAGAACAAGTTCTGGGTAGAATAATATTAACTAGCACTTACTAAGACCCAGATGTAAATTTTCTTTAAAGCCTCCCTGTTTTACTGAGAAGGGAGCCACCATACTGAGGAGTTTGTGATAGGGAACTGGTAGCAACTTTTAAACAGGACATTGTGTTGGGATAATACTGTGTTCATAATGCTAAGAACGGGACTGGAGGGCCAAGTTAGCAGCTACTGCCAGAGTTCCAGCCAGAAATGATGAACTCCCAGGCCAAGTCAGGAGCAGCAGAGGTGGAGGGAAGAGGGCTTAGGGAGGAAGATATTGGGTAATGCGGGGAGGGAAGAATGAAGAATGACTTCAAGATTCCCAGTCTGAGAGTGTGAGTGGATGGTGTCAATGCTGCAATATAAGAAACACAAGAGAAAAACACCATGTGTCATTTTGGTTTTGGTGGAGTGGATTGTGGGCTTGTAGGGAAGAAAGTTTAGTCTGAGACGTGGAAAGTTTGAGGCACCTGTGGAATATCCAGGTGAAGATGTGTAAAATAGAGAGCTGTATGCATAGATTCGAATGGTACTTGGGACTCAGTATGTATTTGTGGAAGGAAGGAAGGAAGGAAGAGGGAGGGAGGGAGGGAAAGATGGAAGGAAGGACAAGAAAGAAAGAAGGATAAGAAGGAAGGAAGGAGGGAGGGAGGGAGAGGGAAAAAAGAAAAGAAAAAAGGAGATAGGAAGGAAAGGAGGGAGGGAGTCAAAAGAGAGATGGAGGCCCGGACCTGTAGCTCAGGCATCATCCGTGTGTGGGCGGTGGGGTGAGAGAACAGGTCTAGGACCAAATCCCAGGAGTCGACAACATTAAAGGGACCAGTGAAGAAGCAAAGCCATCAGCAAAGACTGAGAATGGCAGTTGGGAGCGGAAGGAGGAAGCACAAAGCCAATCGGGCAGCTCCATCGGCATAAAGTATAGGCTGCCTGCCACCTACCCCCTAAATAATTAGACCAATGCCTGAATCATTCCTTCCATGTTTATTGAGCACCTAGATGTGGGAGACAAAGATAAATAGGTTCTCTGTCTCATTTCCCTTCCTGCCCTTTCTCCAAGAGGCAGACCTGATGCACGTTTTCTTTCGGGGGGGCACAGACACTTTCTGGACCAACCCGCAGTACCGTCTGAAGCTCCTGGAGGAGGACGATGACCCCGAGGACTCAGAGGTGGTCTGCAGCTTCCTGGTGGCCCTGATGCAGAAGAACCGGCGGAAGGACCGGAAGCTAGGGGCCAACCTCTTCACCATCGGCTTTGCCATTTACGAGGTATGACCAGCTTCAGCCCAAGAAACATACATTTTCTCAGGGAGGAGGCTTTCAGGGCTTACAGAGAGGACCTCCAGCTTCCCTGCCACTCAGTGACCCCCAGAACTGCTGGCATCAGGCCCACTGTGTCAGCTCATCTCGGGTATCTGTAAGGAGTGGATAAAGACCACGGCGGGGGAAGTACAGTGAGGCGGGGGCTGCCGGCTTGGTACATGGGGAGTCCCACTTCTAAGCATTCACCCTGCAATTACTGGCGCTCCCTTCCTATAAGCTTTTCGTCTCCGTTCAGATCTGAGATCCACAGAATCTGAGTGTCTTCTCTTTCTGTTTCTCCCCAAGGTTCCCAAAGAGGTATAGAAGTGGCAACAGCCAGCAGTTGCCTGCAGCATTGCCTGGGGCTCCTGTGTCTGTCTGTGGCACAGCGGGAAGCTTCCCGGCGGGGGCTGTGGGCAGGACTATGGCAGGAGAAGGCCGTGCCTGTGCCCCTCAACCCCAGAGCAGGCGCATGACCCCCTGACTCCCACCCAACCTTCCCACCACAGATGCGCACACATGCTTTCATACATTCACATTCACTTGTTCACACTCACCACACACTTGCTCACACTTATACACATTCATGCTCGCACAATTACACACACATATTCACAGATCCACATTCTGAGGGAGACTGGGGCACTGGCCTCTCTGGGATGGAGGAATTACCTCCCTCAGACCCTAGCTAAGGGCCCTCCTGCCTCCTTGGGGTCCTTCCCCAGCCTGGAGGTGATCAGAGTGGGCTGGCATCCATAAGTGATCCTGAGTGCGGGAATGATAGACTTGACCTTCACTTCTGAATCACAACAAAAAAGGAAGAGGAAGCGGGGTAGGGAGCTCCAGGGACGTTGAGCTATTTGAGGCCTTGGGAATCGGAAGTAGGTAGGTCATTGCTGTGAACTGGGTGGCCGGGAACTGGGGAGGGAGCCCTGGGCGGGGGGGCGCTATGGGCAGGACAGGGTGTCCCTCCTGAGGGGCTCAGGCCCCTCAGGCTCTTCTGTCCTTCAGATGCATGGGAACAAGCAGCACCTGCAGAAGGACTTCTTCCTGTACAACGCCTCCAAGGCCAGGAGCAAGACCTACATCAACATGCGGGAGGTGTCCGAGCGCTTCCGCCTGCCTCCCAGCGAGTACGTCATCGTGCCCTCCACCTACGAGCCCCACCAGGAGGGAGAGTTCATCCTCCGGGTCTTCTCTGAAAAGAGGAACCTCTCTGAGTGAGTCCCAGCCCTGCTTCCCCACCCCCCGCCAGCCCTAAGAGCCTGCATGGCCCTTTCCAGAGACTGGAAGCTCGAGGCAGCTGGATGGTTGCAGCCAGAAGTCCTGGGATATGTTGACCAGGCAGCACCTCTTCCTCTGCTTCTGAGCAACCGGCCACATCTGCCCTATTCATTCAGTCATTCAGTCAGTCAATCAGTCTAGTCAGTCCATCAGTAGGTCAGTCGGTCAGTCATCCCACAGATACTTATTGAGGATAGAGCAGTGAATTAAGCAGAAAGAAATCCCTGCCCTCATGAACATTAACATCCTAGCATGAGACAACATTGTATAGGAAAAGACATATATATAGTATGTTACAGTTAGATGAGTGATAAGGAGAAAAAATAAGTAGGGGCGAGGGGTAGGAGGTGTTGGGGGTGATTGAACTTTTAGGTAGGGCGGCTAAGGAAGCCAGCAAGGTCACATCCTGCCCGTTTGGCCACCACAGATGAGTTCCTAGGCCCTGCCACTCTGATCTTTGTCCTCGAAAGCAGCATAAGGTCTATGAATAAGTGGCTTCGTCACACCTCTGGGGAGCTCTGGGCAAAGTGAACGAGAGCCCGTGTGTCTGCACTTGGATGCTGGCAGCGGTGCCTATGTGGGGCTGGTCCCTGAGGTGCGGGATGTTAGTTCCCGGGCTGCTCCTGAGGTCACACTGACTTGGCCATGAGAAGTCATGTGACCTGAGCAGGTCCTCTCTGCACTTCCTGTTTGCTCCTGGAGACACTGAGCCCCTTGTGTGTGTTCCTCACAGGGAAGCTGAAAATACAATTTCTGTGGATCGGCCAGTGGTGAGTGGTTTGGCTCTTACGTGTGAGAAGGGCCAGGGCAAGCAAGGCGGTGGAGGGGAGAGTGGGCGTTGGCGGAGGGAGAAGGGAGCCTGGGGTGTGCAGAGCAATCACACCACCTTACAGCAACTTCTGTTTGGCATGACCAGCAGTAACGATAGGCTTTATGGTCTGGGGGCTTTTCGTCAGTCCAGGGGCTGGGAAGAGAGTCCTAAAAGGGATAAGCAGTTTGAACCATTAGAGAGAGGGATCGAGGCTACAGGAAGGGATGATAAGAGCAGCGGCCAACACTGGATTATGAGGCACAAGCTCACACAGAGGAGAAAGTACACCAGCTCTGCGGTCCGCATCAAAGCCGAGGTCCCACACCTCGAGCTGGGTGGCCTGGACAAGTTACATAAACCCTCTGATTCAGTTTCCTCCTCTTTAAAGATGGGGACAGCCTGTGCCTTGCAAGGCATTTGCGAGGTCTGAACACCGAGGTCGTATAGTGAACTGTCGGCCACACGCGTGCAGGTTGCTGTTTGTGTGGTCCAGACCTCACCAGGCGAGCCTCAGATGTGCTCTCCCGCTTGATCCTGGCAAGGTTTCTGAGCTGACACGAGGTCATTCCCCCCGGTTTTAAAGTAAGGAAGCGGCGGTTCAGGGAGTTCGCAGAGCCCTTCAGTGCGCTTAGTCAAGCTCAGGGCCAGATTCTTTGAACACAGACTCGTCTCCCTCTGCCACCGCCAGGCTGAGAGCTGTCCCCAGGGCTGCGAGGCCCGCCGTCAGCACAGAACTGGCGCTCATCGGGTCTCTGTGTGTTGAGGAGTCTTGGGGCTTTGGGTCCTGGTTAGTAAATAGTCCCTTGTGCTCTGTGGGGGCATCCTGGGCCAATACGAAGACAGCAAATGCCCCATTGAACTGTCTCCTAGGTAGTGACACTCACGGTTCTAATCCTGGCCCTGTACCAGTGCCAGAGCTCCAAGTGCCGTCTGCATTATCACAGACGCCATTTTTAGTATGAGGTGCGCCTGGGGCTATTCTCAGCTTCTGGACATCGGTCATCGGGGTACAGTGTTCATCAGGAGCTGCAGACCCGAAAGCTTATGGGAGCTGCCATGTCACCGAACTGAATAGAACAAGCAGGTGCAGGGATTTGCGTGTCCCTACAGTGGCCTGCAGTCCTCAACTGACCCTTGGCTTCTGTGTCGGAGGGCCGACTGCAGGATGGTGACAGCCGGCTGGAGGCTGCAGAGAGCAGCCGCTCTGCCAGGTTGTGGACACGAGGGGGCGCTGTCCATGCAGGCTGCCTGACCTCATTGTACAAAAGCAGCCCCCAAACCTAGATTTCCATTAAGTTTCTCTATGTTAAGTATTTGCTTAAAAACAAACAAGCAAAAATGATACCCCAACTCTGTATATGAGACAAAATTCATTCTGGGGCCAGTTTGGGTTAGCTACTTTTTCAGTGTTTTAGTCTCCAACTTCATTAAAAAATACAAAGCAGGCAGAATCTCCCTTTCCCTAGCCGTGTCCAATAACAGAGTGAACTCCAAAATCGAAGCCATAGCAGCTGCCAGTCTTGGGACCTGGAGAATCCTCTCCTCCCTGCACCCTCCAGGCCCCTTCTGGCTCCAGGTGACCTGGATTTCTAGCCCCCAGAACCCACCCAAAGCTGAGAACCAGGTCACAGGGAAGTCAAAGGCAGTGGATTCTCTGGAAACTTGCTTTTTACTTAATCTGCATTCACTGTTTCCTTTCCTTGTGCAGAAAAAGAAAAAACCCAAGGTAGGTATGACAGGGTGAGTGGGTAGACAGCAGAGTTTTGTGCACGGTGTGAGCGCATGCGCACCAGATCTGCCTTGTCCCCCGCCGCCCCGCCCCCTGCCCTGCTGCAGCTGTGGGTGAGGAACAACGAGAGCGCGCACTTAACTGAGTGAAGGCCAGACTCTCTAGGTGCTTTCTGTGGATAAACTCAATCCTCAGCAACCCTGGGGACTGGAACTGTCCTTATTCCCATTTTCAGAGGAAGAAAAGGTACAGATAGATGGACCAACCTAAGGCCACAGAGCCGATAAGTGGCAGAGCCAACCCTTGGCGCCAGGTGCAGTCTGCGCTCCGAACCACCACTGCTACACCGCCTGCCTCTCACACGAGGGAGGGAGAGGATGTCCAACTAGGGGAAATGGGCCTGGTGTGGGGGGTCCTGCGAAAACCAAAGGGAGCAGCCCATCGTTCTCAGGAGTGGGTTTGGCTATGCTAAGCAAGGCTGGATAATTTGGGGGAATGGCAACCGGTTCTTTTCATCAGGGTACAGAGTGAGATAGTTGAGTGAGGGTCTTGGGTGCCAGCTGCCTGCTCTGTAAACAGGACAGCTCCTCCTCCCTCCTCTCCCTCTCTGCTCCCAACTCCTCCTTTTTTACCTGAGCTTTCTGGGGAAGGGGCGGGAGAGGGTATCCAGAGGGGCTACATCACTGAAGAAGACTGCTAAGCCACAGTCTCTTTCAAGGTGAAGCCTGTTGCAAACCCCCTTCTAGATGATGACCCCTCCCCCTGACCCTAGGCCCCTCTAAGTCATGGTGCTGATGGCAAAGGGCAAAGGGAGAGAGAAGCTTCCACCCTCACAGCCCCAGAGGGGCTGCTCAGCTTGACTGGCTCAAGGTGGGAAAAGGGAAGAGAGCTACCTGGGCAGCTTTCTTGGGGTCTTGGGGAGTCACCCTGATTCACCAGGGCATCAGATAGCTCCTCCTGGCTGTCCAGGTTACATTCAGCTGCTGTGAGGCCGCCATTGCCGACAGTGACCATGTGTGCTAAAGCTTTCTCTGTGACCGGAGACCCTGTTTCCTTTGCGTGCTTTGGGAACTTAAGATCACAGTTGTTTAGCAACTCAAAACTCCCCCTACTCCACCCTTGCTCCATTTACCCATGACCTCCTCTGGTCTCCAGGGCAGTAATGCCTCTGATAGTGGTCACCCTTTACAGAACTTTGGGTTGACCGTCCAGAGCACCATCCAGAAATGACTGACCTTTGGACATCCTGGAGCCCATGGGGCAGCAGCCGCAGGCCGTCAGTGTTGTGTGTTAGTGTTGATGACAGCATCTGGAAGGATCCACTGGAGGGTCCTCCAAGTACTGGTGCTGGTGCAGACCACAGCTGACATTCATCAAGCACCTACCACGCATTAGGTACTGTGCTGGGGGTAAAATAGTTTGCAGTCACAACAGTATCTGAAGGTAGGTGCTGTCATTATTCCACTTTTATAGGTGAGGATAAAGGTTCAGAGAAGTGAAGCAACTTGCCCAAGGACCCACAAATAATGAGTGGGGAAAACCAGAGCCGGACACCATGCCTGTCTGTTCCCAGACCCGTGTTTCTTGCCATCTCTGGTGCAGGCCCTTGCACTCCTCAGTCTGTGTTGTCTAGACCCACTCTGGGGCCCGATGACACATGCTGGGCATGGACATGCATCCCCCTTGGACTGTGACCCCATTGCCCTGGGATCCCACAAGCTTCAGTTGCTTGAGGAAGACCCTTTGCTTGGAAGGCAGAACCAGCCAGGACTTGGGGGCCTGCTAGGGGCCCAAGCTGGGGGAGCTGTTTCCATAGGTTTGTCCATTCTTGCTGTCCTAGACGAGCACCATGGAAAGGCAGCCGGGGACTCACAGACCAGTCAGGTTCTTCTGCTCTGAGGGACCTCGGCTGCCCCACTGCTCTCTGCACTGATGCCACCGGCCCCTACAGCCTGGCCTCCCTCTGCCTTCCCTGCAGGGCGCATGGCTCCGACCAGGACCGAGGCAGCACAGCCACTGCTTTCCACCTTTTCCTATCTTCGTTTGCCTGTGCATGTCTTGAAACATCCCTTGTGTCTGTGTGGCCTCTGAAATGTTTTTGCAGTTCACTTTTACATTCAGTACCTCAGGTGACCCCCACAAGAACCCTATGAGGAGCGCAAAGCAGGACTTATTGTCCACATTAATGGAGAGTAAACTGAAGCCAGAGAGGATGTTTCTCATATGTGATGGCGCGGCTGGGGTTCCAGCCCTGTGTTGGGACTTCTCACCCACGGGCCGTGCCGCTGATCAGAGTCCTGTTTTCAATGTGCCCTCTGCAGGTTGCTAGAGGCCCCTGGAGGTGCCTCAGTGACTGCCATGGCAACGTAGGGGTACGGAGGGAATAGAGCTCTGCCCTGTTCATCAAGTGCAGAAGTTCTGATTTTAATGACTTTATATACACTGCGCTTCTGGGGAAATTTAATTTGAACTGAGTTTCCATTAGAAAAAAAAAAAGTCTACAAAGTATTTGAAAACCACTGCACTGGATCCTGTTGCTTTTAGCATTCTTAGCATTTTCACACGTGCTTACTAGCTGGTTTAACCTTCATAACTATATCATGAGACGATAAGGAACTGAGGTCCAGAGAGACTTTCCCTGCAGGTTGTTAGTGGCAGAAACGGAGCTTGAACTGAGGTTCAAGAGCTCCTAACTGCTCTCTCCCTCTTCACTGGACCGGCATCTCCAGGGCGAGGCTGCCTCCGAGTTCCCACTCAGCCTGTAATTCTCGCTTCCTTCCTGCCCCCTCCCCACCCCCTCCTCTCTCCAGCCCATCATCTTCGTCTCAGACAGAGCAAACAGCAACAAGGAACTGAGTGTGGACCAGGAGTCGGAAGAGGGCAAAGACAAAACGAGCCCTGATAAGCAAGAGAAACCCCCGCAGGTTTCTGAGCATGTGGCACGAATTGGGGCGGCTATGCTCCTAGGGTGCTCGGGTTGGGGGGGCCGAAGGGGTGGGGTGTCCCTTGAACATCTAGAGGTTTGGATTTACCTCACCTTTCTTTCATCAAGTTCTGCTGAAATTTGGGATGCTGCTTGAGTGAACGCCTTGGGGGTTGGCGGCCCCACCAGGGCAGTCCGGGGCCTGGGACGTGCAGGCTAAGCCTCCCTGCTGGACGACGAGGAGGGAGGGGCCGGCAGAGCCTGAGCTGGAACGACTGTGTCTGGTGGCCTCCAGCTCTTAACAATGGGGGAGAAAGAACAGGAGCAGGAAGGCGGGCTAACATCAGAAATGGAGTCCTCCAGAGCTCCAGGGAGGGTGTTAGACTGGAGTGGGGGGGGGGGGTCACATAACAATTAGTGGAGGTGGGGCTAGGGGACAAAAGTCCCCAGACAAGCCCAGGGCCACCGCCTCTACCCTGGAATGCCCATGCAATGGAGTGGGGAGAGGGGTCCTCTGAGGACTTGGCCTTGACGGCAGAGTCAGCTGGGGGTGTCAGAATGGCCTGGCCTCCTTTGTCCTGGTGGGGCGTGTTTGGTCGGGATGGTCAGGCTCACAGCAGGGGAGGGGGCTCCAGCTGGCGAGGATGGGGGAAGGGACCACGGGGGCTGCCTACGTGTCTGCATGGCTGATGCATCTCTGTCTGGAGCGTGAGGCTGGGGAGGTACGGCGTGAGAGGCTGCCGGCACCTGGGTCATGCCCACTGCAGTCCAGCAGGTTTGACCGGGAAGAGCACTTGGCCACCCCCAGCGCCTGCTGCCACCGAGGGCTGCTGTGAGGCGCTCTGGCTCCTTCAGCCTAGAAGGAGTGTTCCTCGCAGGTCGCCCATCTCCCTGATCCTTGTGAACTGGTTTTCCTTGTGCTTCCACAGCCGCGGCCTGGCAACACGGACCAGGAGAGTGAAGAACAGCAACACTTCCGGAACATTTTCAGGCAAATAGCGGGAGATGTGAGTACTTCAGCCCCGACTCCCAGACGTCCTCCCCATGTGAACTGCTCGAGCAACCAGTTACTTCATCCTTGTTCAGTAGAGGCTGCCGTGGTTTTTGACGGAAACGGGAGGAAACGGGGGATGTACGAGTGTAGCACAGACACCCACAAGGCCAGCCCTTGAATTTTAGACGAACGCCCCTCTGGGTGGCGCGGAGGCCTCCTTGCTCCGAGCCGCCCACTGCAGTCTGGGCGGCCGAGGGCGCAATGTCTGTCATCTGCAGAAAAGCCCCAGCGTCCCTCTGACAGAATAGCACTGGCGGGGACTTTACAAACACGGACAGCCGGGAGTCACTTTGCAAAGCCTCTGCTCCGCCCGCTGCTGTGCCCTTGAACCGTGACTCCACTCCCTTCCTCCTCAGGACATGGAGATCTGTGCTGATGAGCTCAAGAACATCCTTAACACAGTTGTGAACAAACGTGAGTGGCTCCCATGTGTGTGTGGGGGGGTGTCAGTCACCTCAGTGCAGTCCCTCACTCCTCTCTGCCTCCCAGACAAGGACCTGAAGACACAAGGCTTCACGCTGGAGTCCTGCCGCAGCATGATCGCCCTCATGGACGTATCCTTCCCGTCACCCTTCCCAACCCTGTCGGGGGCCAGGGCCACAGTGAGGGGTGCCCAGTCAGGCGCAGGGGCCCAAATTCATGCCAAAGGGAAGACCTAAGGAGGTCCCGAGCCAGAACCTCCTGGCTGCTGGTCTGAAAGTGGCGACAGGAGGAAGGACAAGTTGGGAAGGCCATTGGGTTGTAACCAGCCCGTGGCCCCTGCTCGCTCCTGCCCAAGCAGAAGTGGTCCTTGGGACACCATCTCCGAGTCATAGACTGTAACTCTGCTTGGGAAGGCATGGAGGGGAAGGTTATAAATACCAGGACAGGGCGTTAAGTACGGGACACGGGACAGTGCGTAGGGTATCCTGGGCAGAGCCTTCCTGTGGGGCTGCTTTCCCTGCAGAGGCCCCTAGAAACCCCCTCCCGACCCAGGGGGTTTTGCTGTGTGCACCCTGTAGCCCTGACCTCCCTCCAGACAGATGGCTCTGGGAGACTGAACCTGCAAGAGTTCCATCACCTCTGGAAGAAGATTAAAGCCTGGCAGGTGGGGAGAGAGAAACAAGCGTGGGTGTGAAGGAGGTTGATTCAGGGGTTCAGTGTGTAACTGCTGTCCTCAAACTTTCTGTTGCCAGAAAATTTTCAAACACTACGACACAGACCAATCTGGCACCATCAACAGCTATGAAATGCGAAATGCAGTCAATGATGCAGGTGAGGCAGAAGGGGCGTGGCCGGGATGTGGCCTGGAGCTGGCGGGAGGAAGGGAAGAGGACGAGGCCAGGGGCCCCACCCCTAGAGAAAGGGCTTCTCTTTGCCTTTCCCAAGAGGCCAGGGAAATACAGGCAGGCCTCAGGACTGTGGCTCCCCTTCCTCCTCTCAAGTGCTCCCTCCACAGGCTTCCACCTCAACAGCCAGCTCTATGACATCATTACCATGCGGTACGCAGACAAGTACATGAACATCGACTTCGACAGTTTCATCTGCTGCTTTGTCAGGATGGAGGGCATGTTCAGTAAGTGGGGGGCTCCCCTCCCCCTCTCCCACAGTGAGACCTGTGGCAGTGGGAACCTCAGCCGCATCATCCCCCAACCTACTCTCTCTGTCTGGGGTGAACAAAGGCGAAGGCCCTCTTCAGGCTCAGGATGGGCGGGTAGAGGGAGGGCTACTGGTGACGCTCTGCCTGGCAGAACACGGTCCTCTTCAGAAATTCACAGTAGTGGAGGCGGGGTGAGCCTGCGGCCCCCAGTCTGTATTCATTCCCCCACACAGGAGCTTTTCATGCGTTTGACAAGGATGGAGACGGTATCATCAAACTCAACGTTCTAGAGGTAAAGCCTACAAGCAGCAGCACACGCCCCCAGCCTTAACGTTCAAGAAACAATGAGGCAGACTAGACCCTCTGTGCGCTCTTCACCTCCAAATGGCGACAGAGGGATGGGATCGGACAGGAACACGAAGGGAAGCACAGTGAGGGATGTACCTCCCAAGGGTCCTCAGTCCCTAAAGGGACTTTATGTGGGAAAACATGTGCCTTGCCAGGCATATGGGGCCTGTGCCTCCCCCTACCCTGTCAGATCCTGAGGGCTGGGGTCTCCTTTCCTGCCTGCAGTCTGATCTCGGGATTTCCTTTCAGTGGCTGCAGCTCACCATGTATGCCTGAACCAGGCGGGCCTCGGCCAGGGCCGGGCAGGACCACTCAGGACTTCAACTTCACCCAACGTAGCTAGAGCCACTCACCTCGAAGGCCAGAGTAGCTGCACCCCCAACAGGCCTGCAGACGCCTCATCATCAGCCTTGTTCCTCCTCTACTTCACTCCTGACTCAGCCTGAGGGCATCTGTCTGTCTGTCATGCCCACACTGGCCCTTTTGTGAAGGACCTTTGTCCCTTTGCTCATGCAGGCAAGTGTCTGTCTGCCTCAGCTAGTTGTAGCCCAACTGGGAGATTTGCTTGGAATGTGAGAAGCCTCAGCTCTGAAGCAAATGGCCCCCTTGGTGTGCCCGAGGCTGTTCACAGAAGCGTTTGCCAATGGCACTCAGTACTTCCTCTGCTAGAGCCCTCTCCCTGCTTTCTGTGTCCCGCCCATGGGACAGCACCCAAGGCGGCACTTGGGTCTGTTTCAGGATGGGCCCGCGCTGGGGTAAACTAGCTCAGAAAAGAGAGCTGGGCACTTTCGGCTGTCTGACCCGTACGTTTGGCTGCATTCTGGAAACTGCTGACCTAAATAAAGGCAGGTGTGTGGCTGGCTCCACCGGGTTCTGTTCTCACATTTGCGTATCGGCCACAGCGGGGCTCGGGTTTCCAATCGCACACTCCCCGGGCACGTAGCGGGAGCCCGAGTTTCAGAACACCACAGGGGAACACACACACACACTCCGAGTCCTGCTCTCCTCATGCCAAATGCTGTTTCTCCAGCACGGAAATCACTCAGACACTGTCCAGGATACAGGAGGAAAGGGAGGGGGACAGCTGTTGGTATCCGGAACAGGAATAAGTGGGCCGCCGGTAACTGGAGGGTCACTTACCTAAGTGTAATGGGGCAAAAATGTAGTTTTTAATCCTAGCTCCTCCCTTAACTAACTGACCTCTGCATATGACCTTGAACAAATCCTCAAATGCAGCTGTTTGCCAGACTCCTCTGGCCTGTAGTGTGTGGCTTATCTATAAACTACTTGTGTTTTTCACCCATTTTCTTTAGTCTTTATACCAACATGGAAAAGAAAAGGTGGGGTAGGAATATGCAGATAAGGTAACGAAAGTAAACAATTAGTAAAAGTACTTTATTTTCCTCTTGAATTTGCTTTATACCTTGCTTTACAAAGTTATGAAGTTCACAGGTTTATACCAAAATGTAAGAAGGATAAGCTATTTGCTTATAAACATTTTTGCAGTCAAATGTCATCTGAGTTCATTCTTCTAACCCACATTCCACAGACACAGCTTGAATACCAGGGGTGCTGGAGCAGCTCCCCAGCACGCATCCCTCTTAAGCAGGAGAAAGACCTTCAGTGGCCTTTCCTCCCTGACTCTCCTCCTCCCCCAATCCAACTGGGCTACCACCTTGAATTTACAGCAAATCTGGGAAATTTTAGGGGTGACATGACCCAGCAGGGCCACGCACTGGGAGTTGGAGGCGAGGTGAGAGGTTACTGTCTGATAAGGAGTAGTTCAGGTTCACACCCGAACTTCACACCCCCTTGCACGTGCAGCCCAGTACAGCCCACGGCACCCCCACCACAGCTTCTGTTCCTGGCCACCAGGCAGCCTCTCTGTGATCCTGAGGGCCCTCAGGATCTGGGGCAGGGGCAGAACCACTGTTTCATCCATGTGGCAGGCATGGCCTTCATGGCAGTTCTAAAAGCTCTCCTTTAGGTGACAGAAACAAAATCTATAAGCCAGCACATGTTAACTGTAGCTATTTGAACAAACCAGAGGGAACGTGCAATTCAAATCTCACTTCACAATATACTCTGATCTCCCCTCCAATGAA
>CM052538.1:137565440-137584679 GCA_028533065.1 Trachops cirrhosus
GGCCCCGACATCACAGTCGGCAGAGCGGCCACGCCAGCTGCCGGAAAGCTCCCGGGCCTCCCTTTAGCATTTAAAGCCAGCTCTGTCCACCGACAAGGCAGGAGGACATCAAAACACACTAAACATAATTGTTAAGAAGGAAACCATTGGCTTCCAATTTAGATACCCAATTATTACAACTGGAAAAATTAAAACTGATCCTAAAGATCTAGCATCTGAACAAACTGGTACTTATGTAAAAGCCTGACTACAGGTTTAAACCATCATAAGAACATAAACTAAAAATCACAAACTGAAATCAATAAAAATATGATTAGGGTCAAATTAGGTAACCAATTAAGATGTGCATCTTTAATAAACTTCTGGAGAACACTAGTAGCATAAATTACTACATGCCATGCTGTTCCAGAGGACTAAGGTTCCTTAAAATCTCTTCACATTTGACGAACCTCCAGCAAGAACTCGAAGTGTAACCTATCTTCCCACAGAGCCGCCCAGACCTGCGCCCCAGGTACGCCCGGCTGGGAATCAGCTCCTGCGCCCCGCTCCCCTGGGGAAGGGAAGGGAGCGGCCCGTGCGAGGGGCCAATGTGAAATTGGTTCAACCAATGACTTCCCAACATGGGAGGCAAAAAACTTCATGAATCGACTTTGCTGTCATCCTCGGCATGTCGTTCAATGTGTCCTGTGGCATCCTAGGAACCAAAGGAAAAGGGCCCATGAGAGAGAAGTTGGTAGAAGGACAAGAGAAAATCCAAGACAAGCAGAGCTTCCTGGGTACGTTCTACAATCCACACATGAAAGGCAGTTAGGACCCAGCATTCTTCATCTGAAACCTCATTAAGCTACCCCCCAAATCTCTGAATAATAACAAAAAGAAAAGCCCCTAGCCTCTCCCTATCTATTGCGACTCTGAACATTCTAACTGGGCAAAAAAGGACTCCACACCCTGCTCCCACAGGTCAAATGGCTTCAGGGCGACTTCGAGTCCCACTGACGTACCTGTTTGGATCCTTTCCTAGCAGTGAAAAAAGCATCACAGTTCTTCCAGCGACATTTCAGAGTCTGAAAGTTGGGGTTTGTGTGGTCAGTCAGCAAATGTTGTTTTAAATGATCTACCACACCGAATATCAGAGAGCAACCATGCCACTGGAGAGAGACAGAACGAAAAAGTTAACAAGGGCACCGGAAACCTGCGATCAGAACATTCCTGTGTGTATGCCTTAAATCTGGTGGAAACAAAAAGTCCTTTATTATTTAATTTGTTCTTGCTAGCAAAACAAAGCCAGAGACAACCGAATTAATTACCAATATGATGAGGAACCTTGAAAAGACTGGGAAGTCTTTTGACACTTTGGTATTATAAGAAGGCAAAGCACTAAGGTAACCAGCCATTACATCTTTAGATAAAAGGAAAATTAAAATATTTATAGACAAGTTACCATAAAATTCAGTTTAAACTGTACTTATTCCTCATCTTGCCATCATAAAATGAGTTTCCCCTGGCTGCTGTGGCTCAGTGGTTGAGTACAGGCCTGCGAACCAAAGGGTCGCCGGTTTGATTCCCAGTCAGTGCCCATGTCTGGGTTGCGGGCCAGGTCCACAGTAGGAGGCACTCAAGAAGCAACCACACACTGATATTTCTCTTTCTCCCTCCCTGCCCCCTCTCTAAAAATAAATAAATAAACAAGATATTTTTAAAAAAAGAAATATAGAGAAATATTTTATGTGCGGTTTTTAAAAATAAGCTTCCTTGTTCTACAGTGGAAGGCATAAAGTGGATGCTCAAATAGAAAAGTGTTACACTGACGATGATGAAGGTCTACAAATTAGCCTAGAGTTAAGCAACTCCGAAGTCCCACTCCTTACCCAACAGCGGTAATTCTGCATCAGATTTAGCCTCACAGCCTGAATACTGCCGTCGTAACAGCCTGTATAGATCTGGAGAAAAAAGTTATCACATCAGACCAAAACACTCACCAAAAAACTACAAAACATCCTCAAAATAAGAGTCAAAAGCTATCTGTCGCAACTTAAGAAAACACAAAACCAAACCCTAACCGCCCCATAGTACTGCAATGGGCAAGCGTCCAGGTGTCCAACCTGTGACCTGCCAGCCGCACGCAGCCCAGGGCGGCTATGAATGCAGCCAACACAAAATCGTCAATTTGCTTGAAACATTATGAGATTTTTCTGTTCTTGTTGGTGTTTGTGTATCTAACGTGTGGCCCAGAGACACCGAAGGCCGGACGCCCCCGTGAGATGTGCTCTAGACACTGTGAAGCTGTGTCCTCGCGGAGCCGCCTGTGGGCCCGCCGACAGCGGGACGGCAGGGCTCCGGGCGCCCGCCTGCACCCTGACCGCTGCGGCTCGGGCTCCCGCTCGGCACTGCACACTAGGCACCGGCATTTCACTGGAACACGGGGTTCTACTGCTCAGAGTCTGAAGAACACCCCTTCTGGTTCAACCTCATCATTTAAAAATAAAACAAACCAAGGATTAGTGGGTTCAAATGAGCGAGCTCTACTTTTAGGTCTGCTACAACTATGCCACACTGACCAAACCTCCTGACTCTATGGCAATGTTCTGTTCAGATCATAATGTCTCCGGAGAAAGCACCACTCATTTTTTTTTAAAAAAACATCTTAAATATATCTTCTACTTAATGGCGGTATTAGATTTTTATTATATTATAATTATTTTAGCTATTAATAGAGCAATATTCAATAACACCAGTGGGTTATATCCTGGTAATATTATGCCGAGACAGAACGGCAATCATAACAAGGCACATCGGAAGCAGACGTCAATTTGGAAGTGACAGGCAGTAACATTATTATCATCAGTTTGTAGAATCTGCAGTAAATACACTCAGGCAAATATGTGACCTGGGAAACCACACTCACCATACTTTTATGGATGGTCATACACACAATCATGTCTTTGTGTCCGCCATAAACTTGCAGTCGATCATGGGACTTAGGTGGAAGAAAAAAACAGACTATTAAAGTTACCGACACCAAAACTACTCCTGAGGTACTAAGCTGAAGCATCAGAAGCATTTTAACAGAAATATACTCTAATGGCATTCTTCCTAGTAAGTCCTCCTTCTCAAGGAAGGAGCTGCTAATTGGAAATAATACAACCAATTTCTGTGTAGCTTCGAAGTCTCCAATCTGAAATTGCACATAAGGAGAACTAGATGCATTTTACAGGCTGCAGTTGCTGTCCAGAAGCCATTTAAATTTTGACACCATGAGCCTGACCATGTACCCCAGAGCGGTGCTTCTGAAAGTACAGTCCGTGAACCAGCCGCTGCATGATCATCTAGCGTGCTTGTGAAGAATGCAGATTCCTGGGCCCCAACCCTACCACACTATCTAAAAGTCAACATCAAACTGAAACAGACAATCTCCCCAAATCATTCAAGTAAAATACTGAAGCTAAATCTAAATCCTACCTGTAACTCGTACACACGGACAAATTTGTCCAGGCAAGCGGTCACCATCACCTTCCCCAGGATAGTCACCACGGTCACTGCGTGGCTGTGGCCTTTGTAGATCCGCACAAGCTCGCCCGTCTGTGTCAGGAGAGAGATAAGAGTTACCACACTTGCAAGGTATTTTCCTACTTTGAGATTTACGATTCTGTAACTCTCAAGCTATCTGTACACACACGCAGCCGTGCTGATTTCAACAGCTGAAGCACTCCCACCAGCACTGTTTCCTACTCAGAATACAGGCCACGTGTCCCAATGGAGAGAACCAAGTGCCACAGGACGAGAAGGGTCGCAGTTCTGCCTGTGTGTATTTCATAGCTCTTGAAGTACAGCTGACCTTGGAACAATGCAGGGGGTAGGAGTGGTGACCACATGCAGTTGAAAAGCAGCCTGGCTGCCCCAAAACTTAAGTTGTCCCTCAGTATCCATGGAAGAACGGTTCTAGGACCACACCTCCATCCCCTGCGTACACCAAAATCCTAGGATGCTCAAGTCGCCTACATAAAATGGCACAGAACAATGCATACAGTTAGCCTTCTGCATCCAGGACTCACCATCACAGAGCAAAAACAGTACAGGTATTTGTTGGAAAAAAAACCCACGTATATATGGAGCCAAGCAGTACAAACCTGTATGGTTCGGGGTCAACTGTACTTTCACTTTTATCATTTCACTGGGTCTGGATAAGTCCCCGAGGGCTTAGACTGACCCCTGGTTCACAGACCAGGACCTGCGCACCACAGTGGCCTCTATGATGTGAGTGGAGTCTCTCAGCTGTTTTCATTTGTTCTATTTTAAACTACGTATCATATCCACTTTCTTAGCGCCTCAGGTGCTCAATTTATCTCAAGTTTAAATGCGGCACTCAAACTAAGCCTTAAACTTTGAGCCTGTCCTCTATGAAACACTTTAACAAAGTCCGAATTTCTAGGGTGCTCGATATCGTCTAAGAGCTTATGCATGCAAAGTATTACTAAGTCTCACTGGGAAAGGGGCTTAATTTAAATTGTAAGAGATCTGATGGATCCTTCCAGCTTGAACCACCATTCTGTTAAAGATTTCTTTACACCGGCAGGGCTTACATGAATGTTGTGGGCATGGACTGACTGGTCACTGGAGCCACTGAACACGAGGTCATTCACCACCTTAAGGGAAAAATTCATTGAGTCAGACTTGGCATAAGGTTCTGAGTTTCTTTTGTAACTTGTAATGCACGTTGGGGAATTCTAATTCTGGATGAGTGTAAAGTAGGTATAGAATAAATTTTTCAGACAAATTTCCTGAACTGAAACGTATGTCCTACCACCAGGCACTCTCATGAAATGACAGTATATTGCTGGGTTTGCTACCTCTTCAGAAGGATTAGGAAGTAGCCTAGAAGGGTATTAGAGTGTGTCTACATTCTATAGTAAAATACACTTCCATTGTTTCTAAGTTAACACATTAAAAAGTAGTGCATCCCTTGGTGACCCTGGCCTGAAGAAAAGGACTATGACCTCCTTCCTCTTTTCAAGATGACTGTGTTCTAAGTAAGGCATCAGACAACACGAAAGATGTCATTCATAGCATTCTATTTGAGCTAGAACTAGCTCCTGGTCTCTGGCACTGTACTTGCCTTCATGCACAGAATGGTTTTGCTGTGGCCCTCCAGGCTTCTGAGGAGCAGTCCATTCCGTGCGTCACGTACGCTAATGGTACAGTCGTAAGATCCCACAACCAGCAGCTTCCGGGCACCTTCCTGAGCTGTGGCCAGGCAGCTAACTGCCCGAGGGCAATGGCATTCAAAGATTTCCAGTCGTCTGTTGTTCTGAAGAAAACAGCCACCATTATATGAAGTAAAAGCAACTTAGCTGGTAAACCTCAAAATCAACTACCCTGTTATAAACTCTACACTCTATTACCTGTTCTCACACCCACTCCGCCATCCTTAACTTCCCAAACGCTGCCATTCCCACGCCAGCTCTCTGTGTTCCTGACTCCTCCTCCCCCAGTGCAGTGGGGGCGAACTCTTACCTTAGGAACTCATTTCTGACTTCAACCCGCACTATCCTGATCACAACTGGGACCTGGTCCTCTCTTTATGTCCTCTCTCTTTTAAGTTAATGATAACAAATGACCAACCTTGTTTTCATTTTCTAATACATCTGTCATGCCACAGTCCCAAGAACACTTGCACTATTTGTATGACATCCAAAATGTGTGCAATCTATTTGTCAGGGTATTTCCAAATTTCTCCACTGAGAACTACTTTCTTGGACAATTTCAATGAGAGTCTCTCACCCTCCACCTTTCTGTTATTCTAATGCTCTTCCGACTTCTGGCTCCATGTCATCTTTCACGACATCTTCCAGTGGTGTACAGAACCTCTGTGCCAGTCACAGCGGCACAGCCACACCCTCAATTCCCAAACACTCCCCTATCTCAGGTTTCAGACTTGCTTCCCTCACCCCACACCAGTCTTGTTCATAAAGTCTCCCACTTCCCCAAGCCTCTAGGTGTGTGCATGGGTGAAACTCCCAGAAACTGAATCAGCACAGCAGCAGCTGGGAGCCTACAGAGCCAGGCGTCACCTTCAGCCATCATGAGGTGCTAGGGAGACAGACTGCTGGGGTTCGGCCCATGGGTGGACAGGCCCTGATAAACTGCCCTGGCTTCCTGTTGAGACCCCAGAAGCACAGCATTCTGGGGTTACGAGCAAATCAGAAAAGGCCCGGCCCTAACAAGGCTTCAAAATTCCTATCTCTGCAGTCTCAAAGCTCTGTCTCAAGGTCCACCTTCTCAGGGTTTTTCAACCATTCAAAGACTGTTATTTCTTGCCCTGGCAGGTGTGGCTCAGTGGATGGAGTGCCAGCCTGTGAACCAAAGGGTTGCCAATTAGATTCCCAGTCAGGGCACATGTCTGGGTTATGGGCCAGGTCCCCAGTAGGGGCATTTGAGAAGCAGCCACACACTGATGTTTCTCTCCCTCTCTTTCTCCCTCCCTTCCCCTTTCTAAAAAAAAAAAAAAAAAAAATCTTTAAAAGATAAATAAATTTCAAAATGCTAAAGCAAAAACACTATTAAAAAAAGAAGACTGTTATTTCCTGCCATCATTTTGTCCCTAAAGATTTGCTCCTTTTATCTACCTTTGATAACATTAAACTCATAAAAGAGAAGAAAATTAGGTAATTATCAAATTTTATTCAGTAAAATATGAACATTTTAAATTTACTCTTGCTTCTTTATTTCTATCGCCCTAACCAAATCTAATGTAGGCTGTTAACACTTCATACCTGGAATGCAAAATCCTTCACTAATTGCCCCTCTGTAATCTGTTCCTGTTGAGTGAACCAAATACCTTGGCACCTGAGTATATGTACTACTTCTTAAAGACAGAAACCATGATGTACTGTAGTGCCTCTCTTGAAAGCACAATAGTTAATGGCAAGTAGGTACTCACTAAACATATGAATGATACTATAATTGGGTACAGCATAGTAAACATTCTAACCCGTCTCTAACAAGCTGTTAAAAGGTGACCAGATGACCTTGAGCTATAGTGCTACAACAGATTAGTAATCAATTCCACCTCTGAGACTACATCTCTTATCTGTTCTCTTCTCTTCATCCGTACCTGTTAGCTTCCATTAGAAAGCCTGCTAAATCATCTCCCTGCCTCTACTATTACCAGCATTTCCCAACCTCATCAACTCCAGAGTGACTTTTTCTCAAATACAAATTGGTCATGTCTCTCAAAACGCATAGGGCCATCAAGAACTGGTCCCTCCTCATTTCCTAAGCATCGTCCAGGGGCCTAGCACATAACAGATGCTCTAGTAAAGGTTTGCTCAACAAATGACTTTACCTTTGGTTAGGAAAGAATGAGGCCACGTGGGCATGAAGGCCAACTTTTGACTTAGTTCACTTTACAGAACAGGTTACACTCATGAAACCCTGAATCAGTTCCAAACCACATCCATGTCATATTCGAAGAAATTTAAGCTCACTTTTCATGGTGTCATTCCTAAAAATGAGACAGACTAGTTTAACCTGTGACTCATTATTTGGCACCAAATTGCCAGCTTGGTTGAATTTAGTGGAGTTACATTTAGTCCTGGCACCCTGGTCCTACACGGATATTACGCAGGATCCTGTTTCACTTACACCCGAACATCCCAGTTTTGGGGTAGCGGTTAATGCTGTTGCTTTCTCACATAAGAAAACAGATGAAAATGTCTGTCTTCCACTTCTTTCCCCTCACACTCACACTGTTTTCAAGTGGCATGGGAATTCAGCCTTCTCTCCCCAACCACTAACCTTTATGTTGAAGGTGACCACAGTGCCATTTGCTAGTCCCGCATAGAGGACTCGCCACCTGCTGTGAAGGCAAAGAACCCGGTCTTCCAGCTGTAACTGCTCCACACACTCCCGCGTCTGGTAAAAGCACACAACACCCATCAGCAGAGGTGAGCAGCAAGTAAAATGGGAAACCAATCCTTCTAAAGGCAGAGTACGAAATGATTTTATGAGGACTAAAGAGTAGCATCATCTATTTTGTAGAAGACCATCTTAGATTTTTTTTCTCCTTTGAAATATGTGACCAAATACTCTCAAGCTGTAGGTAATATCAAAAACAAATATCAATTCTAATAATGTTACCCATATTTCTAATTTGGAATGTAGAAATTCTTTAAAGGGCACTGTGAATTGGGTATTAGCCTCTTAAATTAAGTAGCCAAAGACAAAGTTAAAGCTGCATTTAACATCTAAATGGAAAATAAAAATTCTATTTGTACATATAATTGTGCTAACCAAGTATGTGCTTTCTTGCCACTGATTCTCTATTCTAACGGCTCCCAAATGTCTCCTTCCAACCTGTGTCAGGATAGCTCATCCGTAACTACCCAAGCTTTTAAAATACACAGAAGCCCAAGCTTCACCTCCAATGCCTAGAGTCTAACTCAGTAGGTTCTGGAATATGTATTTTTAAAACTTTCCTGTGTAATTCTAATGCAGATAGATCCAGATTAAACAGGCACTGGGTTATACGAGCAAATGTAATTACCTGGAACCTAGAACAGGACCAGTAGTGACACAGTAAGTGCTCAAGATTTGTTGTCAAGTGACACCACACAACTAACTGCCCTAGCGAAGCTTTCAGAACAGGTGTGGCTGGCCATGTCGAATGAAGATGGTTGCGAGTGGGTTGGACGTGACGCGCTGTGGGCAGAACCACCAAAGCTGTGGGAAGTCAAAGCCCTTGTTCTCCTCTCCTGATCTTTCATACCCACAGGAGTGGGTCTTTTACATTTTTCTGTTTCCCCCGTGAAATTACAAATATATGCCACATACAAAATTGTAAAATAAAAAGGCAGTAAGTATGCCCAGATGTTAAGATTCCTGATGCTTCTAGTTAACCCAAATTAGATCATTCTGTATTCTTACAAAGGACACTGAATACCATACAATGACTGAAAAAGAACTATTTGCACATGAAACAATATACATGAACTTCTGATATCATGGTGAGCTACAGCTGGGCACGAAAGAATATATGCAGTACTGTTTACTCAGATGAAATTCAAGTACAAACTCTAATGATAGAAGCAAAAGAGAAACCGGGAAGAACAAAGCGCCTGTTGCAGTGCCTCTGCTCTACATGGTAAATACCGTCAAAACAGGTCAATATCACCACTTCCGGTTTCTCGGACCCACTTACCTTAACATTGTAGCAGCGAATGGTGTGATCGCTGGAACCAGTGTACAGGGCGGCATTCTTCCCCGAGATCTGAGTGACCAGGAGGCAGTTCACTTTGGAAGTGTGGCCCTCAAACACACCAATGCACTTCCGACTCTAAAGTCAGCAGACACCAGATTAGCACTTGCAGAAAAAGAAGGGTCACCTAACACATTTCCTCAACAAAAAAGACGCTAAAACAGAACAGTTCACTGCTGTATCCTCAATGCCTCGAAAAGTGCCTGGTGACGTGTAGTAAGGTACTTCCAGCTATGTTAGCTGAGTCATACTGAAAAATACGTAGGGCAATTCACTACATGGTAGACTAAAATTTTAACTAATGCCTAGGGCAAAGCTCTCCAACACACAGACCAAAATCTAGTAAATCCAACTAAATACTAAGAGAAGTGCCTGCATTTGATCAGTAGCTTATGAGAAGGCTCCATAATATTCCAAGACATATCAGGTGTCATCACAGGTCCTAGTGGTCCAGGTGTGGTTTCATAAGGGGACATCGTAATACTCTTCTGTGTTATCTCTGAGATCTATTTAGAACGTACAGATCTACACACACTTATCTTGAAATTTAGAGTTCAAACCGATCCCCCAAATCTCATACTCACACTTTGGGTACCTTTGCTTCCTTCCTTCAGTCACCCCTTTTGCCCCCACATTATGAGGCTAAAGGAATTTATACACCTACTGGTTACAGCAAGCACATTTTCTTGGTCCATCATCTAACCTTTTGATTTTCAAGGACTTCATTATGTTTAAAAACATAATGATGTTTCTAAAGTTTATTGACTGTCATTGTTGATAAATAGAAATAGTTTGATATATACTAAATTCAAGTTCATTTTATGAAGATCCAGAGTAATGAGCATCAGATTATACTAAGTGTGTATAGTGGAAGACTGTTGCTCTCCTTAATAACTTGTATAATTAACTTTCCGGGAAAACGCCTCCTCTAATATTTCCCTAATTATTTATTTTGCCCCTTCTCTATTATACAAGGGCTAGGTGACTGACCTCATCACCAACTCAGGGCTGAGATCTGACTAGCCCAAGTCTATTGTTGTAATCCCACCTTCCTTTGCCAAGTGATTGATTGTTTAGGGAGTCAAGCCCGAGATCCTTATTTGGTGGTGGGAGAGAAAAGAAACCCCAGTGGCTCCTGGCATCTATTTGTGAGCGGAGGAGAATTACCTTTAGGAAGAGGTGATACGAAGGGGGCAGAGTAGAGAGACAAATAAAACTAAGTTTCCAGTGACTCAGCTGAGCAACTGGGTCACCTGTACCTAAAGTTAGTCTAAAGCCCACCCCACCTCTAGATAGCAAAGAAAATCTCCCCTTGTTCTGAGCTGGAGTTTCTAAAACCTGCAACTATCAAAAACACTCAAATTGCCATGACAACTTACCACCAGATTATAAACTCGCACAGTTTTATCTGCAGAACAGGTATATAGTAAATTCCCAAATATTTGAATTGCATTCACTGCAGCTTGGTGCCCCTCAAAACTCCCTTCGGTGGGCTCATTATCATCTCCTGGCTCTGAAGATATTTCTAGAAAACAAGACTATGTTTCAGAGACATATCTGCTGTGTCTGAAAAGATACTCAAAAATTAAAACCATTAAATAATATAGTGGTCCCTGGATTCTCTGTAAAGCCTAGTTCCCTTGCAAAACACCACATTTTCAATAAAATCTTTATTATGAAGATTTCCCAGTTAGAGAAGGCAGGGAAAGCCTTTCGCTTAAGAAAATGACATTGAAATAATGAGTTTCTGAGTGGTAACTGGAAAGTATCAAATATCTGCCACATATTATTTTGTTGAATAAAGCATTCTTCTTTTTTTAAAACATTTTGTTTATTTATTTTTAGAGAGATGTGAAGGGAGGGAGAAAGAGAGGGAAAGAAGCTGTGCAAGAGAAACACTGATTGGTTGCCCCTCACATGCCCCTCACTGGGGATCTGACCCACAAGCCAGGCATGTGCCCTGACTGGGAATTGAACCGGTGACCTTTTGGGTTCACCAGCTGGTGCTCAATCCACTGAGCCACACCAGCCAGGGCAATAAACTATTATTCTTAAAGCAGGTCCTTCTCAAAGCAATAACTCCTGGAGTCAATGAAACCTTAATACGAATTCATCAAACAGACACGAGAGCCAGTAAGAGATGGGAGTAAGAAACTGCAAAGCCAGGATCTGAGGATCTAGGAATATCGTAACTGCTGGTCAAAGGAATCCTCTTGGCAATACCTCCTGCCCCCTATTCTATAAGCATATTTAAGTAGATTTAAACCCCAGCCCTCACATTCACGAGCCTTTTTCTCTGTGGTTAACTTAAATAAAATGGAATCGCCAAATACCTGAAGAGCTCTTTGATCCTTTTATGGAGGAGATCACAGTCTGAGTTTCTGCCACACTACAAAACAATAGCAAAAGTCTTCTTAGCATCTGTGTGAACAGGACAGGTAGTAAAACTTAAATTTTCCTGACTCAAAGTATTGATTGCCCTAATCAATGGCAAAGGAGCAACAATCTGAGGTCATTTTTCCATCTGAAATTTCTATAGGAAAGGAAATAAAAGTACAGTAAATATTCACAACATAAATGAGAAAGCAGAAAATCTCCATTGTCAAGGTTTAAAAGCCTGCCACATCTGCAATGCCTGATTTTCTACAAATTTGTTTCTTTTAAAAATTCTGAGTCATAACAAAAAGTTCTCTTTTTTAAAGAAAAGCAGAATGGTGAAAGCTGTCCTGAGTGGACCAGTACACCATCCCTACCTTACGGGGACCCCATCTTTGTAACGAGTGCCAATCTCACTGGTGGAGCTCACTTCGTCACAGCCAGAACGAGAAGTTTCTAGTGAGTTTTGCTCTGCGCTGTTCCACACGTCCTTCTTAGACGGGCTGTCTGGTTTCTCTTCTCCGGATTCGGAAGAATCAATGGCCACCACTTCCAACTGAGGGTTAGGAACTTCCAGGACTTCCAGGGAGGAGTCGCTGTCGGGCTCGTCTCTGACACTCTCCTGCTCTGGGCCAGTTCTGTCCTCCCAGGTGGAGGTGGCCACTTTCCCTCCTTTAGCTGACTTGCCAGTTTTCACTTTCCTCACAGGTTTAGCAGTAAATACGTCCTGTTCGGTGTCACTGTTCTCAGGAACATGGGCGGCCCGCAGAGTTTTCTTCTTCCTAAGTTTCTTCTTTTTCTTGTTACCCCTGGTTTCAGCTGATGTCAGAGTAGACTCTGCCTGTTGTTCAGGCTGGTCAGCTGGAGAGTGGGGCTCCTTCTCCAAAGGGGTTTCTGAAGCAAAGGACAATCTTGGAAAAGAATTGATGCAGGTTTCAGACCCGCTGTTGCCTTTGGTTGGCTCTTCACCTTCTTTATTTACACTAGGAAAACCAGCTGATTGGGAATAGAGAGCATTTTCTCTGTTCCTGGTATTTCCTTGCTCCACAGAAAACTTCAGCTCCTGGCTAGGCTCACGGAAACCTTCTGTTGGCTCTGATGAGGACAATGTTGCAGTGATGCCTGGGGAGACTGGGCAATGGTCGCCATTCTCTCCTAAGTAGAGAGGAAGCAAGTTATTGCACCTTACTGCCTGCTATTTATAGTCACAGACTGCAATTATTTGTCGCTGATTGAATCTCTAACAATGACATTTCAATGTTGATACTTCTCCAATTATTTCAATGGTAAGTTAAATAAACCACGGCTTTTAAAGATGCTACTTTACTTCTCATCTTCCCATAATCTACATAAATTTCTATTACAGCACTTAGTGTACTTTGCCTTGCATTAATCTCACAAATAACATACATGTCTTATACCCTACAAGAGCTCCTTATGGGTGGGAATTGCTTTTATCAACCTTTTTTCTTTCTTTCTTATTTGAAATGTCCACATACTGAACACTGTGTTTTATCCTTAGCAGACACTTAGGTATCTACTGGGCTGCAGTGCATTCACCTTTATTTCCTCTAAATTTTCACTATGTATTTTACCTGTTTACACCATCTAGTTTAGTTACACACTAGTAGTTAAAAAGCCAGTGACTTAAAAAATGTCTATTTTCTTTGGCCAAATTATTTCATGCCTACAAATTTAAACTGATGAAATAATCAGACATACTCAAAGACACACATACAACATAATGTTATACAGAATACTAAAAAAAGAGAAAAAGCCTAAACATTCAAAGGAAATTATATAAATTATTGCACATCCAGACTATCATGCAACTTTTCAAATATTATGGAACTGGTAAAATAAAATATTTTAGATGAATTATTTGTATGACACAGGGAAATAATAAATGACATATTAAGGGAGAAAAGCCAAGTTATAACAGCCTATGATTTGTCCTTTGTATAAAGTCTACATGTAAGATTTAAGACAAATAATATATATCTGGATTTCTAGTTTCTCAATTCTGTACAATGAACATTGAACATGAATTTGTTTTGCAATTCAGAAAAAGCTATTTTTGAAAAAAATTATTAAAAAGTCTCTATATGGCTTCATTACTAGTTTTTTAAAAAATACTAAATATTATCCATGTAAAAGTAACAAATTCAATATAAAAGATAACATACCTTTGATACAGACATCTAGACTAGTGCTGTAACAGATAGCCAAATCTAAAGTAATTCTTCAGACTTTTTATTTTGGCTCAAGAAATCACACAATGCCACTCTGCTTACTTTTTACTTAATTATTATTACAGCACCATTGTGATTACACAAACTTCAGATAAGATTTTAAATTGCTCAGAAGTTACTCTCAAATGGTAACCAGGTGTTACCTTATGAAAAGACTAAAAACCTGGCCTGCTTCTCAAAACCACCCAAGTTCCTATTAGATGATTCCAAGCCCCAGAGCCCTCTCTGCCTTCATCACAGGCACCTGCCTCTCAGGCTTATAGTCATGCTGGCTGTTCTTCAGACCAAGGGCCCCCAGCCTCTGGACTGCAGACCAGTACCCGCCCTAGCATGTTTGAAACCAGGCCGCACACAGGAGGTGAGCTTGAATGTGATGCACATGAATCATCCTGAAACCCACCTGCCCCAGGTTTGTGGAAAAACTGTCTCCCATGAAACCAATCCCTGGTGCCAAAAAGGTTGGGGACCGCTGCTTTAGATGATAAAGATAGTTAAGTGCTGAGAAATTCAGAGGATATATCTTATTTAGAAAATTTACTGAATAACATCAACCCCATGTATCTCCCAAAAACTAAATAATTCTGCACCAATCCTAATAAATGGAACTTTTTAGGTACTAACTCAAAGTCAAATTAGTAATTCTATATTAGAAAAAATTAAGGAAAAGCTACTGATATTTAAATAATCCTCTTAAGTGAAGAAAACCTCAGGAAAAATTAATTGTAGTAACGTCAGTTTAATGGGCAAGTATAACTCTACGTCACTGATACAAAATTGCCCTAGACCCATTACAGGGTTGCCCTTAAACAAGAGGAAAGTTTACATACTATTACCTTGTAGTAATTCCTTGGACATACTGCAAGGAGAGATTTGTGACACAGCATTCAAATACTCGTCTTGTTCAGAAGACATGGGTTCTTGTTTTATCTGAACTGATGAGTCTGGAACAAGAACGCCGCCATGAGCTTGGAAAGTAGGAGATGTGGTCACTTGGAAAGGGACTCCTGTGGATGACGGAGACACATGGGGGGACGGAGACTCCAGAAGAAGTGGGAAAAAGGGGGCAGGCAGCAGCGTGGCATCAGCAGGTGTTTGAGATCTGCTGCTCCTTTGTTCTCGTGTAAGGCTGCAGGGGCCCTGGTACGTGCGGTCAGAAGGTTCATATGTTTCTAGGATGGAAAATACACACACACATAAATTCAAAAATGTTCTCTGAAAAGTCACTGTTTCTTAGATAATGTGGTTTTAAAAATTACAAGAGAATTCAAAGCCCTCATAATTCTTCAAAATCAATTGTCATGTATCAATACAACTACAAAGGATACAGACAAAACAGGCATTAATATTCTAATTTTTCAGATTTTAAGTGACTTATCCAATGTCATATAGATACTGATGAAAGAGCCAAGATTCGAACCTAGGTCTTTTGATTCCTAACCCAAGGCTCCTTCTGTAACATACTATCTCCACTGCTGAGCATTCTGGGGATGTAGAGCCTACAGGCCTTTCTACAGAAGAAGGAAACCAAAGAGACACGAGATAAATCATATGGATTTTTAATAATGACTTTAATTCCCATCTACAGAGGTAAAGGAAGTAACAAGCTACGGAAGGCCCAACCCCTCACATTCTCTCCAAATACCTTGTAATCCCTGTAGAATTTGTATTCTATGGGTCCTCAGTGCACTCATCTCCACAGTTATCTAAAAATAAAGTAATGTGTTAAGAATTTTCAAATCCAACTTCAGAGATGATCCATTTCCATTAGTGTTCCACCTGCTGTTACCTGCTGTTTGAGCATAAGCAGCCTCTGAACTTCAACGTAAGCCGTCTGGAGGGCCGCACGGGCTTGCAGAAGGTTGTTATCCATGCACTGCAGCGATTTGCTTAGTTCTTCCTCCCTTAAAGAGATATTCAGCAGCTGGTCAACCTGAGAACGCTCTGCCAAAAGAAACCATAAGCCTCGGTTTAATACTGGAGACTTCTCTTTAATAATCCAGCTCCTCAGGAGATGGAACTACATCGGTTATCTAGGACAAGCCTTTGTTTTCTCCCCAGTAGGTAGGAGAGACTCATCAGATCTCACAAATCATCCCTTAAGCCTGAGGCTGTCAGAGCCAGGAACCCAAAGTTGAGAACTGGTGAGACTGGAGGTGCTGCAAAGGCTCAAGAGTTCCGCCAGGTGGCGCCGTCTCACCCAACAGCCCTTTCCCACCACTGCCCTTCCAAGTGAAATCTGCGTCCAAAGCAAGTCAACTGCTGTAGCTCCCACTGCCCCGTCTTCCTTTACCTGCCATCCTCTTCACGTTTGCTCAGATGGGGCCCCAGACCTGTTCTGCTCATGCTCTCCTCCTAAGCCCTATTTTTCTAGCCTGTTAGTTAACATAGTTATCTTTATTAGAGAAGTCTTCCCAATGGAGATACAGCTTTGAAATAGTTCTCTTAAGTTATTTAAATAAAATGTTCTACTATGTGTATGAATTTGCCATCTTTATGTTTGTCTCTTTCCCATTCAACATGCCAGGACCTCTTTCCTGAACTCTAGACCCCACATATCCTGCTACCATCTTGAGCATCTCAACCTAGGTATCTCTAAGGTCCTTTAACTCAAGGGATCCAAAAGGGAACATGTCATCTTTCTCTACTCTCAACCTGCTCCCGTCGTGGAGTTTTCTAGCTCTACAAATGATACCATCATCCACCCAGGGGTGTCCAACCTTTTGGTGTCTCTGAGACACACTAGAAGAAGAGTTGCCTTGGACAACACATTTAAATAAACAAACACTAACAAAAGCTGATGAGCAAAAAAAAAAAAAAAAAAAAAAAAAAAAACCCCACAAAGAACGGTTTTAAGTAAATTTACGATTTTGCGTTGGGTCACATTCATAGCCATCCTGAGTCACATGCGGCCCGCAGCCCAGACACCTCTGGTCCACACAGCTGCCTCAGCCAGAAGCTGGGGTCATAGTTGACCCCTACCTTAGGCATCACTTCCAATCGCCCAAGGCTCATCCAATCACTTTCCACAGGGTGAGAGTCAGGGGAAAGCAAGCACTGTAGAAGCACATTAGTCAGGGAACCACATCAGCAACTTCTCTCCTTAATTCATATGAGAAAAGCAACAAAGACGCCTCAAAAATGGAGACTAAAAGAAATGACTATGAACGACAAAGATGGACAAAAATTTACCAAAGGCCTGTTCCCCTTCCTCCCAGATAAGGCCCAATGAGACATACTGAACTCGTTTTGTCCAAGATACACATTAACTTTAGCTTACAGGTCTATGTGATATCACGTATTTTTTCTATAGCTGCAACTACGTATATAGTGGAAAATCAAACTTTTCTATGCCATTAAGCAAGACAACAAAATGTAAAAAAAATATTAATAAATGGGCAATCAGTGTTTGATAACCACAAGCTATACTCTGTATCAGGTTGTAAAAAGGCTGAGTTGCTAAAAGAATAATTTCTTTCTGCCAGAATATTCGGCACTATACCTTTCTTTCCTTTAATTTTCCTTCTTTTATTTTTTCTCTCAAGACTTGGGACTTCAGGAGAAGATCCATCCTGAGGAAATACAGAAAAATGAATAATATTAAATGTGTAACAGCTATTATCCAGGAAGGAAAAAAAACAATCATTTCTGAGATAGTCAAATAACATTCTTCATTATTTCTACCATATCTACAGGACAGCAGGACTCTCATGCACATGGCATGAACTAAAATGTCAGTTCAATAAATGTATATGATTTTTTAAAAAGAATCTAATGTGAAGTACCTTCCCAGCATCCTAGAAGTGGTAAAGCCCACAGGGCATAGGCGAAGCATTTCAAACCTTGGTAAAAGCAAGACACATATAAAAGTGTGGACAAAGCCAATGACACATATATCTGATTTCATTGTGGAGCAATTTCTACTTTAAATTTCATCAATAAAACTTTTAAAACAAGAAGCTAAACAGTCTATTGAGACAAGCCCCAAGATACTAGCTTTGTCACAGGACAATCTCTTATCCAACAATATCCACCCCCTACAGTGCCTAGCTCGAAGTTGGGGGTAGAGTTGGAATCAGAATCCGGGTCTCTACCCCAGACCCTTATCCACTCAGTTATACTGCCTCAGCATTAAGGACATGCTCTGTTTTCTCACAGTGCCAGACTGCATGACCATCACGAGTCTTTCTTTCCATAAAGGATTCCTGAAAGGGTTAAGCGATACTGGCAATAGAGATGCCAGAACAGAAGTGATGGCAGTGAAGGAATGGATTCTGAAAGGTCAGGCTGGATAAACGAAGTACAAAGGATAGAATAACAGAGACAACAAATATTTCTGAGACTACGCTCATATAGATGTGCTCTATTACTATGGAAACCATCTTGGTGTTAAGCCTAAAACTCCTGGGTCCAACACGCCTACATATCCTCCAGAGGCAACCCTGGAATGCCTTTCTTCAGCAGCCGTAGAGAATGCATCATGGAAACAGATTAAGTTACAGCTGAAGATGTGGCTTACTCCTTGTCAGGTGATACAAAACTTCATTGCCTTGATGACTAATTTTAGAGATGACTTCATATTTTCCTAGTACTGTACATTCATATTCAATTACATCTAACTTTGTAGAATTACTCAGTGAAAGAAACAAATAGAATAATCTGAAAAGGAGAGTAAGAACTTCACAAGTCTTCTATTACAGAGTAGGGAGAACTACAACCCTAGATATGCAAGAAAATGTAAAGAGCTAACTCTTTCTTATAACATTCCAGTCACCACATAAAATATTCTACAAAAGGCACAAGAGTCATACTCACTCCGGTGGCTCTTCGTTTTTTTCTAATGCTCTGGCTGTCATTTTGTTCAGCACCAGAGGTACAGCTACTGTCTGTGCCTGCATCTGCCAAACTGGAGACTGCAAGAGCTGAGGATGCATTTGATGACAAAGAGTTTCCTTCTCCATTACTCTCCAGGGCATTGTGAGTCTCTGAAGGTGGTGCCGAACTCTCCTGGCCGTTCAGGTCTTTTGCCAAATGCATCAAAGACATTGCACAATCCGAGGGCAACTGTGCACTATGTCGTCTTCGAGTAGCGACATTTGCAGCCCTTTCACCTGTTCTCAGGGAAGCAGCCAGAGATGTCACTTCCTGCTTAAGGCCCATGGTTGTTTTCTGACTCTGCGCGGCCCTCAGTGAGCTGCTAGGTGAAAAAATCTGCTGGGGCTCATTTTCCTTGACCGTCGCTTCCTCACTGAAGAAGCTGTACACAGAAGGAGCCCTGTCCATGATCACGCTGCTCTCAGACAGGCTTCGCTTCCTGGCCAACCCAGGGGATGAAGAAATGGAAACATCTTCCCACTGGAA
>CM052538.1:137585179-137638484 GCA_028533065.1 Trachops cirrhosus
TGATATGGAGCTTGAAGACAATAAATAAGTACATAATTTTAACAGATGTTTAGCAAACACTTTAATAGCAAACAAAATAAAATGTCTACTAACCATTCACAAATACCAGACACTATACTAAGAACTTTATAACACCAATAATACAAGTTATGGAAAAGGATAAGGGGGCACAATAAATGTTATATCAATAAAGGTAGAAATTTAAGCCTGGAGGGACATATATGATACAGCTGAATGGTTTTCAAGCTGCAAACCTATGTTGAATGCTGCTTTACCATTCAGAAAAGTTTTGTACCTCAGTATCACATGATTAGGCAAAATATCATGCAAGTTATTAACAGAAAATATTTTGTGATCACAAATATAATGCTGAAGTAAACACAGAAGGGTGACTATGCACAGGTCGTAAGCAAAAGGTAACGGGAACAGTTAGGCTTCAAAGTCGCCCTGCCCAAGTCCTGCACGTGAGGTGCGGGTTTGCATGCTGTCCCTCTCCGGCCCCAAACCGCGGTGCTGTGTTTCTGGTTTTTCCCCTTGTCCCCATCTCATGGCTCAGAAGTAGTGTGCTTCTTTTTCATCTGAATTCCTTGCTGGGAAACACTTTATTCCATTTATTATGGAGGAGCAGTATCTCTCTTTTTTTTTTAAGACTTTATTTATTTATCTTCAGAGGGGAAGGGAAGGAGAGAGGGAGAGAAATATCAATGTATGGTTGCTTCCTGTGTATTCCCTCCTGGGAACTGGCCTGCAACCCAGGCATGTGCCCTGACTGGGAATCGAACCGTGATCTCTTGGTTCATAGGCCCGCACTTACTCCACTAAGCTACACCAGCCAGGGCAGTATCTCTTTAATATTTAAACCAGACATCTACAACATATATTTTTTGCAAGCATTTAATTAAATGTAACAAGAATTCTCTCGACCAGGTCAAAGTAAGCTGAAAAGAAAGATAAATGGATACTGAAAAGAGGTACGTACCTGGGTAAGCCTTTGCCTAACTCTTGCTTTTTCTTGGTTACTTGATGAATGACCTGTTCCCAGTTGACATTTCTCCGAGATGCATTTAGAATCTGCCGAAGGGTGGGCTTGAGCCCAGATTCCTTCTCCGTTTCACTCTTTCGGTGACCATTAATGTTGCGGATGCGGCGAGCACTGTTGAGGTTTGGTTCAGGAAGGTGTGCTCCAGTTTTGCTCTTCAAACTAATGTGTCGAGTGAGATCCCTTTGGAGTGAGGCAGGAAAGCCGAGCTTACTTAGTTCCGGCAGGAGAAGGCCTGAGGGCTGAGCGATGTCACTCTTGTGAAGCTCTGTATCCAAGCTGGTACTCTCAAAGCCTTCTGTTTCATAAGATACCTGAGATTTCACAGAGTCATCCACCTGCACATCTCCCAGAGAGGTTTTCAAGTCCAGCAGTAAGTCGGAGTGTGGACTGGCTGCAGACGTCATTTCCAACTCAGGTTCTTTCTGGTGATCGACTGAATTACACGGGGAAGTGAGCAGCTTTCTGGGTGGTTTCAGGTTTTGGTCTTCCCCCTCCTTCTCATCAGCACTGTGAGTGCTGCAGGATAAAACTTCTGTAGTTGCAGAACTCAGGGCTCCGATTTTTGTTCCATGCCTTTCCGTGTCAGATACCTCTCCATCACTTTCACCTTCTAGTGGGCGTACTTGAAACTCAATCTTCAAAGATCCTTTTTCAGACTCTTCCACATTCCTGCTCGCCTTTGCACCATTCCTGGTCCTTTTAGAAGTGCTAAGAAGTGGATTTTGCAATGATTCATGAAACTGTAACACCTCTTGGGCTTTTTGTAATGTATCACTTAAATTTTCACCAGGTTCCCTTTGAGTGCCAAATTTACTTTTATTCCCCTTTAAAGCACGTGAACTTTGCAATTTGGACATGCCAGAAGAATCGTGACTATCTTCTTCCTTGGGTTTGTTCAAGGAATTTGAACGTTCTCTAGAAAAAAAAGAATTCGCTTTGGTGTTTTTTGATGGATTCTTTGGACCTTGCTTTTGAGGGACTGATTTAGTGGCTGGAGTTGGAAGAAGTGGGGATTTCAGTGGTGGCATCTTACTGAAGCTATGCACCTGCTCAGGTTTTTCTGTAGTAGGGCATTCTCTCGCCACCTCACAGGAGGCAGTGCAGTCAGACGGAACTCTGTGGTGAAGAGATCCGGTGTGTGTTTCTTTTTGTGTTTTCACTGTTGGGGAATTATCCGGGTCATCGACTTGGGGCTCTCGTGTTCCTGTGTTTAAGGTAAAATCAAAGAAAGGCTTATCTGTCATTTCTGACTTGTTGCCAGTGACTTCGTTCATTCCTGACTGTAAACCCACAGTCTTCTGGGAAGGGTACGGAGTCCAGCGCCAGAACTTCTCCCTTGCTGCACTGCCGTTCTTCCCGCCAATTTTGGGAGCTATGGTGTCTGCCTGTTTAGTGGTTTGGTTTTCCACCTGCTCAAAATTGAAGTCAAATAAGTTCTGTGATGAAAATTTATCACTTGTAAATCCTTCAGAAGGACCTCTATACATGGCAACTGTACCAACTTTGTCATTTTCTTGCCGCTGCCAATTATATCTCTCTTGACTGTATTTTTTTGACTTAGATTTCTTGTTCCACAGCATGGGCATGTCTTCCATTTGACAGTTAGAATTTCTGTTTCTGCCTGGTTGAAATTTGTCTCCTGGGTTACTATAATTCCAACTATTTGTACCACGTACACTGGATTTCCAGTTTCCGTTACTACTGTTCATATGCCAACTGGAAAAGCCACCTGTTCCTTCAGAATGCCAGCCGGAATTCCTTCCTGAACCATTGTGATTCCAAGCTACTGTTCCATTATTTGAATGCCAACCACCTCCAGAATTACTGTGGTTATGAAACCAAGTTGAGGAGACTCCTGCAATGCCCTTCTGCCACCCAGAACAGCCTCTTGGCCCACCACTATTCCTCAACGAATGTGCAAAGCTGCTCTTCCTGGTGTTACCAAAGCCCTCCTTCTCCCACTTCCAGTCTCGTGGAGGAGGTCCGCGATGATGCCACGCTGGCTGACCGTAGCTCTCTCTGTCTTGGTAAGGGATTCTGTCTTCTCGTCTCCACTGGAGTCGCTTGTCATCAGAGTTTATTTCTTGGCTGTTATTGGAAGGTTCATCTTGTCTGGAAGAAAAAGTTTTTCATTACTGATTTAAAGGAATTTTTATACTTTCTTTGAAGGCATAACCCCCCAAACTTCCCCTCGACCTCCCTCCCCTGATACTTAGAATATGTAATAGAGTCCATTTTTATTTCTAATAGTGGTTGCTGTCATATATTTAAATGATATAATTAAACTTATAGTCATGATTTATCAATTTATAAATTAAAGATTTTCTTGTTTCTCCTATCAACCCAGAAATATTAAAAATTTGACACATTTATACAATGCTCCTTTTCTTGTTGCTGTTTTTCTAGCCATGTTCTGGTATTTTTGTCTCTATCATCCAATTATTATTTTTACATTGTACAGTTTTTAACAAGAACAATTATATTTTATAGCTATGGTTATCACGTTAATACAATTTAAGTTCAGCTGCTCTTAATACTGTGATTTCTCCAGTCAGTGGTTGTTTCTGAAAAACCCAGTTTCTTAACCCGTTTTAAATGGTAAGATTTTATTATGCATAATCATTAATAAAAACTTTATCAAGCACATATTCAATAACTGTTGGTGGTGAATGAAAAGTTTTACGCATCATTCCTGCTCCTGAAGGACTTCCAGGCTAGCTGAGAAAACAAGATCACGAACAGGAGTAAAATGTCCCAATGCAAGTAAGCAGCCACCACAGTAAGTGCTATGAGGAGCTCCACGTGCTGGAGGTTTTTATAAAGAAGCTACAGCTGTTTGAACTATTCATTTTAGACAAGGAGCCCAAAGAAATGTGAATAAATTTAAGAAAACATCACAAGAATATGTGCAAAACTATTTTCCTCTACGAACTTCCTCTGGTGTTTAAGCACCATGCTTAGCATACAGTTGGTGCTCAAAAAAATTGAGGGACACTAGATAAAATTTACTGAGTACCTACTAATGCTTAGGCATTTAATGCTAAGCAATTTATATAGATTATCTCATTTAATTTTCACAATTCTGAAGTAAGTATTCTCATTACTCCCACTTCTTAGCTGAGGAAACTGAGGATTAGAGAGGCTAAGCAACTTGCCCAGAATTCCACAGGAAGTGCTAGGGCAGAGGTTTGGGCCTTGGCAGTCCAACTCGAGAGTCTACACTCTTAACCACTAGGTCCCGACGGAATGAAAATCCTAAAACAAAGTTTCTGTAGTTGGGTTCCCTCCTCTGAACTTGACTGGAATCTTAAACTCAGTACCGACTTACTTGGCTTTAAGTTTCTAGTGTCTACAAGATTTTGGATACAAATTAGAATTTCTTCCTTTTTCAAAAGATGAATCATTAATTTACCTAAAAGTTCAAACATTCACTTATATTATGAATTACAACAATTTCTAAAGAGGAGATAATTGTTATCACACATATTGGTGGAATACTTGTACCACCATTAGCCAAACTGCTTTTATCTTTTCTTTCTAAGCAGTCTGCAACTTTGGACACCCAAGGAAATCACTGACTCAGCTATACTTATGTGATCCAGAAATGAGAGAATTAGGCAATATGTCAGTGTACGAAATAGAAGTCCTAGATCATCGTGAAATGGATAGATCAAGGGGAACAATAGCACGCAGCTAAAGCCACAGCCCGGAAAGAACAATCTAAGTTAAAAACCTCATGAAGGGTAGGGAGGAACCATGAAGAAATAAGTAGATAACTTTATAAATAGGTCACCAAAAAGCGTATGAGAATTCTCAAAGAATAGTTACCTACAATATACATTTACTGAGAGGCTTCTTTACCCAGTGACTAAATGTTTAATCATTTGCACAGATAAGCTAATGACCCACGAGAGTGTAATAAAATAGAGTTATGTCTTCTAGAGGCTCTAACACCTGAGACGAAGAGTAAACCATAGCTACGCTGAGAGTGGTGGGAATGCCAGCTGAAGGACTGAACAATGTAAGAACAAAGTAACCACTGACATTTTAAAACTAAGAAAGTCTTCTTCAAGGGCCTGTTCAAAAGCTTTTACCATATAGAGTGAAAATTACTTTCTACTTCTATTCAAACCTCAACTAAAAATGAAGTGCAGACCCGATATAACTAGTATGCAAGAAGGATCTTTAAAATTTTACTTTTGAACTTGAAATGTTTCTCACGTCCTAGGACTTGCAAAATTACTCCACCTCATAATTGGTTATATCTCTTTTACTGATCTTAAAATTTCTTCTTCATTGAAGTCTGCAGACCTCAAATCAATAAGGTTAAAATACAACAAACAGCCTAATACGTGAATTACAGATGTAGGTGTGAAATTATGCAGTACAAGTAGAAAAACTTATACTGCTGAAACGATCTTGACATTGTCAAATTTAAAATCTAATTTTATTCAATAAATACTTACTAAAGCACTTAATATAAGGCTAAATCAAATTTGGTAGAAGCACCATGTTGATTCACATTAGGCAAAACATTTTTTCCTAGGGGTGCAATAAGAACACTATATAAAATATTCATAAAGCTTATGTACTAATAGCTTTCCACTAGAAAATTTGGGTATCAGATAAAAACAATTCATTGGTATCCAAAAACTTTGGTATCAAAAAAGACAGTTCTAAACATAGTTTTCAACATGGTAAAAATGTCAGGTATGGAGCAGCGACAGCTAACCTTTATGTAGGAGCAACACGGAGTGCGTTTTAAAGCAGATAGTGCGGTACTTCAAGAAAGCACTTCACTGTTCTTTTATGCATAAGATGGCAACTTCAAGCCAAACTTTATAACTAAGATAAGGCTGAATTCTACAGGCTGACAAGTATGGAAATGGAAAATGTATTATCTACTATATTGTTTCAGATACACTTTTTAAAAAATCAAAATCATTACTCACCGACTTTGTTCTTTCCTTTGTTTTATTAACTGAACGAGTTCCTTGTCAAAATACTCTTCATCCTCTTCCTCTCCGTTTTCATCATCTTCTCTTTCTTGGGCATCAACATTATCTTTGTGCAACTGGCCAGAAATGTGCTTTGCATATGCGGAAAGACCCACTTCTGTGACCCCGCACACCCGGCACTCATGACTACTGTCCCTAGGGAAAGAGGGAGATGAGGGACATTCAATTCTCCCCACCGGCATGGCCCACTCACCAGATCTGCTGTGGTTTCCTCTGAAAGACACTGCACACTCTGGCACAGTGGAAAATTAGTGCTAATCAATTCCAACAGTCCTTTCATCCCTTGTAATAAGTTTTGTCTGTTACTTTTGAAATGAATTTAAGATTCTTTTCCAGCAATCAAGAGGCAATACACTTCAGAATGATGACTTTTGGGAGGAGAAATCTTCTTGAATTGCTGTACTTAAAATCTTGCCAGAGGAAACATGGTGAAAGGGGAGGCAGGGCGGGGCTCAGAGCACACACAGGTTGCTCTGGAGCACACCCATGGTGCCGGCTGCACTCAGAAAGGCTGGTGACAGCGCTTACATTTAATCTCTGGCTCAAGAACTTTCTCCCAGTGAAAGTTAAGGGACGGGGAAAAGAGTGGGCAGCACAGCCAATCCAAGCCCGAGCCCGGTAACTAAATCGAACAGCTGGAGCTCTGCCTGGAATGTGAAGACTCCGGACCCAGGGCAAGTGACGGGAGTAGTCTCAGCGAACTTTTTTGGTCTGAATGATACATGTGATCTACATTCTGCATCAGAAGGACTTATTTTAAAGGGAATGGAAAGCATTTCAGTTGTAGGAAGTCAACAGCTGTGCTAAGCAAGTGGTTTTTCTCAAGTTTCAGAAAATGCTACAGTCTAGAGAAAAGCAAAACTAGGTTCTTAGTTAAGAACACTGACTGAGCAGACTTGCTTTTCTTTTACTTTACACACTTAATGGTAAATCTCTCACCCTTGGCCAGTTTAAGAAGCTGCCGTAGATGAATAATTTAACTGCTTTTTTTAGTGCCCTGAAATCCCTTGGTTGGTTCAGCTGACCGTGTGGTCATTGATGAGAAACGTCTGAACACCATGACCACTGGCAACAGGAGCAGATGGGAATACCCATTCCACGATCCAGACTGCTTTAACTCTTATCATCATCTGCCCTGTGGTCACACTGGTGCTACTTTTGTACTTCCTATGCCAATCTGTTAAAAAAACTCAACAGACAAGGCATGCTGTCTTTGACAAAACAGACACAGACACACTTAACACTGCCCCACCTTCCTGGGACACACAGGGTCTGGCACAAACGACACCCCCTTTTTATTACAAAATCATAAGCATGTGATTCTGTAAGATAACACTATCACACTAAAGCACACCATATGACATTTTAGGTGAAATGTTCAAATTAAAACTATAAATTATTACACCCTTATTATTACCCTACCAACCACACTCAAGCAGGCCTTACTTCTGCTAGACCCTGTATATCTATCAAGACATGGCAGAATCAACATCATTTAATCAGAAGAGACATTCAAAACTGAGTCCTTCATTTTCTAGTTACAGATCACGTGAACAGTCATTTAAAAATAAATAAATCAACTTACTGAGCAGCTACTAAATTCCAGGCACGGCGCTAAGTAGATGGTTACAGTTGTTTAGAGTAACAAAGTCTAAACAAAAAATGCCCAATATGCCCAGTAAATTAAAAAACACACACACTATTTTTCATTTTGTAAGAATGATGAAAAACGCCCCAGAAAAATGGGAAAAATTCATAAAGTTTTTGGACTTTGTAACCTTAAACACTCTGGATACAATCTAGTCTTTAACAGTAAGATTCAATTTAATGAGTTCTAAGCAGGTTCCCTGGATATATCGTTACCTGATTACCCTGAATGCCAACATTCTAATTCTTTCTAATCCTCCAGGAAATTTTAATACGTTGTTTTCACTGAGAGTTTTCTACTACCTTTATGTATCTAAAAAAAAAAAAATCCTCAACTTTCTCCAGTTTATCAGGGACAGCCATACTCTTCTCTCATGCAATTAAAACTATGGTAGCTCATTCAAAGTGAACGTTAACTTGTAACATAAAACAAGCCTTTCTCTCAGTAACACTGAAAGTTTAAAATATATAAATTTAAATCTATTCCCAATGGGCAGCATCAGAAGACTGAGGACTGTAACTAACCTAGAATACAAACAATTTATACTATAATAAAAATTTTAACCAGCTGAATTTTCTAGTTAGAAAAATCTTTTTGACTTTAAACTCTCTAAAACTATGGAAATGTTTTAGTCTGCTTTTCTACCTAAAAATTTATAGAATGCTAACCTGTACACGGCAGTACCAGGAACACCATTCTAAAAGGTATTCTTAAGTGAAATCCCTGATTTTACCCTTACTTCTAAAGTGCGGAGAATTTTTCCATGTTCAAATCATCAAGGTCTCTCTCTTTAAAGACATAACTGGAAGGCCACAATGACTTTTAAGGAATACTGTGTAAACTGTTAAAAATAAACATTCATATTCATAAACCCACACACTTGGCAATCCCCAAAGTACAAGCATATGCTGGATATTTAACAAACACTTAAACGCAGATTTTAAAAACACATCAGCTTTTCTTGCAAAAACGAGAATCAACCATATGAGGTCTGTCCAGAAGGTATCCAGCCATGTAATATAAAATTAGAGACACTTATTGAAGATATAAAATATAAGAAACAGTGTACACAGGACAATGACATCGTCTCAGTCCCCTTCAAAGTGGGCACCTTGAGACCTCACACAGTTCTCCCAATTGCCATCAGCTGCCCCATCATATTTTTCTGAATTTCATCGACAGTCTGAAATCTCTTCCCTTTCAAAGGCGTTTAGTTTTGGCAAAAGCCAGAAGTCACAGGGCACCCAATCTGGGCTGTAGAGGGGCTGAGTCACCTGGGTACTTTGATGTTTCACAAAAAAACTCTGCAAGAGATGTGATACATGAGTGGGCGCTCTGTCGTGATGAAGCTGCCAATCACCAGTTGCCCATAACTGCAGCCTTCTGAATCATCCAAATAGTTTCCATGGAGGTATGTTCAAGTTTAGTACAAAATTTGATGTAGATTCGTTGCTCTACTCTCTCAGTCATAATGTGACTACACAGCACACATGCTCACTCAGGGGCATCTACCACCCCCACTGACTAGCACAGTGAAGTCGTCATTGCTCACACATGTGCATTCCAGTCTACTCTCCTTGGCTGCCAGGTTACATTGATGTCGTGCAAATTGTTTCCATTATGTTAACAATGGCTGGACTTTTTCTGGACAGACCTTGCAGTTCCAAAGGAACTGGACTGAAAAACACCTCAAGAGATCCTGCCCAGAAGGGTTCAGGCAACAAAGAAGTTAGTTAACACTGAAAAAGATTTATCAAAGAACAGAAATCCCGAACATTTTTTTATAAATGAAATCTAGTTTTAAAAAGATAGAGAGAAGGTTTACAAGACACTTCAATAAAAGAAAAGAGACTCCACCCTGGCTGGTATGGCTCAGTGGACTGAGTACCAGCCTGCAAACCAAAGGGTCTCTGGATCATTCCCAGTCAGGGCACATGCCTGGGTTGCAGGCTGGGTGCCCAACTGGGGGCGTGCAAAAGGCAACCACACATTGATGTTTCTTTCCCTCTCTCCCTGCCTTCCTCTCTATCTAAAAATAAGTAGATGAATAAATAAATAAATAAATAAAATCTTTGGGGGGAGAAAAGAGACTCCATATTTATCTATGAAAAGAACAGGACAGGTCAACCACACCTCTTGCAAATTCAAACGTTTCTGTTCGGAGACAAGCAAATTCTGCACACAACATGCATTCATTGCTTCCACAAACGGTGTTTGGGAAAGCGCATATTTAAAAAGTTAACAGCAAATTAAATAATGTCTCAATGATGACACTTTTCAGTTATCAATAACCAATTAAAACACTATTTTGTATAAACGTATAAAGTAATTGTTGGGAAAAAAAGTACTGCTTTACTTCTTGACCAACAAAGGCACACACTCCCCAGGGCGTGGAACAGTGTTGGGAACCATCCTGCCCGGTTTCAGAAGCTGTAACCCCCACCCCCAAGGCTAAGGCTGAGTGGGCGACCTTTGGACCAGAAGCCACTAAGGAGACAAAGCTTACCTCCTTGGCAGGAGCGCCGCTTCTGCTGCTTTTACTTCATCCATAACTGGCCCCCAATGCTTGGTCGGTTAGCCAGTGATGGGTAAGATTCCCCAAAGGGGGGAATGACCTAAGACAGGCATGATCACATGGGAGGCCCCAGGGAAGGACTTTGGGGGTACAGCAAAAGGGGGTAATGGACCCTCACCCCTCGGCTTTGACAAAGCCTGAGTCCTCATTCTGTCTGCAAGAAGTCTCCTAATCTCTTGGTTGCCTCACTACCCCTGCCTGACTTAAGCCTAAAACAATACCTTAAGCTTGAAACAACGACAGAGGGCGGTGCAGCCCTGTGCCGGAAAGGGCGGTTTCCCGGGCAATCAGGCCTAAGAAAGAATATGTAAAATCCTGTGAAACCTGCTTTGTTTAGAGTGCTCTCAATTGAACGATAAGGGTCCAAGCAAGAAGTGAGTTTGTTCCTCAAAAGTTTCACTGTTCTTTAGCTATCTGACCCTGACTCAAAATAGGCCCTCAGAGTTTTTTGTTATCTATTATTTGATCCTTACTGCCTGACAATGGTTAATGAGCTTGATCTGTAATCCTGTGCAAATGAACCCAATAAAAGCCCATTGAGGAAAAGGCTCTTGGCCCTTCTCCTTAGAGTGATCAGCCACCTTTCCTCCCCAAGCAGATCATGGCTTGGTAGACTTATTCTCATCCATGGCGGTGTGTGTGTGGGGGGTGGCCCCTGCAGGTGGAGCCCCCCCCAGAATGGAGGGCCCAGATTAGCTCCACCCCATCACCACGCAGCTTCCTCTCCAGATCAGGCAAAGCTGTAGGATACTCTATCTGTAAGCTTTTCTCTGTCAAGCTTGCTCTAACTATATCATAACAGCTGGCTGATAAATAAAGGTTTGTGCCTTTTTTAACAGCATCTATCTGTAGAAACTACTTATAGGCCACACATCTGAACAAGTATATTAGGAAAAAATTAAGGAAATGCCCCAGATGTCCATAATTGTGAACCAAATAAAATAAGTTAGTTAGTTCTCAAACAAGCTGGCATTCAAAATCTAAAAAAATATTCTCTTTACATTTTTAACCAGGTCACAACCAAAAATTATACTGCTACAAATATAAAGAGAAACAGAAAGCCTTAACATCAGAAAGCCAGTATTTAAACATGAAATCCAGAGGACAAAATCACAAATTAATGATGAGGAGAAACAATAACTAATAACTATTTGTCCCGATGGTACAGAATAACAATGACAGTTTTCCCTACAATAAATGCTCCATTTAAGTAAATAATTTGAGATTTTGTTTGTTTTTTATAGTTTTGTCAGCTGTTTTTCTTGCTACTGCTTGCCTTCTCCCTTATAATTTGTTACAGGCCAAAACCATATTAAAATTTATTAGCACTGTATCTAGAAAATGAGTAATTAAGAACTAAAATGCTCTCTTCTAAATAAAAGGAGTTTGGGTGTTAACGCTGACATTTATATTGTCAGCTCAGAGGCTTCTAATGCCTTCTCTTTAACCATTTGACTATGCTCCAAATAAATGAAAATGGTAGAAAATCTCCATGGCACAATTAAGTTGATGGGTGGAAGGAGAGGGAAAACACATTACACAGAGTCATACATACATAGCATGTGGTTCAGTTATGTTAATAAGACAAGATGTGCTCTGGCTGGTATGTCTCAGCAGACTGAGTGCCAGCCTATGAACCAAAGGGTCATTGGTTCGATTCCCAGTCAGGGCACATGCCTGGGTTGTGGACCAGGTCCCTAGTCGGGGGGTATAAGAGAGGCAACCACACACTGATGTTTCTTTCCCTCTCCTTTCCCCTCTCTAAAAATAAATAAATAAAATCTTAGAAAAAGACAAAATGTGTGAGTGTGTGGCTGAATATAAATCTATGCATGCTCACAGAAAGAGGTTAGGATAGGATAAGCACCAAACTGCTGACCTTCCTCAAAAAGAGAGCTGGAGTTGGGGTGGGGGGTGGGGGAGGGCAGTGGTTAGATGACTTCTTTACTTTTTATGATTCTGTATTGTCTCTGAACAAAAATCCTAAGTAAACAAAATGTTTTTAATTGTTTTAAATAGCTGATTAGTGATCTTTGAATACAATAGGCTTTAGTCTTCAAATAAAACAGGCTTCTCCCTAATGACTAGATTTACTGACCTCATTTGTTTTATTTTATAATATAGTCAGGTAGCAGGCAAATAGCCCAGAAAATTCCAGAAGGAAGTTTGTTGGAAATGGGATTAAGCAATTAAGACTTTCCACATATAGCCCTGGCTGGTGTGGCTCAGTGGACTGAGCAGGGGCCTGCAAACCAAAGGGTTGCTGGTTTGATTCCCAGTCAGGGCACATGCCTGGGTTGCAGGCCAGGTCCCCAGTTGGGGACATGTGAGGGGGAACCACACATTGATATTTCTCTCCCTCTCTTTCTCCTTCCCTTTCCTTCTCAATAAATAAATAAAATAAAAAAAAAAAGATTTTCCACATATAGTCAGAGTTTGACTGTATTTCATAGGTTTCCAATGATAATGAGTTAAAGGTGATATACAAGTATATGGAAGGTATTACAAAGGCCCTTCCCACTAAATCTGAGTGAAAGATTCTTTCTCGCTGCTGTGAAGGCCTAACGTTCACACAGTAAGGGACTGAGACCATGGGAAAATTCCACTTATATACCACTTATATGCTAAACACTTGCTGAAAGTTTAATAACATTAATAAGCCCACGCAATCCAAAACTGTATTACTTAAAATATATAACTCTAAATGATGTAGGCTGACATCCTGATTAAAGTTTGTAACTATTATGCATAGAACGAGATATTAATTAGCATTTCTCTGTTTCCCAGTGTTTCTCTGTTTCATGTTGTCTCCAAATTTCAAATTCATAGAAATCAAAACATCAACAAAGGAACCACAGATCGCAGGGAAAATGACATGGAATATATACACATATGCTATGTTCAATTTTTTAAAGGTGCCTACTTGTTATATTTTCTTTCCTTAAACATCTCAAGCCTTATATTACATAACAGCATTCTTAAATACTCATGGTTTGTACTTCAAAATTTACACTGGAGTTGGTGCTATTTAGTGGATTTAGGATTTCTCAGATTACTCTAGCGACACCAAAGGTTTATTGCATACAACAATTTGTAACACAGCTGAGGCAATAATATAATGTCTTAGTTGCAGGGCTGGTAGGAGGAATGACAAAGCTTGTTACTGAGAGACCTAGCTCATCCCAATAGACCTGTGTTGTAATCTACTTATCAGAGCCTTTGTGAATTCTACACATTTGAGATGCACAAGGATTTATCCTTTATGAATGACAGAAGAATCTGTTACACTTGTTATTAGTTCTAAAAGACAGCTCTATGCCACAAGACAATATTCATCTGTAAAAGCTTACTGTAAAGCAAGCTGACAGGTCTCATCAGCACTCAGATCCCCCACATACACAAGTTCACAGAAGACAGCCGTTCCCATACCTGCCCTTCAGGTTCTCAAGCTCCCTGTGATGCAACATGCTCCGCATGTGTTCGTCCATCTCCTTCAAAATTAAAGAAAGCAGGTTACACGAAGGGGATTGCTCTGGGGGGAAACATTCCTCTGTTCCCGCGCAACCAGCGACCGGGGCGCAAGCTTTCGGTGTCAGAAGTGTTTGTTGTGGTTACTCTTCTCGATTCAACGTTGTAATCAGTTCTGCAGTAAATAACTCTTTAGCTATGTTATTGCTATAGTTCATTTTTAAATAAAGGAATTTTTAAGAAAGACCTATTTAAGTGGCTTTCTAAAAAGGTTAGAAGGTATATTGTTTTCAGAAGGCAAACGTTTTAAGAATAAATTATGTGGGTTAAAGTCTACTCCAATATAAGGAATTTACTCATTTATTTAAAAATAAAAATAAAAATCTCTGAAACTACATACCTTCTCAACTATTTAACTGCTTTTCTACATACCCTCTCTCTCCCCACTCAACTGAGAGTTTCTCAGAAGTTAGTTACAATTCATGTTGATACCTTGGCCAAGGCCTGGCACATGTTAACGTCCACTGAATGAACAGATGAACACACCAGTTCCAGACTGAGCTTGTGGATGTAACACAGCTTTTCTCTACGGCTGGTCATGAAGTTTTGAAAAACTACTTTGAATACAGCAGCTCAATCATGCCTTCATCTTCACTGCCTGCTGCCCCCAATTGACTTGTTTGGTTCTAATGAAAAGTTTGAAAATGTACTAGGTTTCTTTCCTGCCTCCATTTTTCCTGCCCCCTTCATGGGAAGAAAATCGAATCTGTGGGAAGAACTTCCACTTTAAAACATGTACACATATAGGCATATACTGCAAAAAAACTCAAAAAGCTGTAAATGTCTATCCCTTTGTCATGCCCAAGTACATAGCCAGCATGCCATAATTAGAGAATGGCTTTTTTAAAATTGTTGTTCAAGTACAGTGGTCTCCACTTCCTCCCCACCATGCCCCCCAGCCCACCCATCCTGCCTCCCACCCTCGAACCCACCCCCTTTGCCTTTGTCCATGGGTTCTCTATACATGCTCCTTGTTGGTCCCCCCTCTATTACCCCTCTCCCCTGTCCTGTCTGGTAACTGTCAGTTTGTTCTTCATTTCAGTGTCTCTGGTTGTATTTCGCTTGCTTGTTTGTTTTGTTGATTAGGTTCCACTTACTAACACACATAATAAAAGGGCTTCTATAATTGTTAAGTACTACTATTAACTGTGTCCTGTGCTTAAGTGCCTCAAACACTTTCTCACTTGAACTGCAAAACACTGCTGAGGGAGTATCATTAACTTCATAAGGACACAAGCATGCCGAGAAGCTAACTTATTTATTCACTAAACATTCACCAAGGGCTGATTATCAAGTACAGAGCTTATTATTATTATTGAAGCGGTAAGTGTGAAAATATCCCAGTTTTGCCCTCTCAGAGTCACAGGTAATCAAGTGGCCAAATTAGGTCACACCCTGGCAGATATGACACCAAAGCCAACGTTTCAAACACCATGCTACACTGTGCCTTGAGATTTTTCACTATATAAAGCTTGTTTGTCAAAAAGCATACAACCTAACAACCTAGTCTTAATTCAATTATCTACTATGATGTGACCAATGGGGCTGTTTTTCAAAACTCTCCCTTAAATGGCAATTTTCTGAAGATGACCATCACTTCCTTCGTATCTCTACAAATGCCAAATTTGGAGGGGACAGCTTTCCATGTGACCCCTTCTAACCACAACTGATTAGCCACTAACTGGAATGAACAGTTGGAACAGAACACTGAGTCAAGTTAGTGACATAATACAAAATGAAAAAAAATCCATGAACAGTGCACACCTGCCCAAATCCCTATCGAGTTCCATTTTTCCTTGGATTAGACTGGTTTAGGCCAAATCCCTTTTCTTAAACTGAAATTAAGTGGGTGCTGTTTCTTGCCATGAAACCATTCCTGACCCAAACAGTGTTCACCAAAATGAGTTATTCTTTGATATAAAACCAATTCTATGTTGTATTTTGATTATAAAAATGTTGTCATTCAAAACTAGTTTTAACGTGACTTGTTTGTCTGAAACATTTCCCAAATCTTTCCCTAAATTTGCATATGAAATTCTCTCCCATCTTGCTCTAAGGAATGAACGCAGATGGACACACAACTGAGCTCGCACAGTAACTGGCGAAGATCCCCAGGCACAGGATTAAAGTAACAGTCGCAAATGCACACCTGCCCAGTTACCAAGTTTCTACTTAGTGCCTTTTAGGTTAGTCAGTATTGTTTTTTAAAAAAGGAGGAAGAAGGGGAAAAAAGAATGGTTGAACAAGCCTGAAAAACAATGAATAATATTAAAATATTTTAACTCCAGTGCCTCCCAGTCTTTCATAAGTTAACAACCATCAGATACTCAGGGATGTAGTAAACAGCTCCTACTTAAGTCACCCTAAGATCCTTTTCTCCTCCAAAGTGTATGTGGAAAAACCAAGGTCATGCTAGTTTGGGAAACCAGAGGAGAGAGCACTGCTTCAACATATGTTGTTCCTATTCTCTCTAAAAATAAGTATCAGCATTACCTCTTTCAATTAACCCAATCTGCCAGTTCCTTAGACCATATTATATTAATCTTAACACTTAAATCATGCATTCCCTTGCTTAAAGACAATAGTTGGCTTTCCCAAAGGCAGGAGTGGAAAAGTATGAAGAGATGAAAACATGTTTCAAACCAGAGTAGAAGAAATTCCAAAAGGACTTAAAATGGCAAAATTTATATCAGAAGATAGGGCTGCTACTCCATCAAAGTCTGAGTCCATACCATAGAGCGTCTGTCCATTTCACACCTTCTCAATTGCCCATCCCTCTAATATGTAAGTAGCTATCAGGAATTTTCGTTTGTTCAAAATTTGCACAGCCCTGGCTGGTGTGGCTCAGTTGGTTAAAGCATCATCCCGTAATCCTAAAGGTTGCGGGTACGATTCTTGGTCAGGGTGCAAGCCTGGGTTGCAGTTCCGGTCCCCAGTCAGGGCGTGTTCAAAAGGCAATCAGATCAATGTTTTTCTCTCATATCGATGTTTCTCTCCCTCCCTTCCCCTTGCTCTAAAATCAATAAGCATGTCCTTGGGTGAGGGTAAAAAAAATAAAATAAACCCACTGGGCCCTTTAAAGAAAATGTTTGCTGACCCTTGCTCTAAACTGAGGCCATAATGATCATAAAAAAAAAAAAAAAAAAAAACTTGTATAAAACCTGGTCTAAATTTTTTAAACTAAAAGAGCAGTTATTTGTTTGTTTTTCCTTTTGTAAAAGCAGCAGGCATATTATTAAGCATTTTAAAATCTAACTGGATTTTTCCATCACTAACTGAAATCCTGTACAGGAAGAAAAAATTCTTCACCCCAGCCTACTAGATGGATCATATTCAAACCCCTCAGTCTTACATTCAATACTGTTTATCAACTGTCTTCACTTAAGTTACAAATTAGCCCTGACTGGTGTGGCTAGATGGACTGAGTGCCAGACTGCGAAGCAAAGAGTCACTGGTTCGATTCCCAGTCAGGGCACATGCCTGGGATGCAGGCCAGGAACCTGGTGGGCAGTGCATGAGGGGCAACCACACATAGATATTTTTCTCCCTCTCTCTCTCCCTTCCCCCTCTCTAAAACTAAATAAATAAAATCTTTAAAAAATTACAAATTAAATTGCAGTCTCACTATTATTCCCCAGATGAAACTATTTGAATCAGATAAGCGTTCACACTGACTCTAGAACTGTTATATACTATTCTACCTTTGTATCTTCGCACATGATATTCTCCCACCTAAAATATCTCTTCTCTAGTTCTTTTAAACCATCTTATTACCAAACATCTTTCATGAAAGCTCACGATAATCTTCCCAGTTCTCTGAATTTCAATGACAATAAAGAACACCTTAAAAGCATAAAGAAAAAAATTCCTCAATATTTAAGCTATCAGCACTACTTTGAAAGCAAAGGATAAAGGCAAGAAAAAGCAAAAAAGTGAGACAACTTGCAGCCAATTTCCCTAAGGCACAGGCAAATTCTTTTTGTCTTAAAAATGCCTGGTTTTTGCCCTGGTTGATGTAGCTCAGTGATTGAGCATGGGCTGAGAACCAAAGGCTCACTGGATTTGAGTCCCAGTCAGGGCACATGCCTGGGTTACAGGCCAGGTCCCCAGTGGGGGCCACGTGAGAGGCAACCACACATTGATGCTTCTCTCCCTCTCCTTCTCTCTCCCTTCCCCTCTCTCGAAAGAATAAATAAAAATTAAAACAAACCAAAAAAATGCCTGTTTTTTTTGTTGTGCAACATCCCCACCTTATGGACATCTAGGGTATTATTAATAGCACTTCCGCTGTGGCACTTGGCGCACACACAGGCAGAAACAAAGTGCAGGTACGAATAATGCCATACTCCTTACCTATCCTTAGCTAATTAGAAAGTAGTGTAACCTCAAATCACCTACACTTTAAGGTATTTTCTCTATAATTGGCTATTAAATAAATTTATCTTTATTACCTACTTTTGCGTATCCTCAAATTCTGGGTAGAGGTTTAATAATATAGTTATACTGGTTTTACAAGGCATACTTAGTAAGAAACCAGTGGAGTAAGACTATGGTTTAAGAAGAAAGCAAAATAGACAACATTAAAAGCTTTTACCCATCTACAAATTTCATACGGTGTCTCTAAAAAAATGACCAGTCATAAAGCCTCAGAGTCTCCCTCTTCTATTATTACCTTTTTTGAGCTGTACACAATGTGGCACAATATGCATTTTCGTTCTCGTACCATAGTGACCAGATCTGAAGCACTCAACGTCACACCTGCAATGAGGAAGTAACATTTAGTAACCTTTTCCCCCCCAGATGTCTTCTTAGATTCTTCTTAGCATGGCCAAAAATACAAGTCTTGCGTCTCCCTCACCTCCACCCTGCTCCTCCCCCAGTCTTCCCATCTTGATAAATGAAAATTCCAATTTTCCAGGGCAAAAACTTTGAGAATCATCCTTGGTCCCTCTTTCTCGCTCCACATCCACCGTCATGGGCACATCCTGTCAGTCCCACCTTGCAATACATATCCAAACCCCAAGCATTCCTTACTACTTTGCATATCACCACATGGCACTACCCTACTGACTCGACTTCTTAATTCTACTCTTACTCTCTTACAATCTTTTCTCAAAACAGTAACCAGAGATTCTCAGAATGAGATTCTTTTAAAATTTAAGTAAGATCACTTAACTCCTCTGATCAGAATCCCCCAGCAGACTCCCATCTCACTCACAGGAGATCCAAGTCCTTTGTCATGAGCTACAAAATCTGTTTCTCACCTACCCTGGGACTCCACGCCCTGCCACACTCCCTCTACCCCTCCGCTGCTCCAGTCACTCTGCCCTCCTTGCTATTCCTTGATTGCACACACCAGGAATTCTCCCACCTCAGGGCTTCTTCTGTATTTCCTGTGCTCTCTGCCTGGATATGTTCCCTAAAACATCTTTATGGTTCTATGGCTCACTCTCTCATGCTGCCTCATCAAGAGGTCTTCCTTGACCTCCTACAAAAAAACTGTACTTTCTCACCCCCATTTCCCATGTTAACCTGCTTAATTTTTTATTTTTAATAGCCCTGTGGTGGATTGTTTTCATAGGTGGCCACAACATTATCTCCTACCTCATGTACTCTTTTGCAGTGTGATCTTGTTATCACCACCCATCAAAAGGTGAGTCTATTTTTTTCTCCCAGCGACCTGTTTTGACCAATAAAATGTGGTCAAAGTGACAATGTAATTTCTGAGGATGCGCCTTAAAAAGCTGCAGGTTTTGCCTTTGCATACTTGACCACTCCTTCTTGGAAGCCCAAGCCATAAAGAGAAGCCAAGGGGAAAAAAAAGCGAACGCCTTGGCTGAGCCGCCAAATCACCACCAACCAGATGTTGGGTGAGTGAAGCACATCAAGTGTTCCAGACCCATCTGCCAATGAGGGATCCCAGGTAAGGCCAGTTAAAGAACCATGCAGATGAGCCCTTTTTGACCCACAGAACTGTAAAAAGCAATAAAATCATTGTTTTAAGGCAGCAATTTTGGGCTAGTTTGTTACACAGCAAGAGATATCTTAAATAAGCATCTTCTACTGCCTGACATAGTATATATTTGTTATTCTCTATTTACCCCATTTAAAAAGTAAGTGCCACGAGAACAGGGACTTTGTGTATTTTGTTCACTAGTGCAGGTCTAGCACTTAGAAGAGTCTGGCACATTGTAGGCACTCCATAAATATTTGTACAATTCTTTCATTTGGAACTATCTTGGGTTACTAAATGTGAGATAGAGAGAGCTGGGTAAATACTGAGGTTTGGATTAAGACCAGAGATTTTCTATTTTATAATCTCCTGTACTTTCCTCTTGAGTCCCTGCAAAGATACTCTAAATGAGAATTTAATGCCACTCTTCAAGCAGCAGTTTTCCAGTAACACACACACACGCACACACACACACAACTCTTACACATATGTCTGCTTCCTTGCCTGGCTTTATTCCTTAGGGGACTTAAAACCATCAGGTAATGAAGTCATAAACTACCCTAATTTAATCGGTAACTCCTAGACAACATGGGACGAGGGCCAGTGAGAAGAGTCCTAGGGTTCTCTACTTCCCCTGGTGTCTCCGCAATCTCACTGCCACTGCAGCCCACTTCCTACCACTACTTACTGTCTACAACAATTTTATTTAGTAACAAAGTACAAAACACCAAGATAATATAGGGTGACATTCTGCACATTTGGGAAAGCTGAATGTCGAATAGCCAATAAAACAAAGCAACACGCCTTTATGGATAAAGTATTATCTTTGCTTCCAGGTATTGCTAATAATCTCTGAGGCTAAGCCTCAAAGCATAATTATTCTTTTAATTCCCTTATTATCTTAAAATTTACTTCAACTTTACTGTTTGCATGCAGTATTTTCTTACTTCATTTAACAAGCATTTACTCAACACCAAGCAGAGTTCTAAAAGCTGGGGAAACAGCCCTGGTCAGGGAGCTCAGTTGTTGGAGTGTTATCCCATACACCAAAGGTTGGGGGGTTGATTCCCGGTCAGGGGGTATGTAGGAAGCAACTAATCTATGTCCGTCTGTCTGTCTGTCTGTCTCCCACCCTCCCTTCTTCTCTCTCTAAAATCAATAAATATATATATTTTTAATTTTTTAAAGATTTTATGTATTTATTTTTAGAGAAGAGGAAGGGAGGGAGAAAGAGAGAGAAAGAAACATCAATGTGTGGTGCCCCTCACATGCCCCCTACTGGCGGACCTGGCCTGCAACCCAGGCATGGGCCCTGAGTGGGAATCGAACCAGTGACCCTCTGGTTTGCAGGCCAGCACTCAATCCACTGAGCCACACCAGCCAGGGCTAAAATTTTTTTTAATAAGTTGGAGAAATAGTGGTAAAGAAAGTATGTCTAGAAATGCTTTTAATACTACTTCAAATTATTAACTAACCATCAAAGTAAAACAGGAATGAAAAACTTAGAAGCAATAGTCAACGAGAAAGTGAGACTATTTGGCACAGGCGGTAGCAGTCATTGTGGAGTTTTTATTTATTTATTCAACTGAGAACTAAGCACTAAAATACAAATTGTGTTTCTATTTAACAAAGCTGAAGACATCAACTCCTAGTAAATGAATAAAATCATGTAGCAAAAATATTCTCTACCAACCTTTTAACTATATTCCCTTTTTTTATTTACTTTTTCCTTTCATAAGCTCAATGTTTCTAATCTGCATGTATTAAGTAAGTTCATTTTCACTGTTGAATAAAATAAAAAAGGATAATAGCAAAGTATTTAATAAGGAAGATCAAGTAGTATTTACACTCTAAATTGATATGATTCTAGCCAAAAACAAAGGAACTTTCATTTGTACATCCTTAAAAATGGGTAAACATGTGACCTCCATGAAGCTTTCTGAAATACGGAAATTAGCTCATAGCCTCACACACAGGAACCTCCCAACTCGATCTCCAAGTGCCTGAGAAGCTACGTCATACATGTCAAGTCGGTACATACAGTTCCACTCCTGCTGTCCGCCCTTTAACCACCTTATGTTCCCTGCCCCTTTAAACTATACCCGCTGGGAAATCTTTCCAATTTTCTCCAAATAATTACGAGAAATATCTGTGATATTCCTTAGTCATACAGCCAAAAAATCTTATAATTAAGTTCCTTTTCTTAACATCCTAATCACTATTTTTTCAATAAAACTACCACTCCCTTAGTCAAACCCATCTCACTGCTTTTCTTCCCTTCAGAGCCCCACATCTCCACACCAAGTCCTGAAGGGCTGCTGGTTCTCACTGCCACCCACTCCTCAGCCTGATGAACCTGCACAGCCTCAGATCTGCTCCTCTCCCTTCACCCCACCGCCTTCACTCCTGCTGCTCACACCTAAACAAGTTCTAAATCTAAGCAGTGTATCAGAATTGCCCACCTAACTTGCTAATAAATAAATACAGTTGTGCAGACAGAGCAGAACTATTGCATTAGAATCTCCAAAAACTCCATTTTGGACTTCTTTATGCTCTCCCTATTCTCAAACAATAGTTCCTCAAAAGTGACTTCAGTTAGTCAGCGAGAACACCTTCCAAATAACCACTGTCTTGTAACACTGTAGCCCACCTCAAAGGTCAACGTCCCACTATTTCTCCAAATATTTATTATGTAACTCGAGGCTGGAAATCACCTTTTAGTGTCAAAGAACTTTATTTGGAACATTGTTGCATTCCCATTTTACTGTTTAAACAACCTTGGAAACAAGCAAGAGAAACAAGCAAGAACAGGCTGTTTGACTGCAGGTATACCTGATCTCCCCAGCCTTCCCATGAGAAAGGGATAGATAGGTCTTTTCACATACCTCTAGCATTCTAGCATTCATCACAATAAAGCCAGTAGTACTTAAGATATTCAAACTCTGACATGAAGCCAGCTCAGACTCTATATAACAATAATACACTATGAAACACTGAAGAAAAAATGCTTAATTATTTATTTGTTAGGGGCAGGGGCAATGCAGTGGTACTCAGGTTAGAACTCGTTTTTTGGAATTCCACAAATAACTTTCCATGCCTCCACCTTCACACTGACAGAAAACTAATGGATTTCTAGTGAGCAAGACAGGGCAACAGAAAGACAGCGTTCAGGTATAGAATGAGCTTTGCCATTAACCCCAGGCTGCCCAAAAGGTATGGAACAAAAATATAACTGGCACTTCTGGGAGGCCCTCAATTTGCAGAGTGGGCCTCCCAGAAAATTTCAAGGCTCCTAGCTAAGTTGACAACAGAGGTCAGGAAGTGTTTTAGGGCACAAAGACATATAACCACAACTTTCAAAGGCTTATTCTGGATAACTGTCCTATTTGCTAGTTCTAAGTTCTGACTGGCTTCTGTTTCCCAAGGCAAGTGATTGGTGGTTTCCTGCATTCATAAGCATTTTACTCACTTGTATTCCTACATTTTATGTTATCTGCCATAACACCACATTTAGCAGAAGTATATGTAGCAACCACTCTTTATTACTAAGCATAATGTTAAAACAAAGATAGAAGTTAAAGCTGTGACTCAGGAAAAGGAATTAATAAAAAAGCCCCAAGCAAATGAAGCTGTTCATATTGCCCATCACCAGCAAGGAAATGAAGAGGGCACATCTTAACTCAGAATTAGAACTACTGTCAGGTTCTAATCCCTTACTCAACTGTGAAGTTTGGCAGGCATTATGTCCAAACAAAAAAGTAAATGGGAAAAAACACTGGGATAACACCAATCCTAATGAAATAATTAAAATATTAGCAAAAGTGCCCTGACTGGTGTGGCTCAGTTGGTTGGGCATCATACTGCAAAGTGAAGGGTCGCCAGTTCAACTCCGTGACTGGGTCGCAGGTTCAGGTTCCCCGTCAGGGGACATATAAGAGGAACCAACTGGTGTCTCTCTCACTTTCTTTCTTCCTCCCTTCCCCCCTCTCTAAAGATAAATTAATAAAATCTTTAAAAAATATATTAGCAAAAGTTGTCATCATACAAGAGAGTAAGTCCTAAGCCCAAAGACAGCTGTACAAACAATGTTTTTAAGGGTTTGGCTGGGGTGTGGGGAGTGGTGGGGGGAAGTGCAGACAACTACAATCGAACAACAAAGTAATTTTAAAAAATAAAATAAACTTAACAAAAAAAGTATTACTTGGAGCTTCTTGAATTTATTTAAGTTTAAAAAGTTTGCATTCCTGTATTCAACATACCATTTACATACATTTCCAAGCAACCCCAAAGGGTATATAGCAATTAAAAATTCTGTGACATGAATTTTAATCACTGTACGCTAACGAGTAAGCCTAACTAGCCAATATTCTTCTCAAACACCTCTGTCATGCCCCAGCAACTTGCTGGTATGTTCAATAGTCTTCATCTACCTCATACAAGTCTGACTACAGTAGCAATCATCTTCATTATTTCCTCATCTTTTAGGTTCATGGTTGACTGTAACACAGTAATGGTGTGACACAGTAAAGCACTTATTTTAGCAGTTTAATGGATGTTAATAGTTTTCTAAATGCCTTTGTCCCATATTTTAAAAATCCTTGTTTCTGAAAAGGTCACCATAGATTTTATTAGATTTTAGGGGAAATTTTATGTGCTGCTAAAGTAGTGGCGTTTGCAAAATTTTGGGATTTGCAGGAATCTTTAACATCTTGTAAATGTCAAAAATCTAATGTTTACTAAAAGTTCACATGCATATAACATATGTGGAAGTGACATATCCAAACATCTCAGCATGTAGTACAAAACATGCTTAGACAACATTTGCTACTGTTCAAAAGCTCAGCATTCCAACACCTTGAAAAATATCAGACTCAAATTTACCTTGAAATTACCAACCTGCAGGGACTAGCTATATACTGGCCTGCTAAGTGGTCTCTGCCTGCTCAAACTGTTCAGTAATCCTGAGCTTTCAGAATTCTCTATACTGCAACATAAGTAACCTGTTTAAAATGCAGATGTGATGAACTCCACAAAATACTTCTTTTGTTTTTAAATTTAAACAGATACAGGGTTTTTAAAAAATATTTTATTTATTTATTTTTAGAGAGGGGATGGGAGGGAGAGAGAGAATCAAACATCAATGTGGGTTGCCTCTCACATGGCCCCCACTGGGGACCTGGCCCACAACCCAGGCATGTGCCCTGCCTGGGACTCGATAAACAGATATAGTTTCAAGAAATTAAAAGGTACAAAGTATTTACATTTATCCAGATGTTTACCATTTCCGGTGCCCTTCATTAATTTATGAGGATTTAAGTTTTCATCTGGTTGCCATTTCCCTTCGGTGTAAAGAACTTCCTTTAGCATTTCTTATACGCCACATCTGCCAGCAGAGAATTCTCTTGGTTTTCTTTTATCTGACAATATTTTATTTCCCTTCATTCTTGAAGGCTATTCTACTGAATCTGGAGTTATGAGTTGTCAGATTTTTTCTTTCAGCACTTTAAAGATTTTCTCTATGCTCTCTGGCCTCCATGAGTACTCTTCTACACAGAACACGTTTTCTTTGGCTACTTTGTAGATTTTTCCTTTTATTTTGGCTTTCAGCAGTTTCACCATGAAGCACCTGGTTATGGTTTTCTTCATTTGGAAATCTGAAGTATGAATTGTTTGCCAAGCTCATTGAATCTGTCAGTTTATGCCTTTCTCGAAATTTGGGAAATTTCACCCACTTTCAAGTATATTTTTCTGCCCCCTTCTTTCTCCTCTCCTTCTGAGACACCAATTACATGTGTTGGATTTTTTATATTATCTCCAGGTCCTTCAGCATCTGCTCCTTTTCTCCTCCTACCCTTTTCCTGTTCCTCGTATTGAATAGTTTCTACCTATATTTAATTTCATGTGTTCATTCCCTTGGTCACCTACATTCTGCTATTTAGCCCATCCAGTTAATTTTATTCCCAGTGTCATATTTTTCAGTTCTAAAACACTGATTTGGTAATTTCTTAATTTTATACTTTTTTCCTTGTTCTTCTTCTTTCATACTCATTCTTTATGAGAATATTTTCCTTTGCATCATTTCCTTTTCCTTTACCAATACATAGTTATAAAAGTTTAAAATCCTTTCCTGCTAATCCCATTTGAGTATTTTAGGGTCAGTCTCTGCAGACTTTCTCTCTTTTTAAAGATTTTATTTATTTATAGAGAGTGGGAAGAAGAGGGAGAAAGAGGAGAGAAAAATAGATGTGCAAGAGAAACAGCGACTGGTTGCCTCTCATGCGCCCCCAACAGGGGACCTGGCCCACAACCCAGGCAAGTGCCCTGACTGGGAATACAACTGGTGACCTTTCGCTTTGCAGGACGATGCCCAAACCCACTGAGCCACACCAGTCAGGGCTCTGTAGATTCTTTTAACTTGAGAATAGGTTACATTTTCCTGATATTATATGAGCAATTTTTGGAATATATCCTGGACATTGTAAATTTTATATTGTGGAGGCTCTGGAGTCCTTTATATTCTTCTTAAGTGTTGACTTTTTTTAAAGATTTTATTTACTTTTCAGAGAGAGGGGAAGAGAGGGAGAAACATCAGTTGGTTGCCTCTCGCACACCCCCAACTGGTAACCTGGTCAGCAAACCAGGCACGTGCTCTGACTGGGAATCGAACCTGCAACCTTTGGGTTTGCAAGCCAGCACTCAATCCACTGAGCCACACCAGCCAGGGCTGATTTTTATTTTTATTTTACTAGGTATCTACATTGGTTGGTTCAAACTGCAAACACTTTCTTAGGCAGATGAGATCTCAACCAGTTTTTTTTATCTGTAGCTGGGCTTCTTGAAGTCTCCTCCACACGTACATAGTTCAACGGTCTGCCAAGATCTGGGCACAGTTCATTCACAGAGTTTGATGCTTCTCTATTTTCCAGGAATCTTCTCTTTCTTTCCAACAGCTGTGATTGCCTTGAGCTTTATCTTTTGGTTCTTCAGGCCACAAAGACAGAATGTTTCCTACGGGATTTTAACTACTCTATACCTCGCACAGATTGAGGCTATGAAAATGAGAAGTCACCCCATGTAGTTCTGTTCCTCAAGTGTCAATTCCCTTCCAGAATCTGCTTGCTTTTGGTCAGTCTCAAGTGACTCTAGTTGTTTTATGTACACCTGTCCAGATTTAAGTTGTTTTCTGCAGGAGGGTCTGCCAGTAGGAGCTTACTCAGCCACGACCAGAACTGGACTCCATGCTTAGACTTTTGAGAGTCTTCAGCCTGACTGAATAGCTCCAGGTAATGTTCAAGCAGGTGGGCTGGTCAAGGAAGAATGGGTAGAGTGACAAGTCTGCTGGGGCTGGAGTGAGTCTTCAGTGGTAGCTGTCCTGAACGAGATGGCTCAGCCTTCTACAAAGTGAAGTGTGTATTTTTGATTCCCTATACTACACACTGAAAACACACTTTTCCCACACATTTTCTTCCCACACATTTTTACATTTTATACCTTAGTCCCTCAATTTTAAAGCCCTTCAATGGCATCCACTTAAGATCAAAACCAAAATATTAAACAAGTCTTATAAGGCCTACTTGATGCGATCCTGCTAATGTGTACTGCGCGGGGTTGAGCTACTGTCCCCCCACATCCCTGTGCGCCAGACACAATGGCATTCTTAGTTCTTCCCCTCAACCGTGAGCCTCACAGGGCTTTTCACACGCTGCCCCTCCCCCTGGAATGCCCTTACGCCTTTGCATCTAAGATAACCGCTTACCCTGAAGATCTCAGTCCAAATGCCAGTTGCCTAGGGAATCACTCCCTGATCTGCCAGACTAGGCCGTATTCCCTCACTGCACACTGCTCTCCTAAAATCCTGTAACTTCTTTATACCACTTACCACAACAATAACTATTTCTGAGGCAGGCAGTAGAGCAGCAGTTCTTAACTATACCAAACCCAATAACCTCTTTTCTTAAAATAGTATGGGAATCTGAATTTATACATAAATGAGGGATTCATAGAGTGCTCATCAGCCAGTTTCCCCAACTGTCGCCACATAATTTTTCTTTGAAGATATTTTTGTACCTTCTTTTTATTATAAATATTTTGTAATAACCCCTTCACCTTCCTGAAATGAAATTCAGGGCTACTGTAACTTACCACATGTAAAATTTTAAATGTCAATATAATGTGCTAACTATAACAAAAATGAAAAGCAACTTATCGTAAAATACCTGTATTTCCACATAAATGCTTGGGGATGACTCCATTAGATGATATAAGACAGTGAATGACCACTACAAATACAGGCTGATATAAGTGTGTCATACTGTTGATAAAAATACCATGAATACCATTGCTGTGATATGATTCTCCAAAACAGGGACCAACCCTTGACAAACTTTCTGAGATAAAGGAAGCGTAGTCTCTTGACTTATGCAATAACTATGCTCTCTGCCAAAAATACCATGTGTTTACATGCAAAATGAATTTGGTTCTAGGCTCAGATAATCATAAACAGGGATTTTTGTGGTTGTTTTTTAACCTACATGAACATCTTCAAGGACATTTGAAAGTAGAGCAAGATGTGGAACAATTTTTTACTGTACAGGACTGTCCTTACGTTGCAGGAAGTCTAACATTACTGATCTACATCCACTGAAGTCTGTGTCACCCTCCCAATTATTTTGAAACCAAAAAACATGCCCATAAATTCCCAAAACTTCCTGGGGGATGATCCCAAACTCATCAAAAACTACTGCATTAGAGTAAAGGAAGAGAGCAAAATCCACGCAGCCAGACAGCCTGTGTTCAAAACTGGCTCTATCCATTTCCTAGCTGTGTGTCTTGAGCAAGTAATTAATCTTCTGTGCTTCAGTTTCCACATTTATAAAATAAAAATAATATCAGTATCAATGTCACAGGGCTGTAATGAGGAATTAGAAAATCCATATAAAGTATTTTGCACAGAGCAGGTATTAAATCTTTGCTGTATTTGGTTATCAGTATAATTATTTGCTTAATGACAACCTCTCCCAATAGAGTGTAAGCTCCACAACAGCCAGCAGGAATGTCTGCCTTGTTCATCATTTTATTCCTACCACCTGGCACACCCTCTGGTGTAGAGGAGGTATTCAGTATTTGTTCAATGAATAAATACAAATTAGCAAGACGTTTGAAACAGAAATACAAACAATAAAAACTAAAATGTAACCACAGTTGGTATCAGTTTAGGTTATACTACCAAGACACTTCTATACACGAACATCGGAATTTACACTGATACACACGTGTGGAAGCACACCCAAGAGCCTGGTTGACAGTCACTGGCTCTGGGGAAGGAACAGAGGGCCTGGCGTTCAGGGATTTACTTTTCACTGTAGAACCTTCTGTACTTCCCAAAATTTAAGCTATCATATACACATATATTCTTTAAAAAAATTTTTTTTTAATTTTTTAAATCGTGGGTTTTTTTTAAACGAAGACTTTATGCCCAAGAACCAAGACTACATATGGCTCCATGTACAGACCTTTTTTGGAGCGTCAGAAATCATGTACAGGTTTGGCTCTCACACATTCTGAACTTTCAGAATAGCCTATCATAGACTCATACTACATAGATCTACACCAATTTAACAGCAATCCAGAAAATCTGATGTCATTAGATACTGATCACCTGTCCAAAAAGATACAAAGAACAAATTTACAGAATAATTTTACATTTATATACCAGTTTATACTTTACAAATATGGTGGAAAAAGCATGACAATGGAATTAAACAAAAATATTTAAGAGGTCTACCACCTTGAGTAAATTTTAATCTCTCCAAACATCAAACTCCTCTTCTGTAAAATGAGAATAGCCCTGCTGGTGTGGCTCAGTGGGTTGGGTGTCTTCCAGCAAACCAAAAGGTCATCGGTTCGATTCTGATCAGAACACATGCCTGGGATGCAGACCAGGTCCCCGGTTGGGGGTGTACCAGACACAACCGATTGATGTTTCTCTTGGACGTCAATGTTCTCACCCTCTTTCTTCCTCCCTTGCCCTCTCTCTAAAAATAAATAAATAAAATCTAAAAAAAAATTGTTAAATGAGAATACTGCCACCTCATTTTCAGGGATTCAGTTTAAGTTTTTTAAAAAAGAAGCAGCAGTAGCAATTTCTTGCAGTGACCTCTGTCTTTTTAAAAGTAATTAGATTTTGATTGGGTAATGTTGTTTCAAAATTTAAAAGGTACGAAATGGCTTACATCTGATTTCAAGGGGAGAAATGCAATTTTCTAATGGAGGAGTCACTTACCACCTGAACGCGACAATCAATCGCAGCATCACTACTAGAGGAAAACCAGTGTGCGCAGCATGGCCTAGGATATCGTTCCCAAAATGTTGGACCTGAATCTAATGAAGTACTTAGCTCTATCTTCTAGTTCATATTAACAAATTAAATGATATAATTAGGAATCAATCAGATAAATCCAGATAACTAACCAGGTCTCTTCAACCAGTCATGTTGCAAAAAGGAGAAAGGGAAACAGAGAGATAGAAAAGTAACTATTCTAGACTTTAAAAGACTTTGAGACATAACCCAAGTGCAATGCATAGATTTAACTGGAAATCAAATAAAAAATGGTTGAAAAAGAGGCACACACTGTGAAAACTTTTAAGGGTTGGCTATTAGGTAATGCAGAGAAATTATTCAGGGATTATGATATTGAATTATGCAGGAAAATGTTATTTTAATCAGATACATATATAAAGTATTTGAGGTGAAATGTCAGTGTCTTGCAACCATTTAAGGCTGGACAGGTTCACACGGGATTCGGGCAGAGAGAAGAACATACACGGAGCTGTGGGAATGCCTGACGTGCCTTTATTCTGGGGTGGGGTGGGGTGGTCCATGAGTGCTGTAATCTGAGTGCTGCATCAAGGTTAGTCCCAACTCCCTTACACACTGAATGCACACAGAGCCCGCAAGGTGCCAAAGAATTATATACCGAAGCATGATTTTGTGCATGCGGGCCTATTCTCAAGATTATGGGAATACTGCTTATCAGGCCCATTCCCGTGGTTATGGGAATGCTGTTTATCAGGCCCAGTGAGGGAGTCTGACTGACTCCATTTACCCCACAGTCAGCAATAAAGGCAAAGAAAACAAAATATTAATAGATTTTAAAATCTGAGTGACCGATTTACAGGGGTTCAATATGGTATTTCCTCCACTTTTTTGATGGTTTAGTTTCTATAATAAAAAAATTCATTCAGAAGCTTACAGAAAAAATTATTCTCCTACTCCTGTTTCCCAGCCACTGTTAACAGTTTATGTATTCTTTCAGAAATATTCTATGCATATATATGCAAAAACACATATATTTTTCAGAACCACAAATAGTTGTACATCCTCTTTTGCACTTATTTTCCACTTACTATAGCTTAGAGATCACTCATTATTAACACACAGACAACTGCCTCACTTTTTTTTAAATCATGTTCCTTCATGAGCCAAATAACCAGAAAAAAATGTTTGGTTTTATCACCCCACATTTCTTAAAGGAATTGTTATAACAGCTGTTTTGCAGTTACTTCTATGGATACTTTAAATGAAAAAAACTTTTAAGGTTTAAATTATAATAGTCTATACTTAGATAACACATTCATCAGACACTATTCTAAAAGCTTTATGTTGGACTGAGAGTGGGCTGCGAATCAAAGCATCGCAGGTTTGATTCCCAGTCAGGGCACATGCCTGGGATGCAGGCCAGGTCTCCAGTGGGGACCACATGAGAGGCAACCACACACTGATGTTTCTCTCTCTCTCCTTCTCCTCCCTTCCCCTCTCTAAAAATAAATAAATAAAATCTTTTAAAAAAAAAAGCTTTATGTATATAAACTCATTTAATCAACTCTTTCAACCTAGGAGACCAAATCTTATGATTACGCTCATTTAGTATATAAGGAAACTAATGTGCAGGATAGTTGACTGACATGCCCAAGAACACAGGCCTTGTAAACAGCAGAGCAGAATTTATATCCAGCAATCTGGTTTAGAGTCCACGCTCAAACTGCATCATTTGAGGGTGCTAGAGTGCTATAACTTTTTTTTCACTTCTAGTTTGTTTTTATTTTATCTCATTGGCTTTAAATAATTTTTATTTTCCAATGACATTTGGCACACAATATATTAGTTTCAGGTGTACAACCCAATGATTACGCATCATATAACTTACTAAGTGATCGCCCTGATAAATCTACTACTCATTAACACCATATAGTATATTAACTATATTGCCTGAGCTGTACTTTACATCCCCATGACTATTCCTCCTCAAATTTTTGGATTCTTTTTTCTTGTTGCTATTCTGATTGAGTGTTGTCTGCTTCCTTACCTTCCAAATCTCTGATTTACTTTATCTACTCTGCTTCATCAACTCTACTGCTGAACTTTTTTTTTTTTAAGATTTTTTAAATTTAGGGCTTCAGGCCAAGAAGGAGGCATAGACAGATATGCTTCACTTTCTTGCACAACCAAAAAGAAGGACAACAACTAACTTAAAAACAAAAACCAACCAGAACTGCCAGAAAATTGGAACTGTATGGAAGTCCAACAACCAAGGAGTTAAAGAAAAAACATTCATCCAGACCAGTAGGAGGGGCGGGACAGGCAGCTGGAGCAGAGAGGACCTGCGGCAACTCAACTGACCCAGCAGGTGAGGCAGCGGCTAGCAGACTGGAGGGACCCACATTCGAGTGTGGATAAGCCAGGAGGTACAACTGGGCAGCAAGAGTGACTATGCAATCCAGGGTTCCAGCACAGGAAACTAAAGCCTCAAAACATCTGGCTGTATAAACCTGTGGGGGTTGTGGCAGTGTGAGAAACTCCCAGTCTCACAGGAGAATCCACTGGAGGGAGCCACAGGGTCCTAGAATATGTACCAGCCCACCCACCCAAGATTCAGCACCTGAAAGGGCAGGATCCGTTTGTGGAAAGTGAGGTAAGTGACTAAAAGTGGGTCAAGAGCTGAGCAAGCAGCATGGTTCTCTGACCCCTCCCCCACATACAGCGCCACAATGCAGAGAGGTAGGTTGCCCAGCTCTGGCCAATACCTAAAGCTCTGCCCCTTACAATGTAACAGGTGCACCAAGACAAACAAATATGGCTCAAATGAAATAAGAGATCAAAACTCCAGAAAAAGAACTAAGTGATGAGGAGATAGCCAACCTATCAGATGCAGAGGTCAAAACACTGGTAATCAGGATACTCACAGAAATGGTTGAGTATGGCCTCAAAATACAGGAAAAAGTGAAGGCTATACAAAGTGAAATAAAGAAAAGTATACAGGGAACCAACAGTGAAGGGAAGGAAACTAGGATTCAAATCAAAGATTTGGAAGAGAAGGAAGGGATACATTTTCAACTAGAACAGAATGAAGAAAAAAATTTCAAAAAAATGAGGAGAGGCTTAGGAACCTCTTGGACAACTTTAAATGTTCCAACATCTGAATCACAAGGGTGCTGGAAGGAGAAGAGAAAGAGCAAGAAATTGAAAGCTTATTTGAAAAAATAATGGAGAACTTCCCCAATATGGCAAAAGAACTAGACATGCAAATCCAGGAAGCTCAGAGAGTCTCAAAGAAGTTGGATCCAAGGAGGAACATACCAAGGCACATCATAATTACATTAGCCAAGGTAAAAATGAAGGAGAGAATCCTAGAAGCAGCAAGAGATAAGGAGAGAGTCACCTACAAAGGAGTTCCCATCAGACTGTCAACTGATTTCTCAAAAGAGACCTTACAGGCACGAAGGGGCTGAAAAGAAGTATTCCAGGTCATGAAAGGCAAGGACCTACATCCAAGATTGCTCTATCCAGCAAAGCTTTTGTTTAGAATGGAAGGTCATATAAAGTGCTTCCCAGATAAGGTCAAGTTAAAGGAGTTCATCCTCACTCAGCCTTTATTATATGAAATGTTAAAGGGACTTATCTAAGAAAAAGAAGATGATCAAAACTATGAACAGTAAAATGACAACAAACTCACAACTATCAACAATTGAATCTAAAAAAATACAAAAACAAAAAGAACTAAGCAAACAAGTAGAACAGGGACAGATTCACAGAAATGGAGATCACATGGAGGGTTATCAGCAGGGAGGAGACATGGGAAGAATGGGAGAAAAGGTAGACAATAAGAAGCATAAATGGTACGTACAGAATAGACAGGGGGAGGTAAAGAATAGTGTAGGAAATGGAGAAGTCAAAGAACTTATATGCATGACCCATGGACATGAACTAAGAGAGGGGGAATGCTGGAGGGAGGGGGGGTGCAGGGGGATAAAGGGGAGAGAAAAATGGGACAATTCTAATAGCATAATCAATAATATATACTTTCCAAAAAAAAGATTTTTTTAAAATTTTTTTAAAGAGAGGGCATGGGAGGGAGAAAGAGAGGAAGAGAAACATCAATTGGTCATCTCTTGCACGTCCCCAACTAGGGACCAGGTCTACCACCGAGGCATTTGCCCTGACTGGGAACTGAACTGGTAACCTTTCGGTCTCAGGGACATTGCTCAACCCACTGATCCACAGAAGTCAGGGCTACCAATTCGTACTTCTTAATCCCTTCACACTTTGCACCCATTCCCCCAACCCCCTTAAATCTGGCAACATCAAAATGTTCTCTGTATTTAGGAGTATGTTTCCATTCTGCGTGTTTATTTTGTTTTTTAGATTCCACATATAAGTGAAAATCATGGGGCATTTGTCTTCCTCTATTTGTTTTACTTAACACAATACCCTCTAGGCTCAGCCTTGTTGCAGATAACAAGATTTCATCATTTAAATTAATTGCTGATAGATATGTATGTACTGCCATTTATTATTCATATTTTTTATTTTTCTTCTTAAAAATGTTTTCTTGCATTTCAATGCATTGTGGGGTTTTTTTTAGATTTTAGTTATTTATTTTTAGAAAGAGGGAAAGGTAGGAAGAAAGGGAAATACCAACGTGTAGTTGCCTCTCACACACCCTCTCGTGGGGACCTGGTCTGCAACCCATTCATGTGCTCTGACTGGGAATTTCATGTAATAACCCCATTACGTCTCCTTTGATTGTAATGTATAAAATAAGGTGCAAAACTACCATTTTTCCTGAGCATTTTCTCAATGCATAAATGTTTTGCTTCCTGGTAATTGTTGTCAGTTTGCCTCAAATAAACTCATAAAAATTCTTACAGGTGTGGACGTTTCTGTTATGTTGACAGACCCGACTGTATCTGGCACATGCAGTAGATACTAAATAAATCCAAGTTGAATCTCAATATTATCTTCCATTGTTTCATTTACTACCGAACTTGAGAACAGGGCTTAAAACAAATTTTAAGGTTTCCCATGGAATTCAGAACAGTACTAGTCTCTTACTAAGTGCTGAAAAGTTATTTGGGCTTGAGTTCATTATATATAAACTATTATAGTGAACAAAGCACTCATTTGCTGGGCAGGAGAAAAACTTGCCCTTAACTAATATGGCAGTCCCAAGTTGCTAAGAGACACGGATATCTCAAACTTCCCAAGATGACTTAATCTCAGACTTTCAAAATATGATTGACTCTCAAAGACGATTAAATGAAGCAGATTGAAGGGATAGTAGATTCAAAGCATTCTCTCCATAATTATGCACCGAGATTCGGACTAAATATTAAATTGACACATAGTAAGCACTCCATAATTCTATTATTAAGACGCACGCCACAGGGAGAGAAGACGGAAGGAGGAAGAACAGAGGCTGTAAATCAGGAGAGATCGAAAGGTGTCGCTGGCCTGAGACACACAGGCCTTTAAGTACCTGGGTGTATGGAGTATGGGCCGCGCCGGGGGCCTATGGAGGTGAGCGGCCTTCCCTAAAGGTCATGGATCTGCAGCCACGTTTCCTGCCGGGGCGGGGAGCAAGAGTGGAACGCCTCCGCAACAATCTGTACCCCGAAGCCAGAGACACCTCTGGCCAGTAAACCCGCGCAGGCTCCACAAGAGGGGACGACCAGGCTGCCCCGGCGCCGCACTCCATGGGAGTAGAGACCCGGCCGCGTCCTGCAGCACCAAACCTCCCTAAGGGGCAGACCACCGGACCCCTGGGCTCCCAGACGCCTCAACGCAGCCCGGACCCTGGATACTCACACTCACACCCGACCCCTCTTATTCCATCAGGCCGCCGACGCCTGGGCGAGGGAGCTTCCCGATGCCCCCTCTGTTTCGGGTCGGCGGCCCGCTCCGAACCCGCTCTCCGCCCGCTCCCCGCCGGGCACCGCCCCCGCAGCGCGCAGGCGCACAGAGCGGTCGTCACGCTTCTTTTTTTTTTTCCCCCTTTGCTTCGCGCTTTTCTCAATAATCTAGCTTTATTTGAACACGCGATAGGGAACAACTGACACAAGGAAAAGGTTTTACTCAGAAAAATCTTTCTCTCCCCCCCTTTCTCTAAAACTCAATAAATTAAAAAAAGTAATAAATAAAAATTACCAAAAATTTTTTAAAAAGAATGGAAGACTCCCAAAGGCACCCTGACTTGCGAAGACAGCCCGCTGCACCGGGCGCTCCTGTGATCAGCCTCCCTGGCTACTTTTTCATTCTCTTTACTATCAATATCTCTAGGCCTCCCTCTTGCTCTTACTCTTTTCCTAGGAGTTTCCTAAGTCTCCACCATTACCATTAGGTAGTGGCAAAGGTTTCAGCTAAATTTCCGACCACTCCTTCCTTGTAAAACTTCCTGACGCTTAACAGAAGTTAAAAAACCTGTGGAACAGACAGACCTGAGTTCAAATGACCTAGGCACTCATTTGTGACTTTGGACAAAGTCACAAGTTCTCATGGAACTTCAGTTTCCTCGGAATTAAAATTAAAATTATCTTATTTCTCAGGGTGTTACTAGTTTTGGGTGAGTAGACAATCCAGCAATACCTATGATGATATTCTTGTTAATACCTATTGTTTATATTTTTTATTAAATATAGCTTATATTCATTCCCACAGGATTCTATTTTAGTGACTAAAACTAGTCAGATAAACCAAATTACATTAAGATTGATAATAGTGTGAAGTGTTACTCCTTCTATATTATTGAGCCTCTAATTATACCTATGTTTAACAGGACCTTCAATGCCTCAAAGTAAGCAGCTCCCTCCAGCTATGTGTAAATCCAGATTTGCTTCTAAAGGATTGAGCAGCTATTCCAATTCTGTATTTGTGACATCACAAGTCCTTGAAACATTTGAGGCCTAGGGTATGCTGCTCAACCTACTCTCCTTTAAAGACATGCAGTGGAAGAACTGCTATGCCTATAAGCTCAGGGCCATAATCCAAAGAAAAGCTTATAGAAGACCACAGTCAGCTGTTGGTGAACATCAAGGTAATCCTAGATCACAATTTCTCAACCTTGGCACTATTGACAATGTGGAGGTAATTCTTGTGCTGTATTGTGAATTGCAGGACATTTAGCAGCATCCCTAGGCACTAGATGTTTCTAGTGCCCCCTTTACATCTTCTCCCACCCACCCACCCCTATCATCCCAACAATCAAAAATGTCTACAAACATTGCCAAATGTCCCCCAGAAGGCAAAAATGTCCCTGGTTAAGGACCATAGCATTATACCAGTAACCATTGCAACCCTAAATGAACTCAATCATACATTTTTCTCCAAAAAAGTGATTACTGCTTGAGAAAGCCACACAGGAGAGCAGAACAAGTGAGTTCATTTTACCGATTGTATACAGGTCCTCAACACTGTTTACTAGTCCTATTATTTTTCTCTGATCAACTTGCTCCATCACTTTCTGTCATATTCCAAGTGTTCTTCACTTCCCTTAAAACTCCCAACCTCTTTTCTATCAACAGTTTCACAGAGAACACAGAGGTCACCAAATGAGAACTTCTTTAACTTCCTGTTACAAAATCTACAAACTTACACACATATACTTCCTCTCTTTATGATTGAGGAGGTATCTCTCTTCCAAGACATTCTTCCCAGCAGTGCTTTGGATTGCCTTTACTCTCATCATTTCAAGATCCTTTGCCACTGACTATCACTTCTCTTCTTTTTAAATTGTATTTTCCCCATTACCATCTATCCCCCTTATACCCTCTTCCTCCTCCCTCCCCCCTCCCCCTACTCACTCTCTTTGTTCAGCTATATTGTCTCACTTGTATCTTCCCTATCATACTTAATTTTTTTCTGTTTTAATTCTACCAAAACTAAAAAAACAAAACATAAACAAAAATCTTTGACCTCTTCTCATCCTCTTTCCCCCTTCCTCTCAAGGCCAAACTTTCCAAAAGCATTCTATGACTTGCCCCCATTTCTGCATCTCCTCTCTCCAACTACTGCAGTCTATCTTTCAACCGCACGGTTCTACCACATCGTTCTACCACACAGCTGTCATAAAGATCACCAATGACCTTCAAAAGATAATTTCTCAGGCTTCATCTTCCTTGACTCCTTACGAATACACTACTCCTTTGAATCCCCACCCCCTCTCCCTCTCTCTCTCTCTCCCTCTCACAATTCCCAATACTGTTCTTCATTCTTAGAGGTGCTTGGAAGGATTCCTATACCTGCTTAAAACCCTTCAATGGTTCTCAGTGGTCATAGTATAAAGTACAGGCTCACTAATCCAAACATGCAAGACCTTCCTAGATCTAGCCATGGCCAACTTGAAAAAAAAATTGTTTTTAATCCTCACCTGAGGACATTTTTTTCATTGTTTTTAGAGAGATGTGAGTCAGAAGCGTCAAGGTGAGAGAGAAACATCGATTGGTTGCCTCACTACGCACCCTGACCGGATTGAACCTGCCACCTAAGTATGTATGTGCCCTAACCAGGAGGACGCAACCAACTGAGCCACACCGACCAGCAAAATAGCCATAGCCAACTTTTAAAAATTTATTCCCCTCTTCACCCAGAGATATATGATGAGCTCTAAGCCTCTAACCAGGATGAACTACAAAGAATTTCTAGAAGGCTCTATGTTTTTCTTGGCATAAGCTATTCCCAATGAACAGTCCGCAGAAGTCTATCTTCCTCGCTCCCCAACTTCTTGGGGAACTTTATCCTTCATGATTCAAAAGTCACTTCCTCTGGGAACCCTTCCAGACACCCTTCAAAATAAGGTGCTTTGTTCATTGTGTGTCAACGGTATCTCGGATTTTCTATATGCCACACACTATGTTCCATCCTCTGTAATTTGTATACATCTCCCAGTCTAGATAGATCGAAAGACCCTGGAGGGCAGGGGAGGCATTCCATTCGCCTTCTTTCCGCAGGGTTCATCTCGCACAGTGCCTGGCACACGGTTCACCCTCTCTAAACGTTTGCTACACGAACACTTCCCACCTGCCGGCAGGAGTCCAACTATCCCGTTAACGGGTGAGTCCCCAAGCTCTCCGCCTGCGTGGCAGGGATATTTAAACCCCCCAGCACCGTGATTGGCTGCAGCTGCAGGGGTGTGTCCACGCCTGCGGCGCCGGGAAAGTGCGCAGGCGCGCGACTTTGGCGCGCGCAGGCGCAGGAAAGGCGCAGCTCAGCGTCTGGTGGTGTCCGAGCTACTGTGGCCGGAGAGGAGTGACCGGAATTGCTTGGTGAGTCTCCAGGAGTGGGATTGAAGGTGCTGACTGGGTGAAAATTGGGATCGTGCCTCAGGAAGAACTATACCGTGATGGTTGAAAAGTTGGCAGTGTCGGGCTTTAGAGGAAGAGGGGACTTTTTGACCCGGACTGGGCAGGTCGGGCCCGGAACGAGGATGCGAGGCGCTAGGAGACTGCCAAGGGGCTAGCTGGCGGAGGAAGGTGGTGGGATGGTGGTTCTTTGGCCCTTTCCTTGAACCAAGCTACGTAAGCTCCCACTCCTTCACCAGCTATTCCCGTGACTACAGTGATCAGAAAACTCTGTGCTGGTTGTTTGAAGAAGGTCTCTGAGTTTCGTGGCATTAAAGATTCCATGCTCTCTCGGAAAGGCTATTCTTACCTCGCCTTTTTTTACCGCAGACGTACGGAAAAAGGGATCGGTAAAACGGATTTCGTAATTAGGGGATGGAGTAGTGGAGAGCTGGGGAAGTACTGGAAAGTACTGTTTTCACCTAGCCCTTCTTATTGTCATTAGTCACCACAGCGTTAGGAAGGGAAGGGTGAGGGTAGAGGAAATCGAAAGACACTAAAGTTGGGAAAAGAAGATGAGAAGGGAGTATTACTTTAATACTTGTCATGTCTTTTGTGGAGGGCGATTGGGAGAGGAGAGTTTGGATACTGGCAGCTTCTGACAGTGTTCCCCGAAACTTGTGAAAATAATGTAGCTTCTTTCTAGCAGGTTATTTCGAGAATTAAGAAGGTTTTTACTTCATCTGTCCTGGTGCCCTTAAGACTGGTTTTCAGATATTCCAGTAAAATTCTGCAGAAATAGCCAGATAGAAGTGGTTCTCCTATCTTGCTCAGCCCGGATAACTATATTTGAAGTTCATGAGACATCATTAGGTAGAATACTTTGAAATTTAATCTTCAGATACCTCATACTAAAATTTTTTTGATTTAATATTCCTGCCACCAGCAAAATTGATGCCTAAGCTTCAATCCAATGATCACTTGTCATTCATTCTTTTGGTAAGAGGTAATGGAAAAAGAACACATTTATGTAAATATTAGCGAATATGGGAAGAAACACCTCTTTTCACATTACCATGCCCATTTGATGGGTCATGTGAAAGTAAATAAAAGAATATTTATCAGTGTTTCTAGGGTGTTCTTTTTTTAGGTGCTTGTATGTGGATGTGCACTAGAAAATTGCTGTTATCTTAGCTTCAGAATAGGGATAACTTATTGTGTCATTATTTTCTTAACTATAGTACACTCTTTCCTATAAGCAATAGACTTTCTGAATGCATCTTAAGTGTTTGTTGATTTTACTCTAAATGAACTTAAGCATAGTAACAAGCTCACTCAAGTTAAGGTCACATATTTTCTAACCATTCAAAACACAACACTGAACCAAGAAGGAAGCAAACAAACAAATGAACAGAGAAAACAGGCCCTGTTCCTCATGGGACAGCTGTCAGTACTTGATTTATCATGAACCACATAGCACCATCATAAAATATGTCTTTTAGAAGAGTATCTGTGTTATTTCACTTCATATTTTAATGGACTTTGAAAAAAATTACCCTCTTTCAGAGTGATAACCTGTGAAATCACAGATTAGATTTATTTTATACCTTTTCTCGTAAATATGTAAATATTAAGTATACAACTTGAGCTTATGTGACAGCTAAAACCATAGCTTGTTCTTGCTCTGCACTTTGGAAAAGACTGCTTCGGAGCCTAATCTATTCATTTTTAATAGATTAAAATAGACACGGTTCTGGCAGATTTACCTATTTGGTTTCACCAGATGAAAACAGATTGGAATAGCAAAAGGAGAAAAGGATATTTACTCTTTGAGATTTTTGTGAAATCAGCTGCCTTTTTTGTTGTTGTTGTTTTCTTTTGATTAAAGTACTTTCTTTCCCTCCTGTGGTTCCAATGTCTTAAACATTCTGGAAACGTTTTTTAGCTGTGTTTGTACTCCATGTTACGTATGTATATAAGTTAGTGTTTATAACGTATGATGTTGCTTGAGTCCAGGAGCGCTGAACTTTTTTACTCCAGTGCCATAATTGTGTTTCCAGGTCTGTAGATTGACAGAGGAGGAGATGACAAGGACTGGTATTTTCTTTGTTGTGGTGGGTAGTGGCTTAAAACAGATGGATCCAGTGCCTCCAACAATTGGAGGAAGAGGATTGTGGAGCCAGGAAACAGCATGTACTGTGTAATTTTAAGGGTGGAGGTGGTGCACTTATTTAAATTCACTGATATTTTGGTTTTGATTTTAATTTAGGTTGTGTTGCTACTAAAATATTTAAATCCACTGATCACTATATTTTTCTGGAGTTCCCTCATCTTATTGATTTTGTGAGTTCTATAACTTGGATTTAAAGTTTCTTTTAAAATTATTTTAACAATGTTTTAACAGTTGAGATGACCTTTAGATGGCTGTTTGATGCTTGTAAAATCAAATCCACACTTAGTATAGAATACAAAACCCTTTATAACTTGGCCCCTGCCTGCCTTTTAAAGCCATCCTGATCTACTTGTATGCTCCTTAAGTTCTTTGCATGACTGTTGAAGCCTTATGTTGTGGTACTTCTTTGATTGTCTAAAAGCACAGATTTTTGGAGTTGATCATGCTTGGATTTTCACTCTCAAATCAAAAATAATAATTATAAAAAATTATAATTGCTTTATTGAGCACCATGTGACAGCCAAATGCTTTTCATGAACATTTGAAGCATTATATTTTCATTTAATGAGAAAACTGAATCACAGAGAATTTAAGAAACAGTGAGGATTTGAAACCATTATGTCTCCAAATATTGGGCACTTAACTACTACACTGTATTGCCTTTTATATAAACAAGAATGCCACCCTTTAAATCTACTGTAGAGGGATATCCTTTTCCAGGGACCTGAGTACTTACACTTTCTATCTGTGGCATCTTACTCCTGGTATCAGAATATTTGGGAGCCTAACCAGAAAGCTTCTAGTGTTGAATGGTGTGGGTGAATGTTTTGTTCTGGCAAGGTGAGGCCTTGCCAGTGATCTCCACTTCACACATGGTGTCTCCTGGGCAGATACCATACTTAGTCTGCCAGATTGTTTCTCTCTTCCCTGCAAAATGAATGCTGCATTCTTGAACCTCCTTCTTATGTTTCATATAGCACATCCTTTTTCTGTTCTGATAGTCTTTCTTTTAGACAGGGTCAGTATAATTGATTAGCTGATTATAATCACATCTAGATCTGCCTTCTCAGGATTATACTCTGGTCACTTAGAGTAAAATTGTGGAAGTTGCAGGGTTAAGCAGAACTTGAAAACTAGGTGTTGGTCATCAGCTAGTTTTTAAGTTATAATAGGTGCTTCTGTAAAACTGAAGTATAATTTTGGTCTTTTTGGTTCATGATTTTTGGTGGTACTTTCTTACTCATGTGCTTGAATCATGTGCTTCAGTGCTTTTTGAAACCAAGATGTTTAATAGATATGGTTTAGTGGTGTACTTACATTTGCATTGTCTGGGGGGCCTTGACACAAGAATAGATAAAGTTGTTCCTGCAGAAGGAAGTTGAAAGAAAACTCGAAAGAGGAAGTAAAAGGAGGAGACTAGCCTTACCATAAACAGGACTCTTATTGAAGTGCCTTCAGGAAAAATTAAATTTCCTAACCAGAGCATGGATTCTTTTTGGCCTGACCTAGAATATTTAGAATATTGTGGAATTCTATGCCCCTATACTTTTTGAGTATGTATGTGGATATTTCCCTTTTTTCTTCCCCCTTTCCTTCCTTACTTTCTTCCTTATATGTGAATCTAAGGGCAAAAATATATTTCTAAAAAGAAACTAAATTCTTTTACCCAGTAAGTAATGGTCTATATCTGAATTTCTCCTTTGTTTTCTATAATTCTTTCTTCCATTCCATCCATTCATTCTCCATTATTTATCCCTAGAGTCTTCAGAAAAGAGCTGCTTAGGTGTATTGTGCATATACTTGTATGTCATTAGGTGCTTAGAATGGCACCTCATAACTCATGGCATGAGATGCAAAGGTGAGGTAGGCATGATTGGCAAGGCTTCACCTGGCTGAACAAAATATTCATCCAAATATTTTGGCTCTGATTCTAAGCTTACCTAGAAGCTTTCCGATTAGCTTCTCAAACATTCTGATACCAGGAGTTAGACACTGCCGATAACGAACATAACAAATAACATGAGTACAAATGCTCCGTTCCTTAATAATTGTCATTTTGTGATCATTATAACTGTCCTTTCATGAGTCTTTACTCTGTGCTGGGCACTGCTGTACTAAGCACTTTATATATATTAACTAATTTTATGTCTGAAACAACCCTGGGAGGGAGAACTGTTAACCTAATGAATGAGGAAACTGAGACTTGAATAGGTTAAGTAAATTACCTGGGTATCAGAGCTGGATGAATTCGAGGTCTGTCAGAGTCTATTTATTAGCCACTACATGAAGGTCACTCAACAGAATTTTTAAAATTATCTCGCCTTATCCAGAAGCAGCGAACTCAGTCACAGGAAAATTGATAACCTAAATCATACTCAACCCAACTAGATCTTGACAGTAGTTCACATGGCCTTAGCCTTAGGCTAAGACTAGTCTGGTAGAGAAGGCAGAATTATGTTCATAAAACAACTAGAAAACTGAAAAAAATGAAAAAAGGAAAACTATCTATTTGGACGCAGTGGAAGAGTGCTTTGTTTTCTGTATCCTAACTGCAATGTATCATAAAATATACATTTCAAAAGAAATAAGGGTAGTTTTCTTGACATCAGGATGTTTCCTTACTTGATAGTAGATGCATGAAAAATGTTTAGAATGAATTAAGAGGGATATGTACTCTAGGAGTAGGGTTTCTTTCTGCCAAGCCTACAGACTGGCCAGGTACTGACTCCTCATTGCTCTTCTTCTGTCAGTGTAAATGACATTTCACCTCTCTCTTGGGGAGATCATTATAGCTAGATGGTAGTTTTCACCACATTCTCTTCTGACAGCCTGTACTGTATAGTTTTCCTCTTCATTTGGGCTCTGGTGTGGCTTGCCTTCCTAAGACCACAGACCTCTGCAAACAACTGCTTTCTATTCCTCAGCTATCGTTCAAGTCTGTTCGAAGAAGGCTCCCAACCCCCACCCTTTCCCACAACCAGTAAGGATTGTGTATTATAGAAAAAGCCAGAAGAGTTGCATTTTATTCTCTTAGCATAAAGAAGTTGAGCTAGGTGATCTCTAAAGTTTATTTCTCTTCAGAGACAATTCTCTGAGGTGAGAATTAAATAGAGACGTTGTTCTCAGATAATTGATTGTTTAAGTAGAAATTTCTGTAGGCTAGTATTTTCCAAATGGTGTTGCATGGAATACTGTTGCTTTGGGATTAATAAAACATTCTTGGAGGGAAGAATTTTATGGCCATCTACATTTGGGATAGTCACAGTTAAACAGATGCCTTCACTGCTTCAGAACTTCTGATTTCCAACCAAGAATTTAATTATCCATCTAGTCAGGAAAAATAAAAACTAGGAGGTTGGGAGGTATAAGAACTAAATACTTTATTGTAGAAAGTCAGTGGATGATATCCATAATTAAAAATATCAAGATAAAAATGCTATAAGTATATGATTTAAAAATGCTGGGTTAAACACTAAAACAACTAGTACTATTGAAAATTTTGCCTCTGTGGTCCTGGGAGCAGGAACTGGTTTGGGGCAGGAAGGATGGCAGGGGAACTGCTATTTATTGCTATTGTAGAACTATTTTTCTCATTTGATTAAAATTAAATATGGAAGAATATAAAATCTTCAAAACTAATTTTTACTGACTGAATTACATTCTATCATATATACTGTAAATTACTCACCTATCATTGGTTATTTAGATCACATCAATATTTTTAACATTATAAATAATACCAAGACTAACATTTTTGTCTGTAGTAGTGATTTTCTTCTAGATTACTATGAGTGGGAAATGGCCAGAGTAGGAATATTTAAAATTTTCTTCTATATATTGCATTATCTTTTGAAAGTTTTGTAAAAATTAGCATTTTGTTTTTAAAATTAGCATTTTATTAAGCAATGGTCAAGAAAACTTTATAGGAGTGAGAATTGAAATACCCACAGGCATCCTGGAGGCTAGAAAAATAATATTTATATCAATATAAATTGTATCATTTGGAGATTGCAACATTTTTTTATCTTTTAAAGTTTTTCATCTCCTTTCTTCTCCAGGAAGAAAACTTTTAAGATCCAAGTACAGCCCTGGCCAGGTGGCTCAGTTGGTTAGAGTGTATCCAAATGCCTGGGTTGCTGGTTCCATCCTAGCTTATTAGCGCACTTACAAAAGTCAACCAGTGAATGCATCAATAAGTGAAACAACAAGTTAATGTTTCTCTCCCTCCCCCTTCCTCTCTCCATTCCTCTCTCTAAAATCAATCAATAAATTTTTTTTAAAAGGTCCGAGTACAATCTGTGTTTACAATAACTTCTTGGAATTCTGAAAACATACCTTGTCATATTTTTAAAAGGGAAAGAGTCCAAATTTTCTTTTTTCTAAACAGCAAAATTTGACTGGCACTCTTGGCTATTTTTTATAATCAAAGGTTTGTAGTTATTGCATAACTTTTGTTGCTTGTGAAGTCATAGAGTGTTCTGAAACCTGTCTATAAAACCAGTGTATGTCTATTAACTTTTCTAATGTTAAAGGTAATAAAATTCTTTTTATAGAAACTTTAGAAAATACATTATTATGTAAGGCAAATAAATATCATCTGTAAAATTTTTAAAAACGTTTTTACTTCATCTCATTTAAGATGGGGTAAAGTTTATATTTTTGGGCTTTAGTTTTTAAAGTATACATATTTTGCTCTGGCTGGTGTAGCTCAGTGGATTGAGTTCTGGTCTGTGAACCAAAGGTCGCTGGTTCGATTCCCAGTCAGGGTACATGCCTAGGTTGTGGTCCAGGTCCCCATTTGGGGGCATGGGAGAAGCAACCATACCCTGATGTTTCTGTCTCTCTCTTCCTCCCTCCTTTCTCCCTCCAAAAATAAATAAGTAAAAATCTTTACTTAAAAAAAAAGGAGTGACAGGAGTGGAGGTCATGTATTGGACCCATCCTCTTTAAATAAATCAATAAATCAACAAATAAATAAATCATACAAATTTTAAGTTCTAAGTCCTTTTTTCATTTCATTTCTAAAGTATTTTTTCTTGATATTCCTTCTCCCCAATAGTATTTTCATTTTCTAAATTAATGTAAATAATCTCAGGTCTAAATTATTACAAAACAGCTGAAAACTGATTACCCTGGTCTTTCTAGTTCTCCATTTAACTGCCTTTGCGTCTGGAAGAGATCAGATTTCATGGTTTTATTTTATTTTTTTATTGAATTTATTGGGGTGATATTGGTTAACAAAATTATATAGGTTTCAGGTGTACAATTCTGTAATACATCATCTGTATATTGTATTGTGTGTTCACCACCCCCCGTCAAGTCTCCATCCATCTCACAGTTTTATTAAGAAGGCATCAGGAAAGATGCTTAGCCTACTTTCTGACATTCAGTACTCCCTAATTTTTTTTTTAAATCTTCACCTGAGGATATGTTTATTGCTTTTTAGAGAGAGAGAGGGAGGGAGAGAGAGAGAGAAATATCAGTGCAAGAGAGAAACATTAATCAGTTGTGTCCCATACGTGCCCAACTGGGGATCGAACCCGCAACCTTTTTGGTGTATGGGACAATACTACAACCAACTGAACCACCCAGCCGGGGCTCAGCACTTCTTATAGCATCTTATATTTGCTAAGGGTAGGTGCATCCAACAGTAAGACTTTTTACAAGACCATGAGCTATCCTTGGTATCAGAATAGATTCAAACTTGAATATTGAGTCTGCTCTTTACTACTTCAGTCACTCTGGGAAAATTACTTAAACTTAGCCTTAGTTTCCCATCTATAAAATGGTATAACAGAGATAATGATGTACTATATAAATATTTAGTAGGGTGTGTGACATGAAGTAGGTATTCAATGAACATTTCTTCCTCTTCATTCCCCGCAAGCTTTATAATAGAAAAGAAGTTAAGAATATATTAGGAATCTTCTGGTAAGCCCAAGGGGACCATAATAAAGGAGATAAGGTACAAAAGCTTTGAGGAAAATTATTTTCTTCTCAAAGGCACACGATTAACATAGTATATTAAGTCCCCAGAGCACTGGAAAAAATGGCACATAGTTAATCTATCAGTTTGTATCTGAGAAAAGTGAGTTTAATGGGATCTTCGTGTCAAGTGGTACTTTGTTTTCCTCCCCCTCTCCTTCCCCTAATTCTCTTTACTCCCAACATTCTGGATCGCCCTTTCCTGACTCCATGAGCAGAACTACTGGAGATAATAATAAATAGAGTTGAGCTGTGGTAGGCAGTCAGACAGACATGAGCAGAACAAGGAGGGCTGGGCACAGAAAGTCACCAGGGTGGAAAGCCCCAGATGCCTAGCAACAGGCGAAACTGGGAAAACAAGGACCTGGCCCCCCAGGGTAACCTTTTTTCCCCTGGCATTTCACTGGTCATGTGTCATGTGGTTTGGACAGCCTTACTTTTCATATCCCTAGTCATGTGGCTCGGACCCTCCCCTGACCTTTTCTTCCTAGGCGTGTTACTGGTCATGTGTATTAGAGCCCCTTAGAGGGGCAATGAAAGAGAGGGCCAGAGAAATAACCCTTAAGCATTAAGCCCTGCAGGACATTGAGGTTTTGACTTGTATTAAATACATCTAGGCCTCAGTTGTGTTTCAGCTCCAGGCTGAGAAAAGCAGCAAAACCAGACAAACAACTCCAAGACGGACCTTAGAACCAGGTGCGCTGACTAATGACGCTCTGCCCCCATGCAAACCAATACGTGGAAACCAGGACCCTGAAGGGACACACTTGGGAAGTTGATGAATATTCTGTTAGGATCCCCCTAGGACCGTCCCTAAAACCTCCACCTTTGAAAGCCTTTAGGACAGAGGACCCAGCATCCCCCTTTCTTTCCCTCAGTTGTTACTTTTACCCTTCTCCTAAGCTCCGAGGGCCCCTTCTTTTGCTTCTGTAACTTGTTTCCTGAGCCCATTTCTTCTACTATTCACTTCTATTCCTCAGACTTTCTAAATAAACTTTCTTTTATAGTTTGAGTCTTAGCTCTGAATTCTTTCTTAGCCAGAACTGAAGTACTGAGGTTGCTGAACCAAGGTTCGGTCTGACTCTGTTATCCGACAGGGACCAGCCCAAAGCAGGTCTGCCTCAGGCTGGCCTGTAGTGTGTGGATTCTTAACTTTGTGTAGGAAAGACTTCACAGCATGAGTCCAGGTGATTTTGAGAGTACATATATTAAAACTGGGAACAGTGAAACAAAGGAAGGACTTAGGGTAGAAGAAGCAACAGCAGAAGGCCTAGGTGTTGCTCTGCTTTGGCTCCCTAGGAACTGTATAAGAAAGAAGTCATTCAAGGCACGCCAGCTGTTAGCTCGGGGGGAAGTCGGAGAAAAGGGGGCCTGGGAGACAGAATCAGGGGATAAGCCTGGGAGGAGCTGCTGCCACCCACGGCCTTCCTGGTTGCAAGTCTTGTGGCTACCCTTAGAGTTTAAGAGGAAGTAAAATGTTTATGCCCAAGAAGAGGGGTATGGGCAGGGCAAGCTCTAGAGTGGGCTCACACTGATATCCTTTGTTTTGAGGGTTTTATTTCTCATCTGCCAGTGAGAATCTTAGAGGAGGGTTTTAGCAGAATATTCATCAGCTTTCCAAATGAACATATAGGGGATTTGGGGATTATTCTTTGGTCTATTTTACTTTTATTTTGGGTCTGTCTGGCTCTGATGGGGTTTTTGTTATTTGTTCTTCTGACTTCATCTGTCCTCGGGTTTACCTGGCATAAATGGCACTAATTGGGTCTCTGTATCTGTTTACCCTGACTAGGTTGATTTAAGATATATATATATATATATATATATTCTCTGGTTAGGAAGGAGAAGTATAAACCATTTGCTCTTAAGTGTCCTTGGTTACGGAAGATGAGGTCTTGTGATTCACTAACTGGCTGTAAGTTGTTCAAATTGTTTGGCCTTGTTTAGTTTTCTTGCCTCCGTTTCCCTACTCCACTTGCCCAGGAATTTTCCTGACTTCTTACCGTCCTACCTCAACTTCATTAGTATAACGCCTGGTGCCATTCTTGCCAACGAAGCTATATAGCTAATTCTAGATTGTACCCTGCCTGACACTTATGAACAGTTTAGCAGAGGCTAATAAGGACAAAGTATTCTTTGTCTCTTTGTCCTTCCTCTTACAATTCTGCTTTGTCTCTTTTATTCCCATTTACTATAATTGTGTGCTCAACACCCATAAGAATCCAGAGTAGAGAAGTCTTAGGAAGCCTGTGTCCTGGTGTCAGCCTGCCAGACATGTGAGAGCTTTACAGAAGTCTGCTTCCTGTTGAGTGTGTCATCTGCTCAGGCAGGAAAAAAAGTAGTGGGAAGCACTTTTGAATTCACCAAAAGGGTGTGTCCTTCAAAATGACCTTGTTGCCATGCCAGTAGTGACAGTTCACATCCGCCTCTCAGCTACATATGCTGTCCTTTTTTTCCTTTGATAATTAGAAAGCAGGACTCTTGGAATCTTCAAGTTTGACAGAGGTCAGTTTTGCATTCAAGCTTATCTTTGAACCTACATGGAGTTTTGCTCATTTTTAATAGGAAGATAGCAAATATTGACTTGTAATTGGCAAAAATCACCTCTAGGAGTAGAATCACTAACTTATATAATTTGAAAGATCTGGGCTTACTTACTCCCAAAATGGCTTTCTACCAATGGGATATTGGAAAATCTGACCAGGGGTGGCCTTCCCAGGCACTAATTGATTAATGTGTCTTATTTTTCTTATCATTTACTGCTTTGTTGGTATTTGAGAGATGGATAACTTTGGAGCATACTGCCTGGGAGGGGCAGGCTTTGAAAGGTATCTTGTAGGGGCTCTGGGAAGTAATGGAGAAGCACAGGCTGCCTGGGCAGGAGAGGGGGTATTGCAGAAAGGAAAGGTTACAAAATTCGAGATGAGAAGGTACAAAAGCAACTGTCTTTTTCATAATTGTAACTACAAGAGGTAGATGAAAGAGAAACTGTAGCATGAACATGTGTGTGTTGAAGCCAAAGGCTCATAAACAGCAAAGTACTAAAGCATATGGTTCTATTTATGATTATATCTAATGAATGATCAGTTCTCAGTTCAAGAAAGGCCTTTCTATCTTGATTATACATCTTAGAATATGAACCTTTTGCCAGGTCCACAGTCCTACTGTGGTAAATAAGGTATGAAATTAAATTTGCATCTTTTTGCAATAATGATAATTAATACTATTACTTTTCATGAGGATTAACAGCTTTAATCAAGGCTCAAAATCTTAATTAAACTTTAAAAAAACAACGAGTGCCCTGGCCAGGTAGCTCAGTTGGTTAGAGTCCTTATATGCCGGGGTTACATGCCTGGTCAGTGCACATATAAGAATCAACCAATGAATGCTTAAATAAATGGAACAACAAATCAACGTCTGTCTCTGTCTCCTCCCCCCTCACCTCATCCCCTCACCACCTTTCCCCTTTACCCCTGCTCCCCCTTCTTTTTGTCTGAGTAAATAAAAATAAATAAATAGACCCTAAGGTCAAGATGGCAGCACAGGTAAACACAGCTCACCTCCTCTCACAACCACATCAAAATCACAACTAAGTAGAGAACAACCATCACTCAGAACTGTCAGAGATCGAGTTAAATGGAAGTTTGACAACTACGGAATTAAAGAAACCACACCCATTGTGGGGTGGGGGGAGCAGAGATGCGGAACAGATTGGTCCCACATCCATGTGTGGGGCATAAAAATTCAGGAGGATATCTTGGGAGTGAGGAGTCCCAGCTCCACACTAGGCCCCCCAGCCCAGGGTTCCAGTACAAGGAAGATAAGACCGCATAACTTTTGGCTGCAAAAAACAGCAGGGATTGAGTTGGTAGTAGTAACTTCTGGAGTCCCAAGCAATTCCCCTTAAAGAACCCATACAAAAACATACTCAGACTCATTCCCTGTGAGCTCCAGCACCAGGGTAGCAGCTTGAAAGGCACCAGAGGCATACAGGAGGGAACTAAAGTGTCTGGCATCAAGGCAGACACTGGGGAACAGCTTTCTCCCAAACAGAAAGATTGGCAAAGGCCACTGTCCCTTTTCTGGGCCCTCCCCGCCTGCACAGAGCCACAGATCCAGCAGGCAGGTGCCACATCTGAGACTCCATCAACCTGGCTAACACTGTTTGCCCCACCCTGGAGAACCCCTAAGACCTCATTCCACCCAAGCTGGTAACCGTGACTTTTCCTTATGAATGGCTAGTCTTGACTCAAACTTCACAACTTCCTAAATCCTATCAAACAAAGCAACAGCCAGTCTCATAAACCCACAGCTAAGTGGCCCCATACTCAGCACTAGGAGTAACCAGCCTAGATTCACAGCTTAACTTTGCCTGGGAATCTCCAAATCCAGCACAAGTGGTCATGTCAGATTGCTTTACAGCTCAGGAAGGGCATCCCTGGGCAAAACACAGGTGGGGGCTGACCATGGTCTGAATCACCCAGGCAACGCCAGAGCCTGTGCACCCAGTCGGAGCACCACCACCCACTGCCCAGCTGATTGTCCACAGAGACTGGAGGTTGGTGTTCAGTGGTCACAGCCAGTCCTTGCAGCTGACAGGCCTGGGTATATCCCTCCCATTGACCTGCCAACAGCAGTCAGTACTCAACTACAAAAGGAGAGAATACTCAGCCCACACGAAGGGCACATCTCGAGTACCTAGCTTGGGGGATAGGAGAGGCTGTGCCACTGGACCCTACAGGACACCTACTACATTAGGCCACACCACTAAGACAGAGTCATAGCAGCTCTACCTAATACATAGAAACAAACACAGGGAGGCTCCGAAAATGAGCAAAGAAACATGACCCAAATGAAAGAACAAATCAAAACTCCAGGAAAAGAACCAAACAAAGTGGAGATGAGATAAACAATCTGTCAGATGCAGAGTTTAAAACACTGGTTATAAGGGATGCTTAAGGAACATAGTAAAGAAATTGGCAGTATAAAAAGAATCCAGTCAGAAACAAAGGATATACTAATTGAAATAAAGAACAACTTACAGGGACATAAAAGTAGGGTGGATGAAGCTGAGAATCAAATCAATGACTAGGAACATAGGGAAGCAAAAATCAACCAATCAGAACAACAAGAAAAAAGAATAAAAAAAATGAGGATAGTGTAAGCAGCCTCTGGTACAAATTCAAGTGTTCCAACATTCGAATCATAGGGGGGAGAAGAGGAAGAACAAGAAATTAGAAATCTATTTGAAAAATTAATGAAAGAAAGCTTCTCTAATTTGGTGAAGGAAATAGACATAGAAGTCCAGGAAGCACAGAGAGTCCCAAACAAGATGGATACAAGGAGGCCCACTCCACAGACACATCCTATTAAAAATGCCAAAGGCTAAAGATAAAGAGAGAATCTTAAAAGCTGCAAGACAAAAGCAATTACCTACAGGGAAGTTCCCATAAGACTGTCAGCTGATATCATAAAAGAAACTTTGCAGGCTAGGAGGGATTGGCAAGCCATATTCAAAGTCATGAAAAGCAGGGACCTACAGCCAGGATTGTTCTACCCAGCAAAGATACCATTTAGAATCGAAGGGCAGATAGCTTCCCAGGTAAGAAAAAGCTAAAGGAGCCCTGGCTGGCGTAGCTCAGTGGTTTGAGCACGGGCTGCAAACCAAAGCATCACAGGTTCGATTCCCAGTCAGGGCACATGCCTGGGTTGCAGGCCAGGTCCCCAGCGGGGACCACATGAGAGGCAACCACACATTAATGTTTCTCTCTC
>CM052538.1:137638584-137668803 GCA_028533065.1 Trachops cirrhosus
AAAAACAAACTAAGCAAACAAAAAAAAAACAAAACAAGAGACAGAATCAAGCATACAGAGAATATTTTAATGGTTGCCAGATGGGAGCAGGGTGTGGGCAAATGAGTGAAGATGTGAAGGGATTAAGTACTAGTAGGTAGTTACAGAATAGCCTTGGGGATATGAAGTATAGTACAGGAAATGGAGTAGCCAAAGAACCTAAAGGCATGACCCCTGGACCTTAACAATGGTGTGAGGATTGCCTGAGGGAATAGGGGATGCTGGTTGGGGGGGAGCAAAACGTGAAAAATTGGGACAACTGTAATAACGTAATCAATAAAATATAAGTAGAGAGAATCGATCTCTTAAAACATCAACAATGAATGAAGAGTTATGATAATTTTAAATAGGGCTCTAAGGATAATGCCTTCCTATACTGGGAATGTAATTTTGTCACTTTTTGTTTTATCAAAGACTATTCTACAAAAAATGTTGGTTAGCTATGGATGTAACTAAAAGATTGTATGTGACTAGCAGGCCATTCCAGATCATACACATGTTATGGCAGTTTTTGGTGTGGTTCTAGTGGTTATTTGCAAGCTTTGTGCTATTGTTATATGTAGTTTTGTTTCTAAGATCCACTTAAATGCTTTGAGAATACACCTTGTTTTATTTGTTCTTTCAGCCCACATTTACCTGAGTACCAACTCTCAGATCCTGGCAGGTGTTAGATGCATGAAGATAAAACACAGGAGTTCAGTATAGTACATTGCCAGGTACCTAGGTTCCCTGATTGTTAGTGAGTGTACTCTGTGGCAGGATTTTTCAACCTCAGCATTTTGATATTTTAGGCCAGATAATTTTTGTTGTGGGGTGCTGTCCAAGGAGCATTATAGGAGTTTAGCAGCATCCCTGGCCACTTATGTACTAGATGCCAATAACACTACCCCTACCCCAACTGTGACAATCAAAAACTGTCTCCAGACATTGCCAGATATCCCCTGGGGAAAATCCAGAATGAGAACCAGGATATCTGATTCATTGACAAAGAGTTTTGGTAAAATTGGTTTTCAAAAATACAAAGCAAGCACATGTAATGAAAACCACCCAGATCTGTCACACATTGCTTTTTACTCCACGGGGTTCCTCGTACAATAACAGTAGTATTAAATAACACCTATTTATGCCTGGTTTGCATGCTGTGAGATCTCTTTCTGCGTTAGCGTGGATAAGAATAATTGTTCCATTTTTTCATGGCTTCACTGAAACAACAAACAAAGCAGTAATTGGAAAGGGTGGGTGTACTATTAATAAAAACCTTAGTTCTTTTCTGGGTTTTTATATCAAGATTACCCTCTTGTTAAGAATGAAAATATTTTATGTTCTCTAATGAGTAGCCTGGACAATGGGCACATTTAAAGGTGTTTTCTGTGTTTTTCAGGTGCATGACTTTGAATTTTGTTACATTACTAATGTAACATTATTTCTTCACCTTACTGTTTTCCCATATTCAAACAATATATAATGAACATTATACAACTAAATTTATTTTAATAGTCTCTTAAAGCTTGTGTTCTAGTAATGCCTTCCTTCTCAAAGTATAGGGATCACTTTCCAATTAGAAACAGCACTTTACTAGTAGCTCTGACACCTGAGTTTTAGGTTCTTGTCTGGTATGAACTAGCATTTAAGCCTGCATTTTGCCTTCTTTCTTCACCTGTGACGAGAGAGAGAGAGAGAGAGAGAGAGAGAGAGAAAGAAAGAGATGGACGGATGATAGATTCTTTTATCCTGTTTTCTAGATAAATATCCTAAATTCCAGGAGTTCACACTCTGCTCAAATTTATTTTCTGTATCCTTATTCTTACAGAATATCCACATTTCAGTTTCCGTGCCTGTCAAGAGTGTTAACTCATCATGGATAATCTGTCAGCAGAAGAAATTCAGTTGAGGGCTCACCAGGTTACTGATGAGGTAAACGTTTTACTTGGAATAAGTAATTTTCTTTTAGTTTTCAGAGTGGAAGGATGGGAGGACTTTCTTAGAAGACTATTTTGGCCTCTTCCTAGTTCCTTTATATCAAAGAATGCATTTGTCCTAGAGTGCCATTATTAGCTGTCTATTTTTTCATTTTACCAAAAAACTAAATAAGTGAAAACAAATTTGTGTGATTTTTTTTAGATAATCATTACTTAACAGCTTCTTACAACCCTTAACAACAAACACACTGTAGATTTGAGGAATTCTGGACATTTAATTTTAACAGAACTTTCTAATATTTGTGTAATATACCTAGATTTCTGCTTACATAAAATTTTTATAAATCCCATTAACTTTACCCTCCAGATTTTTTCTTAAGGAGCACCTGGTAGGAAGAAAACTAAAATTATGGTGATCAACTTTTTTTTTGTATGTTTGTTTTAAAGGGAGGAATTGGTGTGCTGGCAATCTTTTCTTTAAGATATTTAAAGATTTTTTTTAATTTATTATTTTTAGAGAGAAGGGAAGGGAGGGAGAGAGACATGTAATGGTAGTCTCCTGCACACCCCAAACCAGGGACCAGCCTACAACCCAGGCATGTGCCCTGACTGGGAATTGAACCAGTGGACCTTTTGCTTTGCAAGGATGACACCCAACCCACTGAGCCACACCAGTCATGGCTGTGCTGGCAATCTTTAAAAATAGAGTAGCATCATGAACATAGCCTGTGATCACATTTTACTTTATCTTTTATTCTTTTTAATTTATTTTTAGAGAGAGGGGAAGGGGGAGAGAAACATCAATGTACATTGATCATACCTCCAATGGGGGGGCCTGGCCTGCAGCTCAGGCATGTGCCCTGAGCAGGAATCAAACTGGCAACCTTTTGGTTTGCAGGAGGATGCCCAACCCACTGAGCCATGCCTGTCAGGGCAGATTTTACTTTTTTCCTACATGTTTTAGAATGCTAAAATTCTTATGTTTTTTCCTAGTCTCTGGAAAGTACAAGAAGAATCCTGGGTTTAGCCATTGAGGTAAGAAAGTGTTTAATTATCAAGTTAAATACAGAAACTGTGTAGGAGGGATGCTGATAGCACAACCTGGAATTGGTATTAAGAGTCAGAAAGGCATTGTATCAATAAGCTTTATTATTTGAAATTTACAATTAATGAAATGGTCAAACCACACACCAACGGGACTTTTTTCCTCCATTGACAACAATGGAAAATGACAGGGAAGATGAATGCACTGTGAGCTTGTGATTTAATTATTTGGTGGGAGGTAATATGTTAAAATGTGTTGGTTTGGGGATAATAATTTTCTCAGTAGTTGTACTCCAATAACTTAGGTTTCTCAATAATTCCTGCTATTTATCAGGCCTTACAGTTTTTCTTTCTGTTACCTTTGCTATGTTTTGTTGTGCTATCAGCTTTTTTCCCATCTTTTAGTCTCAGGATGCAGGAATCAAGACTATCACTATGCTGGATGAACAAGGGGGTGAGTTGAAGTTATTGAGCAGATTTGAGTTATGATGCCAGAAAGCCCTTTCAAATCAACCATGAAAAATATCCTATAAAATTAAGCCTTTGGAAGTGGCTGCCCTTTGTAACATAAGAGTGGCGTATTTACTTCTTTTCTTCTGATTTGAATTACATTTATTGCTAATTGAAGGTGGGGATAACAATGTCCAGGGGATAACAATTGTATGCCAGGTGTTTGTTAGGCAGTAGGACTTATTATGTGCATTGGTCATACGTACATTAGACGTTGTGATATTTTTGCATTGTTTTCAGAAATCAGGTTCAGTCCTTAAATAGGCCTAGATTCAGGCAAGTTTGGAAACATTGCATTTGAGTTGGCTTCAATAATCTGGTCTGATTTTTCCTAGTCTTAGGACAGCCCTCAGGTTTTGAGCCTATTCAAAGATAGAAATACTGGGGATTTGGTCTGGTCACAGTGCACTTAATTTGGTTACAATGGTGATGTCTAAGCAAACCCTCGGATGCTCCTGTTCTACAACTTTCTTTAGAATCAGTCTTTTCCTCAGTAAGAGGACAAGTGCCTCAGCATCAGTATGTGAAAGATTATTTTTATGTTGTACAGTGTGTGCTGCCTCCGGGCACTGATAGTTACTGTGTGTTGTGTTGGATTCAAGGTTGAAGTTTACTGTTTTATAATAGTTAGCACTGTGAATATACAACAAAATGTAATTTCCACAACTTATTCTTAGAACAACTAAACCGCATAGAAGAAGGCATGGACCAAATAAATAAAGACATGAGAGAGGCAGAGAAGACTTTAACAGAACTCAACAAGTGCTGTGGCCTTTGTGTCTGCCCATGTAATAGGTGAGTTGATAACTCAGGACCTTTTAAAGATAAATTTAAAGTGAGAGCCTCCCCCCTCTCTATCCCTAATAAGGTAATGAAGTATGACTAGTCCTAAAAAAGGAACTTTGTTAGAAAAACTTAAGCTATTTCTTCTTCAGGCAGATCAAGCTTTTCATGTAAATGGGTAGATGCACTGAAAACCATGTCTTAAATTCGATTAATTCTTGGATCAAGTCCCAATCTTATTTTATAGTAATGCATGAAAAGGCTGGGAAATACACACTAGATAATGCAGAGCAGGATGGAATTTGTGTATTTTTCTTTCAAACAAGGGGTATTAAAAAATACATATTATGTGGTAGACACATGAGGGATGGCCAGGGGAGGAAGGGGTTTGGGTCTTGTTTTCAAAAGATTTACCATGTGTTTGGATGTATGAGGAAGAATAGCAAAAAGTACAAAATACATAAATCTAGTGCTAGATCAAGTGACATCGACTAAGGGTACAGAACTGATAGAGGCTGATGTGGAGAACATCTTATAGGAGAGGTAGGACTTGAATTGGGCTCTGAGTGATGAGAAGGATTTGGATGGTCATGGAAAAACTGGGAGGGCTTCCATTTCTGATGGAAGATTTAGTCTAGACAAACATTTCAGACACTCTTGACTTAACTGAGCTGCATGATTTGTATAGATGAGGACTGGAAAATAAGTAGGCAGTAGGGTGACCTGAATGCCAGACTAAGGAGTTGATGGTTTGAAATGGAGTATATTACTACCCACCAGGAGACTAGTCAGAAACCATTTGTAATTTAGGCCTGTGGAGTAAAAGCTTATCATTGAGATTAGAGAGAAAAATGTAAGTCAGAATTCATTTTAAATCAGCTGATGGTATGTCAGGCACGAGGAAGGAAGAAATCAAAGAAGACTCCAAAGATTTGAGGTCTCTAGTAAACTAGATGAGGAACCTTCAAACTATTTGTATATAGTATTTGAGATTATGCTTGACAGAAAGGAATTCATTCTTCTTGGTGACTCCCTTTGGAATATTTGAATTCTCTACTTATTCTCAGGTAAACCAAACTCCATGGTGTTGACAAATATGTATTATTCAAACCTAGATAAGACAATTAATCATTATCTTACCTTCTGTTATAAGGAGCTCATCTTTGTTTTAAAAAGTAATAAACAAAACAGCTTTGAACTTTACCCTTAGTCGAAAGGGCAGTGTCTGGAGATTGCGTGACTACCACCACTGCTGAGAGTATCCATTTTTAAAGAGCTGCATAAGCATTAGTACTTCCATGTAGCTGTCTCATCGGGTTAAACCAGGAATGGGATACAGAGATTTATAGTCTCTCAGCATCTTTACTCCCCAAGGGAATTAGGAATGGAGGAACTTCTATTTTATTATAATTTCTCATAAGTGTTTTCATGTGATAACATTCTCTGTGTCATTTCTACTAGAGAAAATAGAGTTAGGATGCTTGCTGATCAACGTTAGTGTCTTTTTAGGCACAAGAAATTAAGATTTGACAGTGTTCTGTCTAATACTGTCCATTGGCTTCCTAATATAAGACAAGCTGTTGACCTCTTTAGACCTTGGATGACTCTCCAAAAGTGCATATTTTAATAACTATGACTGTCAGCCAGAGTTTAGCAAATTACTGTAAGCAAACCAATTAGAAGTGGACAGATTTTTTTTTATCTAAACTCTTAACTATGTTTTGCAAATTTTTTCTTTTCTCCTGTGTTCTGTGTACCCTCTTGGAAGAATGCAGAGGAGAAAAAGTAAATGAAATTCCTTGCCATTTGATATTAAGAGAAGAGCAAGGAGGAAGAAGTCCTCTCTGGAACCTACAGCAAAATCGGTTCCAAGTCAGGGGTTGAACAGGAAGAGCAGTGAATCCTGAAATGGCTACTATCATAGAAACTGGGAAGTGAGACAACAGAAGTATTCATTTTATTTCTCTTTGGGTATCCCAGCCAAACATAGGCAAGATTTCTTGGACACTTGTAAAAGACGAGGTAGAGCGCAGTCCTGAAGCAGCCTTTCCCCTGTAACCTCAGCAGAACTGTCTCAGTGGGTCACGAGAAGGCACTGCTTAACAGATGGAATCAAGGGGTTACTGTAACAGTCGGAGAGAGTTAGACTTGAGAGTTGGAGATGTCTGATTGTAATTGCCTTCCTTCCACCTATCTCTTCTTTATATTATGGAGTCCTGGCCTGTATAGTATCTCTTGTCTTCAGCTGTATCTACTATCATTTCTGCCAGTGTTTTGATCTTTCCAATCTTATCTGCTGGTTTCCATTAGGCTTTTCATATAAATGGCTATAACAATGGTTTCTCAAAAGCCAGTATAGGATCTTAGCCTTCTTCATATGAGGCTAGTACTAATTCTGGTATTAGTAATAACAGTTTAGGCCCACCGTCTCTTATCTGCAATTCAGAAATTTAAAAGATTCTGAAAGCCAAAGGTTTCTTTTTTTTTTTTCTTAATGTGGTAACATAGCTTATTAATTAGGCCACAAAGTGTAATCTGAACTGAAGCTCTTTATTGTCTTTACCACACTTGGTGTATGTGTCATTTTGTTTCACAGCCGAATAATACATGTGTTTGATTATGTGGCACTGCTCGAAATGTTTCATATCCAAGGGTTTGGACAACAGTTGTGGGCCTATGTGTTAATTTAGGCTCTCACTACTTTAAATTTAATCTGAACAGTAACTTTAGTATCAGATAGATTCTCTTCTTATCACAATCTTACCTTTGGAGGAACAGAGGCACAAAGAGGCTACACTAGCAAGCAGAAAGAGCTGAGATTCAAAACCAGGCAGAGCCCCAGCTTTGAACTATATCCTACATTGCTTGACTTCCACAAAGAAAGAATGAACTTTTTGGTTGACTATTGTTAGATGTACTCATATTGCTATATAGAAAATCTCTTGAGTAGGCTTGTTCTTTGAGATTTTTTTTTTTTTTTTTGTTCAGTAGTATTCATTGAAGCTAGGTAACCAGATGTTTTTTAAAAATACATAATGGAAATACCTTTACTTAAACAGAACCCTGTATTAGAAGGCAATTTTAACTTGAGCTAATTTTTTTAAAGGATAACTAGAATTTAAAAACAGGCTACCAGAATTAAACTCTAAGATTGTGAATAAATGTCATGTTAGCTTGCTATTATTTGACTCCTAAAAGCAAAATAGCACATATCCTTATTAAAAAATATGTCTTTGTCAATAACTTTGAAAAGTTGTAATTCTAATTCACAAGAGCGTAAAGGAGGCAGCCTGGAAATGGAAAGTATCAGACTAGTGAACCGCCTGCTATACCAGTTTAACCATTCTCGGACGACAAGGTGTTCTATTTTTACTTGCTTCTCTTCAGTCTGTGTTCATAATGTCAGACATAATGGCACATAGTTTGAAGACAAATTGGTGTTTCTGGACACTTACTAGAGAAGTTCAAAACTGGTACTGCAGGTTTTATACTTATTTCATATGGAGATGTAAATATTCAGCTCTGATTGGTTGAAGTAATACTAAATTATATTTTGGTAAACACTTGAGTGCTTCCTCCATCCTGCTCACTGAAGACATACCAAGATGAGTAAGGCATAGCTCTGCTGCTGTTTTATGTACTGTAACTATTTTTGTGTGTCATGTGGTATCTGATAAATAGTAGGTGTGCAATAGATGTTTGTTGATTCAGTATCCTTGAGAAACTTGTTGGCTGATGATAGAGTTGATGTGTAAAATGATTTTTAAAAATTAAAATACCAAAAAAATTATAATAGAAATAATTAAGTGAAATCTGTAATCACCAAGAATAAGAAAGTTTCACAACCTCTCTGTTAATATTTGCCTTCTCTTCACATTAATTTTCTTAATTTTAGAAAAGAATATTGTTATCTAGATATTCTTAGGAATAATGAAGTATGCTCTGATTTAAGTAGTTTTCTTTTTTTCTTTTTATTTAGATTCTCAAATGTTGATTGTTTCTATCAAATCAGGCAGGAATTTAAATGCATTATGTTTTGAAAACTCTAAACCTGTTTCTGTTCTGTTTGACTGGCATTCACTATTTTCTGCATTTCGTTCTCTCACCTAATCTTTTCCTTTCTAATCTGCTTACTAAAAATGAAGACTTAACATCAGAAGCCGGGCTCAGTAACTGATCAAAGGGAACTTTAAGATGCAGTCTTATGGCGCAGTTGGGGCTGTTAACCTGCTGTCTGAAGGTGATGCTTCAAATGGCTTTTCTGTGCATGTGCATGGATTTTGTGAAGGGTGGAGACTGTCCTGAAAACTGTGCTGTGGTGTGTAATGTAAAGTGAATTTGTTCTTGATGGGAGCTGTCTGCCAAAAGATGGACTTGACAAAAAGGATCTTAATTTATGACACTACCCTTTGACTAATGGCTCTGATAACTAAGATTTTGCTAAATAACATTTAGTTTTATAAAAATAAAAATACCCCTGAAGCTTCCAAAGAAGTTTTAAATCGTTTGATCTTTGTAGAGAGTTGCTGTGTTCAGGTTTTGATCAAATGTAAGTGAATTTAGGCCAAACCCATCTCTCTCCATAGGACTTTGATTTTAGCATCCTATCACTTACTAAGTTTCCCTACTCCTTTCTGGTTCCAGAATCAAGATTTTCCCTATTAAAGTGTTGCTTGTAATGATGTGAATCTCCCACAATTTAGGTCACTACCAAATTGAGGAATTAATTGCCCAATCCAGCCATCTTAAATGCTATTTGGAACAAAGTGGGATATGAATTTAAAATATTTCCGTATCTAGTATCTTCTTTTTTAAAATAAGGGTTTCCCCCTCTTTGTATATGTTACAGTCTGTTTCACAATTCCTAATATGTCATGTGTTAGCTTTCTTTTTTTTTTTAAGATTTTGTTTATTTTTTTTTTAGAGAGAGGGGAAGGGAGGGATAAAGAGAGGGAGAGAAACATCGATGTGAAAGACAAACATCAATTGGTTGCCTCTTATATGCACCCCAACTGGGGACCAAACCCGCAACCCAGGCATGTGCCTTGACCGGGAATTGAACTGGCAGCCCTTTGCTTTGCAGGATGATGCCCAGCAAACTGAGCCACACTGGTCAGGGCAGTATGTGTTAACTTTCTGTGGTTTCATGTTAAATTAATGTGGAGCTAACTCATCTTTTTAAAGATTTTATTTATTTATTTTTAGAGAGAGGGGAGGGAGACAGAGAGAGAGAAAAAATCAAAGTGTGGTTGCCTCTAATGTGCCCCCAACTGGGGACCTAGCCTGCAACCCAGGCTGTACCCTGACTGGGAATCGAACCAGCAACCCTTTGGTTGGCAGGCCGGTGCTCAATCCACTGAGCCATACCAGCCAGGGCTGATCTTAATTCTCTTAAATGAAAGTTTACCCTGTAATAAGACTAGTGTTTACTATAATGTTTGACTCCTTCATTTTGAATGTTTAAGGGAACTATGAAGACTGTGGTTAACTGTTAGAAAATTAAGTATTTGATTTTTAACCTTTTTTCTTGGTCTTTTCTTTTTCCTATAACCTCATCATTCAACACACACATACACACATATATACACTCTTGTAGCCATTACAATTGGTATTTATTTGATTGCTTTCTCCTTGATATGAAAGAATTTTGGCCAATATTTGGCTTTCTTTTTGCTATTCAGTTAGTACTAATGTTGACAACCAAAACTAGAAAGAGAAACTATTCAAGTTATTGTGTTATTATCTTGATACTTGTTGTTTTCTCCTTTTATAGCAGCTTGTTGAATTGAGAGATTTTAAATTTTTATTTCAAACCTGTCACTTTTAAATGAGATTTATATGGAGGAAAAAGTGGTTAAAGGTTATTAGACTTCTTAAAACTGATAGAAGTAAATCTAACTTTCCAGGCAGAGTTCTTAATTGCATTGAAATCTATCACAAATTTGTGTAAGCATTTTATCATGAAACCTATTTTTTTTATAGAGAGGCTATAAATTTTATTATGCAGAAGAGTTCTGTTGCAGATCAGAACCATTCTTTTTGACCAGAAACAACCTGAGCCTAGATGTCTGTTTACGTGAATGTATTCCAACTGTACTCAGCTACCTGTAGATCTCAAAGCTAGGGAATGTTAATGGGCCAGAAGAGTAAATAAGCACGTAAAGGCATGAAAGGCATGAACTGTTAAACTAAAGATCAGGTTGAGATTGAAGCCAAAGAATAAAAGTATTTGTCTAATACTCTGCAGAGCAATTTTGCATCCATTATTAACAGAACTTTTCACAGCCCTGTGAACTCTTAAGTGTTATGATTATCTTAGTTTTTCTAAATTAGATTTTAGAGAGAGTAAGGAGAGAAAAACATCAATTTGTTATTCCACTTTTTTATGCATTCATTCATTAGTTGATATGTGCCCTGACTGGGGATAGAACCCACAACCTTGGTGTAGTGGGATGGTGCTCTAACCAACTGAGCTTCCTGTCCAGGGCTGTTATTATCTTAGCTTTTTATTAAACTAAGAGATAAAAGTTTGTTGAAGGCTTTATAGCTACTGAATGACAGGTCTAGAATTAGGATTCAGATCAATCTACTACAAATGTAGCTTTTCCGAAAGAATCCTGGTGTGGACCTTTGCTTCCTCCAGATCAAGTCCTCAGTGTCTCAATATATAGAAATATAACGACTGTTAGAGTAATCTGAAATATTCCGTCTCAGTCAGATTGGAAGTCCCTTGGAAGTGTTTGTCTTCCCTACCCATGTAGCTGAATGACCTAAAACAACACCAACAAAAGGTTCCCAGGCTCTACTTCGTACATGGCTGAAGCAGAATCTTCAGAGTGTAACCTGTGCACCTGTGTGTTCAAAGCATCCAGGTCACTCTGGTGCTCAGTCAAATTTGGGAAATATTACCTGTAAAACATTTAAGACCCTTTGTAGGAAGACAAATTAAATTAAAACCATTATTATTTTTATTAGCTAGGCAGCTACCTGACAATTTAAGCCCTTAAAAACAGGTAACTTTCAAGGGTGTTCTAACTTGGTGGGAGAAGCTCCAGGGCAATGGCAAGTGGCAGGGGCTTGAGCAGTCAGAGGCATTACCCAGAATGGAGGTGCTGAAAGAGAAATGGGGCTATCACAAGGATGAAGATAGGAAATCAACATCACTTAAAAATCACTTCTTTATAAACGTGCAGATGCCATGTTGTAATTCATGAAAAAAGTGATTGAAATCTATCACAAATTTGTGTGAGCATTTGAAAATAAACGTGACAGTCCAATGCAAAGCTATAAAAAAATTCAAAGTTAGCTTTTTATATCATTTTCTGTTGATATTGGAAGAGCATCGTAAGGAATCCAGTCCTCTCTTAAAGGGAGAAGGATTTAGTGACCAGTCTGATTGTTTATAGGCTGTGGCTTAATTGAACCTCATTTATAATATCACATTAAAACGATATGTTTACATCTTATGCACCTTCTATCTAATTGTGGAAAGAAGAATTCTCAAAAGTTCAAGGAATTTTAAGTATTATCTCTTAAGATTGAGGAGATTGGAGCACCTACATATTCCTTAACAGACCAGGGGTCTGCAAGTCCTATCCCCATCTACTCTTTGTGTTAAGACTCTTAGAAACATAGTATCTTAGTATTTAGTGACTTTGGAACTCCAGTCTTTTACCTGCTCTACAGTCTAATGTACTGATAAAAGCCCCACTTACATTACTGCTATTAATACATCTGGTTATTCACTTTCTGTTAAACTAATATGTTTATCTTGTTCATGAGTTCTTATTGCCTGAGACCCATGTAAATCGTTTTCACCAAACTAACAGATGATTATATGTAAATATTTATTTTTAAAATGTATATCCCACCTTGTTCCAGGAAAGATTTAACATGGCTTATTAATAAGTAAGTTAATAAAACAGCATAAATTAGAAATTAATTGTGGGAACCTTAAAGTGGAGTGAAGAAAAGCACTTTGAGAGCTAGCTCTCCAGTGCTCGTAGACTGTTTTACCTTTTCATTGTCTCTTACCAAACCTGTAGGAGCACCCTTTCTTCAGCAGTAACGATTAAAGTCTAAGATCTGGTTCTGTTTGCCAAAAACGGATCCTCACATGTCTGTTAAAGGAGCCACTGTTTTTATAGTCTCTTCTCTGCATTAATGTATTATGTGGAATACATCAGAAGCCATATTACAGCCATATACTACTTTGCTTTTGTATATAGAAAAAAACTAAAGTTATGAGTGAAACTGTGCCTATTCAGATAATCAGTAAAAAGTTTTAGTTGTGTTATTTTTTTTATGCCTATTCAAAAGTCCTTAAGTGCTTTTTCTTGCTGTTTGTATCAGCTTGAATGGTAAATCCCATGGTAAATGTTGACTTTAGCTGATTTTGGGCTATATCAGCTACATCTAAAGTGTATACATTTATTTTTAAGAGGCCTGGATTTAGTATTCATTTATTTGTTTATTTATTTAAGGAAAAGTAAACTCATAAATGAAAAAGCCCTAAACCAAAGAATTTATAACTGGTACCAGTTTGGCCAAGATCATTAGTTATTCATTGTTATACTATTTGGAAATAATTCATGACTTTCCTTGTGATGTTTGCTTGCTAAAAGAAATCCTTTTTATAGTTTTAATGTGAAATTCATACTTAAAAAAATTGATCAGCTGGAACTACTCTGGCTCAAGTAAGTGGGCAGCTGGGATCTAAGTACTGCCTACTCAGCCTTCTTACTCTTCCATCCCTCCTCAACCTCCCAGATGCAACCAAGGGACCTCTTAAGGCATCCCAGAACATTTTCTTAATGGAATTTAAATTTAAATTCCCTAGATTCCATTAACCTCTTTTCTGCAGAGTGTCATAGGCTAAGGGGCCTGAAAAAATCAAATAAATCAATTTTGCTACTTGCTACCTGTTTAATGAAGATTTGGTGGAAGCATTTGAACCTTAAAAAAATTTTAATGTCAGTGGGATTAAAATGCATCTTTTTCCTGTGCCACAGTCTGATGGATCAGAGTACAGATGATCTAGACCTAGATGTAGCTGTATGCGTGTAGCTATTACAGTAAGGGTGCAAGGGTCTTCCTCAAGGTAACAAGCCACTAATAATTACCTCTCTCCTTCTGCTTTTCGGTGTCTCTCTGCATTCCTGACTCATATAGGACAAAGAACTTTGAGTCGGGTAAGGCCTATAAGGCAACATGGGGAGATGGTGGAGACAATTCTTCTAGCAATGTGGTATCTAAACAGCCAGGCCGAGTGACAAATGGTCAGCCTCAGCAAGCAACCACAGGAGCAGCAGGTGGTGGATACATTAAACGGTATGCCAGTCTCTCCCAATATTTTTATCCCTTTCCTAAGTGAATGGCTCACTGAGGAGGATGGGTGTAGTTAGTTACACATGAATTCTAACTTATCAGTTAGAAATAGCATTTATTCCATTTTAAAAATGCATTTAAAAATCTGCCTTCTTACTAAATGTTGACTGTGGTTATTGGCCTTCAATGATAGATTTTTCTTTATATTTTTCAGTACTTTTCCAAATTACTGAGTAAGCTGTAAATAGGCAAATGTGTTGCAAAATATTCTCTAGAGAAGGGGTTGGCCAAATCTCTACAAAAATAGCTGTAGAAGGTCAGATAATAAATATTTCAGACTTTGCAGTCTCTTGTAACTACTCAAATTTGTTGTTCTAGGGAGATTTGTTAAAACAGATTACTGGGATCTACTTCCATTGTTTCAGGATATCTGGAATGGTGTGTGAGAATTAGCATGGTTTGTGTCTACTAAGTTCTCAGTTGGTGCTGGGAATCGCACTTCAAGAACCACTGTCCTGAAGTTGTTTCTTAATTGTCTCTTACGTGGCTTTAAGACATTGTGCTCTCTTTGATTAGTCTTTCCATTTTTACTATAGAATGTTTCTAACAGTGGTAACCTATGTCCCTTGGGTCTAACACTTGCTGAGAGTCATTTTAGTTGATTATTTTCATGGAAACTAAATCTGGACTTATTCTATTTAGAATTCACAAAAAAATATTAACTATCTTTTTGTGGTAGTATCACAAATGATGCCAGAGAAGATGAAATGGAAGAGAACCTGACTCAAGTGGGCAGCATCCTAGGAAATCTGAAAAACATGGCCCTGGACATGGGCAATGAGATTGAGGCTCAAAATCAACAAATACAGCGGATCTCGGAAAAGGTAAAAGCTTCTTAGAGCCATAGGAAGATGAGACATCTGGTACGGTGTTTTCGTAATGGGTATCTGTGCTAGATACTTCGGGGGAGAACGATAGGATAAGGTCCTGTCCTCACCAGTGTTCGAGTTTTGATGAGGCAGCCAGTTTTAACACATTGAAAAACAACAGCTAAGTTCTTCCTTTGCTCATAGCCATTGGTTTATTTTGAAACCAAGACCTTGGAATGAAATGGTTTTATTTAAAATTTCACACATGAAGCTTAGTATCTCTTAACATCTATGTGGGCTGCCTCTTCCCTGCTCCCCCATCAAAGGAATGAGTTAGCTTTTGGAGTTTTATTTCATTAAATAACACATTAATAAGTCCCTGAAACCTTATAAGTCAGTAAGGTAAAAATCAATTCTTCAGAATGGTTCTTGTGGAGTGGACACACAGAATAGTCCTGTGAGTAATGAAACAGGGTGAAAGCTATTTTCACTTGGGGTAATATAAAAGACACTGAAAGGGAAATTGTGTTCAGTGTTTGGATGTGTCACATCTAAATGACATTCTTATTGATTGTTACCTCATTAGCGTCTCAGTGTACTTTGAAGGATGGGGGCGGTTTATGCTTAACTCTGTGGAATCACTTAAAATGGATTTCATTGAGGCAAACGATGCTTTCAATGCTGTTGTTCATTTAGACTACATAGTACCCAACATTTTAATTCAGGTACTGATTTGGATGTGGTGACAAGACTGTTCCACAGATCTTGGGGAAGGTGATTGCTGCCCGTGTTAGACCCATGATAGCACCAGATGGGATTCTGTGATTCAGTTCTGGGGACTCCCACAAGGTCCAGACCTGTAGCAAAGAGCATTTCTATATTTCATTGCATCTAAAATGCCATTGATGATAAGCTGTATCCCAGTTTCAGACATGTTAAACTATGAAAAAAATGTTGTAGAATTCATGAAATATTAGGAAGTTCTGATATACCTTCATCATATTTATACACCCAAATTTTCCAAATGAATTTGATATTGTGTCAGTTCTTGTGTGAAATAAATTTTGTAATGTGACTTTCACTCTTTGCTAAATTTTCTAAGTGTATCAGTTACTCCAAGTATATGAAATTTTATTAGGTCAGCTTACCTTGTGAAGTAATGCCGATGTCTTTCTTTTTTTCAGGCTGACACCAACAAAGATCGTATTGATATTGCCAATGCCAGAGCAAAGAAACTCATTGACAGCTAAAGTACCGCTGCACTTCTTGACCATATATTCACTTGCCTAGCTCTTCCCTCAGAAGTCATTGCCTTTTCAGAGTCTGAAATTTTGGTTCCACACTCTTCTAATCAAGAGATAATGTGGAGGAAGGGCCAGGAGTAACAGCCTGTCTTTTCTCTTTTTCCCTTAAGAGAAGACAGCTGCTCCACCTTCCTTCCAGTATTTCCTTTCTCGGTTTATACTCTTAGCTTGGTTTTTGTACATGACATATAGCTTTGTTTTTCACCCTCCACATTTACTGTAGCAGGTCCTTCTGCTTTCAAGATTTGGAAGCATTGCCAAAGACAGCCATGAAAAAGGAAGGTAGGGGTGGGGGAGTACCAGGAGGAGAAACAAGAGAAAAGAGGTTGTTACCTCAGTAAAACCTTCAGGCCACTAAGCAAAAAGTTGCATAGCCACAGTGAAGATCTAGTTGGGTTTAGATTTTAAGTTGCAGTTATTGCCAATTTAGGCGAACACTTGGTTTTGGAGCTTTTATATACAATGTTTTTGTTATACATCAAACTTTGCAACCTCTGCCTCAGAAAAGAATAGATTGAGTTTTCTTAAAGTGAGGTGATTCATATGTACATAGATTCTGTGATCACATTTCATATTGTACCATACAGGAACACTTTGTACAAATGAATGGCTTTTTATTTTCATATTATTAGTATCATGTTTGCAATTCAAGCCTATTAACCTCATAAATTTGTCACTAGTCTTTGAAGGAAAATATGTAAATATGTATGTGTAACAGGAGATTTTCTCTAAAGCAGGGCTTCAAATTTTTTGGGAAAATTTGATAAAATATGTCACATGATTTCAGATTTACCTCAATGCCAAGAATTATGTTTAGATAGGGAAAATAAACTTGTTTTGATCTCAGGTAGAAAAATTGTTAGACTGCTTTGAGTTTTATATAGCTTTAGACTTTTAAAAAACTAGAATTCTGTTTAACTAAAAGTGATTTGGAAAATTATGCCTTTGGTTTGATTATTTATGATGTAGTCTCAATCTCTTAGCCTTGTGTATTGAACTATGTTCAGTCACATGCTTATTCAGGAATCATGCATATTTAGGCCCTCAGCAGTGTTACAAGAATCCCATTGTTATTTGTCACCTTTATTTAAAAGCTTTCACCTGCACACTTCAAAGCTGTTAATGTGGATTTGTTTAACCAATAATTGCTGCTTGATCCTTACAATTAAATTTTGTAACTAATAGAATTGTTCTTTCAAATAGGTAAGTGTGTATCTGTGACTGTTTTGGGCTGGGGTGGGGGCAGTCATTTCATTGGCTCTTATTTAACAAATTGAGTAAAGCAAAGGTGCATAAATCAAGAAGCGCTCCAACAAAAAGCTGCCTGTAGGCATCTTTCCCATTTTTATTGGAAATACCGACAAGCTTTCCTTTCTGTGATATGTGGTTCATTTTAACCATTAGTAGTTTTTTATTTGAGTTTAAACCCCCTAGTGACTAAAAGGATAGTGTTTATGAGAACTACAACCCATTTGAGAAGACACAGTTAACATGGAAATTTCCAAAGGCTGAAGAAGAAGGTATTTAAAGTGAGATTCACTTAGGCCTTCTGTGATAGAAATGCTCTACGCCAGAGAGAGTGGCTTGGCAGGTGATGGTACATGTGTAAAGTAAAGGTATAAAACACCGGGAATTGTGCTGTACCTAAATGCCCTTCCTAAAAGCATTTAAAAGAAAATTCTTTAACACTGTTATGGCTAAGAGAAATAGTTCTGAGGATACCAGTGTGCTACCCTCAGAGTAATTGGTTAGAAGTATGAGCTTAGGCACCAAATTTACACTGGATTTACACTGTAGTTCTGCCTGTTAACTTATAGGAGTTAACAGTATTGCCTACTGAACTTACTTGTAACAGTAACCTCCCTCTTCAAGCTTTGTCTTATAATGGAAAATGATCTTTATCTCCTTTAGTTATGGTTTTTTATTTTTTAAAAAGATTTTGTTTATTTTTAGAGAGGGGAAGGGAAGGAGAAAGAGAGGGAGAGAAACATCAGTGTGTAGTTGCCTCTTGCATGCCCCCTACTGGGGACCTGGCCTGCAGCACATGCATGTGACCTGCCTGGGAACTGGCCCAGTGACCCTTTGGATCACAGGCCGGCACTAAATCCCCTGAGCCACACCAGCCATGGCCTTTTTCTTCAGTTTTAATTTATCTTTTATTACTGCTTCAGGTCTAGATATTTTCATGTCATGTGTGGATTGTGAATATCCTCTTAACTTAAATTTCTACTTCCCAGACATCCTATACCCAATTGTACTTAGAATTTGTTTCTTTAAATGCTATTTTCTTTAGGTCACTCTCTTGCTAAAATTCTAAGTTATCCCAATTACATTTGTAGTCAGAGTTATATTTCTCAGCTTGATATACAAATTCCTTATTCTCTAGCCATTTGGTTCTTATCCTTTTTAACTTGGTGTCTGATCAAAGCCTTCCATTTCTGTAGCAGGGGTGTCCATCCTTTTGGTGTCTCTGGGCCACACTGGAAGAAGAAGAGTTGTCTTGGGTCACACGTTAAATATGTTGCGACAAGTAATCACAAAAAATCTCATAATGTTTTAAGTAAATTTACAATTTTGTGTTGGGCCATATTCATAGCCATCCTGAGCTGCATGCGGCCCGTGAGCTGTGGGTTGGACACCCCTGCAAGCTTGCTAAATTCTATTTTAATACCTTACAGATGAAATAAATGGCACCATTTATTGAGTGCTTACTCTGTCACGGGCACTGTGCTAAATGCCTTTTTATGTATCTTTTCACCAGTCCTCCTAACACATCTGAGAGGTAGGGAGTATTGCCCACATCACAGATGAGAATAAATTGCTCTAATTCATAAAGCTAGTAAATGATAGACTTTGAATTCAAACCAGGATCTTTCTGACTCCAAGGCCTGTGATCTTACTCAGTATTCTACAATGACTTCCAACCAGCTTCTGAAAGAATGTAAGTGACTTAGGGCTGGTGGCCACCAGAATGTGGGTTTCCAGACCACAAGTTGACGTACGTTGTGAGCTCATATTTAAGTCTAAATACTTGTGTACTATAACTTTGGGCATATTACTTTAGATAGTTCCTGCCTTTGAGTCGTTCAGTTTAACAAGAGACAGATGGCTACAGAATGTGAGAAGTGCTATTGTAACAGATGGAGGAGCCGTGAATTTGCTTAGACAGAGGGAAGGAGCATGTTAGTAAGGGGGGACATTAGTAATTGTTTTAACTGAGCGAACAATGTAAAGGCAGTTAAAGGAGAGACATTTCACTGTGGGTTTAAGGAGCAGAATAACCTGGTATGACTAGGCAGGCAAATGAGAGTGAAGAAAGGCTATCTGGAGATAAGGCTGGGTTGAGGTCGTGAAGGTAGTAGTCATTGACCATCATAGAGGTGGGGATTTTTAAAACTCCAATTAGCAATTAAGTGGCTGGGAACATTTAAGTTTAATTTATAAGTTCTGATTTATTAGATAAGTACTTATAAAATATTTAGAGAAAATTATTCAGTCAGTATTCAATAAGGTTAAGCATAAAAGTTTATTTTTAAAAAAACTCAGTAATGATAAACCGGTACTCCTATTCCTCCCCAAATTGAGAAACAGAAAATAACATGGGAAAGTAGAATCCCCAGACCAGAATTAAAGTCAGAGAGACTTCCTCTAATAGATTAAATACTAGGCTCTTATGATCTCTTGACTTAAAGGTCAAAGTATGTTGCAGTCTACCGACCAGCAGTGACCGCAAACGTTGTAGACGCTTGCAAGTGACGAGAGAAACATACACACGGACTACCGAGTCCTGTGGAGGAATAGGGATGGCATGGCTACCCTCTCAAGGGGAGGGTGCCTCTGAGTGGCCTGGCCACTCTCTCAAAGGAGAGCGTGCCAAGCCGCCGCAATAGGCTTTTTATTAGGTAGTACTGGGTAGGTGAACAGATATAGAATGTGGATTCATTGTCTAGCAGAAAAGATCAAAACAGATAATTTACATAGAGTTCAAAAGTCTCATGCTGGGTTTTGGGGCTGGTATCACCTAACAGGTACAGGATTAGTCTAGTTTCCTGCCAGAGCCTACACACCTAAGAGCATCCTAGCAAGCAGGTCTCACAGGATTTTACATATCTTATGCCCCAGGTCCAATTTACCCCAGGTGTCCGCTGACTCTAGTCTGAGCCTCACCGCCCCTGCTATTTCCGCAGGCTCTGAATCGGGCGGAGGAGACAAAGGCATCCAGGAGACTTGGATTTCTCACAACCAGAACAGGGACTCAGGCTATTTGCAAAGCCGAGGGGGCAGGGGTGATGTCGATCACTCCCTCACTTCCAAAGCCCCTTGAGTCTCTTCCCTGATGGCTTATTCCCATGTGATTGTGTCTGTCTTAGGTCCATTCTTTCCAGAGAATGGTTGCCTGTCATTGACTATCCGACCAAGCTGAAGGGAATAGCAGAGCAGGCAGTGCCCATGTTCAGGGAAATAAGTTTTGTCTCCTTAGGCCTCCCATTTCTCAGAGATTACTCACTCAGCCTTAGCCATGGGGGTTACGGCTCCTGAAACCAGGCAGGGCGGACACCACAAAAGTAGGTTTGTAAAACAAGAACTCAATACATGGTAAATAATAGCTCCTTGACTAAGACAAAACTTCAGAAAATGACAGAGTGGGAGCTTTCTAAATGTTCGTGTCAGTAACAATCTGAAACGGTCTACCTTTGTACCTCTATTAAGTTTCTCTTAATAAGCACGGCTCCACTGCCACAAAATGTTTGTCGGTCACGTGAAGGCACTGCAGTGCTCATGCAGCCCGAACATGAGCCGCTTCTTCCCAGTCAGCTTACTTGAGCGAACGGGCCTTTACAGGTTAAAGTTCTCCTGTCTTCTTTTAAAGGATGAACATATCTTCCAGCCATAAAGTTCATTAAAAATTCTTTATTTGGTATATTCTCTCATTCAGAGAATAAACTTGATAAACATAGGTTGTTTTAAAATAACTGCAGTAGTTTTTTGATAATAATTGATTAGTAGACTTATAAATACAAAAAGAGGAAAAGGATTACCAGAAATAAGATATTATTTCTAACAAAGCTTCAGGAAAATCTTGATTATTAAACTCTTTTTTATCTTACAAATTTTGCATATATGGTTTTAGCTCTCCAAGCCCTCTACCAGTAAGGCACCTGCAATAGTAAAGAATTTGCTACTGCAGCCTTGGGATCCATCTCTTAGTGTTGTATTGGTGCTTCTCCGAAGAAGTACACTTTTACTCAAGACAGTCACATATTTATATAGACCCTAAAGTCAAAATATAAATACTATAGTTGAACGGATGGACTGGCATAAAACACAAATCCTTAGATTACCATAGCAGCCTCTGACAAGTTACTTGAATTTCATAAAAATGTGAAATGTCAACAGAGGTGGGATGGCAGCTAATTTTATGAAAGCTCACACGTTGAAACTAAACATGAAATTTCAAGCTGTGGTATGGAGCTATTAGCAGGCAGCATCCCCTCCTTGCTGTGTAAATAGCAACTAGCTATTGGTTTCTTAAAGCCAAACTAATGATGATTTTGAAGATCAACACTGTCCACTGCCCTATCCATGCCTCAAGAGGGTAAATTTCCCGTCTGTTGATTCCTTTTAGCTTATTTCAGATAAGCCCTGGAAAGGAAAAATGATCAAATAAAACATAATCTCCTGAAGTATCAGCTCCTTACTGCAGATATCCTTGACAACAATAAGAGCCTTTGATTGAGCCAGTTGCAACAGGTTCCAAATGTCCTACGAGGATTCCCATGCTTATGGAGAATATCATGCAAACTTCTTCTTGGTGGCCGTGAACCTCTCCATGTACTAAAAATCATGAAAGAAGAACATATGTGGTACTACTTTGGCATGTGCAAATACTAACATATTTGTTACTTAGGTTTTCATGTGATTTTTTTTCATTTAGTTTTTTACTAGATATGGTTCCTCATTTCCTACAAAACCTACCTATTCTTAATGCAAATCTAAAGCACATGGTTTTGGCATCATTTAAATTTTTCTTTGATATTTTAATAGGAAACCTATCAAAAAACAAAGATGCTTTACACCATCTAGAGAAAAAGTCATCTTGGTACAAGAGTATACATATCAGTACATCTTGGTATAAGAATTTGGCTGATGCTTAGAACCCACCTTCGCAATGGGGACCAAGTCCTGCTGACCAACAGGACTACCTCTGCAGCCTGTGGCTGCAGACATTCCTGGGGGTTACTGCACCATTCTCTTCTCTGGAGCAGTGATCAGAAGTGCGGAAGTGCTGAAATACATACCTTATCATAGCCCTCCAGTTCTCGAAGTTTCTTTATTTCAAAAAGGTTGCCTTCCACAGCAAGCAGGCAGATCTGGGAATCACTGAGGATGCTCTGTGGAAGCATGCTGAGCTCAAGGCAGTTCTCTTCCAGGCGAAGAACTTTAAGACGAGGACAGCAAGATATCTTTACTGAAATCTGAGATATCTATTGAACAAAAAATAACAGGAAAATGCATAAGCACCATAATGGTTATTTATTAATAAATTAAAACAAACAAAAATCCTTTACTTGACTATTTGTCCTAGTTCTCCTTTTACCGCCTCCATTTTCTCACTACCTACTCATTCCAGAAGCCTCTGTCATCCAGCTTCTGTTACTACTCCTCCACTTTTTCAGGGGGAAAAAAATGTTTTGAAGGTTCCCAGTGGCTTTTTGGAAATAACATTTTCTGACTATAAAAGCACTATTTGTTAAAGAAAATTTGAGAATCACATTTTAAAGTTTAGAAAAGTTACCTGCAATCTACCACCATAAACATTTTGGTACATTCACTGCCAATCTTTTATGTGTATATGTTTGAGTTTACTGTCCATCCCTTCATTGAAACTCCCTATTGTATCTAAAGTACTGGGGTTTTCTTCCTAACTTTTGAATTATTCCTGATTTTTGCCTTCCCTTCTTGTTCCTATGGTCATCTTTCTAAACTTTTCCCTAGAAAGCTCATCCATTCTTAAAGCCATCATTTCTGCTAAGACCTTGAAATCTGTATCTACAGTCAAACTTCTCACCTCTATTCCACTCTTATGTCTCCAATTTTTAGTACATTTCCATTTGCACCACCATAATAAAGTCAGCATGTCTCTTCTCAGCAGCACTACTCCTTCGGCCCTCACGCTCAATACCAAGCAAATCTAACTCATTCACCTCTTTTGTCCATTAAATGCTGCAAGCTAAACCAAATTATATTTACTCTGCTTGGTATCATCTCAGACTATCAATTGGGAACTTTTTAGAAATGCAAACTCTCAACCCCCACCTTAGACCTACTGAATCAGAAACACTGAGAGTGGGCCCCGTGATCTCTTTTAACAAGTTCTGGTCATTCCAATGCACACTAAAATCTGAGCATCAATAAAGGCATTGGCATGGGTGAATGTGGAGTGAGTGCTCAACTAATATTAGTTGCTTAATTTTTTTCAAGTATCAAGATACGATTTTTTTTCCAAAAAGCTTAAAATAAGAAGATTCGCTTAAGGAAAAGAGGAGCCTAATACCGTCAAAAACACACTGAATTTCATAATTTTAAGGAGACTATAATCTGTCCCAATGAAACTTTTTACAATAATTGGAATATTTGTCTGTGCTGTCCAATATGGAAGCCATCTGTTACATATGGTTTTTGAGCACTTAAAATAAGGCTTGTGGGAACTGAGGAACTAATTTTTTTTTTTTTTTTTTTTTTAGATTTTCTTTTTTAGAGAGAAGGGAAGGGAGGGAGAAAGGGAGAGAAATATCGATGCATGAGAGAAACATCTATTGGTTGTCTCTCACATGCCCCCAACTGGGGACCCGGCCCACAACCCAGGCATGTGCCTTGGGTTGGAAACCAAACCAGTGACCTTTTGGTTCACAGGCCTGCACTCAACCCACACCAGCCAGGGCTGAATTAGTAATTTAAAAGAAATTTAATAGCCATATGTAGCTAGTGGCTACTGTATTGGACAACAGATTTAGAAACATAGACACTAGAAAAACTAAAGACCACCTAGTCTCAGTGTGTTTAATGTTTCATTTTTGGTGTCTTATGTTTAAATCAAAGATTGTTTCTCCAGTCAGACACATAATAACCAAAGAGCTTCCAAAGTAATGGAAACAAATTTCAAATATTACAATCGAAGCTGTCCAACAATGAAAGGAGCTACTTCCAGAAAGCCTATCACTGATGGCTTCTCAGCAAAAGCAGGACATACATTTGACAAAGTGTCAAAAGAAAAAAAGACAACTGATTACCTCTAATGTCCAGCTCTGAGAACCTATGAGTGTAAGTCCCTTTTCCATTCTACCTTCCTGACATAGCTCCTTGCTAGATGACTAGAGGCATGTTTGAAGAGTATCTGAAGATTTGTGAGAGAGTAACTTTCGAAACTATCACCCATTACCCATCCCACCCTCCAAAAATCACCTACACAACAAACACAACCAGTGTCTCAACTACTTCCATGGGACTTTGGGTTTTGAAAATAGTCCAGCCCACAGAATATACCTCTCATCTAGCTTCTGATGCCCAGCTCTGTGATTACAGTTTAGAGAAAAAAAGTTATTCAGGAGACTGTAAATATATATAAAGAAAAAAACCCTTAAGCTCCAGACCTGATTCTGGTTGAGGTTAAGTTCGATGACCTGCAGCTCCCCCACTATGTCAGGTATGCTCCGAATCTGGTTCTTGGAGAGATCCACCACATCCAGGTGCCGCAGGCTACAAAGCTGGGGTGGTAGTGCTCGTAGCTGGTTCCCAGAGAGGCTCAGGGTCTTGAGGGCAGACAGTTGCCCAAAGGTAGAGGGCAGTTCTCTCAAGTGATTGTTGTTTAAGCTTAGTGTCTCTAGTTTTTTCAGATTGTGTAACTCATCAGGGAGAACATCTGGCAAAGACAAAAAAACAGAAACCTGAATCTGATACAGTTGAAAAATAGATGAAGCTTAGATGAAGTTTATAAAAACTATATGGCAACCTACTATGCCTCTTGTTAATATACACAGAATTCCCACATGTGCCAATTTTTACGTATTGCATTTTTACCAACAGCCTTCAGAAGTGAAAGGGCCATCAAAATGCAGGAAAGCATTTATGTGTACAGGAACCTCTGCACAATCTGACAGCAATTTTGTAGGATTTGTAAAGTCCTCCCCTTTCATTCCCGCCGTTCAAATTATCCTATTACCAATCATCATACCACCAGAGAAGGCTTGTAGATGTAATTACAAAAGAAAAAATTTCAAGGACTCTGGTATTCTCCTTCATCTCGAGCAATCTGAACAATTTCATAACAAAATCAGCTTGTAAGAGAACACCACCCTTCTTAACAGCTCATCAGAAGCAAAGCTTCTCAGACGCAAAAGCCATACTCAGTTTGTTGTTGTTCAAGGAGAGGCTCTTCAGCAGAGTGAACTTCCCTATAATCATGGGCGGTAGGCTCTCTATCTTGTTGTTGGATAAGTCGATGGTCCTGAGATTGCTCGTCAGCTTCTGCAGCTCTGAAGGGAACTGGAGAAAGGGGTTCAAAGCGCAGATAATCCCCTCACTGATGAGCTTCACAGCCCCGGCCACCCCTCTCCCATTAAATTCCTTGCTCAGGTCCCTCCCAGTCTCACCTCAGTCAGCCCGCGGTCCTTAAGTTGAAAGACACCGGTTTTTTGCGCGGTTTCCACATGAGCGCGGAGGGCGCTGTTTCCCATCCTCGCGCCGCGGCTCAGGTCCCTGCGGAAAAGTAAGTGCAGCTGTCACCGCTCGGTCCAGGCACGCAGCCACCCCGAGGGCCTCCCGGCTGGGTATCCAGCCCCAGCCGTCACCTCCTGCAGATCCCTGGGTCTTGTAGGATAGCTCAAGAGTGGCGAGGAAGAAAGGGAAGAACGGACAACCTGAGCACCAGGCCCTGCCTGTTTAGCTGCTGCTCCGAGGCTAGACGCCACTAGGAGCCTATGCAGGATCAGGGGACCCCGGACTCGCCCCCTACCCCTCAGCTCAACCGGCTCTGAACGGGAAGATCGGGGACCCTCGCTCTCCAGGGATGCGCTTCCCGGGCTTCCGCCCGAGCGTACACGCCCAGTGACGTCATCGAACCGCGCGGCGCGTCTGCTGGGCGTTCCGCTAGTTCTCTACGCCACCCGGGAGGTGGGTCTCAGCCATGGCTGCAGCGAGTCTTTGGGACCCAGCGTCCGTGCCAAACGCTGCTGGACTACTGCTGGGCCATTTCGTAGCTTCGGGGATAGTCACGCAGGTACGTGGGAGGCGGTGGCGTCATTAAGGGGGTGCTTACAGTGGCGACAGGGCGACAGTGAAGTGGTGGTACTGGCTGGGGTCTGTATTAGAGTGGAAGCAGATGGAGCCCGTTCCGGGCAACAGCAGATACCTCTCTGCAGTGGGTTCTGCGAAAGCGGGGCTCTGAGTAGATGGAGACTTCAGTAGGCGGTGTCTGCAGGCGAGTTATCCCAGGTCAGTTCGTGGGATATAATAAAGACCGGCGTTTCCCCCCGTTTCCCGCCCCCCCAATTCAGTGGTAGGTACCGTCTCTAGAGTGTAATGGGTGATGCGTTGGGAAAACGGCCAGGTGATTAAAACATACGTTCCCAAACAGCGCTCGTTTGTGTGAGTATTGAAGCGTTCAAGGTGGGGCAAAGTAAGTTTATAGTTGTGAATAGGGGAAACAGTTTATTCTTGTATTGTCACTTATTAATTGTTACATTATTTTCCATACTAACAACTGTAAACCTAATTTTGCTGAAGCCTCTATTTGGGGGCGGGAGGTATTGGGTACAAGAGAGCGCTAGGGGAAACGCACATCCTTAAAAGCCCCCTCAAAGAAAGTACTGGCGAAAAAGACCCGAAAGACCTTGTAACATGAGTGGAGAAAGGGATTAATTTTGAGGAGAGATGAAGAGAGATCAGCCTATGGGATGGTAGTTTTAGGTTGGCCAGAAGAGCATGTTCATAGGCCAAAGGGAAAAAGCCAGTAGTAGAGGGAGAAATTGAAGATGTGAGGGAATATGGAATACACCTGGCAAAAGTGACAAAGGAATCAGGAAAGTGGAATTGAGGGAAACAAGTTATTTTGAGATAATGAGAACGTTGAGGAATATCACTAAAAAAGGAAGCTGAGAAAAATAGAAAGGTAAAATCATCTGCAGAGACTAGCAGTATAAACGTAATGGGAGATTTATGGAAAGTATACAACTTTTTATACTTAGAAGAGTCATTAGAGAATTCTACCACCCTAACAGAATTGAAGAAACTAAGGCCTAAGGAGACCAAGAAATTTGCCCAAGGTCACTTAACTAGTGAAGTAGGATTAGAGACCAGAGCTCTCCGTTTCCTGACATTACAGGCTATTCCTTAAGTGCACGGCGTCATCCCGTGTGCATTAAAAATGAAGAGTGATGCTTAAAACTGATGTGATACAGCTCTTCTAGAAAATGTAGCTTGTTTGAGCTTTGTTCTGTTTCATTGGAGAATGATTTAGTGAAATAAAGGTGGCTGTAGGATAATATGGGGTACTTGCTTTCTTTTATGCTTTAGTGGCCTTACATTCTAGATAATTTTCAGGCAAGCTTGAGTGAGTTGTAGCAACTTGATCAAAGCTCCTTCTACTGGTAACGTAGAAGACAAGGATCTGGACCTACAAAACACACAGAATCTATTATATATTGGGGCTAGCCACAGTCCTCCAATAGTTAGAATTTCTGTTTACTAGAGGAATTTGGCTGCTCTTTCATTCCCCTCTCCTTTTTGGCTCTCCCTTTCTTGAATGTCTTTATTTCTGGTTTCCAACACAAGTAGTTGGTTAAGCTCTGTGCCCTATTGTTGAATCCAATAGTTTACCAGTTTGCCAATGTATAACTAATATTAGTGTATACATTTGAATAGACAGAAAGATACCAAAAAGTGAGTAGATTACAATAAGAACTGGGAGATGTTTTACTTTCACTTTTATAAAAGAGAACGGAAAAAAAAGTAAAAGAGGCTATGATGATAATGTGGTAGATTAGATGTGTTCTCATTTCAGCCCTGATACACATTGGTGGTGTGAAATTAGACTAACATTTAACCTTCCAAATTTTCAATTTTGTCATCAGTAAAATAGCTTGTATTATCTCAGTGAATAGCATAACTATCTATTCAGTCACCTGAAGCAGACCCCTGGAGTCAATACATATTAACTTGACTTTATCCCTCACTACCTGTATCAACTAGGACCTACCAATTCCATCTTCCCAGGGATTCATTTCTTTGCTCTCTTTCCTTTTTAATTGCTACTGACCTATTCCACATTCTCATCTTCTTACCTGGAATACAATAGCAGACACTTGTCTAAATATCCAACCTTCACTCCACCCCTCCACTAAATTTTTTTGTTTGGTTTTTGTTTTATATTATTGGCTAGTTACCAGAGACTTTTAGTGTAATAAAATACATATAACATAAAACGTAACCAATTTCCCCTTCTTAAAGTGTACAGCTCGGTGGCATGAAATACAGTCACAATGCTGTGAAACTATTTTCGAAACTTTTTTACCATTCACAGTGGAAATCCCATACTCATTAAGCAGTCACTCCCCATTCCTTCTTCCCCCAGCCCCATGAGTTTTATTTTTCATACCACCCCCACTTAAATTTCTATAATATGTATTATATATGGTCATGCTACTTCTTTACCAGAAGAATTTCAATTTCTATAATTTCTGCTTATGATTGCTTATCATAGTTATCAAATATCTTTCATTATTATGCAGGAAACTATGTTTCTAGATTAATCTACCCCTTCGCACATATATGTTAGTATTAAGACAGTATTATAACTATCAGGCATTTATAATGTTAAGTTTTTTTCTAACTAGAATACTTTTTCCTTTTCATTGTTATGAGCTTGTTAATGGCAGAGAGCTCATTTATCACTCTTGACTCATCCATTTTCAATGTCAATAAATGTCTGTAAAATTAATTATTGTTAGTCAGCAGACTTTTGCTGTGAAGGGCCAGAGAGTGTTTGAGGCTTTCGGTCCATATAGTTGCAACCAGGCTGTTGTGATGTGAAAGCAGCCAGAGATAATAAATGAGAGAAGTCGAGTTCCAATAAAACTTTATTTTGGGACTCTAAAATTTGTGATACATAAAATTTGCATGTGTCACACAATTTATTTTTTTAAAGATTTTATTTATTATTTATTTATAGAGAGAGGAGAGGGGAGGGAGAAAGAGAGGGTGAGAAACATCCATGTGAGTGAGAAACATTGATCGGTTGATTCTCATACATGCCCCCACTGGGACCAAACCTGCAACCTACGCATGTGCCCTAACTGGGAATCGAACTGGCAACCTTTTGCTTTGCAGGGCATGTTGTCCAACCATCTGGGTCACACTGGTTGGGGCTGTTTTTCATATTTTTAAAATATTTTGGCAAATGATTCATGATAGGGGAGGTTTTAAAAACAAGAAATATACATTGCTACTTTTGTATTCTGTATTTCATTTTTCAGGGGTAGTGATGGATGTACTTAATATATCCTTATATTTTTAGACCCATGGGCATGATTTTCCAATGCACATAGAAATTTTTGTGACATTCTGCTGCTTTCTCTGTTTACTTTCCAACAGGAGATGTTAAATATATCTAAGAAATCAGTTCCTTGCTTTGTGAACTTCTCCAGGCTTCAGCAGATCACAAATATGCAAGCTGAAATTAACCAGGTGATTATGCTGAACTTTATACTTCCTACTTCTAGTATAAGAAAAATCTTAACTGGTTCCAACAGCAATTTTCTTGCACTTAGCACAGTGTCTAACACATAGCTGGGAAAGTGTTTACTTGGAGTAACGTAGTTGCACGCTAATAGTATTATAGTAGTTGGTAGTAGTGGCATAACAGCAACATAAAAAGCTTAGTAAACCCTGTAGGCTCTCATAACATATCATCCTCTCATATTCCCCTTAAATATTCCTGGTTTGAAGCCCATCCATTTTTATCAGACTGTCCTTTATATTAGGCTACTTTCTGAGTAAGCTAAACACTATTTTTGCTTCTAATGCAGAAAAACCTAGAAATTGAACTTCTAAAACTAGAAAAAGATACAGCAGATATTGTTCATCCTTCCTTTTTGGGTAAGTGGTTTGGTTAAATGGGTGGGTAATCATTGGAATTTCAACTTTTTCTTGAATTACCTTAAATAAACGCCAGGCATTATAATTTACCATCATTTTTCCAGGTATCGCCTCAAAGCTAACAAAGTTTTCTTTTTTATTTATTTATTTATTTTATTTTTTTTAAATATATTTTATTGATTATGCTATTACAGTTGTCCTATTATCCCCCCTTCATTCCCCTCCACCCTGAACACCCTCTCCCACCCACATTCCCCCCCTTTACTTCAGTCC
>CM052538.1:137669303-137711322 GCA_028533065.1 Trachops cirrhosus
TCCGCAAGCCGACCGGGCCCCTCTGGCACCAATTCCGGTGTGGGTGGGCCTGTGCACTCCATGGGCCCTTCCTTTTCAGTCAGTGACCGAAAGCTGTATTTCCCGGTGCTGGGACCCTGAGTTGCGTGCAGTGCCTTGCTTCACAATGGCCGCCTCGCTGGGTCTGCTGGTCGCCACCCCCTGACTGGGGCCCACCAGCCACCGCTGCTTGTGTGCCCGGGGTCTGCCTGCTGCAGACTTGCGCGCCGCCCCGGGTGCTCAGCTCTCTGCTCTGCGTCCCTCACCTGGCCGGACTCCGCCCCTCCTACTGGTCTGGATGAAAGTGTCTATTTTTAAATCCTTGGTTGTCCGACTTCTATGAACTTCAATTTTCTGTCAGTTCTGGTTGTTATTTTATTTCTATATCTTTGTTGTCCCTATCTTGGTTGTGCGAGGAGGCACAGTGCGTCTACCTATGCCTCCATCTTGGCCGGAAGTCCCAAAGTTTTCTATTAATGTGTTCAAACAAAAGTTCTGTTGGCTTGATTAGTGCAAATTGTATGAAAGGTGGCCAAGGTAGGAGCTCCTCCAGATCAGGAGAGCTTAAAAGAAGAAAAATAAAATAAAAGGCTGAACAACTTTTCAGATTAAAGACAACTGAAGGGACATGACAGCTAAAGCACATGTGATCATAGACTGAATACTTGATTGCAAAAAATTTGTGCTATAAAGTATATTATTACGATCCTTGGTGATATTTGAACGTGGACTGTATTAACTATTGGTAGTATTGTGCCAATGTTAAATTTTCTGAATTTGATACTTGTAGTTATGTAAGAGAATATCCCTATTCTTGGGAAACACATGCTGGCATTTAAGGAGTAAAAGGTCATGGTACCTGCAACCTACTGTCAAGTGGGTCAGCAAAAATATATGTAAGGGTGGGGAGAGAAAGAGGAAAAGAGAGAAAATGTAGCCAAGTAGTAACAGTTAGTGAGTCTAGGCGAAATATATGTGGGAGCTCAATAAACTACTCTTGAAATTTTTCTGTAAGTTTGAAATTTTTTCAGCATAAAAATTTAAAAGAAGAGGCAGCTATTAACTGAATTCTGGGGAAAATATTGAAATAATCAGAAATAGCTTATAAGACAAATGTTTGTTTTTATTGTTTATGTAGAATATTAGAGGCAGAGATGGGAAAAGGAACTTTATTTACAGATCTGGCTATAAAAACAGAACTAGGAGTAGAGTTGAGAAACAAAGAATTTAGCAGTGGGTTTGGTTGTCAGTAGGAAAAGTAAAAGAAAACGAAATTGGTATTGGGTATTAGGAATAGCAAAGGGGAGATATTTAGGAGGGAAATGGTGGGGTGATTTTTGAAATTGGTAATATCAAACCAAAGCAAAGAAGAACTTATTAGTGATTTCAAAATTTGTCCTGTTGCTAACTATAATTATTGTTTCTGGTTTGTGTAGCTCAGAAGTGTCAGACTCTGCAAAGCATGAATAACCATTTGGAAGCAGTGCTAAAAGAGAAGAGGTCCCTCAGTCAAAGACTGTTGAAACCCATGTGCCAGGAATACCTGCCTATTGAAGCTGGTTATCACAGGTTAGACTAAAATAGACATTAATAGTTGCACGTGTTTCCTGAAGATACTTTAGACTAGTCACCATTTCATAGCATAGTTCATTACATAATATTCAGTGATTGTCTCTATTAACATTATTATTAATACTGATACATTAAACCGGAAGTAAATTCTTTGCTGTGGTGAAAAGAAAGGCATTTCTTTTGTCCACAGTGCTTTGGGAATTATAAATAATGATTTTAATGAAAGAAATTAGCTCCATAACAGAGTAAAGTGGGTAAAAATCACTTTTATTATGTATAGACTATTTCCTATGAAGTAAATCTGTTGTTGCATTCATGTTGCCTATATACGGTGGGGTATCACCTTGTGAGTATGTGAAACAGTTTATTCTTGTATTATTATTTATTGATTATTGTGTTTTCCATATGAACAACTGTATATAAAAATTCTGTTGGGGGAGTTGAAGCAGGAACAGACGAAAACAATGTCAACTGGAGGAGGAAAAAACTGAGTTCTGGTCTCATCTCTATTGTTTATCTGCCTCAAAGACTTGGGCGTATGTTTTAAACTTGCCTCAGTTCCCCAGTCCTTTTTATTGCTCTTGTCCTCATAGGAATATTCCAAGTACCAACCGAAGATGTAAGTAGTTACTAATAATAAAGAAGCAAGCATCTGGAAATCTGATCGCTAACCTTCTCCACCAGTGCCTCACTAGTTGACCCTGAGCAAATCAGTATCTTCTCTTACGTGTCAGATTTTTTTATCACTTAGTAATATAATAGATATATAAGTCCCATTCTTGTAGATATATTCAGTATCCTATACAGTAAAATTCCATTAATGTATATTTTATATATATCTCAGAAGAGCTAAGTAATGATTTTAAAGCATTTTGTAAATGCAAAGATTAAAAGTAGTTTTATCTCTAGGCTATTTCAGTGAAGTACATTTATCCTTATTGTCTTCACTCTTCACCAAGAATGACTAGTTTGAAATGGAATGAGGTTTTACCTAAGGAGATTCGTTTATTTATATGAGAAAATTATTGTCTAACATTAGGTTGTATTCCAGATATAATAGTGTTGTCCCTTTTGGTTTTTCTGTTTGACAAGTTAACTCCTGCTTTAACTGAAAGAGAAGGACCTTTTTTTATCACTGATATTTTCATGAATGCAGAAAGATTATTGACTTATTAGGTTGATTGTAATTCTCTTATCTCATGTTGCAAGTCATAATTAAAAAGGGAAAGGGAGCCCTGGCTAGGTGGCTCAGGTAGTTGGAACCTAGTCCCATGTACCAAAAGATCAAGTTTGGTTCCCAGTCAGGCATATATGTAGGTTGCAGTTTTGGTCCCCAGTCAGGGTACATACTGGAGGCAACTGATCAATGTTTCTCTCTCACATCCATGTTTCTCTCTGTCTCTCTCTCTCCCCCACCCGTCCCTCTCCCTAAAAATCAATGAAACATATCCTTGGGTGAGAATCCAAAAAAAAAATTTAAGATTTTATTTATTTATTTATTTATTTATTTTATTTTTAGAGGGAAGGAAGGGAGAGAGAGAGAGAAACATCAGTGTGTGGTTGCCTCTCGCCTGCCCCCCAACCAGGGGCCTGACCATCAACCCAGGCATGTGCCCTGACTGGGAATCGAACCAGCAACCCTTTGGTTTACAGGCTGGCTCTCAATCTACTGAGTCACACCAGCCAGGGCTAAAAAAATTTTTTGAAATAAAAGGGGAAAAAGAGAACATAAAATAACTACACTTAAGAGATAATTGGCTGTTTTTCTTCCTCTTTCAGTTACTTGGTACATTTGCTGGAGTTGGCAGTGACTTTCATTGAGAGATTAGAAACCCATCTTGAAACAATTAGAAATATTCCTCACTTAGATGAACGTGAAAAAAAAATGGTGGGTATTAACAATAGCTTTACGTTCTTCATCAACTCCTTTCACGTTACTTTTAGTTGTCTTTAGTTCTTCTATACTAGGATCTCAAATGTGTGGCCTGTTTGTTTAACTTTTTGATGGCTGATATGAGCGAATTATTTTTTAAAATCAAGATGCTGTTTCTTTTTTATATTATTTTTCTTTAAGTCATTTTACATTCTTTTATTCCACTATTTAATAAATATGTTACCTTCATTGTGCAAGGTATCATGAGAGGTAAACAGATGTGACTAATGCCTGCCCTCAGATTCCCAAGGTTTGGTGAGAGAACTATAAGATATTTTCTACTTTATAGTATATTTGCACAGTGAATGCAGCAGAGAATTTTAAAGAAGATGCTGTCTATTAAATGTAGAAAAGGGAAGAATTACTTCCATTTTAGGGAGATTGAAAATAGGATGGGGGGTAGGAACATTCAAGAAAGTTTTATATAGGAGCTACTAGTGAGCTGAATCTTGAATCAGTGAGATTTGGACATGCTTCAGAAAGAGTAGTTCAGCCAAGAGCAGCAGTGTGAGGAAAGATACGAAAGTTAGCAGAAGTAGTTTGGAGGAAGAGCGGTGTTCCACTCTAGGTGATGCTTAAAGGTGTTGAGAGGGAGATTACCAGTAACTCAGGGTTACTTTATGGAATGCCTTAAAAACTAGATTATGAAGTTGGGGCTTTAGTGTCTGAGTATTGGGGAACCATTGAATTTTGTTTTGTTTTTTAGAGAAAGGCACAGAGGAATGACTTTGTCAGAACTGTACTTTAATCATGGAGAAAATACTGGGTAGAGTAGACTGAGCCTTGCCACTCAGTGTGGGCAGAATCAATGTAAGCATCACCTGGAAGCTTGTTAGAAATGCAGAATTGCAGATTTGATTCACCTTAGACCTTCAGAATCTGAATCTACACTTTAACAACTTCCTCAGGTGATTCCTATGCACTTTAAGGTTTGATAAGGTAGCTGTGTGTTAGAGGACTAAGCAGAGGAACCAAAGGCAAAGAAACTTGGAGAATAAATATATTTATTCAGATAAAAGATTTAAGACATAGGAATACAAAAGATTGTGTAGGTTTTTAGATCTTGAAGGTCAGATTTCTAGAATAGGGCTACTATTTGGACAAGGAACATGTCTGAGGTAATGAAGTTTCTAGCCTTGCTGACTTGAGGGTGAGTAGAAGCAAAAGACTAAAGAAAATGAGTTTATTTTTTGGTGTCTTGCACAGATAGTAAATGTTCGATCATTGTTTGTTGAACTGCAGTTAAATTGAGTTTGAGATATTGAATGTACATCCAGATGGAGATTTCCAATAGACGGAAATGTGGGACTGAATTTTAGGAAGGAGATTAGGTTTGACATTGTAGATTGAGGGTCATCTGCATTGAGGTGATAAATGAAGACAAAGGTGAGGTGAACTCACAAAGAAAAAGCATGTCTGTAAACAGTGGGAGAGCAGTTTTAAGGCACCTTTATATTCAGGGGTTTGGAAAAGACCAGGTGTTAACTTTTGGTATCATAACCATTTCTGATATAATAATGGTATGTTAATGATAGGCATAATTTCTCTTCTATTTCCCCTTTCAAATGTTACAGAGCAAGGCTTTAGCCGAGATGGATATTTTGGTGACTAAGACAGAAGAACTGGCAGAGAATATACTCAAATGGCGAGAACAACAAAAGGAAGTTTCCTCATGTATCCCCAGAATATTAGCTGAAGAAAATTTCCCTCCCAAACATGATGTTACAATGCCTCCTTCACCTCTTACTTCTAAAGTTCATGTCCAAAATGTTAATGCCAAATAATTCAACTGATTAAGCAAAAATAAATCATTTTTGCTTAACTGTGTATAATCTTGTTAAGTCCATTTCTAGTCAATGATAATATGGGTATTTGTAGGCTTTGCTACTAGCAGTACTAAAAGAGCCCTCTCAATATTGAACTACTAAGATTCCAAGTTCATTAAGACCAAACAAAATTTACTTTTTTAAAATCCTCACCCGTGGATATATTTATTCAGAGTGAGAGAGAGAAATACCGTGTGAGAGAGGAACGTCAACCTGGTGCCTCAACTATGCATCCCAGCTGGGGCTCGGCCCCGCAGCCTTTAGTATACGGGAAGGCACTCCAGCCAGCTGAGCCACGGGGCTAAGCCTACTTTGTCTTTCATATATTTTTATTCCACTTTTCAATGAAACTTAGGAAGATCAAGTACAACTATTACAATTTATTAACGAGAGTGTCTCCATATCTCAAGCAGCAGACACTACATCTTTTTTTTAATGCTTGTTTCTGAATTAGAAGAGTCTTGAATCTGACAGAATGTTAATTATTCCTGTGAGATTGTCACTAAATGCGCAAAAAAGAGTAACATTATCTTTTAAAGGGTTTGCTTGCAAGGTGGGTCCTTTGCTGGTGTCTGGGAACTTAAATTTAAGAGGCTTCCTCCACTTTCACTGATAAGTGTTCTCTGTGATGAAGCTGTTTGTACAATGTGGTTTTTGCTGAATACCTGCCTTTCTTCTGGGAGTGTAGATTTTGGTACATGCTAGGTAGAAGGTACCTATGTGACTGGCATACAAAAATAACCCTGGACATGGCATCTCTTTCATGGTAGACATCTCACACGTGTCACAACTCAGGTGCTGGGGGAATTAAGCACATCCTATGTGACTGCACTGGCAGAGGACTCTGGAAGCTATGCCTGGTTTGCCCCAGTCTTTGTCCCATGCACCTTTTACCTTTGCTCTACGTGTTTATATTTTTACTGTAATAAATCATAGCCACAAATACAGTGACACACTGAGTCCTGTGACTCCTCCAAGCATGTCATCAAACCTGAGTGTGGTGAGTCTTGGTGACGCTGACACACTGAGCAATTCCTGAGGGTGGTCACTGGCAGCCTTAGGAATAAGCAAAGAAAAAGGCACGTTATGGTAGAACTTCTAGAGGTTTACCTTATAAAATGCTCAGATATTTTACCTATCTTAGATTATTGTGCATATAAAAGGAAGTGGTATGCTAAAACTTACTAATACTAAGCCTCAGAATGTATTCATTTGCATCAGTAGTATTATTACCCCTGGCTTATTTTCAGACCTGGGGTTCTCTCTTGCTTTAAATTGTGTGCATTAGTCTTTTTTTTTTTTTTTTTATCCTCGCCCAAGGACATTTTTTTTCATTGCTTTTAGAGAGAGGAAAGGGGAGAGAGAGAAACATCAATTAGTTGCCTCCTGTATGCCCCCAGACTGAGGATCAAACCTGAAACTCAGGTATGTGCCTTGATCAGGAATTGAACCTGCAACCTTCTGGTTACAGGTTGATGCTCCAACCACCTGAGCCATACTGGTCAGGGCACATTGATATTTTTATACTGTTGTATCACTGGGGTTCACTGGTCCTTGCATTCATCACACTCAACACAGGAAGACCTCAGCACAGTGGATGAGTAAAGTAGTTGTTCGTAAGGAGACAGGATTGTTGCCAATAAGTACCCTACAAAAACAATGGGGGATATTTTGAAGCCTGTTTTGCTGACTTTTGCAAATGAGTTATAGAACAGTGGTCATACATGTTAAACATTGCCCAGCAGTTAAACAGACTTTTCAGTTGTATTTCATCAGAAATCTGTTCAGGTCTAGTCTTGGTTTCAAACATATTACTATGCTGTTTCTTCATGTGATTTCCTATAATAGTTTATATACTGGGTGGGGCAAAAGTAGATTTACAGTTGATCAGATGGAAAAATAATATGACAAAATAAATGTTCACATATAATTGTAAACCTACATTTGCCCCACACTATGTATAAACATATAATAAGGGTGATAAATGTAATAATGTCTTTTTCAAAATAAAAAATCTTAATTTCTAACTAAAATGTTGTGGCCCTCGTCTGAATTCTATGTGATAGATTCTCTATTTAACTTAACAGTTGAAGTATAAGCATACAAGCAGTCTGACTCAAAAAAACTTAAGGTAAGTTGCACCTCAGGGTTACTTCAAAGAGAAAAGCTAATTTAGTATTATGCTAGAGTCCATAAGTGCTGATCAATTTGTAATTCAGCTTTTAGCCATGTGGGTGCTAAAAACAAAAAAAGTAGCTCTGGAATGTCTTTCTACTTACTGGGCAGTGTGTGAAATTTGTGAATTCAGTTCCAACATACTAATGATGCCACATTGTGAAGACTATTCTGGAGGAGTTGAGATGCTGCCTGGTCTTTGTAACATTTTTTTGTATTTTACTCCTTCCTCTGATCTTTGACTGCCAGACTGATCCCATTATCCTCTCAGATCTTTAATAGAGTCAGGAAAATAGTGTGAGGACTAGGAAAATCCAAAGGGATGTTTGATATACAAAATATGACAGTGTTGAGATAGTAATAAAACTAATTAATGTAGAATTTCCTGAGATGTTTAAAACAAATGAATTTAATTTTTTAAAGATTTATTTCTAGAGAGAGGGGAAGGGAGGGAGAAAGAGGGATAGAAACATAATGTGTAAGAAATACATCAGTCGGTTGCTACTTGCATGCCCCAAACTGGGGACCTGGCCCACAACCCAGGCATGTGTCCTGACTGAGAAATCAGCAATCTTTTGGTTTGCAGGCTGGCACTCAACCCACTGAGCCACAACAGTCAGGGGTATTTTTTTAATATATTTTATTTGTTATGCTATTACAGTTGTCCCAATTTTTTCCCTTTGCCCCCCTCCGCCTGGTACCCCTCTTCTATCCAGCAATCCCCGTACCCTTAGTTCATGTCCATGGGTTGTGTGTATAAGTTCTTTGGCTTCTCTACTTCCTACACTATTCTTAACATCACCCTGTCTATTTTGTACCTACCATTTATGCTTCTTGATCCCTGCACCATTTCCCCCTTTCTCCCCCTTCCCCCTCCCAGTTAATAACCATTCAAATGATCCCCATATCTATGATTCTGTTCCTGTTCTAGTTGTTTGCTTAGTTTGTTTTTATTTTTATTTTTTAGATTCAGTTGATAGTTGTGAGTTTGTTGTCATTTTAATGTTAGTTTTTATCTTTTTCTTAAGTAAGTCCCTTTAACATGTCATGTAAACATGGCTTGGTGATGATGATGAGTTTAGCTTTGCCTTGTCTGGGAAGCACTTTATCTGCCCTTCCATTCTCAATGATAGCTTTGCTGGATAGAGTAATCTTGGTGGTAGGTCCTGGCTTTTCATGACTTCAAATACTTCATGCCAGTCCCTTCTTGTCTGCAAGGTTTCTTTTGAGAAGTCATCTGACAGTCTTATGGGAACTCCTTTGTAGATAACTGCTTTTCTCTTGCTGCTTGTAAGATTCTATCTTTAATTATTATATGTCTTGGTGTGGTCCTCTTTAGGTCCAAATTGATTGGGATTCTCTGTGCTTCCTGGACTTGCATGTATATTTCCTTCACCAAATTAGGGAAGTATTTCATTATTTGTTCAAATAGATTTCCAATTTCTTGCTCTTCCTCTTCTTCTGGCACCCATATGAGGCAAATGTTGGACCTCTTACATTTGTCCCAGAGGCTGCTTATACTACATTCATTTTAGGGGGAATTCGTTTTTCTTCTTGTTTTTTTGATTGGTTGTATTTTTGCTTCCTTATGTTCCAGATCATTGATTTGATTCTCAGCTTCATCCACTCTACTGTTTCCCTGTAAATTGTTCTTTATTTCAATTAGTGAATCCTTTGTTTCTGACTAGATCTCTTTTATGCTGCTGAGGTCCTCAGTAAGTTCCTTGAGCAACCTTATAACCAGTGTTTTGAACTCTGCATCTGATAGATTGTTCATCTCCATTTCATTTAGCTTTTTCTGGAGTTTTGATCTTTTCTTTCATTTTGGCCATGTATCTTTGTCTCCTCATTTTGGCAGCCTCCCTGTGTTTATTCCTATGTACTAGGTAGAGCTGCTTTGACTTCACGTCTTGGTAGTGTGCCCTAATGTAGTAGGTGCCTGTAAGGTCTAGGGCACAGCCTCCCCTATCACCCAAACTGGGTATTTGAGGTGCACCCTTTGTGTGGGTTGAATGCACCCTCTTGTAGTTGAGACTTGATTGCTATTGGCAGGTCACTGGGAGGGATTTACCCAGGCCAATCAGCTGGAACGATTGGCAGTGACCACTGACCACCAATCTCCACTCTCTGTGGAGGATCAGCTGTGCAGGGGCAGGGGGGCAGTGCTCCGACATGGTCTGTAGCTGTCCACTGGGTGCACTGGCCCTGGGGTTCCCTGGGCGATGCAGGCCAAGGTCAGCCCCCACACTGTGTTTTGCCCAGGCCTGCCCTTCCTGAGCTATACAGGAATCTGAGATAGCTGCTACTTTTGATGGGCTTGGAGATTCCCAGGTGAAGCCAAACTGTGAAACTAATGTGGCTGCTGCTAGTGCCTGTCCTGGAGCTCACTGAGGCCAGCTGTTGCTTGTTTGACAGGATTTAGGAAGCTGTGAAACATGAGCCAAGACCAGTTATGTGCCCTGACTGGGAATTGAACCAGTGTCCCTTTGGTTCGCAGGCCCGTGCTCAAGCCACTAAGCCACACCAGCCAGGGCTTGTTTAGCATATTTAATAACTTTTAGGTAAAAACATGCAGTGTACAAAAAAAGTTTCGACGTTTTCTAAGGGATTTTCCAACAATTTCTCCTGCCTAAAGTGTACAAAGAGAAATGTCACACTGTTCACCCTATGGTAATAAAGTTGGCATCACCTATCTTATCAAGTAGATAACAATACTTGGCCAAAACTGCATCCTTGCAAGTTTGTAGTAAATTCAACAAAACTGATTATTGTATTCCAGGGTATTATTTTGCATACAGATATCATTATTGCTTTCTACAGTTACACTTTTAATGCATAAGCATAAATACAATAATTAAAAACATTTATGGAATACTACATATGTATAATACGCATCCTTAGTTTTTCCCTCAAAAATTTGGGCTAAAAAGTGCGTATTATGCACGGCCAAATATGGTACTTATTGTTTCTATTCGCTTCCCTGTAGATTTCAATTTCCAGGAAAGCAGAGACTGTACCCTTAACACCTTAGAAAAGCAGTTAACTCTTGGTAGGTAATCAATGGTTATTTCTCCAGTGAATTAATGAACCAATTCTGACAGAAAGCATTCCCTCCAGCGATCACAGACACTGCCAGAGGTTCATGATATTTCTAGCACAATGGAGAGCTCGCCTGTGAGCACTCAGTTCCTTCACACCCCAAATGGCTCCTCAGAGAAAGACACTGCTTTTTGCTGGGAACTGAAAAAACATCCGTGTTCCCCATTTCGTTTCTGCCCTTAAAATTTAACCAAAGCACTGACAGCTCAGGCCAATGAGGTGAATAGAAGTATGTATCAAGTCAGTTTGTAAACTGTCGGCATTCACCCAAGTTTAACGGATCTACTTGACTCTACCAGCATTGTCAGGCAGTACGAGGAGAAAAATCAGCTCCCAGTAAGAGGGTCCCGACAGGTCTGGCCAGACGCTGCCCCGCGTTGCGCTCCACCACCTCCAGGGCGGAGGACCGGGCTCAGGATTGGCCTAGGCTAAGCCGGAACCACACCAGTGTGTGTAGGGCGAGCGTTTGCCTCAGGTCTTCTCCGGTGGTCCAGGGGGCGAAGCGAAGTGGGGCGGGGCAAAGGCATATGGGCGGGGCCTGTCCGGACGTCATCTCGCCAACTGGGCTCAGGATTGGTCGGAGCTCAGCAGGCACCGCCCCGGCCAGCCTGGGGCGTGTGAGTGGGCGGGGCCTCCACTGGAGGCTCGAGGGGCGGGTGGGGCTGCGCCAGGGCTGTGGCTGAGTTTGTGGCTGGGGCTGGTGATGCTGCAGCTGGGCCGATTTGCCAGGCTTGGGCGGAGGCCAAGGGATGGCGAACGTGCGGGTGGCTGTGAGGGTCCGGCCCCTCAGCAAAAGGTGAGTCTGGGCGGGAGGGGGCGCCTGAGGCGGCAAGTGAGTTAGGAGGGCGAGATCCCCGCCTCCCCGTCAAGTGATTCCGGCGTGGAGAAATCAGACACAAAGTGGCCCAGAGGGCCAGGGTCCGGAAACCTTAAAGGCCTGGCAAGTTGAGACCTCGGGTCGAGCTTTCCCGTCGTGCCCTGGGGGATAGCGTTTTCTGGTTGGCCTCGGGGTGGACTGCTCTGTTTCGGCGTCCCTGGAGTGCTGCCAGCAGGAGTTTTGAGGGACCACGGCTCTAGTCTTGACGTTCGGGTAGGGCGTTTCTCACTGGGTACGTTGAAAAGGGCTGGGAAAGTATCTTTACTCCGGGAGAAGGATTGTGAGTCTCCTCTCTCTTCTTGCTGGCTCTAAAGTACCTATGAGGACTGAAGCAGAATTGTGGGTGCACGTGGGTTTCTCTGCGGAGATGTGGAGAAAGGCAGTGTAAGACATGGGAGACAGAAATCGTGGTTTCATCCTGTTCTGGATGGACTAACTGTGAAATAGGGGAAGTTACTGTAACTCTCTCAGCGTCCGCAGTGTCCATTTCCTCATGGGTAAATCTCATCCTGCACCCCTCAGCTCTGGAGGCTTCCAGTGTCCAACCACTTAATTTCTTCCCCTTTTCACTAATTCTCCACTCATAGGTTTGGAAAGTCAGGGAAGGTTTCACAGAAGGGTTGGTGTTTGAACTGTTTTTTAAAGATCTATTCGAGTTTGCTGACAGGTAGAGAAGATGTCAAAAGCACTTGGTAGTAAAAAAGGACTTAGGCTATTAGGAAACAGGTAAGTTTCGGTTGTTTGGGGTGAGAGTATGTGGAGGGAGGTGAGTGACGGGACATAAAGCTGTGGAGAGTTTGGTTTGGGACCAGTGGCACATTTTGGAATTATTGGGGAAGTTAAAAATTTCCAGGACATAAGATGGCTTGAAAATTGGGCAAAAGGGTCGAAAAAGGCACAGTCTCCCATAATAAAATTTGGTACTATCAGGGATTATGTTTGTCCTGATATGGAGGTGTTTGACTTTGAAAAGTCATGCAGTTGACAGAGTGATGAGGGGAGGAATGAGATGGAGGGAAGAAACAAGAAAAACAGAAGAGAAGGTAGGAAAAAGGCAAAGAAGGTACAACGAAGAAAAAAGGAAAGTAGCTTGAACTGTTGTATTTAGATTGGTAGATGGCTTACAGCATCTGGCTACTGTATTACTAAGTGTGGTGGCTCAAGGTTGGGGGTTTTCATTGGTGCAGCTGTTACCCTGAGAGTGGCCGCTGACAGAACCTCTTTTTTCAAAACCATTCTTTTTTTAAATTTTTTTTATTGTTTGTGCTATCAAAGTTGTCCCAATGTTTCTCCCTTTGCCCTCCTCCACCCAGTCCACCCCCATTCGCAGGCAACCCCCACACTGTTATTCATGTCTATGGGCCATGAATATATGTTCTTTGTCTAATCCCTTCACCTGCAAAACTATTCTGTTAAGGGTTCTTGACATAACAATGTTGACCACTCCTCACAGTAACTTTTCTGTTCCTTGGGAACTAGGAATTTACAATAGCATGCATTAGATAAAGAAAATACTGTTGAAATTGAGCTGTTATTTGCAGCCACAGTAGAGAATAACACCTCATTAGACAAAAGTGAAGAGGAAAGAAGGGCACAAAGCTTATTTACTGAGCTCGTGTGAAGAACCTTGAGCAGCAAGCAGTAGAATGCCAAGACTGCAGATATCCAGGTGTTAGCTGATTATTGCAAACTGAAGATTCAGGAGCACAGATTCAGGAGAAGGTATGGAGAAACCCAGTGTGACCCCAGCTAAGAAGCTGAGACTACTCCCCTCTTCTCACAGAATCCTGCAGAGATGAAGCCATATGCCAAAGTTTGTTAATTTCCAGCTTCTTCACTGAGGCTCAGCTGAATGTAGGGAACCTGCTGATTATGTATGGGGTCGGCCAAAAAGTCTGTTACATTTTTTTCTGTACCATGGCTCTAGTATGAAGTCTTTTGACTTCATTCAAAACAACTTTGTTAGATTGTATTGTGACAATTGTTAAAAAAACTTATCAAAATTGGTGAATTTTTGTGCAGCCATTTTTATTTTGAAGATGGAAGAAAATGCACAATATCTTTGGCATATTATGCTGTACTATTTCAAGATATGTAAAAACAACTGCAATGCAAAAAAAGGTGTGTGCAGTGCATGGAGAAGGTGCTGTGACTGATCAAACATGTCAAAGTGGTTTGTGAAGTTTCTTGGTACTATTATTTTGGCCAAATAATTCTTTGCTGTGGGCTGTCTTATGCATTGGAAGATGTTTAGCAGCACCCCTGAGCTCTACCCACTAGAAGCCAATAGTGGGAGATAGCTGACATACTCAAAATCTCCAAATCAATAGAGTTATTGGTGAAAATGAAAATGAGTCTTTTATTTTATGGAAAAAACATAACGGACTTTTTGGGCAACCCAATAGTTTGTTCCAAACTTCAGTAAGTCATTGGATCTGATGTTGTATTTGGGACAAAATCTTAGAGGTCATATGGTCTAAGCTTCTATTTTTTTTCTGATTTTCCAGGTGAGAAATGGTCTTGCGTAAGGTGTAAAAGTAGGTAGAACCAAAAATCAATTAACCAGACTAAACTGTTCCTTCCTGAGACTACAGAAAAGTTGCACTTCTCTGTCAAATGCCTATTTACTCAGTGGGACTAGAAGCGACCATCCATCAGTAAAATGATACTATGGAAAATGGGTTTGATGCCCTCATCTCCACCTCATAGTTGTTTCCCATGTCAGCGAGTCAGTGTCTCAGTATGAGGTGCTGCCCCTTGTCTATCTAAAATCCTTCATCAATGAGACAGCATGTTCTTGTCCACCAATACTGTAGGCCCTGGAACACTTCCCACTGCCCTGTCAAAAATTACTTTTCCTATACTATATCCCCTTTCTGTGCTTTAAAAAAATCTGTCAAGTAGAATAACTACTTCAATGTTTTTATGAGTATCAAGGAAAAGAATGTGTTTAAAATACGTAGAACAGAACAGAACAGAGCTTGGCTCATTTTAAGTGTCTAAATAGAGTGTTAGCTATCTAATTCTTAACAACTATTTTTATTTCTCCCTATACTTAGCTAGCTGTCTTTTTTAAAAAAAAAAAAGTTTCACAAATGAATAAATGAATGGTAATGGCTTGGTTATTTTCTCCCCTAGGACAGTGATTCTGAAATTATGGTAGGCATACATACAGTCCACCTGGGGAGCTTGTTACACAGCAACTAATTAACAGGAATTTGAATTAACTAGCCCCAGCATCTCCCATGTTTCTCATGAAAGTGGCCCGTGGACTGCTTTGAGAAACACTGTCCTGGGAGTAATGTGTCAATGAGGACTTTTCCCCGTAAACCCTTCAGCCCTAAGGAGTGAGTGCCTGATGGTGGAGTTGAGGACACTGAGGTGAGTGGCAGGTACTCCCCTCTACTGTGTGTAAGGCTGCTCCTCGGTCCACTTTTGTTGGGCTGTGTGCTGCCAGCTACCCCACTGAGGTTGGTGCCCTTTCCTTCTGCTGTTCCCAGCTCTTAATTCATCTTCATTTTGTTCTAGAATATTTGGAACCACTAGGTTACCAATAGTAAGGGAGGAGCAGCATCTCACCCTCCTGTAGTGTTTGTTATATTTTTTTACTAAGAAGTCAAGTTTTTTTTTTTCTTTTTTGGTTGCTTTATGCCAAAGGGTCCTAGATAATAGATTTAGCCGTTATTGTGTGATTTTTTTCTTATTTTCTTTATTGTTCAAATTTACAATGTATAATCTGTATTACTTTTATAGTGAGTGGAGGGATAATAAAACTTTGAACTGCAGAAAGGAAAAGAATCTTATAAATATCTTATAAAATGTCAACACCAAAGATGAAAGATTTTTTTTAAATTTTTTTTATTTTTTAGGAGAACTGAGGGCTGTGTTGGGTGGGGAGGGGGGAGGGTGAGTGCAGTTCAATGATCCTGGGAGACAAAGAATATATCTCTGCTGACTCAAATATTATCAGTATGAAATGTGAAAGAAACTACATCAGGGCCTTGGGGAAATTTAAGTAACAAAAATGTCATCACCTGGGAGAGAGAAAATTTCTATCCAGATTTTATTTCATTGACAGCTTAAAAAAAAATCTTAAATCTAAAGATATCCCCACCCCCAACCAACTCCACCTGTCACCCTCCTCCAGTCCTCAAGGCTGCATCCTGGGAATTCAGAGGAAGGATAAAATGAAACTGAACATATTTTCTCAGTTTTCAGGTCCCAGGCTAGGAGTAATTAAATTAACTTTCCTTATACTGGAGGAAGTGCTAATGAATTTCTCTTCTATTAACATTTTGGCTATGAGTACTTTAGTTAAAGTTTTTTATGTACTGCGAAAGAATTTTATACTTAGTATATTCCATTCATTTTAGGCCTCAGGTATGCAGGTCACTTGGATTAAGCCCCTTAAAGCACATTTAGGGATTGGTTAAGTGTTAAGTGTTACTACATAACTGCAACATAGGAAGATTCTTAAAAATCTTGGTTCTCATCTTCATGTAAGGAAAGGATTGGGGAAATATTTTCTCAGAATCTCAATAGAGAGGACTCCAAAGCCTTTTTCATGTTTAAAATCCCAGAGAAAATGAGAGGTGATGCCACATTGTGTGCTGAACCGACGATACTCTCCAGGATTTCCAAGCTTGATTTCTAAGGTATAGCTAAGAGCCCAGGCTTTGTGGTCAGACAAATCTGAGTTTGAATTCCAGCTCTGCCACTGCTAGCTGTATGACCTGGGACAACTTACATAATTTTTCTCAGCTTTAGCCTTTAGTCTGTAAAGATGAGGATATGTTAGGAAGGTATCTCAGGAGGGTGTGTTGAGAGGATTGCATAAGATGAAATACCATAGGTACTGTACCTAGTACAGTGTCCAGCATGTAGAGGGCGTCCAATAATGGGGACTCTTTGCTGTCCAGAGCCAAATTCCAATGATCCAGAAAAACACTCCAGGTGGGGGACTACTTGATGTGATGCTTTCAGAAACTTATGGATTCAGACACCCCAGGTTTGGAGACAGGAGTAGGGAGACATTTTGTCCCAATAGTGCTGCTCTCAGCTTCTCTTTCCTTGATTAAGAAAAAAAAAAAAGAAAAGCAATGTTTCTTCACATATGGGTTTGGGTCTTGTTTCTAGAGAAACCAAAGAAGGAGGAAGAATTATTGTGGAAGTTGATGGCAAACTGGCAAAAATCAGGAATTTAAAGGTAAGCCTGAAATTGTTTCCCTTTTTCTTTCCACTGAGGAGCTGGTTCACACAGGGGCTTCTAGGGTGGGGTGTGTATGTGAATGTGTTTAGAGAGGGGCAGTGGAAGAGCTTCGACAACCACTAAGCAAATATAAAACAGCAGGAACGAAGTACAGAGGATGTTGCTGCTGCAGCTCAAGTTCTATCAAATAGGGTGCAGCTGTTTGGGAAACTAGGCAGTAGCTTCTTTGAAATAAACACAAAGACTGAGTGGGTGGGGCGTGGCTAGCTTAAATGATTTTGGGGACAGTCCATGAGGATACTTAACTCACCTGAGCCCAGTCAGACTTTGTGCGGAGCCTCTCGTTTGCTATCCCTTTGTCTAGAGGCGTGTGCATTTGCTAATGCAGGGTTCATTTTGGCCACAGTGAGGACCAAGAAAGAAGCTTCCTATCTCAGGAGGGAGTCAGTCACTAGTCTGAGTCTTGCTACAAATTCTCTTTCACAGATTTCACTGATCTTTGAGTCACAATTGGACTAACTCTGGGAGCTTCCTTCCCTATCCCTTACGCCCTGCTAGGACTAATTTCCTCCATTACTTTCCTCCTTTACCAGGCCAGTGGAAGTGGAAGGGTTTCTTTCTTTCTGGACCTTGGGGAGTCGAGGGAAACAGGGGAGCTGGCCAGGTGACCTCCAGAGTGAGGGTTATCTGGACCCCCGTCCTCCCAGCCATGCCCACTCCCGTGTCACTTCTGTGATGCAATCTGTTTCCTTTTGTCAGTAGCTTTCCTGGGGTAGAAAACAGGAACCACCACCTGTCAACAGAAGCTCCCTGGGGACAAAAGACCTTTTATTCTTTGCTGTCTCTTACTTATGTCTCTTGCCTAATCACTTCAGCTGCTTTGTTCTGAGAGATCATATTTTTGGTTCTTAATAATTCCTGGCCCAGATCAAACTCTAATAGGCCTCCCACACACTTTGCTGGCTGCTTACTTCCCTGAGTTCAGTTCCCTTCAAAGAATCTCTTAGATATTCTTATAGCTTCATTCTACTGTGGTTTGTGAGATCCTAGTGCTAGGGGTTGTCTCTTCCTGTCCAGAGTCTAAGTTTTAAATAGTATGCCATTCTCCCCAGTACAGTACCTAGAAGTCAGTGCAGTTCCAGCCTCTGGCTCTGCCCTCATCTACCTTGGACAATTGGGGTTGATCCTAACTCTTCTGTCCAACATGCTTTCTGATTCACTGGGGTGGGTCCCCAGGGACCTCTGTGAAAGCCCTAGGTTGGTAGAGCCAGTGAGGCTCAGGGACTAAAGTATTCATGTATTTCTGTGTCTGCTACAGAAATGCTTAGAGAAAAAATGATAGTGATAAGAAGATGCCCAGAGAGGTAAAGGTTTTCTCTCTTAAGTTGTCCTACACCTCATTTGGTTAGTTCACATGTAGATAGATATATAATAGTATGATAGACATTTAATTAATTTTCTGGGGCTTTATTGAACTTAACAAAATGAGGATAGAGCTTATTTTTTTCTTTTTTAGATAGATATCAAAAAGATTCTCATGACCATTCCAGGTCTCTCTAGCTATAGCAGAGAGGAATCAAGTGCCACTAGCCAGATTCTGATATTATAATAGAGAAGACACTGGATCCTATGTTTGATTTTAGGTGGACAATCGATCAGATGGCTTTGGCGACTCCCGGGAGAAGGTTGTGGCATTCGGCTTTGATTACTGCTACTGGTCAGTCAACCCAGAGGACCCCCAGTATGCATCTCAGGAAGTGGTAATGTCATTTTTCCTTCATTCTTCTCAGTTTTTCATAACTGTATAATTATGAGATCTGTTCAGAAGGTATCCAGCCATGTAATATGAAAAATAGAGACATTTTTGAAGAAGATACAAGATATAAGAAACATTGTACATAGGACAATTATGCCTCAATCCCCTTCAAAGCAGGCATCTTGGGACCTCACACAGTTCTCCCGATTGCCATCAGCTGCCCCATTGTATTTTCTCATCAGTGGTCTGAAATCTCTCTCTTTTCTAAGGTGGTTTTAGTTTTGGGGAAAGTCAGAATTTGCAGGGGCACCAAATCTAGGCTGTAGGGGGGTTGAGTCACCTGGGTGATTTGATGTTTCGCAAAAAAACTCTGCCCGAGATGTGATGCATATGCAGGCACATTGTGGTGATGAAACTGCCAATCACCAGTTGCCCATAGCTGCAGCCTTCTGAATCATCCAAACAGTTCCTGCAGAGGAATGTTTAAGCTGAACACAAAATTTGATGTAGATTCGTTGTTCTACTTGCTCAGTCACTTTTGACTGCTATGTCCACACAGTACACATGCTCACTCAATGGCATCTACAAGCCCCACTGACTAGTACAGTGAAGTTGTCATTGTTCACACATGCACATTCCAGTCCACTCTCCTTGGCTGCCAGGTTATGTGGATGTTGTGCAAACCATTTCTCGTTATTTTAACAATGGCTGGACTTTTTCTGGACAGGCTTCATATTGGGAAATTAACATGGAATCTGGGCCCTGCCTATTTCTTACTTATGGTAGTTTGGTCACAAACCAATGATATTTGATCTGAGAAGTGGTAGTGAGAGGCATCAATTGCAAAAAGAGTAAAGGACTGCTTGCTCAGGGCACGGGAGTTGGCTAGTTGTTTATTTATGCTTGGGCCTCAGTGTGATCCAGGTGTGTACAAGTTAGTTTAGGTAGTGCTCTGCTCCTATGGTAAGTGAGTGGCCTCATCTCAAACTTGGCCTTGTGTTGTATGCAACAGAAAGGCCCAAGAATCCTAGAGGCTAGTGCCTTCTTTGAGCCTTAGGCTTGTGCTCCTAGGCTGAGTGTAGAGGGCTAGAATTCCCTCATTCTGCCCTTCTGCATGGAACATGTGGAAACAGAACCCGAAACCACTGTGGGATTTGTTGTCTCTGAGGGCTCCTTCTGTTATAATACGAGTGCCCTACCTTTGTCATCAAACTGCGTTTGCTGTAAATGCTCAGCAGGAAAAGGCAGTGCAGGCACTGGATGGCCCCTCCTGAACCTCCCTGTCCTTTGGAATTCAAGGGCCCTGGCAGGTCCAGGCTTGTCTTATGGCCCCTGATTTTTATCCTAGCACTCAAGTATCTCTGAGGTATGTGGTTACTGGTGTTTATAATTGTTTTACTGAGATCCTCTGAGAAGAGCCAGGAAAGGAACTGACTCTCAAATCAGAGGATGGGTTATCTCCAGCAGCTGGGACTGTATCCGTGGTGTAGGAGGTGGTGCTCTTTCTATTAGCGGAAATTGTGAGCATACTGATGGCTATTTCAGTCCTCCCGGGCCATCACACTCCTGGGGCTGGCTGTTCTATAGCTAAGAAAAATGAACTATTTTGTGTAACATTTGATCAACAATCTGGGAGGTGTGTGTATTGTGTATAAACAGAACAAAACTACATGTCTGTCTCTATATCAACAAGCGTGGATATGATTTTTGGTGTGTCGGTCACATTTTGCATTTATGTAGCTTAAGTGTATAAAAGTAATCTGATAGAAGCCCAGAAGACCATAGAGGAGGAGAATTCATAAGTATGATTCTGCCTGCCTGATTTGCAGTTCAATGGAAAGATCAAATGGGATTTGGACAGGAAGCCTGTGCAGAGAGATAAAACTAGAATCTCCTGAGATTGATTCTGGCTTGTTTATTAATTGTCTAAGGCTGTCATTGGTCCCAAGGGGAGTCAGGACAGTAGAGAGAAGGAAAGGAAACTTTGTTACAGGCTTGAGTAGAGCCAGAGGTCCAGGAATGGTGGCAGGACTCACATCCATACGATGCGGTCAGAGGGACTGATTACTGTATCACAGAAACTGGAGGCCAGATGTAATCCTAATCACTACAGCCCTGAGGTCACCAAGAGTAGGAGAAGCAGATCATCATAAAAGCCTAGGACTTGAGGTGGGAAAGAATTTAGAGGTCACCCAGTTTATCCTCTCCCAGAGTATAGCTGTCTTCTCTGCAGCATTTGTGATCATGTGTGGCGGGAGGACGGTGGAGAAAGAGATCAGTCTTACTGAAGTATAACTTAGATATAGTAAAATTCACCTTTTTAGTGTATAGTTCTGTGAGTTTTGACAAACACAGTTGTGCAGTTTACCATCAGTATATAAAACAGTACATCACCCCAAAATTCCTTCTTGTCCTTTTCAGTCAAACCACTCTCCCTACCCCCAGCCCCTGGTGACTGCTGACCTGTTTGCTGTCCCTACAGTTTTTTTGTCTGTTCCAGAATGCCTATCAATATAATAAAACAATATGTAGCCTTTTGAGTCTGGCTTTACTCATTCAATATGATGTAGACAAGAGTCATCTGAACTGTTGTGTATATCATATCTTATTCTTGATTCCGAATTATTTAAATCATCTTCTTGCCCAAAAGGAATCTCATGGCTTTGAAAGCACTGATTCTAACTGCAAAGAGGGACTAAGTCCCTAGAGGACTGTGCCTCCTCCATGTCTAAGTCTCTTGTTGTGAAGGAAGGACTGTCATCACCCTCAGAAATACAGCACTGATTTCCGAATATCCAGATATCTGAGGGAAGAATTTCCCCCATCGGCCTTAGAGGAATTTTGAGCAACATTATAAGCCATTGCTTGATAGATATTGACAAGACCATCACTTACTTGATATCGGGGTTGCCTCGTCATAGTCTCTTAGAATGTGAGAGCTCGAAGGGAACTTAGCAGTCATCTAAGCCAGGGTTTCTCAAAGTCAGCACTATTGATATTCTGGCCAGATAATTCTTTGCTGTGGGGATCTGTCCTGTGCACTGCAGGATGTGTAGTAGCGTCCCTGGCCTCCAACCACTAGATACCAGTAGCAATCCCAGTCATGACAATCAAAAATGTTTCCAGACACTTCCCACTAATCTATGCCAACCCCCTCACGTTCTAGAAATAGCCATGTGACCTACAGGGGGTTATACTGGCAGTAAATTCACAAGTGGGACTAGACCCATGCTTCCTATGTTGGTCTTTGCATTGCATTGTACCATTCTACCTCCCTCTTTTATGTCTTACAGCCTCAAAAGGTAAGTTCAAGATTAAGATTCCTTAGTGTATTAGCCCTTCCCTCTCCTTAGTGGTGACGCACTGGAGCACACAGACCAGCTGCCAGCACACACGGACCTCCAGAGATGCTCAGCTACCGCAGGTCCTGCTGAGGGACAGCTTTGTTTGTTAAATACCTGTGTCTTCTAGATAGTTATCCTTTCTTTTGATCATCTCCCAAAATCTATTAAATCTGTATTATTTTCTCCATTTTATAGATAAGGAAACTGAGGCACAGAATGCTGACAAGACTTGGTCTGTAAATGGTAGAGCAGGGATTCAAACCCACAACTGTCCAACTTGGAATTGCATGCCACCTCCACCAAGCCTCACTGACTCCCAAAGTTAAAAAAATCCCACTTACTCTACTAGTGACCTGGCCATTTCTTTGGAAATATTATCTGATTTGATCTTTTCAACAGCCTAAAAGGTAGAAGATTTTATTCTTCTTTTATAGTTGAGGAGATTTAGGCTTAGAGAGGTTACATGATCTGCCCAAAGTCAGAAATGAGTCTTAGATTTGAACACAAGATCATCTGAGTACAAAGTTCATATTCTTTTTATACTATAGCGTAAACAGGGGGAAAAAGAGGGGTATAGGAAAAGGAGGGAATGTAAACTGGGGGAAAGGAGAGAAGGTGAAGAGAAAAGGGAGAGAGAGAGCAAAGAGTGTAGTGGGTGGGACTGGCGGGGAATCGTGCCAACTGTCTTGTCCATTACCCCATGGCCCTGGGGTCATTAGCCTTTCATTCTTTTTTTTAATTAAAAAAAATCAATTATACTTTACATTCAATATTATTTTGTATTAGTTTCAGCTGTACAGCATAGTGGTTGGATAGTTATATACTTTACAATATTCCACTCGATATTTCCAGTACTCACCTGGCACCATACATAGTTATTACAGTATTATTGACTATATTCCCTACCCCCTGTAGGTCACACTTTATGTTTGTGTGACCGTTTTAGCTACCAATCTGTACTTCTTAATTTCTTCACCTTTTTCACCCAGTCCCTGAACCCTGTTTTCCTCTGGCAACCTTCAGTCTTTTCTTTCTTATTCTCTTTCTGTTTTGTTTATTCATTTATATTTTTCATTAGATTTCACATAAATGCAATCATATATTTGTCTTTCTCTGACTAATTTATTTCACTCAGCATAATACTCTCCAGGTCCATCCATGCTGTTGCAAATGATAATCAGCTTCTCATTCTTAAGGCAGGTTGTTACTGGTCTAAATTGTGTGTTTATTTTTTAAAGATTTTATTGATTTCATTTTAAAGAGAGGGGAAGGAAGGGACAGAAACATCAATGTGTGAGAGGAACATCAATCGGTTGCCTTTTGCATGCATCCCAGCTGGGGAACCCGGGCATGTGCCCTGACCAGGAATCGAACCAGTGACATGAGTGCTGTGCCTTGGGTCCCTATTGTGATTACCACTATCACATTACGAGAGAATCAAGGCCCATGCTTCTAAGAGTTGAACTGGATTTGAAAATCCCTTCTTTGAATCTGGTTGTGATCCCTTCTGGGATCAGCATGCTCTACTTGGAAAATTAGCTTCCCTTCCTTCCTGTGTGGGTCAGGAACATTTGTGGAGCTGGAGTCCTCTGCTGAAGCATATTGTGTTTGGGTGATTGTGTGTTTGTAAAACTTTCCATGAGGACCATTAGCTCAGCTTTACCCACCAAGGACTGTAACTGGCTGTGAAAACAAGTGCAGACTGAGTCAACAGAAAGCAAGCACGTCCAGGAACAAAAAGCCACCCAGCCCTTTCTGGAAAGTAATTGCTCCTATTCTCCTGGGAATCTTTGTTTTAAAATGGTCTGTTATTTAGCTAAAACACGATACCTAAAACACTTGTAGCTTTTCCAGATAGAAGTCATGTGAGTGAGCAGATTTCCTCCCCACAACCATTGAATACAAAACTGAAAGTATAGCAGCGACGTGATTGTGCATGTTGTTCTTTAAGCATATTTTATTGATTATGCTATTACAGTTTTCCCAATTTTTTCTCCCCTTTGTCCCCCCTCTGCCCTGCACTCCCCCAGCCCTCCAGCCATCCCCACCCCATGTCTATGGGTTGTACATAAAGTTCTTTGGCTTCTCTGTTTTCTATACCATTCTTGTGCTTGTTGTTTTAATATGTTTAGTCTCCACATACACTGAACATTACATGGCACACAGAGTATATCAATTGTTTATCCTCAAAGAGCCTGGAGGGGGGAGAGAGACTCTGTGTGTGTGTGTGTGTGTGTGTGTGTGTGTGTGTGTGTTAGTGTTACAGATTCTTTGGTGAATATTTTCTCCAGTTCCAAACTTCAGCTTGAGGATGTCAAGAACTTGGACAGGCTTCAGAGGAATGCACCCCCCACCCCATATGATAAAAGGGCTCCCCGCAGGAACCAAGAGGAAAACCACTACCAGCGTGGAACACCCATATGCAGTCTACATGGGATAATTTAATGAAGGAATGTTGGTCCAGAGATAGGAAGATAGGGAAGTGATAATAACACTCTGCAGGTATAGAACATGATGATTTTAGTAGTTTATGGAGCGTTAGAACCAGATGGTCTTTATTGCCATTAGGATAAAATACAGGATTTCAAATTAAACTGCAGAGGATGATACGTATTTAGGACATGAAAAGTAACTCGTGCAGAATTTTTGAGTCCTGTTACATGGTATCTAAATAGTTTGATTTTAGAATTCCAGAGTACTGACATTAGAAGAAATGCTAGAGAACATTCAAGACACTTATTTTAAAGACGCAAGGATAGAGAAACAAAAATAACAGTTACAGATATTTTTTCCTTTTTGGCCAGTCCAGAATTGTGCTTTATGTTGCAGGGAAATGCCTGTTGTTTATTCTAGTGACAGAGACCATGAACTGCACCGAGGAGGTTCCTGCACGGCAGGAAATGTGCCGCTTAGCAGAATCACAAGGAAAGATCTCTTTCTTTAGATTGGACTTCTTCCTGGCTCTGTACTCAGTCAGATGAGGCAATTGCACTATTGCCATCTAGTAGTACGGGGAAGGACTGAGTGCCTACGGAGTCTATCCAAAGATATCCAGCCATGTAATATGAAAAATAGAGACATTTACTGAAGAAGATACAAGATACAAGAAACATTGTACGCAGGACTATGATGCCTCAGTCCCTTTCAAAGTAGGCACCTTGGGACCTCTCACAGTTGCCATCAGCTGCCCCATCATACTTTCCTAAATCTCATCAGTGGTCTGAAATCTCTCTCCTTTCTATGGTGGTTTTAGTTTTGGGAAAAGCCAGAAGTTGCAGGGCACCAAATCTAGGCTGTAGGGGGGCTGAGTCACCTGGGTGATTTGATGTTTCAGCAAGAAACTCTACACGAGATGTGATGCATATGTAGGCACATTGTGGTGATGAAACTGCCAATCACCAGTTGCCCATAGCTGCAGCCTTCTGAATCATCCAAACAGTTCCTGCAGAGGAATGTTTAAGCTGAACACAAAATTTGATGTAGATTCGTTGCTCTACTCGCTCAGTCACTTTTGACTGCTATGTCCACACGGTACACATGCTCACTCAATGGCATCTACAAGCCCCACTGACTAGTACAGTGAAGTTGTCATTGTTCACACATGCACATTCCAGTCCACTCTCCTTGGCTGCCAGGTTACGTGGATGTTGCGCATACCATTTCTCGTTATTTTAACAATGGCTGGACTTTTTCCAGACAGATATTATTATTATTATTATTATTATTATTATTATCATTATCATTATTATTATCTGAGCAGGCTGCAGTTAGGAGCAGAGTTTCTATCTAGGGACTCAAACCCATTATAAGATGATGACAAATGTTCTATTACCTCTTTCCTCAGAAAGTGAGTAGGATGAGGTAGAGAGAAGGAATATGACCCTCACATCTTTTTATGCATTACTTTTTCTGAATTTGGAGTGTAAATGAAGGCTTTAGGGAAAGCCTAATCAGAATAGTTACTAAAATTGAGGAGGGAGAAACATGAGGAAGAAATGAAGACGAGAAGGAATTTGAGAGTTCACGGGGGGCAGGGCGGGGGCCGGGGGGCGGGGGAGGTGCTATTAGGATCCTATCACTATTTACAATAGGCATTATCAATATTATCTCCATTTTAGGGAGAGGCTCATCTAGGTGGAGTAGCTTGCCTTAAGGTTTCACAATCAAGTGATAGAACAAGCATTCAAACCTTTTACTGTCTGACTCCAGAGTCCATGCTCTCAAATGCTGAGCCACACACAGCTCTATTTCTGCATTTCCAGTGCTACACATCTTAAATTAATGTTAACTGAATTAATTATTCCACTTATGGTTCAGTGGATGAGAGACAAGTTGGGACTCTGCCTTCCTGATCTTGCTGCTTGTTTTGAAAGGGCCTTGTTGTTTGCCTAAGTTAGAGAACCATGGACTCAGTTCCTCTGTGCATCCCCTTTCCCTAATGCATGTATGTGCAAGGGAGCTGGAGAACATGTGGGCGTCAAAGCATTTTCTCATGAATATTTGCAGAGCTGTGTGCATTCCATTGCTGGTGCTATTTCTTCCCAACCAAGATGGAGACAGAAGTAGAAACTTTATAAGAAAAAGCCTTTTTGTGCAATAACTGGATGGGGCTCTGCAGGCATGAGTGGGGGGAGGGCGAGCACCATGAGCATTCCATTTCGGTGTGGTCCCTCTGCCAGCACCACAGCTGCTCAGCTCTGTAAGCGTGTCCATCAGCCGGATTTTAAAGGAATAAGGTCATTTTTTTGGCTTCATCTAACTTATTTTTCCCCTCTCTAGAAAATAGATTATGAACCCTTAAAGACTTAGAAAAATCTGTAAAACAGAGAGCCTTAATACTTACTGTTTGCTGCTGGTGCTGGATGCCTATACAAAAATGAATAGCAGAAACTAGAGAAATCTTTTAAAATGCAAAAAAAAGTTTGTTTGGATTTTTTTTTTTTTTCCTTTGCGAGACAAGGGTAATAGGAGGTTCTGGTAATAGCTGGAGTCCTTGAGATCTAAGCGGAAAAGAGAGATTGTCTGTAGGGGAGGCAAGCCCTAAGCTTGGTAGTCAGTTGCAAACTTGGGCAGCCCAGAAGTCTTGAGTCAGTTGTCCTTGACATTGCCCAGCAGTTCTTTTGCTTGCATCTGCAATGCTGAGACATTCTCCTGTATTCCCATTCCCTTTACACTTGAATTTGTCCTGGGGTTTAAAAGGATTATCAGTTCCTTAAAGAGGAGAAGCATGATGATGGCGATGATAACCTTGAGAGTCTTTGGAAAAACTGATTTGCAAAATCATGTAAACAGTAGAATATAAAATGAAGAGCAGCTCTTTGAACAAAAGGTCTGTGTTCACCACAGTAGTACGCTGACTGATAACAGTAGGCTTCTCCCGAGGAGGCCACCTGGTCTGCTTCTCTAGGTGCTAAATTCTCTCCCACATAGTTGCACAGTAAGCCTGTGTCCAAGTACCCTCTCAGCACCATTTCAATGGTTCTCTGTTTGGGGTAGCCAGTCCGGCTGGCCAACAAAAGGCCCCTTCTAAGTGCAGTGTTCTGAAAAGGGTTCAGACACTGGGGTGGGGGGGAATGGGACTTGTTTCTCTGTAGTTCTGCACAATTAACTGCACAACGAGTGTCAGCAAATTAATTTGTTTATTAAAATATTTTGCTATAGAGGCAATACAAACTAATTGTAAAATATTCAAATTATATATATATAATGGAGAAAGGGGAGTCCTACTACACTATTGGTGGGAATGCAGACTGGTGCAGCCACTGTGGAAAACAGATTGGAATTTCCTCAAAAAACTAAAACTGGAACTGCCTTTTGACCTGGCGATTCCACTGCTGGGATTATACCCTAAGAACTCTGAAACACTAATTCAGAAGAACCTATGCACCCCACTGTTCATAGCAGCACAATTTACAATAGCCAAGTGCTGGAAGCAGCCCAGGAGCCCATCAGTAAATGAATGGATCAAAAAACTGTGGTACATTTACACAGTGAAATACTACGCAGCAGAAAGAAAGATCTCTTACCCTTTGCACCAGCATGGATGGAACCGGAGAGCATTATGCTAAGTGAAATAAGCCAGGCAGTGAAGGACAAATACCATATGCTCTCACCTATAAGTGGAACCTAATCAACAAAACAAACAAGCAAGCAAAATATAACCAGAGACATGGAAATTAAGAACAAATTGACAGTAATTAGAGAGGAGAGGGTGGGAAATGATGGGAGAAATGAGGGAAAGGGTCATCAAAGAACATGTATAAAGGACCCATGGACAAAGCCAAAGGTGGGTAGGAATGAGGGTGGGAGGTAGGGATGGGAGGGGTGGAGGAAAGTGGTGGTGGGAAAATGGAGACAACTCCATTTGAACATTAATTTTAAAAATGATTAAAAAAATAAAGTGAAAAAGCCTTCCTCTTCTATGCCTCCCCACCAGTCTCATTCTCTAGAACAGGGGTGTCAAACTCATTTTCACCGGGGGCCACATTCAGCCTTCAAAGGGCCGAATGTAATTTTAGGACTGTATAATGTAACTACTCCTTAACTAGGGGCAAGGAGCTTGGCGCTACCGCCGGGTGGAAACAAGGTGCTGGGCTGGATAGAACAAGGTTGGAGGGCCGGATTCTGCCCGTGGGCCTTGTGTTTGCCGCCTGTGCTCTAGAGGTAACCACTGTCTATATTTTTTGATACCCTTCCAGGCATTCTCTAAACATAAGTAAGCATATAGTATATATCTTTTTTTTTAAAGGGACTTACACTGTATATACTGTTTTTCAACTTGCTTTATTCTACTCCACTTATCTTGGCCCTAATTTATTTGCAGTACCTGTAGTTCTGCCTCACTGTTTTAATACTGCATAGAATTGCACTGTATGAAGGTATAACAGTTTAGTTTTTTGTGATGGACAGTTAGAATATTTCCAGATTTCTGCTGTCATACATAATACTGGCATGAACATCTTTGCATTTTACAAGTATAACTAACTGGAAGATAAAGTGCTAGAAGTACAGCTTCAGGTTCTAAGAGTATGTATAGTTGAAATTTCAGTAAATTTTGTCTGCCTTAGAAAAAGATTGTACCAATTTATACCCTTAACGGTAATGTATCAGAATATGTTACCACATCCTTTGTCAATACTAGGTCATACTTTTTAATCTTTGCCTGTCTGATATGTAGAAATAGTATCTTATTGTTGCCTTTTCTTTTATTATAACTGAAGTTGAGCATTTTTTTTGTGTTTCTTGGCCATTTGTATCTTTTCTTTCCTGTGAATTATGTGTTTGTGTATTTTCCCCATTTTTCTACTGTATTGTTCTTTTTCTCTTATTTTTAAGAGAAATTAACACATTAAGGAATTTGGTCCATATGTCATAGATACTGCAAACATTTTCCCTGCTTTTCCTTTTGTTTTTATTCTCTTTATGATAATCCCCCCACCATGTGTGTGTTTAGATGTAGTTGAATTTATCAACCTTTCTCTATGGCTTCCTGGTGTGTGAAGCCTAAAAAAGCCTCCTATTCTGAGATTATAAAAGTATGAGGAGGGACCCCCAAAATCCCAAAATTTATTTATAAAAAGCTGTGTATTCTTACATGTTTAAACTTTAGTCACCTTCAAAGTACTCTCCATTTGATGCAATACATCTATTGAGACATTTTTTCCACTGCTCAAAACAGTTTTTGAACTTGTCAATTTTGCTGCCTTTTAGTGCTTCTACCATTTTTTGTTCCACTTCTTCCACATTAGCAAAATGTTTCCCTTTTAAGGACTTTTTTTTCATCTGGGGAAACAAACAAATAATCTCTCAGAGTGAGATCAGGTGAATAGGGAGGGTGGGGCACAGGGGTGATGTCATTTTTGATCAAAACTGCTGAACACTCAGCACAGTGTGGGCAGCTGCACTTGTAAATCACCCATCATGAAATGGGCAAATGTGTTGAATGAATCTTCCAAAAAAATTCACTGAAGCTGAATGCAGCCTCTCACAACACTACCAGCTGGTACACTGATACAGATGGTTTCCTAGAGCACTCACCTAGTTGGGGAGGCCTGTATTACAAGGGACCTGTCATCCAGAAGGTAATTATGGGATTTTTTTGGGGGGGTTCCCCCTTGTATTCACCATGGTTTTTTTTCTGGTATGATACCAGATTTATCTTTTTAATATTTAAATATTTGGTCCATTTGAAATGAAGTAAGGCTTTATTTTTCACCCAGAAAGTTAGCCAGTTGTCCCATTACCATTTATTGAACACCCATCCTTTCTCTACTGATGTAAAAAGCCACTCTTATCATGTATTATATTCCAGTGGGGACTCTTTTAAAATTCCATTTGGTTCCATTGATCTATTTGTATTCTTGCGCCAGAACCATGGTTTCAGAAGTTTTCAAATATACATAAAAGTGTATACCATACTATTTCACTGCTTCTTATTGTTGGACAGGATTAGTTCTTTCCATTTCTTACTTAGACTGTCCTGGTTATTTTGGTCATCTCTCTTCCCCCAAATGTCATGCACTTCCCTGCTTTTGCTCACGCCTGCTCCTCTTTTAAAATATATGAAAATATCTCATCTTCCCAGTTCCTGCCATTCAAGATGTTCTTCAAGAGTCAGTTAAAATGGGACTTCCTCCCTGAAGTTGTCACTCTTAGATTCTCATAGTATCTGTTACATCCTTGTGACATTTTCTGGGTATAAACTAAAATTACTGCTCTTTGGGTAAATGACTTACCTATTTTATTATACTAAATGATCCTTGAAGGCAGACTAGGCCTCATCCATCTTTGAATAGCCCCCGTTCCCTAGCACAGTGACATTTCATTCATTCGGTAAGCATTTAGGAAGCAACTACCATCTGCAACACAGTGGTCTTGAATGCTGTGGAGAATATAGAATAACTTAAGATATGATCCCTGCCCTCAGAGAGTTTACAGTCTTATTAGAATACCAGGCTTTAGGCACATGAAATAATTGACAATGCCAAGCATTCCAGTGTGAAATGATTAATAACTACAGTAAGTACTTCAGGAATCCAGAGGAATAGCATACCATCCATAGATCTCATTGAATGAATTTAAGGGATGTCATTTCAGTCAGAGGAAAAGGCATAAGCAAAGATTCCGGGACACGGATGTACAAGCTGTTTTCAAGGGGTTAGGTGGGGTCAGTCCAGGGTGAAGTTAAGAGGATGGACTCACAGTGCCCACCTCTCCAAGTGTTCCGGGAGTCCAGACTCCCACATTCCATCTCTGAGCTGCTCAGACTCCCAGGGGACATGAAGCTAAACACAGTTTCTCTGGCACAGTGGCAAAGTGGCCTCAGGAGCATCCTTGATACTTAGCTGAGTCCAGCAGATACAGACATCATCTCCCCCATTCCAGAAGCAAGGAAAGGAAAATGGGTACTTTCACTTTGGATAATTTTGGAAGCCATGAAGATTTTTAACCTGAGCGCAGGAGGCAGGGTATCCTGGGTTATAAAAACAGCATTCATGCATTCAACAAACATTACTTACTGTATGCCAGGAGTATGCTAGGTGCTGGGTAATCGAACTGTGTGTGTGTGTGGGGGGGGGGGATGGGGAGAGAGAGAGAAAGCATATGTATGACAGTTTTGCTCAGTATCTTTACCTCACTTGATATATTGCCTTTTCTGCAGACCAGATTTCAAGCAAATCTAATGTCTCTTTAAAAGGTTCCTTCTCTTCTAGAAGTTCTGATAGTCTGCAGTTCCTGTGTCATCTTTCTGTCCATGCCATTGTTGCGTGGACACTATTGTCTTTCTGTTTCCAGACCCTGGGCTCGGGGCCATGGTACCTCATCTTTGCTACTCTCAGGAGCCTGCCTATGGGCCATCGTACAGATCTGTTCTTGTTGCAAATGGTAGAAGTGTTCTAATTTTAACATTTAAGCCACCTTCTTGTAGAAAAATAGCCCTAGGTACACATTACTGGCTTTTCCTTATGTAGTTAGTTGGCCAAAAGTCCATTTAATTTTTTCCTTAAGATGAAATATTTTTCATTTTCACATTTTGAGTACGTTGGCTGTCTCCACCTATTGGCTTCTAGTGCAGCTAAACATCTTCCAATGCATAAAGACAGCCCCACAGCAAGGAATTATTTGGCCAAAATGTCAGTAGTACCAAGAAGCTTCACAAACCACCTTTGACATGTTTGATCAGTTACAGCACCTTCTCTGTACACTGTACAAATCTTTTTTTCATTTCTGTTGCATTTTTACTTTTCTTGAAATAATGATAATAAAGCATACTACACCAAAAATGTTGCATATTTTCTTCCATCTGCAATATTAAAATGGCTGCACAAAAATCCACCAATTTTGATTTTTTAAAAAAATTCATGTTGATATGACAGCTGTCACAATACAATCTAACAAAATTGTTTCAAATGAAGTTAAAGACAACTAAGCACAGACTTCCAGCCAAGATGGAGGCGTAGTTAGACGCACTGTGCCTCCTCGCACAACCAAAATAAGGACAATAACAATTTAGAAACAAAATAACAACCATAACTGACAGAAGATTAAACTGTATGGAAGTCAGACACCCAAGGAGTTAAAATAGACACATTCATCCAGACCCGTAGGAAAGGTGGAGTCGAGCAGCCAGGCGGAGAGGGGTCATGGCACAAAAAGCAGTGGCACCAGATGCATAAGGCATTCAGGGCACACAAGACAACAGTGGGCGGACCCTGGCCTTGCAGGCAGTGGCTGGCAGACCCAGGGCGAGGGGTGGCAACGGGAAGACCCAGCAAGGCAGCAATTGTGAAGTGAGGCACTGCGTGCAAGGTGGCTGGCTGTCCCAGTGGTCCCACATTTGCGTGCAGAAAAACCAGATGAAACTGGGGAGCGAGACAGACTGTGCAACGCAGGGGTCCCAGTGCCAGGAAATAAAGTCTCAAAACACCAATTGAAAATACCTGTCAGGGTTGAGGCACAGGGACAGACTCCCAGCCTCACAGGAGAGTTCGTTGGAGAGACCCACAGGGTCCTAGAATGTGCACAAGCCCATCCACATAGGAATCAGCACCAGAAAGGCCCAATTTGCTTGCGGGAAGCAGCAGAAGGGACTGAAAGCCGACAGAGAGCAGAGTAAGTGCCATTGTTCCCTCTCAGACTCCGCCCCCACATACAGCATCACAACCCAGCAACTGGGTTGCCCCGCCCTGGTGAACACCTAAGACTCCGCCCCTCATACATAATAGGCACGAAAAGACAAAAAAAAAAATGGCCCAAACAGAAGAACAGATCAAAGCTCCACAGCAAATACAACTAGTGACCAAGAGATAGCCAACCTCTCAGATGCACAGTTCAAAGCACTGGGGATCAGGATGCTCACAGAATTGGTTGATTTGGTTACAAATTAGATGAAAAAATGAAGGCTATGCTAAGTGAAATGAAGGAAAACGCACAGGGAGCCAATAATAATGGGAAGAAAACTGGGACTCAAATCAATAGAGTGGACCAGAAGGAAGAAAGAAACAACCAACCAGAACAGAATGAAGAAATAAGAATTCAAAAAAATGAGGAGAGGCTTAGAAACCTCCGGGACATCTTTAAACGTTCCAGCATGCGAATTATAGCGGTACCAGAAGGGGAAGAGGAAGAGCAACAAGTGGAAAAGTTATTTGAACAAATAATAAAGGAGAACTTCCCCAATCTGGCAAAGGAAATAGACTTCTAGGAAGTCCAGGGAGCTCAGAGAGTCCCAAAGAAGTTGGATCCAAAGAGGAACACACCAAGGCACATCACAATTACATTAGCCAAGGTAAAAATGAAGGAGAGAATCCTAGAAGCAGCAAGAGATAAGAAGATAGTAACCTATAAAGGAGTTCCCATCAGACTGTCAGCTGATTTCTCAAAAGAGACCTTACAGACAAGAAGGGGCTGGAAAAAAGTATTCCAAGTCATGAAAGACAAGGATCTACATCCAAGATTGCTCTATCCAGCAAAGCTTTCATTTAGAATGGAAGGGCAAATAAAGTGCTTCTCAGATAAGGTCAAGTTAAAGGAATTCATCATCACCAAGCCTTTATTATATGAAATCTTAAAAGGATTTATCTGAGAAAAAGAAGATAAGAAACATGTGTAGTAAAATGACAGCAAACTCACAACTATTAACCACACCTAAAACAAAAACAAGCTAAGCAATCAACTAGAACAGGAACAGAACCACAGAAATGGAGATCACATGGAGGGTTAGCAACAGGGAAGTGGGAGGAGGAGAGAGGGGGAAAAGGTACAGAGAATAAGTAGCATAGATGGTAGATAGAAAATAGACAGGGGGAGGGCAAGAATAGTAGGGAAAATGTAGAAGCTAAAGAACTTACGACAAATGGACATGAACTAAAGGGGAGGAATGTGGTGGGAGAGGGTATGCAGGGTGGAGGGAAATGAAGGGGGGGAATGGAACAACTGTAATAGCATAATTAATGAAATATATTCTTAAAAAACACAACTAAGCACTATGAGAGCCATTGTATGAAAAAACTAAGTGAACTTTTTGGCCAACCCAATATGTGTATGCTCATTGAACTTTACTAAGTCTGCACATGTCCAGAAGTCCCCTTATGGTGAAAGGAAGAGGATGTGCTTCCTATTCTTTGGGAACACAGAGGTGGAGCCTGGGGTTGTTCTGCCTGGCTTCTCAAAGTGTGGACCTTGGTATTGCCTACAGCTTGTTACAAATGTGTACTTTCAGACCCCACCCAAATGTACTGAATCAAAATCTTCATATTAAAAAGGTCACCAGGCAATACGTGCATGTGAAGAAGATTCAAAGCCAAGAGGTCTGAGGTAGAGCTTAAGATGCTGCTGGGCTGAGGACCACATTTTAGTAATAAGATTCTGGAGTAAATGATAGATTCCACCTTGATGAAGGAGTTAAGACTGTTTTTCTCAAGGCCCACTTAACTGTGCTTTTGCTTTGGCTGTAAGATGTGTGTTGTTTCCTGATTGACAGACAGATGAGTCTGTCTGACTGGCTGGAGAAAGAAGCCGAGTTAGACTCTGACACATCCACTCACAGAACTGCCATCTCAGGCAAACTCTGATGGCTTTCTGTTATGTGATTTAAATAGCCTTGGGTTTCTTGTCTTTCAAGAGGGAGTGATCATTTTCCACCTACCAACATCACAGGAATGTTGTTAGAATAAAATGAAGTATTAGGCTCGACGAGAACTTTGGAAGAAGAAATATTAAGTAAATATCAATTGGTATTATTACTATTGTATTACATTCTCTGTTGTCTCTGTACCAAGAAAGATGTCTTCACAGAGTTTTTCATGTTGCCAATGAAAATATCTTCTCTTAATTCTTTAATAAAAATATTTTTCTAGAAATACTGTAACTTATTAAAAATAAGTAATATATGCACATATCAGAAAAAGTAGTACAAAAGGATTATATAGTGAAAATTAAATCTTTCTATCCCTGTCTCCTTCCCCTATGCTGAGGCAAACCTCATGATCAATTTCTTGTATATAGTCCTAGAGAATGCCATGCAAATATAAGCATGTAGCTGTATATTTATTCTTTTTAAAAAATGGCAGCACACATATTCTGTATTTTTCCCTGTTCAGATAATGTATCTTGGAGACATTTCAAATCATACATGTAGTTGCGTCTTGTTTTGTTTTCCTAATCAGACCATCTCTATCTTTTATTTAGGGTTATTTAGACGACTTATATTTAGTGCAATTACTGATATAGTTATGACAATCATTTTGCTATTTGTTTTCTATTTGTGTCATCTGTTCTTTGTTCCCTTTTTAATATTTTCCTGCCTTCTTCTGAGTATTTTTAATGATTTCAATGTATCTTTGTTGTTTTATTAGCTATCACTCTTTGTTTTGTTAGTGTTTGCGTTAAAGTTTATAGTATACATTTCTAACGTATCACAGTCTACCTGGAAGTAATAATATACTACTTCCCACATCAGTTAAGATTCACTAGAACATTTCTGTTTCTCTTTTCTCAGTCTTTGTACTAGCAAGTCATATATTTTATGTCTATATATATTATAAACTCCATAATATTAATAATTTTGTTTATACAGTAAATTATCTTTTAAAGACTTTACATAATAAAAAAATCTTATATACTTACCAGTGTAGTTACCAGTTCTCGTACTCTTCATTTCTTTGTGTAGACCCATATTTCCATCTGGTGTCATTTTCCTTCTGACTGTTAGTATATTGTCTTTCAGCTACATAGCTTGGACACTACAAAAATGTAGACTATATTTGATTTATATCTCAAAAACCACATAGCATGAAGTCTGGTGTCAGCAGATGGCCCACACTGGTTTGTGATATACTCTAGGGACCCTAGCAGGGTAATTTTAACTTAGCATTGTGTCCCAAACCAAGGCAAGCCAAGCCTTTGCCAGGCACAGTAACAGCATGAGTGTGCTGTGGTTTCCATGGGCAGGAGTATGGACAGGAGACTTTTCCTTATATTTTAAAGCCAAACAAAATGGGAAATTGATAATTCACTATGGAACATTTTGGAGCATTTCAAGTTGTTGGTCTTGGCTATTCTACATCATTGTTGCTGCTTGCTGTTCTTTCCGAACCACATTTTTTGGGACAGGAGTATGGCCTAAAGTCAGGGATGGTCAACACCATATACCGGCTCTAATTATTCTTTGATTTACATACATTTACATATGCTCAGTTTCCAGCAACAATAGCCTTTTCAGAATTCTGAACAGGTGTGGAGATGAAGAGGAAACAATCTGTTTATATCTTTTTTTCTGTCTGCTTCTACTTGGTTGCTCCCTTTTTCTCACCTCTTCCTTAAATCAACATTAAATTTGATGTTTCTTTTATTTGTGAAAGCTCATTAAGGTCATATAATATGTGATTATTTTACCTTGTGCATACTTACCCGTTTAAAACTCTAGCTCCTGAGGGAAATAGACATAAAAAGATAATTACTTCACAGTGTGGCAAGTACTATAATAAAGATTTTAGTCAAGTGTTTTAAAAAACTTGAAGAGGAAGTTAGGCCTTTTTTGTTGGGGCTGGGGAGAGGAAATTGTCAAAATCTAGTTCACAGCATGATTGGTTTATTTAGGATTGAATAGGATTTAAGCCTGTAGTTCTTTTCTAAGGGCAGGAAAGACATTTCTTACGACTTGAAAGTGGTGCTTCACATAAGTAGATTTAACCACATAGCTTGGGAGTTTCCAAAAAGGTCAGAGACTTCTCAAAGCATCATATAAAAATCCTTCACTAATCTTAACTTGGAGCTCCCTCTTAGGTTTCATTCTAGGTACCATTTAGTCATAATAAAATAGGTATATGAATCATTTGAGTGAGACTGGCTACTTAGCACATGAACTCGATGTATGATCATTATGGAGGGAGCTGGGTTCAATGAAAACCTCTTTTCTCTGCAGGAAAGGCAGAGTTGATGGCTTCTCATTTTTCAAGTGCGAGGCAGAGGAACGTGAGCTATTTATAAACTCACTCCCGTGCAAAGACCAAACACAATAGAAGCCTGAAATCAAATGGTGACCAGATGTGCCTAGGCGCCCCTCAGTTTGTATGTAGAAGCTGGAAAAGGCAGAGCCCCTGGGGCGCTGGTCACAGAGCAGAAGCGGATGGGCTCTCTCATAAGGTCATCTTTTGTATACCAACAGCTTCTTATATTGGGTCCCCAGAAGTAGAATAGGTAAAGAAAAGAGTGTTTTCCTTGCTTTTCTTTCTAGGAGTGGGGGATTATTCCTTTGTCAGTCATTTCATTGCTCAACTCTTGTCTCTGTAGTTAGGCAATTAGACAAAATACAAGTGTGTTCCGGGGACATGTGCGAATCAATACGGCTTCCACACAGTTGATATAGTGATTCTGTTAGGATGAGAAGAGATCTGACAGGAATGGAAACCCTTAATTACTTTTTTCCCCTTTACTATTTTTCCCATATTAAAATAACCCCATCTTGTTTGTGGTGGTTTTATGGTTTAAAATTCAAATCTGTAGTGGTCTCTTGCTGGTATTGTTTTTCCTTGTTTCCCACAGCAGAGGTTTTAAGAAAATAGAAGCAACTTCCCCCGTCATAAGTGTCTGGAAACATTCCCAGTTTAGAGATTTGATTTCAGGGTTTGGAAAATGTTCTCATGACCTACTTGTTTAAGTGGGCTTTTTGAGAACGTACTCTGTTCCAGGTACTGACTAAGTACCTGACTTATTCACCCTTCACAACAACGCTGTAAAGTGGGTTATTGTCCTCTCTGCTGTACTCACATGAAAACTGGGGCTCAGAGAGTTTAGGTAACTTGTCCACAGCCACACTACTAAGAGGTGGAGCTTAGACTGGAACCCAGATCTGCTGCCTCCAAAACCCTTTCTCTCCACTACTCCCTGCTGCCTGCTATGTGAGCTAACTCCTCCTATGTGTTTGCCTGTAGTATTTCAAGTAGGATATGAATTAGCTGACAATTGGAAAAATTTGGATGGTTGAGCTTTGCATTTACTATAGGAAAAGACCCAGAGTCATGAATAAGGAACGTGTGTTTTCAAGCCTCCCCTGATGTGTGTCTCTGAGATATGGTGAACATTACCTATTTTTAGTTTTGTACCTGAAGCAAATGCTTGTCTACAGTTGAGGAGGGAAAGAATGAGGGCAGGACCTTTGTATCGAGTCCAGAAAAATCTTAATGTATGTTTTTTAATTAAATGAAACCCTACATTGTTCGCTAGGTTTATCCTAAATTCTATCAGCTTTAATTTCCAAGTATTTATTTTTCAGCGAAGATGAACCTCATCTGCTCAGTATCTTCCACATGGAAGCATTTATACACCAGAGAGAATGAATCTCTTAGGCATTTATCAGCTCTGTTAGGATTTTTAGAGGCTTATTAACTATGCTTCATTGAAAATCAGTCCCAATTCCTGAGTGACTGTCCAGGTTTTGTCAGTACATTTCTTGGGTGTCATCAGCAGGTAATTGCTGAGCTAAGTGCTTACCACTGTCAGGTCTCTTTTCCATCATTTTATTTATTTTTTGTCTTTTGCGTGCACTTTGTTCAAGGGCAATTGCCTGAGACTGGAGTCACACTTTGTTTGTTTGGTTGAAGTGAGTTGATGTGAGGGGCTGAGGTGCAAGAGTGCCGCAGGACCAGTGTGGGTGGAGATTTTAAGATTCCAACATGCAGTTCTCTTCTGCAAACTTGTCTTCAGGGTTGGAGGAGGGAAGTGTGAGTCTGGGGAGGAAGGCCCCTGCCAGTAGTATGCAAGAGATATGCTGTTCAGATCAACACAAAACTAATCTCTTTACCTAGACCTTGGATGCTGAGAATGCTATGGGTTTCGGCTAGGCCAGCTGAGCCCATCTATGAAACCGGAACTTGGGGGCTCAGCTGCTTTGCTTCTCCAGCATTAAGATTGGTCTCTGGAGACCCTTTGAGACTAAACAATATTAAAAACAGGAAATTTGCTCCCAGCAGCATGGTTGCAGGAAAACTTTTTCCACTTAGGCAGGAATGAGATTTAAACACAGAAACTTCATCCTCCAGGCTTGCTTTCTTCTCATATAAAAGTGTTAGCAACTCAAACAACTTGGAGCAGCGTTGTCCTATGTGACTGCCTCTCAGAGTGCTACCTGAGGGGACCTGTTACAAAAGCGGGTAAAGAGCCCTCATGAGCACATTCAAAAATAGGAAAACAGTGCCATGTGGAGGATACTGACCTGGTGATGTTCATACCGGCTGAAGATCAAATATGCAGAATTAATGCAGGCAAAATTTAGGGGAGACATAGAGAACTGCCATCATTTAATTTTATTTAGCACACATTTACTGTGCATATTCTGGAATCAGCCCATACATGATGTATTCTTTTATTCAGTCAGTGTTACCTGAGTGTGTATTATGTGTTGTGTGTGGCTGCCATGTCCCAGCTGCAGCCTGAGATGTGTGATACTTTCCTCTTTAGTACCACAGGGACATGTTCAGGTTTGCTTGTGGTAGCCCAGGGCATCCCTGGACCTAAGGCCCCAAGTCCTGGGACTTGGCATGATATGAGGCTGAGGTTAATGAGGGTGGATATGGGGCATTTTGGAAGCAGGGACTGGGGACAAACAGGAAGGTAAAGGCTAGAGAAGAAATGCTCTTCTTTCCTTCTTTCCCCATGTTGATGTCACTCTGCCTCAGTAGACCAGTGTTGAGGAAGGCTTCTGAAGCCCTCAGCGAACATGGCCCAAGCGTTCTCTGTTGCTCCAGCTAAAGTTCACAATCTGTCCTCTGGCTCAATCGATGTCATGAACAAGCTTCTGCAGTAGAAGAAACTGTGTGGTCAAAGGATTCTTTAGCAGATATGTGTCATTATTTTTGTTAGAAAATGGAACTACTTTTAAAAAAATTATTGAAATATACATACAGAAAAATGCACATAACTGTACAGCTCAAATTTTCTATCCACTTGAATTTTCCCAAACTGAGCATACCCATGTAACCAGCATCCAGATCAAGAAACAGAACATTACTAACAACTCAGAAGCCCCACATGTGCTATTAAAATATATTTTAAAGCTCTTTCCTGGGGTGTTTTTCCAGTACATGCTCTGAAATACTGAGAGGTAAGCTGCTTGTGAATGGGTCTCTCAGCTCAGATTAAGAATGATACTCATCATGCCGCTTTCCAGTAGACTCAGCAGAGAGTTTTGTAAAAATGATGGAGAATAGTCTCTGCCTTTCTTCAGACCCTATTAAACACTGGACAAGTGTTTAATCTACAAAATATATAAAGAACTCATATCAATCAACATCAGGAAGACAAACAACCGAATTAAAAAATCAACAAAGGACTGGAATAGATACTTCTCCAAGGAAGACATATAGGTAGCCCATAGACATATGAAAAGATGCTCAACATCATTAGCCATCAGGAAGATGCAAATTAAAACCATGATGAAATATCACTTCACACCTACCAAAAATGGCCATCATTAACAAATCAACAAACAAGTGCTGGTAAGGACGTGGAGAAAAGGGAACCCTAGTGCACTACTGGTGGGAATACAGACTGGTACAGCCACTGTGGAAAACAATATGGAATTTCCTCAAAAAATTAAAAATGGAACTGCCTTTTGACCCAGTGATTCCACTTCTGGGAATATATCCTAAGAATCTTGAAACACCAGTTCAAAAGAATATATGCTCCCTTATGTTCATAATAGTGTTATTTATCAGAGCCAAGATCTGGAAACAGCCTAAGTGCTCAAAAGTAGATGAGTTAAAAAAAAAAGCTGTGGTACATCTATACAGTGGAATACTATGCAGTAGAAAAAAGGAATTCTTTTGTGACAGCATGGATAGAGCTGAAGTCTATTATGATAAGTGAAATAAGCCAGTCAATGAAAGACAAAACCAATATGATCTCAGTTATAAGTGGAATCTAATGAAAAAAACACACTAATGACCGAAATAGAACCAGAGGTATGGAATCATGGAACAGACTGACAGCTGTAAGAGGGATGGAGGTAGATGGGGACTGGTTGAAAGAGGGTGAAGGGAGTAGTCAGAGAAGATACTCTTCGTATATGCATGACCCATGGACATGGACAACAGTGAAGGGATTGACCATGGGAAAGGGGGACAGAATGGGTGGAGGTGGGTAAAGGGGTAAAATTGGGATAACTGTAATAACATAAACAATACAATAAAAGAAAATATAAAATAGAGTGGATCAGTGAGGTTAGTATGTTTGTTATTTATCACCCCTTCTCAGTTTTTTTTTCTTTTTTAAAAATTTATTTTTATTCTTCAGTTATTTCTCAGTTTTGGTACTGTTTATGTTAAGTGCACGCCATACTTAATAGTTGCTTGTAGGATTATATTACAGCCCAGCACTGTGAGTTACTATTCACCTGCAGGAAAAGCAACTGGAGCTTCCTAGAATCCATGTCTATGCTTTGGGGTAGCTCCACACTTGATCACATGACCCACATAGGAGTGGAAGGTGCATGTGTAAAGGGAGCCAGCAAGAAGAGAGATTATAGAGTTAAAATTTTGTAAACTGGGCAGAATTTTTAAAAAATCATCCACGGGACTTCCGGCCAAGATGGAGGCATAGGTAGACGCACTGTGCCTCCTCGCACAACCAAGATAGGGACAACAAAGATATTGAAACAAAATAACAACCAGAACTGACAGAAAATTGAAGTTTATGGAAGTCGGACAACCAAG
>CM052538.1:137711822-137731503 GCA_028533065.1 Trachops cirrhosus
ACAACATCTCTAACAGGATCTAGGATGAAGGTGCAGACCTAAAGATCATCTCTTAACCAAATAATTTTTAAAAAAGCATATATACATCTGCAAGAGTATTTTTTAAAAAGCAAAATTCTCCAGTATTGCAGAAGATATCCCAAAGTGATTTCAGTCCATATAAAACAGCATTTGGCACTATGCTACCTTAGAAACCAAACTGAGGATACACCTGGGAGAAAAGTAAATTATTTCCTCTTTAAAAAAATTTCCCTTTCTCTTCCTTCCTGTTCAACTTCTATTGCTTATTCCTAGAAACACTTACAGACCAGTATAAACAAGATCCAGCTCACTTCTTTGGCCTCTGCCTGTCTGAATGCTAACCAAGGATTGTCCTTTAAGAATTTCATCTCTGGACTTCCCACTAAGATCGAGGTGTAGATAGATACACTTTACCTCCATGCATAACCAAAAGAAGGACAACAACAAATTAAAAAAAAAAAAACAGAACTGCCAGAAAATCCAACTGTATGGAAGTCTGACAACCAAGGAGTTAAAGAAGAAATATTCATCGAGATTGGTATGAGGGGTGCAGATGGGCAGCCAGGGTGGAAAGGATGCATGGCAAGGTGGCAGCTAGAGGACCAGTGGGCAAGGCGGTGGCTGGTGGACTGGGTGGTCCCACATTTATATGCAGATAAACTGGGAGGAACAACTGGGAAGTGAGACAGACCACTCAACTTAGGGTCCCAGTGTGGGGAAATAAAGCCTCAAAAGCTCTGACTGTAAAAACCTGTGGGAGTTGAGGCAGCAGTGGGGGAGACTCCCAGCCTCACAGGAGAGTTCATCAGAGAAACCCATAGGGTCCTAGAACATACATAAGCCCACACACTGGGAATCCACACCAGAAGGGCCCAGTTTGCTTGTGGGAAGTGGGGGGAAGTGACTGAAAGCAGGGTGAGAGACAAGCAAGTGGCATTGTTCCCTCTCTGACCCCTCCCCATATGCAGCACCACAACACAGCAAAGTGGGTTGCCCTGCCCTGGAGAATACCTAAGGCTCTGCACCTTACAACATAACAGGTGTACCACAACAAAGAAATATGGCTCATATGAAAGAACAGATCAAAACTCCAAAAATAGAACTAAGCAATGAAGGGATAGCTAACCTATCAGATGTAGAGTTCAAAACACTGGTAATCAGGATGCTCACAGAAATGATTGAGCATGGTCACAAAATAAAGGAAGAAGGGAAGGCTATGCAAAGTGAAATAAAGAAAAGTATACAGGGAACCAACAGTGAAGGGAAGGAAACCAGGACTCAAATCAAAGATTTGGAATAACAGGAAGAAATAAACATTTGACCAGAACAGAATGAAGAAACAAGAATTCAAAAAAGTGAACAGAAGCTTAGGAACCACTGGAACAGCTTTACATGTTCCAACATCTGATTCACAGGGGTGCCAGGAGAAGAGGAAGACCAAGAAATTGAAAACTCATTTGAAAAAATAATGAAGGAAAACTTCCCCAATCTGGTGAAGGAAATAGACATAGAAGTCCAGGAAGCTCAGAAAATCCCAAAGAAGTGGGACCCAAGGAGGAACACACCAAGAAACATCATAATTAAATTATCCAAGATTAAAGAGAAGAAGAGAATCTTAAAAGCAGCAAGAGAAAGGAGACAGTTCCCTACAAAGGAGTTCCCATAAGACTCTTATTTGATTTCTCAGAAGAAACTTTACATGTAAGAAAGTGCTGGGAAGAAGTATTTCAAGTCATGAAAGGCAAGGACCTACATCCAAGATGGCTCTATCCAGCAAAGCTTTCATTTAGAATGAAAGGGCAGATAAAGTGCTTCCCCGATAAGGTCATGTTAAAGGAGTTCATCATGACAAGCCCTTATTTTATGAAATGTTGAAGGGACTTATCTGAGAAAAAGAAGATCAAAACTATGAACAGTAAAATGACAATAACCTCACAACCATCAACAACTGAACCTAAAACAAAACAAAACCAAAAATTAACTAAGCAGACAGCTAGAACAGGAACAGAATCACAGAAATGGAGGTCACATGGAGGGTTATCAGTGTGGAGGGGTAGTGGGGAGAACAAAATAGTCAGGGGGAGGTTAAGAATAGTATAGGAAATGGAGAAGCCAAAGAACTTATATGTAAAACCCATGGACATGAACTAAGCGGGTGGGGGAATGCTATTGGGGGCAGTTCAGGGCAGAAGGGAATAAAGGGGAGAGAAAATGGGACAACTGTAATAGCATAATCAATAAAATATATATTTTAAAAAAGAATTTTCACCTCTGCTGCAATCAGGAAATTGAGCTCTAATTTCTAGGAACTGGCAAAAAAAATCCTATTTTCTTCAAGGATGAACCTGGCCCAGACTGGAACACCAGGATGTGCAAAGGGAGCCTTTGTAAATATAAACACCCAGCACCTTACAACCTAAAGTGTGACCTACAGATAAAAACGGGTAGCAGAGACTTATATACTGAAAGGGCGCCAATCTTCCCATCTTTAACCATACAGCAAACAGAGGGGAGGAGAGTTGAGTATTTGACCTCCTCTCCCTTCTAAGAACTTTGACGCACATTCTAGGCCAAAGCCACATTGCAAAGACAGACGTGTGGTCACAGGGTACAGTCTTTGCTGGACAAAGCTGCCACTCCTGGGCAGTCTGGCTCATGGCCGCTTTACCGAAACCTTCTCCCTGATATGCAGAGTGCTTAAGAATCACTAGGGAAATTATTTTTTCAATTCGACTTTGTCACTGAGAAACTCTAGAAACTGCCCGGAGACCACCACACCTCCCCAGTTCAGGGTCACAGATCCTTCCAGTTGATGGGCTCCTTGCCAGCCTTCTGCAGCAGTTTGTTTGTTTTAGAGAAATGGCTGCGTCCAAAGAACCCTTATACACAGACAGAGGAAGGGGTGGGCAGTCTGCAGCACGTGGTGGTCCTTCCTGTCCATGGTGCTGCCCTTCTTCTGAGCATAAGAACCCCAGAGCAAGAAGACAAGACCATCTGAGTTCTGATTTAGCCGAGACACGACTGCATCTGTAAATTGCTCCCAACTTTTCTCCTTATGAGAATGAATTGTCCTGATGCACCCGGATGGTGAGCACAGAGTTGGGTGGGACACCTTGCTTGGCCCACCCAGATAAATCTCCATGACCAGGATGAACAAAACCATCTATGTCTGCAGACAGCTCTTTATAAAAGTTTTCCAAACTGGGTGGAGGTGGAACAGGTCTTTGAGCACTGAAGCAGAATCCATGAGCTTGACTGGGCCCCTGGTGTGGATCCTGTTGCGGATGACAACCTTCATGCCTCTTATGTCACACACTTGGGTCCATGTGAAGATTTGGTGTAGGGATGGATAAACAGTGTGATATCTTCTTTTTTCTGCAACAAATCCCATTAGCTTTATAAAGTACGGTTTTCAGAACTGTCCGCTGAGGTGCTTGTTCCAACTTTCACAGAAACCCCCTGGCATGTTGTGATCCACCAGGGCTACAGCCTTGGTCTTCTGGATGCGGACCAACTGCTCAGGTACTGGGTGGTGATGAGGGTGGTGTGCCCGGCTCCTCCTGCTCCACTTGGGCCTTCTTGGCTGGGCCACCTGGTGCATCCCAGCTTTCCTCAGCTATGGCCGCCACACCAGTCTGCGGGTTGCCCAGGTTGCCTGGCTCGGGGCTGCAGACACATCGCTTCCTGGCAGGACTCGAGGAGAAGAAGGAGTAGAGCATCTTCTGGATGATCATCCTGAAGCTGAGAGAAAGTGAACACCTGCCTCCAGGGAGCAAGCGAGGCTGGCGCAGACTGTGGCGGTCTGCCCGAGTCCCAGTTCTGACATTTACCAACTGTATGACTCTGGCCGCTTTCTTGATCTCTCTCTGATTCAATTGCCTCATCTATAAAATGAAGATGATAATTGTATTATCTGCTTCGTGGGCTATGGTGATAAGTAAATTATTAATGCATGTAAAGTGCCTTGAACATTACCTGGCACATTTCAGTAGTGAATGAATTATTGTTCTTGTTACTTTAATATCTGTCATTCATGACACCAGTCTGGCAACTATCTGAACCTCCTTTTTTTTTTTTACTAAATGAAAGTTATTATGGCACTAAGATTAAATATAGCATTTCCTCTAGAGAAAATGTCTTTATAGCCAACTTTGTTTGCACATGTTTATTTTATAAAATGAGGATATCCATAACATGGGAAACAAAATCTCACAGTAAGTGTTTTAAAGCTTAGTCTTTGTCTGATGTGACCCCCAGGGGTCCGTGACATTGTGGATGAGATATGAGACAAATTCACACGGACTACTGAGTCCTGTGGAGGAAAACAGATGGCAGGGCCACTTTCTCAAGGGGAGAGAGCCTTGACCCTTGCCTTGACAAGCTTTTATTGCTTTTCTGGGCACATTACATGATGGTCCTTATTTACTGTGCATAGGTTCGCTTTAGGTGGTTACCTTTTACAGAAAACAAAGGAGAGGATGCTGCTAATCACATCACAGAAGAAGGATATTTGCAAATGCAAAGGGAAAAGTGGTTGAACTGGTTACACTCATCCTTGGAAGGTTTAACACAGATTTTAGGAAGTTACTTTAAAGATATGCAGTAAACATTTGCTGCCTCAATTCGGGGTGAGGGAGTTTTAGCAAAAGCATGTCTGAAAGCAGCCTAGGTACAGCGCAGGCTTGATTCCTCATGGGAGAACCTATCTGTGGGTGTGGGTCCTGTGCATCGGACCTCGCTTTTCACTGGCCTTCCAAGTGGGAGCTAGGCCCACGCCATGCAGAATGGTCTCCTATATTTGTCTCCTAGAAAAATCTTTCTAGAGAAAGGTAGAATGCTTTTATCAGTTCCACTCTGCAGAGGTGGTCAAAGTTTTCCTTATAACAGTGCCTCTCAGAGTGAGGTCTCCAGATCAGCAGCATCAGTAGTCACTGGGAACTTGTTAGAAATGCAGATCCTTGGGCTCTACCTCAGGCCTACTGAATCAAAACTTCTGGGGGTGGAGCCTTTCAAACTGTTTTTGACAACCCTCCAGGTGAGTGCGATGCTAAAATCTAAGAACTACCGCTCTACAAATTTTCTACTTGTAGACAGGTGGGACATAGTCACAATTACAGGTTGAAGTTGAGAAACAACTGTCTTTAAATGAACTGACTTCTTCATAGTGTGGTATTCTCTAGCTTACAAAATGCTTTCACATGTATTATCGTAGTCACATGTATTTGTCACTAAAGTGTTGTGGTAGGTACCATTATTTCTAAGTTTGGAAGTGCTGATAGAGACTGTCATTATCTAATAAGTCGTAGAGCTAGCACTTTGTCATTTGGAGTCTTCCGAGTCCAAATCCTGGCCTTTCTTGTAGCACCTTGTAGCCTTACTATCCTCAGATGGTAGAAGGGCTGTTTCCCGGCTGACTGCCTCAGTAACAGACCCTGTGATGAGGACTTGTGTGAAAATAAGTTATTAGGAAGTATTGCCAGGAAAGAAGTGGTAAGTGAGGTGGGGAAGTGAGGCCAGCAAGGAAGGCTGCCAAGCAGCTCCACAGAGCTGCTTTGAAGATGGTGTGTAGAGTTTTCCTGATCAAGAATTTCCTGATCAGAGTCTTGCTGCATCAATCAGTCAGCAGTTAAGGCTGCCTCCCAGGACACCTGGCTGTCAAATGGAGTTCCAGTATCCTGAGGGCAGTCCTCCAAAAAAGAGACACACTTGCTGGCTTTTGGGAGTGAAAAGTACACCAGCTGCCAGGTATGCATGAAAATGGTGAAGGAACCTAAGCATATGTGGGCGGAACACTAACAGCACCTGCTGCACCGTCAGTGGCGGTCCCCAGGAGAAGATGACAGTGGGGAACTAAAGAGTTGTGAGGTGTATGCTGGCGCCCATGTGGGGTGTGGCAGAACCCCACTGTGTGTCCCGTCCCATCCCGAGAACTTTCTGGAAGAGCCCTGCTCCTCATGAGTTTCTGGTTATGTCCTATGCTCAGTAAACACTCAGTCTCCTATATCCTCCGTGTCTACTGATGCGGGCATTAAGAATTGATATTCATAATGATAACAACACATGATTTCAAAATCCTTAGACACTAAGAAAAAAATACACAAAACAATTTGAAGTTTTAATTTAAATGAAGTTGACAGTGGTTTTTGGCTAACCAATTAATCAGAAATGTTTTTTTTTTTAAATAAGAGAGTCTCATTTTGTGATTATTTAGGTAAGTGGCTTAACCGTTACTATATAATAATCATTCACGCTGCTCATTGAATAATCATCACTCTTCATCTTCTGCTGTGTGATAGAACTTCACTTCCTGGTCCTGTAGCGTGAGGTGGGCCATGTGATTAGTTCTGTCTCGTGTGTCTGAGCATTCTGTCGCTGGGCTGTGATGCTCCAGAGCCCTCTTTCCTTCTGGCACCGTGATCAGCACCATCGGAGAGAGGTGGTTCTGCCGGTTGAGTCCTAGAGGAGCTACAGCCATCACAGCTCCCTACTGACCCATATATGTAGCATGAGCCATAAGTAAACTTTTGTTGTTTTAAGCTACTGTGCTTTGGGGGATTATTATAGTAACCTAAGTTAGCCTGCCCTGACTGATAGACTGTTCAATGTGAAGCTTATTGAATGACTTTAACTTTGGTACGGCATCAGGCATTGTAAGCAAATAGGTCAGAGTGGTCTGTACATGTACTGTCATTTTATTTTCTATGATAAATGGTTTTAATGTATTTCTAAGGGTTAGAATGCCTTTTACATGTGTAGTCTCTCTTAATCTTGCTTTGTTCCCTTTTCCTTTTGGAACACACAAACTCACTTCTATTTTTGAAAAAGTTGGCTCTAAAAAGGACTTTTGTCCTACAGCAGGGGTGAGCAAACTATGGCCTGTGGGCCAATCTGGCTACCACCTGTTTTAGCAAAGTTTTATTGGGATGTAGCCATGCCCCTTTGTTTATATAATATTTATGGATGCTTTTGTACTTCAAAGGCGGAGCTGAGTAGTTGTAACAGAGACCACATGGCCCACAAAGCCTAATATATTTGCTATCTGGCCCATAATAGAAAAATTGCTGATCCCAGTACTCTAGGGTCCTTAATTCTTACGAATGGCAAGATTCCCATGTGATTTGCCTCAATTGTTGCAGCCACACTAGCTCCCAGAACTTTTACCTGATAGAATGGAGGCCTTCTCCTGGATCTCCAGTGTACTCTTATTTATATACTATCCTCAAAGCAGTGACACAGCTCACGGCTCTTAGATTCTGCGTATGATAAAGCAAAGACTTTCTCAACCCTGATAATCAGACCATCTTCCATATTGCCACTCTCATTGTCTTTGTCCAAACTAGCAGCTGGGCAAACTGCTAACAAGTCCACTTCTTGTGTGACTCCTGCTCAGTGATTCTGCTTTATGTTTGTCACTGTTGACAGTTGAACTTGCTATGGTGATAGGGATTTTTCAGGCTGTGTGGAAGACAGATGATTAGGTTATCTCACATGTAGGGTCATGAATGTAAGGCTGTGCGGGTAAGAAAGGAAACTGGAAGCTGTCAGCAGGCACCCAGCCAGGCCACGTGACCCCGGAGCATTGTTCGTTACTGCTCAGAATCCAGCAGGAGCTATAGGAGGCCAACACAGCTCTGTTTTCTAGTCAGAGCTCCCCAAGAGAGTTGATTGTGTCAGCTTATCTTTTTCCTTTTGGCGTACTCTTATTAGCACTCTTATTTGGGTCATATAATGGCTGATAGTCTCTCTTATGCCCATTCAAACATGTAGAATGTGCTTGCTTTTGCTTGGAGTTCAGTCAGATGGGCTGGAAAGCAGGGCCAAATGGCATAAAATATGGCAAATTATGATCAAGGAGTCACTTGTGCTCGGCTTTTTAGAAGAGGCTGTGGGAATGGCAAAAACTTAGAATCTTCAGATTCTATTTCAGTGAAGCCATCTTTCATTTTTTTCTCACAGGATCCTGCCTAATGAATCCATAATTTTGTAAGGAGGGAAGCATTCGAGCTACATATCCATCTCTCTATTTTAGGAATTCCTTGCTTGTGTCCCCAGAGCAGGACAGCCACATATGGAACCTACCAGATCTCACATGCCACTTGGACAGTCGTCCATAGAAACATTCTTTAGCAAAAAAAGCACTGTTAGCAATAGCAGAATCTTGTATAAACAAAGATATGTGTTAGGGTGATCTCAAAGCTCAGTTTCCTGGTTCCTTCAGGAATCTGGTGCTTAAACTGGGAATGTGCATTTATGGTTTTTTATGTATGTATGCCTGCGTAAGTAAGTACATGTATCTGTTACTTGTATATGAGTGCTTGCTGCTTTGTACGATTCTGTCTCTTTCTCTTTCTACTTTTCAAAAAAAGAAACCCTAGACAAATGGACTGAGGGACTGCCTAGAGACAGACAGGGATTTTTTTGATATTTGAATATTTTTATGAGCATATTCAGAAATTAACAATAACCATATATAGATATATATACATATACATCTATACATATATTATGTGTGTGTGTGTGTGTATATGTATATGTGTGTCCTGTATATATTTTTAATTTAATTTATTGGGGTGGATTTCTGGGTTTTTTAGGGTCTGATAACAGAGAGACCCTAGACTTTTCTCCTTGACAACCCATCTCCTTCTTAGGTGAAAGGTGAAGTGCAGTGATTAAACGTATGTTCGTATGTGTGTTAGCGGTAGAAAGAAACAGCATTAGGACTAGATGTGGCCCGGCTCCGTCTGCATCTCTGTTCCCGCTTCCTCCCGGGGCACTAGAAAGAAAGGTTGAGTTTTGTGGAACATATTCCAACTAGTAAATGGATGAGAGCCAACTCAAATGGTCTGATGAACAGAAATGACCCCTCCTTCAGTCCTTGGGAACTTAACCCAGACAGATGTCAGGAGTCAAAGAGAACCCTGCCAAGTTTTTAGCTTTGTTAACATAGGAGTGAACAAATGGGGAGGGAGAAGCCCAGAGCTAGGAGGGCCGGACGGGAACGGTGCAAGGTCCCAGTCTTTCACCACCCCCTGGGTTCTTTTGGCTCCGCATCTGAATATTAGAAGCATTAAAAAACGAACAAACAAAACAAATAGTTCACTGGCCAAGAAGCCTAACTGCAGCTGCTAAAACAAAGAACAGGGTAGTGTAGTCTCAAGTCAGCAACTTCTGTCTTTGTCCTGTTGCCCCTAGTTAGGTGTATTATCTCACTTAGTCTTCATAACAATCCTGTGATACAGATATAAAACATCCCCTTTGCAGCTAAGGGAACCGAGGCTTACAAAAGAACTTGCCCAAGATCACACGCTATAAAGCATGAGATCCACATTCCAGTTTGGAACCGCATCAGGTCATTCACAGAATTGAAGGAAAAGTTGAAAAATGGGTAGAAAACCGTGGGATCCTGGGTAGCAGGGAAGGCATATCACAGACTAGACTGATTTGGTCACCACAGTTGGCACTTGTACCACTGGTTGCTCAATGCTGTTGGGCTCTTGATGCCAACGTGGAGAACTTACTAACTATTCCTTTGTTTTTGTGTCATTCTCTTAAAATCCAAGTTGGAGCACCTAGTGGGTGGGCCTTATTTCATGCATTAGTGTTGTCGCTGCCAGGAGGTAGAGCAGAGTCTCTGGCCTGGCTGGCTTCTGTTGTGAAGGGCTGGGATCTGCTTCCCACTGACACTGATGCAATCAGAGACTTCGCCCAAATAGGAAGAGTATTTGGGTGCTGAGCAACAGTAATACAAAGGGTGGATGCCCACACACAGCCACAGGGTTCCAATGTCCATGTGGCATTCTACTGAGGTCTGGTTGAGCTGGGAAGCTGTGTCTTCCCTGTAGCCAGGCTGTTTTTTTCCTTAGACCAGGGTCTGCCTAACAGAGTCCAACAGAACTCTCAGGCACTACACAAAATACTGTCTATGGGTTTTCATGTAAGTACCTATGGCTGCTTCTGATTCACTAAAACTGACCACCACAGAGATGAGTGACCAGCAGATCCAGCCAGCTGTTAGGGTCCTTAGGGTCATGCTAAGGAGTGAGCATGTGGAAAAGAGATCTGCAGGGAAAACACCCCCTAACTCCTGGGTTTAACTTCCCCATTGTGGTGACCCTGACTTTATGTATGTTCTGGGCAGTATTCCATTATAGCTTTACCTGACTAACTGCATGAAACACTTTCTTATCATGAGAAGGAAAAAGAATGAATGCTCATGGTCTCTCCTCAGTAATTTGCTTGCATGTCTTTTCCCTTTTTTGCCTTAATATTAGGGATCACATCAATTTTCTACCTTCAGCATCTAGCATTGTGCCCAACGCACAGTAAGCACTTTAAAAACTATTTGAATGACTGACTGAATGAATTTTCCTTAGCAATCTTTTTCTGAAATTGAATTGATTCTTGTGAAATGGTGGAGAACTTACAGTCACGTGTGTTTGAAACATTTTGTAAAAATTTTAGATTAAAAAACAAATCTACTCTGGGTAACAGGAGCACAGTGATGAGTTCTTTCCTTGTACTGTTCCAGGTGTTCCAGGATTTGGGTACTGAAGTACTGTCTGGAGCTGCTGAAGGCTATAATATATGCCTTTTTGCCTATGGGCAGACAGGCTCTGGGAAGACATACACCATGCTGGGGACCCCAGTGAGTATTGGTACGGGAATGGGATAGCTTCCTAATGCCACAGCAAGCCTGAATCTTGCATTGTCCTTGCCACTGAGAGACAGATTGTGGGTTTCATAGTCGGTCAACTTTAACAAGATTTAATGGGCCCTCTTCTGTATTAAGAATAGATTTTTCAGCACTTTCATGAAGGGTAAACTTTATATAATTAGCTCTCTTTATTAAACCCTGCAGAATCTTACAACTCCCCTTGATGAAGCAGACCTTGTCCGTCCTTCTGAATTTCTCATATCATTGATAAGACTCAGACTGAATCTTAAGCGCTGGCTAGGGCTGAGCGGAAATGAGGCTGTGTTAGACCTGAGTGTTAGGAAGACGCAGGAGAACCAGCTACTGGGATGGAAGCTTTCAAAAGCGTGTAGACTTGCTGAGCCTTCTTTTGTCATGGAAAATCAGAAGGGCAGAGTTCCTTAAGAACACCTCTTGATTTTAGGGTCAGAAGTTCCCTGGTGAGATAACTGGTGGTGCAGTGACAGCACTGCACAGGGACATTCTCTAGAACACCTTTCCTCCTCAAAGGTGATCTTTGCTGCCTGGGGCCCAGCTCATTGCTTACTCTGCCCATGTTGAGTGTGATTTCTACATATCTGAAAGTAAAAGAAGAAAATGCCCATAAAGCCAGGAGTATAAAGCTTTTAACCTGAGTCCAGGTTAGCACTGAATCTGACATAAAAAAGGAAACCACTTCCTCTAAATGTGTCTTTGGACCACCCTGGTACTCTAACACTCCTGTGTGTGTAGAAACAGGAGGTGGGCTCTGGGAGGAACCACAATGGTGAAGTGGGCTTATCCAAGAAGGATGAAGCCCTCATTCACAAAAGCAGGCATCTGGATTTGCTGGCTTATGGAGGTGATCTGCCTCTCCTTTGGTGTGCTCCTCCCTTAAGTGTCGGCGAATCGAGTCTTCTACATGCCAGCAGCGCAACTCCCTGAAGTGGAGGGGTTGGCACAAGGAGCCCGGGTGCCTGTGCCCCTGCTGAGGACAGTTCCTGGGTGTCCTGGCGAGAGCATCATTGTGAGTGAACAGTAATGCTTTCCTTTCTTCTGTCTTCCAGGCCTCTGTTGGGCTGACGCCGCGGATATGTGAGGTATAGACTCTCTTTAGACTGGATCCTCTCACAGTAGGTCTCCTTTGTACACTCCACTGAAATTCCAACCCTCTGGTTTATGCAGGGTCTCTTTGTCAGGGAGGAAGACTATGCCCCACTGCCTTCTTCCTGTAGGATAAAAGTAAGGTAAGAACAACCAGGCTTTGGGGCCTAAAATGTTTCTATTTCCGCTCCAAATTCTAGTATGTTCAGGTGTTCTCTTTGCTTCCAGAGTCATCCAGAAGAATGGAGAAAAGCCATAGCAGCAATATCATGCAGTGTAGGGAGATGAGAAGCACAGGTCTTTGGAACTTAATTCCCATTCTCAGGCTTAACAAGCAGGTGTCTCCTTTGTCCAGTTTGCCCTGACTGCCTGGTTTGCTCTCCTTCACTCTGTGCAGCTTTGCACTAGCTTTTAGAATTTCCCTACCAGCCCCTGCTCTTTTGTTCTCAGACTGGTGGTGGCTACTCCCAGATGAAGTTTTAAACAGTCTGTAGTGAAAATGTTGGCCAAAGGTTATTAAATGCCCTTAATTCTCTGTGCTCTTTCTGTGTGTGTTCAATGTCCTTTTTTAAAAAAAATTGAGATACAATTCATAAACCATAAAATTTATGGTTTAAAGAATACAGTTCAGTGATTTTTCCTGATTATTACAAGGTTGTCCAACCATTACTGTCTAATTCCAAAACATTTTTATCATCCCAAAAGAGTAAATGTCCTTTTTTAAAATTAAATGATCATGAATGTTATTTTTACGTTTTTTAAGTGTGCAAGCTAAAAATGTGCAAACCTGTGTGTGTGTATAAACATATACATATGTATTAAACGTTTTATTGTCCATGAAATCTGAGAACCACTATTCTAAGAGACATCTAGGGTTCCTGTGTCTGAACATGAGAAGGGCAAGGAGAAATCATCTGTAGGGAGAGTGCGCATGGAGGACAGCTTCGCACTGCAGCCTTTTTTTCTGACTGCTGACTCCATAGGCAAGCATCCGTGTTCTGATGAGGAAGTCCTTTCTGTGGGTGGTCTATTTTCTTATTTAGCAAAATCTTTACTGATTTTTTTAAATTTTATTATTTTATTGTTGTTTAAGTACAATTGTCTGCATTTACCCCCCCCCCACCATTTACTGATTTTAATAATGAATTAAAGCTGTTATTATTTTTAAAAGGAATAAAATACCTGTAGATTCCTATACAACAGAGTATATCTTAAACAGAATCCCAGTATGTAAAACAGACAAAGAGAGAATTGTCCTACTTCAGTTAGGGGTAGGGACCAAACCCTTGTCACTTAGCTTCATTTGTTGCTCAGCAGTGGCCCTCGAGATGCCTTCACAGAGTAAGAAGAGAGCCCAAAGATCACGTTTGAAAACCACTTCGACAAGCAGGCGTGTAGACTCCGTGCTGTGGCGGCCTGATCACGGCACAGGCTGGCCGCAGCATGCCCCAAAACCATGCTGAAATAGCCTCTTGAAGGCGAAGCTTCAATCAGTACTGACACTGTGCTAAAATGTGCTAAACCTAAAACTGAAGTTTTGATAGCCAGTGCTAAAAACCATATTGTACACATGTAGAAAGAGACTCAAGGGGGAACCCTGGTGTGATCAAGGTCTAAGACTGTCAGAGATGGAACTAGAACAAGAACTGGGACCTTCTGATTGTTGGTTTGCTGTGTTTCCCACTTATTTGAAAATCTAATCATGTTGCCTTCTTTCAAAATCTAATTTTGAAAACACGTCCCCATTTTTCAAAATCTAACTGTGTGCCTTTTCCCACATGTCTCTAGTTTTCTGGAAATCTATAACGAACGAGTGAGGGATCTGTTGAAGCAGTCTGATCAAAAAAAGTCTTATACCCTGCGGGTCAGGGAGCACCCAGAGATGGGGCCCTATGTACAAGGTGAGCCACTGTGGTCCTGGGGGTCTGAGACGGAATCGGAGCCAAGGAAGCTGTCCTAATGCTCACTAATCCATTCAACAAATGTATAATGAATTCTTACTCTGTACCAGCTACTGTACTGGGTGTTGGGTATCTACTAATGAATAGAAAAGACAGACCTGCCTCATAGGCAAGCTTAATTTTGTGAGGGTGAGTCAGAAAACAAGCACTTAATTAACAGATTGTGTCGATGGCTGTAAAAAAAATAAATAGACTTAGTGATGGGAAAGAACATTGGGTGTTCTAGGTGACCCATCTGCACGGGCCATCAGGAAAAGCTTCTCTGAGGAGGTAGCATTTTAAGCTGAACCCTGCAGGGATACAGGAACCAATTACATGAAGAATGGTGTCATGAGGAGAAGAGTGCTTCAGGTACAAAGAGCAGCGTGAGCTGGGTCCCTGAAAGGAGGGCGTGGTGGTTTCAGGGAGGTCAGTGCGTCTAAAGCAGAGCGACTGAGAGGGAGAGTGGCAGCAGGTTGGGTCTGCGCTGCCGGATCAAGCAGGGCCTAGACTGGTTCACAGGCCAGTCAGTCTCCTTTTCAGGGTAGTTTCTCTTCCAGTGGTGGTGACAGGGAGATGGGGGACGTCAGACACGGGGCAGGGCCTGAGCCGCTTCCTCATCATATGTGGTATTTGGTGTTTAGTGCCATCAGTCTTATTGCATTAGACTCAGTCTTGCTTTTAAGTAGGAACAGTTTGGTTCTTTGGTGGAAGAAGTTTTACCCCTTCAGGCCACTCATAAGAAGTAACATATATATTTTATGCTGTTATTCCCCCAGCAACACATTTAAATCCTGACAAAGTAAGGGACATGAAAGGTTAGGAGCTGGTCTCTTCTTTGAACAGGGCATGGCTAATGGATGACTCAGTGGGTGTGCCTGTCATGATTCTGCTACCTGTGTCTTTTCCCAAATGTTCCATCATAAACGGCAGCTTGAAAACAACAAAAATACCATTTACTTTGTTGGGAGCCAGTTGGAGTTTCCTTTTTCCCGGATGTTGGCCTTATCTTTCTGGGCTTCCAACTTCCCCCAGGATGTGGCCTGGAAGTTTTTTTACTATCTGCGCATCACTCTTCCTTCAAGTTGATGTCTTTTTTATTTCATCCAGCTCTTTTGTTTGTTTCAGGACCCTCTTTTATTTTTTAATTTTTTCCAGTTTTACTGAGATATAATCGATATATATCACTATACAAATTTAAGGTATACAGCATAATGGTTTGACTTACACATATTGTGAAATAATTACCACAATAAGTTTAGTTAATATCTATCATCTTATATAGGTATAATTTTTAAAACAGCAAAAAATTTTCTCCTTGTGATGAGTGCTCTTAGGTTTTATTCTCTTAACTTTCACACATATCACAGCAATGTTAGCTGTCGTCATCATGTGGTACATTGTTACACCCCGGGTACTGAATCATAACTGGAAGTTTGTACCTTTTGACCACCTTCCTTTAATCACCCCCCACACCCATCTCTGGTAAACCACACATCTGTTCTCTTTCTGTGAAGGTTTTTTTTTTTAGATTTCAAATATAAGTGAGATTGTACAGTATTTGTCTTTCTCTGAGTTATTTCACTTAGGGCAATGCCCTCAAGTTCCATCCATATTGTTGCAAGTGACAGGATTTCCTCATTTTTAACAGTTGAATAATATTCCATTGTGTATATATATATATATATTTCTGTTTAAAATTCAGTCACCTTAGAGTACTCTCCATTTGATGCAATACACCTATCAAGACGTTTTTCCATGGCTCAAAACATTTTTTCCCTTTTAGATCTATTTTTATTTTTTATTGTTTATTACTGTTGTCCAATTTTTTTCCCCTTTTACCCCCTTCCACCCAGCCCACCCCTCTCTCGCCCACAGTCAGTCTCCTCTCCGTTGTCCAGGTCCATGAGTCTTCATACATGTTCTTTGACTAGTCCCTTCCCCTTCCTTCCACCATTCCCCCCTCTCCTATTCTCCTACAGCCATCAGTCTGTTCCATTTTTCCTTGTCTCTGGTTCTATTTTTCTCATTAGTCTATTTTGTTCATTAGATTGCAATTATAAGTGATGTCATATGGTATTCGTCTTTCACTGACTGACTGGCTTATTTCACTTAGCATAATAGTCTCCAGTTCCAATCATGCTGTACAAAAGGTAGGAGTTCTTTCTTTCTTTCTGCTGTGTAGTATTCCATTGTGTAAATGGACCACAGTTTTTTAATCCACTCATCTAGTGATGGGCCCTTGGACTGTTTCCAACACTTAGCTATTATAAATAGTGCTGCTATGAATATAAAGGTTCATAAGTTTGTTTGAATTGGTGTTTCAGAATTCTTAGGGTATATTCCTAGTGGTGGAATCACTGGGTCATAATGCAGTTCCATTTTTAATTTTTTGAGGAAATTCCATACTGTTTTCCACAGTGGCTACACCAGTCTGCATTCTCACCGACAGTGCAGTAGGGTTCTCTTTTCCCCACATCCTCACCAGCACTTGTTTGTTGATTTATTAATGATGGCCATTCTGATAGGCGTGAGCTGATATCTCATTGTGGTTTTTATCTGCATTTCTCTTATGGCTAATGATGCTGAGCATCTTTTCATATGTCTCTGGGCCCTCAGTATGTCCTTCTTGGAGAAATGCCTATTCAGGTCCTTTGCCTATTTTTAAACTGGGTTGTTTGTCTTCCTGGTGTTGAGTTGTATGAGTTCTTTATGTGTCTTGGAGATTAAACCCTTGTCCAATGTATCATTGGCAAATATGTTCTCTCATACAGTCAGTTCCCTTTTCATTTTGATGATGATTTCTTTAGCTATGCAGAAACTTTTTAATTTGATGTTACCCCATTTGTTTTTTTTCCTTTGTTTCCCTTGTTCTAGGAGATATGTCAGCAAAAATATTGCTATGTGGGATGTCTGAAATTTTACTGCCTATGTTTTCCACTAGGACATTTATAGTGTCACAACTTATATTTAAGTCCTTTATCCATTTTGATTTTATTATGGTATATGGTGTAAGTTGGTCTAGGTTCATTTTTTTTGCATGTACCAGTCCAGTTCTCCCAACACCATTTGTTGAAGAGACTGGCTTTACTCCATTCTCTGGTCATGCCCCCTTTGTTTAATATCAATTGACCATAGAGACTTGGGTCTATTTCTGGGCTCTCTGTCCTGTTCCATTGATCTATGTGTCCTTATGCCAGTACCACCAGACTGTATTGATTACAGTGGCCTTATAATATACTTTGATATCAGGTATTGTGATTCCTCCAACTTTGTTCTTCTTTCTCAGGATTACTGAGGCTATTCAGAGTCTTTTTTGGTTCTATATACATTTTTGGAATATTTGTCCTAGATCTGTGAAATATGCCATTAATATTTTCATAGGAATTGTATTGAATCTATAGATTGCTTTGAGCAGTATGCACATTTTAATGATATTAATTCTTCCAGTCCATGAACATAGTTTATGCTTCTATTTATTTTGTATCTTCCTCAATTTCTTTGTTCAGTCTTCTAAAGTTTTCCAAGTACAGGTCTTTTACCTCCCTGGTAAAATTTATTCCTAGGTACTTTATTCTTCTTGTTGCTATAGTAAATGGGATTTTTTTCTTAGTTTCTCTTTCTCATAATCATTGTTGGTGTATAAGAATGCCATCCATTTCTGAATATTGACTTTGTATCCTGCTGCTTTGCCGAATTCACTTAGTAGGTAGACTAATTTTTTGGTGGAGACTATAGGGTTTTCTATGTGCACTAACATGTCATCTGTGAATATTGACAGCTTTACTTCCTCCTTTCCAATTTGGAAGCCTTTTATTACTTCTTCTTGTCTAATCATTGTGGCTGCAACTTCCAGTACTGTGTTGAATAGAAGTGGTGAAAGCACCCTCGTCTTATTCCTGATCTTAGTGGGAAATCTTTTAGTTTTGCCCATTGAGTAACGTTGGCTGTCGGTGTCTCGTGTATGGCCTTTATTATGTTGAGGTATGCTCCCTATATTCCCACTTTACTGAGTGTTTTTATAATAAATGGGTGCTGGATTTTGTCAAATACTTTTTCAGCATCTATTGATATGATCATGTGATTTTGTCTTTCATTTTGTTTACATTGTGTTATGTTTATCAGTTTGAGAATATTGTACCATCCTTGCATTCCTGGGATGAATCCCACTTGATCATGGGTGTATGATCTTTTTAATGTACTGCTGAATCTGGATTGCCAATGTTTTGTTGAGAATGTTAGCATCTATGTTCATCAGAGATATTGGCCTATAGTTTTCTTTCTTTGTTGTGTCTTTACCTGGTTTTGGAATTATAATAATGCTGGCCTTGTAAAAAGAGTTTGGGAGTCTTCCCTCTTCTTAAATTATTTGGTATAGTTTGAGAAGGATAAGGGTTAATTCTTCTTTGAATGTTTGGGAAAATTCACTTGTGAAGCCATCTGGTCCAGGGCTTTTGTGTGCTGGTAGTTTTTTGATTACTGTTTCAATTTTGCTAGTTGTTATCAGGCTGTTCAGGCTTTCTGCTTCTCTGTGATTTGGTTTTGGGAGATTGTTATATTTCCAGAAATTTGTCCATTTTTGCCTAGGTTGTCCAGTTTCTTGCCATATAGTTCATAGTAATTTCTTACAGTCCTTTGTATTTCTGTGGTATTGTTTGATTGATACTTCCTTTCATTTCTGATTTTATTCATTTGGGTCCTCTCCTTTTTTTTTCTTGATGAGTCTGGTTAAAGTTTTGTCAATTTTGTCTATCTTTTCAAAGAACCAGTTCCTGGATTCATCGATTCTTTTGATTGTTTTTTTAGTCTCTGTATCATTTAATTCTACTCTGATCTTGATTATTTCCTTCCTTCTACTCGCTCTGGGCTTTGTTGTTGTTCCTCTAGTTCTTGTAGATGTAGGGTTAGGTTGCTTATTTGATATTTTTTCTATCATCTTTAGGTAGGCCTATATTGCTCTGAATTTCCCTCTCAGGACTGCTTTCACTGTGTCCCATAGGTTTTGTATTGTTGTATGTTCAGTTTCATTGGTTTCCAGATACTTTTTTATTTCTTTCTTGATCTCATTGTTAACCCATTCATTATTTAATAACATGTTATTCAACCTCCATGTATTTGAATGTTTTTGAGTTTTTTCCTTGAGTTTGGTTTCTAGTTTCAAGCCATTGTGATTTGAGAAGATGCTTGATATAATTTCAATTTTCTTGAATTTGTTAAGGCTTATTTTCTGTCCTACAATGTGATCTATCTTTAAAATGATCCATGTGTTTTAAAAGGATGTATACTTTGTTTCTTTGGGGTGAAATGTTCTGTAAATATTAATTAAGCTATTTGATCTAAAATGTTGTTCAGTGCCACAATATCCTTGTTGATTCTTTGGAAGATCTATCCATTGTTGACAATGGGGTGTTAAAATCCCCTCCAATGGCTGTATTGCTGTTGAGTTCTTTCTTAAAGTCCTCCAAAATTTTTCTTATGTATTTAGGTGCTCCTGTGTTGGGTACTTGTATGTTTACAAGGTTATATTCTCTCTTTGGACCACTCCCTTAAGTACTGTGTAGTCACCTTCTTTGTCTCTTGTTATGGCCTTGGTTTTGAAGTCTATTTTGTCTGATATAAATATTGCTACCCCAGCTTTTTTTTTCATGTCCATTTTCTTGAAATATTTTTTTCCATCCCTTCACTTTCAGGCTGTGTAGATCTTTTGTTCTGAGGTGGATCTTTTGTAGATAACATAAATGTGGGCTATGCTTTCTTATCCACTCAGCTACCCTATGCCTTTTGATTGGAGCATTTAATCCATTTACATTTAAGGTTATTATTGATAGGTACTTGTTCATTGCCATTTCCCCCCTTTTTTCCTCTCTCTTTCTTCTTTTTTTTTAAAATATATTTTATTGACTATGCTATTACAGTTGTCCTATTATCCCCCCCTTCATTCCCC
>CM052538.1:137732003-137777626 GCA_028533065.1 Trachops cirrhosus
TACTGGGTCCCTGTGCATCTTTCTTCATTAAACTTACTGTAGCCTACATTTTTTCATCTAATTTGTGACCAAAATCAACCAATTCTGTGAGTATCCTGATCACCAGTGCTTTGAACTGTGCATCTGATAGGTTGGCTATCTCTTGGTCGCTTAAAAGGATGGGTTCTGGAGCTTTCAATTCTTCTTTTGTTTGAGCCATCTTTTTGCTGTTTTTTTTGGTCTTGTCCAGCTCCTGTAGTGAGGAGTGGGGCCTTAGGAGTTCACCAGGGTGGGGCACCCCAGTTGCTGGGTTGTGACTTTGTATGTGGGGACAGGGTCCGAGAGGGAACAATGGCACCTGCTGGGCTCTTTGTAGGACCCCAGACCCCTCCGCCGCCCCCTGCGAGTCAACTGGGCCCCTCTGGCACCAACACCGGCGCGGGTGGGCCTGTGCACCCCGAGGGACCTTCCCCTCCAGTCAGTGACCCAAAGCTCTAGTTCCTGGTGCTGGGACCCTGAGTTGCGCACAGTGCCTTGCTTCACAATGGCTTCCTTGCTGGGTCTGCCGGTCGCCACCCCCTGGCCAGAACCCACCAGCCACTGCCACTTTTGCGCCCAAGGACTGCCTGCTGCGGACTTGCGCGCTGCCCCGGTTGCTCAGCTCTCTGCTCTGTGCCCCTCGCCTGGCACAACTCCGCCCCTCCTACCAGTCTGGATGAAGTTGTCTGTTTTTAAATCCTTGGGTGACCGACTTCCATACACTTCATTTTTCTGTCAGTTCTGGTTGTTATTTTGTTATTATATTGTTGTTGTCCCTATCCTGGTTGTGCGAGGAGGCACAGTGCGTCTACCTATGCCTCCATCTTGGCCGGAAGTCCCTCTTTCTTCTTCTTAAAGCGGCCCTTTTAGCATCTCTTGCAGTGCTGGCTTGGTGAAAGTGTACCCTTTTAGCCTTCTTTTGTCTGGAAATCTCTTTATTTCACCTTCCATTTTAAATGAGAGCATTGCTGCACAGAGTAGTCTTGGTTGCAGTTTCGTGCTTTTCATTACCTGGAATATTTTGTGCCAGTCCTTTCAGGCTTGTAGTGTTTCTTTGAGAAAACAGCTGATGGACTTTATCAGAGCTCCCTTTTATGCTACTAGCTCTTTCTCCCTTGCTGTCTTTAAGATTCTCTCTGTGTCTTTAAATTTGCCGTTTTAATTATAGTATGTCTTGGAGTGGTCCTCTTTGGGCCCATCTTGTTTGTGACCCTCTGTTCTTCCTGAACTTGTGTGACTTTTCTCCTCATCAAGTTAGGGAAGTCCTCTGTCATTATTTTTTCAAATAGATTTTCTCTCCCTTGCTCCTTTTATTCTTCCTCTGGTATTCCTATGATGCAAATGCTGTTACATTTCATGTTGTCCTGAAGCTGTCTTAAACTGTCCTTGTTCTTTTTGACTCTTTTTTTGTTTTGTTGCTCTGACTGGGTGTTTTTTTCTGCTTATCTTCCAGATCACTAGTTCAGTCCTCTGCTTCATCTAGCTTGATTTTAATTCCTTCTAGTGTATTCTTCATTTCCTTCTGTTTCTTATTCATAGTGTCTATGTCCTTTTCATGCTGCTCTAGTTTCCACTGAGTTCCTTGTAACTCCCATAAATTTCCTTGTAGTTCTCACTGAGTTCCTTGAGTATCCTTATAACTATTATTTTGAGCTGTATGTCTGATAAATTGCTTGTCTCAATTTCACTTAGCTTTTTTCCTGGGGATTCCTCCTTTCCTTTCAATTGGGGGTTGTTTCTGATTTTTTTAAGATTGTATTTATTTAATTTTAGAGTGGGTAAGGGAGGGAGAAATAGAGGGAGAGAAACATCGATGTGTGGTTGCCTCTCACATGCCCCCCACTGGTGACCTGGCCTGCAACCCAGGCATGTCCCCTAGAATGGGAATCAAATGGGTGACCCCTTGGTTCACAGGCCAGCACTCAGCCCACTGAGCCACACAAGCCAGGGCTCTGTTGGGGGTTGTTTCTTTGTCTCCCCATTTTAGGCGACTGTTTGTTTTGCTTCTTAGATTGCTCTGCTTTGACTGCCTTGTCTTCATGGGGTGAAGTTCTGTGGTAGGAGTTCTGTGGGACTCAGTGGTACAGTCTTTTTGATCACCTGATCTGGATGCCCTAGGGCTGCCATTTATTCAGTTTGTATGGGTTTTCTTGCTATACTTGGGCTTTGATTATTGATGGCTCATTCACTGGTGGGTTCTCCCATTTGGCTGACTGAGAGCACAACCCCCACCATGCCTTGTATGCTGTTGTACAGGTACTGGCAGAACAAAGCAAAAGTACCCAAAAACCAAACCTATGCCAATAAAAATACAGTACCACATCAGAAATATCAACAGCAAATGAGCACATTAATAAAGGAAAGAAGTTAAGAGTAGTATAAGATAGGAAAAAGGAATATGAAATGAGTAAGGGAGAGAAAAATGGTTTTGAGAGGAAAGAGAGGAGAAATAATAAGAGTAGGGATAGAAACAAGGTGAAGAGAGGGAGAAAATAAAATTTAAAACATAAGTAAAAAAGGGAAGGGCAATGGCAAAATGGAGTAAGAAAAGGGAAGATATAATGTGAGGTCTGAAATAAAATAAAAATATAGTGAACCAATGGGAACAAAATTGAAGAGAAACCACAACAGGGTCTATAACAATGACAGCTGAGCAAAGATTAATAAAGGTGGAAAGAGAATAAGAATATTATAAGAGATAAAAAAGAATATGAGATGTCTACAGTAAAGAAAAATGATATTGAGAGGCTAGAGGGAGGGAAAATAGTAAGAGTAAGGAATAGAATCCAAGGCTAGGTAAGGGAAAAAATAAAATTCCAACCTTAAATAAGCAAGGGCAGGAGGAAGGTAAAATGGAGTAAGACAGGGAGAGTAATCTGTGAGATTTGAAGTAAAAAAAAAAATAGTGAACAAATGAGAATAAAATTGAAGAAAAACCGCAATAATCACAATATCCACACCAAACAAGCAACAGTTAATAAAAGGTGGAAAGAAAATAAGAGTATTATAAGAAAGGGGAAAAGAATGTGAGCTGACTAAAGGAAAAAAATGATTTTGAGAGGATAAGAAGGAGGAGGAATAGTAAAAGTAAGGAATGGGCACAAGGCATAGAAAGGAGGGGGGAAAGTTTAACACTTTTTTTATAAGAAAGGGCAGGAAGAAGACAAAATGGAGTAAGACAAGGGAGGGGTACAATGTGAGATTTGAAATAAAAATAAAATAAAAAATATAAGAATCTAAATAAGAATAAAATATAGTGAATTAGTTGGAATACAATTAAAGAAAAGAAATGTTAAAAGGCTCTGTGAGAAAAAATAGTGCAAAATATGAAGAAGAATGAGGTGGAATTTGTCTTCTGGGTCTGTCTGGCTTTTTTTCAGCTACCTTTAGCTGACAAAAGGGGGAACTTAAAAGGTCATCCAGCTTCTGGCAGCACTGCATGTATCCCCTTTACCTGCCTCTAGAGGGGGCTTCTATTGCAACTGGGGTGGGAGCCCCTGGGGTTTGTCATGGGAGGCACTGTTCAGTCCTCTGGGGAAATTGTGGGTGTGTTTCCCCTGCCTCTGCACCACCCATCTTGGTCTGTCCCAGCTTATTTCCAGGAATGTATAGTTTCTGATGATCTACCTGTCCATTTCAAGGGAGGGACCAATCTGTGTAAGAGGGTCAGCTCCATCCTAGTTGGTGTGATGGCAGCTCTGTGTGCCAGCCGAGGCTGGGCAGGGCCCCGATTCCCCATTGCTGCACTGATTTCTGATCTCCCTGCATTGCTGTCCTCAGTGGAATAGGGTCCTAAGAACTGGTGTATTTTGTTTCCCTGAGAGCAGTATAATTTACACCCTTGTGACGTTTCTCTTCCTGTCTTTCTCCTGCGGATGTGCACCCTGCAGGGGGTTCTTGAGCCTGTCCTGCCTGTTCTGCAGAGCTCCCCATTGGACATGGTGCTTGCAGTCCTGAGGAGGTGGGGGCTGAGTACTCCTTCCCTTCCCAGAGGTTTGAACTCTGCAGGGGAAGAGGGTTATGCCTGGCTATAAATAATCTCAAGTGCTCAACTCTTGCCCATCTAATTCCCAGCCCACTGCCCTTGCAGTAGACACAGTACCTAATTCCCCACTTTGCACAGACCCCGGCTTGCTAGCCACGCTGGGCTTGGGCACAGAAGCCCCTTTGCTGCCTAACTTTCTGATCTCTGCCCAGCTGTATTCAGTGAGCAGCTACACTGGGGTCCCTGTCCTGCATGCTTCTGCTCCTTTTAAATAGTCTCTCTGTGGCAGTCCCACTGCAGTAGTGAGTCCCTGTCCAGTTTTCCATGCACACTACCTCTCCAAAAAGCCAAAAGTCTCTCATGGTCATGGCTGGCCGCAGTCTGTCTCCACCAACCCAGGTGCAGCCTCTGATCCTTTTGGGAGATAGAGTGTCCCTGCGCACCCCCTCCCCTCTGGCACTCTCCCTGTTGGCATTTGGTGCTGCAGCTATGGACGTGCTGCTCCCTGTATGTGTGTGTAACCTGCATCTCCCCAACTTTGTACATCCCCCTGAATGACTCCTGACCCAGGTCTGTGGTTCCCTGTCCTGGGAAGGGAGGAATCCCCAGAGCTGTGATTTCTGACTAGTCTCTCCACGGCTGCAGGTGCCACACATGCGGCATTTCCCCTTTACCTTATATAATCTCCTTACCACCCATTGTGAGGCGTCTTCTGTACTCCTTGGCTTCCAAACTTCTTACCAGCTAAGATTTCGTTGAATGATCAATTAAGTTTTTCAGAAGATCAGTCAAGAATCCGAGTTGGGGACAAGAGCAAGTGGACTCAGCTTCCACCTACTTGGCCTCCATCTTCTCCTCTCATCAAAACAGCTTCTGAACTCATCAATTTTAATGCCTTCTCTGTTTTTGTTTCATCTCTTCCACATCAGCAAAATGCTTCTCTTTGAGGACGACTTTTTCCATCTGGGGAAACAACAAAAAAAAAATATCGCTTGGGGCAAGATCAGGTGAACAGGGAGGATAGGGCACAGGGTCATGCCTTTTTTGGTCTAAAACTGCTGAACACAAAGCATGGTGTGGGCAGGTGTGCTCATAGATCACCCCTCATGAAATGGGCAAACGCATTGAAAGAGTCTTCCAAAAAAGTTAACTGAAGCTGAATGCAGCTTCTCACAACACCAGCTGGTACACGGATACAGACAGACTTCTAAACACTCAGTGGGGGAAGCCTGTACCACAAGGGGCCCGCCCTCCAGGAAATTCCGTTTTGGGGGGATATATACAGGGTCTGGCACAAATAATGCCCCTTTTTATCACAGAATCTTTTATTACAAAATCATAAGCATGTAATTCTGTGACATAACAATATGACACTCAAGCACTGTATGACATTTTAGGTGAAATGTTCAAATTAAAACTATAAATTATTACACCCATATTATTGTCCTACCAACCACGCTCAAGCAGGCCTTACTTCTGCAGGACCCAGTTTATCACAACTTATTTATTCATTCATCCATTTGGTGGATACTTTGGTTGTTTCCAAGTCTTGGCTATTGTGAATAATGCTACTTTAAACATGAAGGTGCAGATATCTTTTTGAGTTAGTGTTTTCATTTCCTTTGGATATATTCCCATGTCCAGCTTTTTAAAACAGTCTGGTCGAAGGGTTAGTTTATATTATCTAATTTGCTATTGCCAAAAGCAGAAAGTCTCCATCCTTGGTCACATTTAAAAAAAGTTTAATATAGGGAGTTTTGAACATACACAAAAACAGACTACTGTAATGAACCCCCCCTGTATCCACCACGCAGTTACAATAACCATCGACCCTCGCCCAGTTCTGCTCCATATACATTCCTGTTCACTTTCCCCATCCTCTATTATTTTGAAGCACATTTCAGATATCACATTAATTCATTTGTAAATATTTTAGTATGTAGCCCTAAAAGATAAGGAGTGTTTTTTGAATAAAACATAACCACAAAACTAGTATCAACATCTAAATAATAACAATAATTCTTTAACACAAAAAATCTTTAGTCGATGTTCAAAAATTACTTTGCTACCTTTTAATGCCATTGTATTCAGCAGTGAGCCTGTATAGATACTTTGCTCCTGAATGTTTAACATAGAGATTCTATAGCGCAGTTATGAAGACACTTTCTGATTTGGTCAGTGAGCAGTCATAAAATTTACTTTCATGTCCTCAGGCAAGTCTCCACCTATCTAAATCTTCCCCGTTCTGCAGCTGCCAAATTCAAGTCTCCCTTCCCCCAGGAAGCCTCCCCACCACCTCTCTGATTCACTATCCAGCTCCTGTGGCACGTGGCCAGACTGTCGTGTATGGCGTCACTTCTCACGCTCGTAACCTGTGGGGAGGACAGGGTCACGTGTGCTGTATTTTTGTATGACAAACTGAGTCTGCCGTGTTGTGGGGAGATAGCCCCTGTGTACTTCAAGAATTTAGTGAGGGCCAAAAGAAGTAATATATGAGAACTTTTTCTTATAACCTACATAGCAAAATTGTAAGGGATTTTGTTGTTGTTTACTTGTTGTTGGCATAACTGCTACATGAATTAGTCTTAGACTACAGTCTCTGTGAGGGCAGAGACCCATGTTCCCAGAGCCTATCACAATGCCTAACAGTAGGCTTCCAATAAATATTTGTTGATTTAATTTATTATCCGAATGATTTAGAAAGTTCCCTCATATCTATTAAATAATACAAAATAGAAATGATAAAGTTAAAAACCTACAGGAAAAGGTTAAACTTTACCAAAAAATTTTATCTGATTTTTTTCTCCTTCACAAATCTGATAGGTTTATCTCAACATGTAGTTACCAACTATAAGCAAGTAATTCAACTCTTGGAGGAGGGGATAGCAAACAGGTAACAGATTTGTTTGTCCCTGTCATTCTTTGCAGCCTCATTTTCCAGTCCTGTGTTCTCCTCTCTCTTTGGCATGTAAGCTGGTACCTGTCTCTGCAGCTCCCCACGTTCATGGTCAGGAGGCCTTTCTCAGAACAGTGATGTACCCACAGTAAGCTGCACTGACTTAAGATTTAGGAATCTTCTCACTAATAATGAGATGGTCTTAAACTGAAGAATTATTGACTTAGATTTAGATGGAGGGAAGGCTCTCCTGACTTCACATTGGAATGAATTTCTAAGGGAGACTGTTAATTCCATCTGGCTTAAGCTTGACCTTGACATAATTCCAAATCTCATTTCAAAGGTCTTTCTGGGACTATGAGATTAATATTCTATGTTAATCACAACTTTCTCTGTCTTCGGGGCTTCTTTTCCAACAAGTTCTTTACCTCCCTTTGTCTTATTTAATGGGTCTGTCTTTCCAGGTTGAGTGTTCTTTAGTATTCCCCTTTTCAAATGTGATTTTTGCTTCTGTTGCTTAAAAAAAGTTCTAATGTAGTCTAACATGAAGATACATTACCTTTTACTCTCAGATACCAGTAACTAGAGCACTACTACTGCCCCCATTGGACTGCTCTCCTAGGTGTACTGGACTAAATACGGATGCTTCATGGTTCTCATCTGTGATTCTCAGCACTAACATTCTTGTGTTAGATCCTCAGAGATTCACCGTGCATAAACAATGCTCATTCTAATTTTCTTGCCTTACATACACAGAATCACAGCAGCCACCCACGTTCATGAGGCCAGCAGCAGATCCCATGCCATCTTCACTATCCACTACACTCAGGTGGGTTACTTCTTATATTTGGTTAGATTTCTTCCCTTCCTTGTCCCGTTTGACTTCATCCATTTGCAGATCTATTAAGCTGTGCACCTAGAAAGGGTAGAGACATTTAATAAGACTAACCAAAATATCTTCTACTTACATTTTAATTTTAACATTTCAAAGCACTTTCATATCTATGTGATCAGTATGGCCATTTAAAACAAAAAACAAGATTGAAGTAAAACAAGCATTAAAATGAATGAGTAAAAGATTCACTTCTATTATGATAGAATAAAAAGTCAACAAATCCTGTCCCCAAAAAGCAGCTGTAAAGCTGGACAAAACTGTGCAAAGCAACCATATAATAAACTAAGAAGCCTATATTCAAGAAAACTACAGAATTGCAAGTAAGAACAGCTCAGATGTGTAGTATATTGTCTTGGGCTGCTCCCATCCTTCCTCACCCCCCAATCTCTGTCAATGAGGCGGTTTGATCAGGGGAGGGAAGGTTATGCGAACCAGCAGTTTCGTCGCTGCCACCCCCAGGGGTGTTGATTGGAGCATCTGTCAGTTAAAGTGGCCATCTCAGTGGTAAGTGAACAAGGAGGGCCAGTGGCTCCGTTAGCCTGTGATTGGGGGTCTATTTCAGGCAAGAAATGAACTGGCAGATTATCTGGGGATTTAACAGGGTTTCAGAGAGGTGACACAGCCATAGGGGCTTTTGATAAGATCCTCTCATATCCTGAGGAACCAAAGCTGTGTACACACAGAGGAGACTAAGCGGGCTCAAGCCAGCCACACAGCCCTGACTTGGCAGAATCTACACGTAAGTACAGAGGAGACACAAGAGGGCCTTGTGGCTAGTGGGTGATGGGGTAAACTTAAAAACTGCTAGAACTTTTCATTTATTCCCCAGCTCACACATAGATCCATCAACGGAGAAGAAGTTTTGTTGGCTCAAGGTATTTGATTACAAATTCTGACCAGTCTTTGGCTGGACACTAAGCTGTGCAGACACAGGTTGGCCCCTAAGAAGCCAAGCTTACAACTGAAAATGACCATGGAGAAAAACTGCAGAGACTGCTTTGGCTGCATATTGTGGGGGAGACAGATTTTAAAGATTTAGTCCAGACAAGTTACCAAACAAAACAACCAACACTACCACCCTCAACAGGAAAAAATCAGAATCCAGAGTTGTTACAATATATTATCTAAAATATCTAGTATTCAACCAAAAATTATTAGATGTGGAAAAGCAAACATGAAAGTGTGACCCATGCTTAAGAAAAAAACAGCCAACAAAAACTGACTCTAAGTGCCCCAGATGTTGGATTTAGCATACAGTGACTCCAAAGCAGCTAATATAAATATGTTTAAAGAACGGAAAGAAACGATTTTAAAGAATTAAAGGAAAGCACCCACTGATGTGGTTCAGTAGGTTGGACATTTTCCTGTAAAGTGAAATGTTGCCGGTTCAATTCCCGGTTGGGGCACATGCCTGGGCTGGGATTCTTCCCCTGTGGGGGTGCACGCAAGCAGCAACCAGTCGACGTTTCTCTCGCACATCAGCGTTGCTCTCCTTCTCTTTCTCCCTCCCCCACCCATCTCTAAAATAAATAATTAAAATCTTAAAAAGAATGAAAGAAAAGCATGATGACAATGACTTTAGGGAATTTTGCTAAAATGATATAAATTATTTTCTTAAATGGGGATTATAGAATCCAAGTACAATAATTGAAATGAAAAATTCATGGTAGAACTCAATAGCAGATTTGAGATGGCAGAAGAATTTGAAGAAGACAAGTAAAATATGAAGAAGAATGAACAGAAACACTCAGACCTGTGGAACAAAGTCAGGTCTGCCAACATCAGTGTAATGGGAATTCCAGAAAGAGAGAACAGAGAATAGTCATAAGAGAACTTTGAAATATAGTGGACAAAAAAAATCCCCATATTTGTTCAAAATCATTAATCTATACATCTAAGATGCTTAAGAACTACAAGTAAAATAAACCCAAAGAAAGAGCCATGTCCAGAGTCATCACAGTCACACTTTTGAATGAGAAAGGGGAACTCTTGAAAGCAGCTAGAGAAAAATGACTCACGAAGGACAGGAGAACAATTATGTGATTAATGGCTGGCTTGTCATCAGAAACATTGGACCCCAGAAAACAGAGTGATGAAAAAAATAAAACTGTCAACCAAGATTTATATGTGCAGCAAAACTAGCTTTCAAAAGTGGAGATGAAATAAGAACATTCCTATATTGAATAAAGGAAAAAAAGACAGAATTATTGTGAGCAGCCCTACCTTATAGGAACACTAAATGAAATATTTCAGACTGAAATAAAGTGATGTAGTCTTTCTTATTTCCTTTAATGTCATTAAAATAATAAAATTGTATAAAACAATAATATAATGCTATATTACTATAGATTATATATATATTCACACACACATTGTCATACTTGTGACTAATAGCATAAAGGAGTGATCAGAAAAAGATATATTGGAATAAAGTTTCTATATTCTAGTTAGAATTAAGTTAGTATTATTTTGAAGTCAATCATGGTAGGTTAAGATGCATATTCTGATATGGAGAGCAGGAAAGTAGCTAAAGTAGCACTAAGAAAGTGGTTCAAAATTGTAGTTTAAAAATCAGGAATTAAAATAGTACACTAAAAATACTTACTTAACACCCAGAAGGCAGAGAAGGAACACAAGAACAAAACATCATGAGTCATAGAAAATAAAGAGAAAAACAACAGATATGATTCTGACCACATCAATAATTACACTAAGTGCGAGTGGATGAGGGTACAAATTATCAGACTAAAAGCAAGACCCAAGTATATGCTGTCTGCAAAAAACACTCCTTAGATTCAAAGATACAAATTGGTTGAAAGTAAAAGGATGGAAAAAGATACACCATATAAATAATAGTCATAAGAGAGCAAGAGTACTGTATTAGTATCAGACAAAAAAATAGATTTTAAGACAAATAGATATTTCATAATGATAAAGGGTTTATATATCAAGAAGATATAGCAATTTTAAATCTATGTGCTGTAAACACTAGAGTCCCAAAATGCACAAAGGAAAAATTTACAGAATTGAAAAGAAAAATAAACAGGCAATTCAATAACAGTAGTTGGAGATTTCAATGATCCACTTTGAAAATTGGTAGGACAACTAGATAAAAATCAATAAGGATATAGATTTGAGCAACATTATCAACCAATGTGACCTTACATGTAAGGACTACTCCACTTAACATCTATAGAATACACATTTCCAAGTGTACATAGAACATTCTCTAGGATAAACCGTGCACAGCATAAAGCTAAGTAATCAGGATAGTCTGGCATTAACAATAAGACAGATAAATAGATCAATGGCACAGACAGAATGGAGTCCAAAACAGACCCACACATGTATAAGCAACTGTCTTTTAACAAAGTGGCAAAGACAGTTCAATAATGTCTAGCCTTTTCAACAAATAGTGGTAGGACAATTGAGTATACATATATTTTTAAAAAATGAAAACAAGACAACTTTGATCCATACTTTGTACTTTATCTAAAAATTACACTGCATCACAGACATAAATGAAAACTGAAATTATTAATCTTGTAGAGGATAACATGGGAGAACCTTTGTGATCTTAAATTAGGCAAGGTTTTTTTTTAGGTATGACACTAACATTACAAATTGAACAAAAGAACAAATTGAAATTTGAAAGTGTTCAAAATTTAAAACTTCTGTTCTTTGATATACACTATTAGAGAATAAAAAGAAAAGCCACAGATTGGGAAAATTTACTTGTAAAACATACATCTGATAAAGGACTTGTGTCCAGAATATATAAAGAACTCTCCAAACTCAATAAGAAACAACTAAAAACAATGGGCAAAAATTTTGAACCAATACTTTATTAAAGAAACTATACAAATGTCAATTAAACACTTGAAAAGATGCCTAACATCGTTACTTATTAGGGGATGCAAGTTAAAACCAAATGAAATATCACTACTATTTGGTTAAAACCAAATGAAAAATCTCCTTTTATTATTTTTTTTAATTTTAATTGTTCAAGTACAGTTTTCTGTCTTTTATTCCCATCACTTCTCTCCTTTTAAAATGGCTAAAGTTAAAAGTCTAAATATTGGCAAGATGCGTAGGAGCCGGAGTTCTCATACACTGCACTACCGGTGAGAAAGGAAAGTGCTACAACTTTCGAAAACGTTCCAGCAGGTTCTTAAAAAATTACACGTACACCTACCATTTGATCCAGCCATTCCACTCCTAGGTATTCTCCAAAGAAAAAATATGTCCATACAAAGACTTGTACACAAATATTCAAATTTGTACTTGTACAAAATATATTATGTAATAAATTATAAAACTTATTTGTAATTGTTCAAAAGTGAAAACAACCCAATACCCATCAAGAGGTGAATGGCTAAACAAACCATGCAATGGAATACTACTTCATTCCAATAAAGGAATGAACTATTCATTCATTTCAATGAGCAATAAAAAGAAATGAACTTTTGATGCACACCTCAAAATGTATGAATCTCAGGACAATTATGCACAGTGAAAGAAGCCAGACATTGTATGATTCTGTTTGTATGGAATATCCTGAGGAGACAAATGTATAAAGACAGGAGGTTGGTGAGTGGTTGCCTAGGGCTGGGGATGAGGGTGGAGACTGATTGCAAACACCCTTGAGGGAAACGAGAATATTTTAAAGCTGAACTTAGGTGATGGATGTACAGCATTAAAACAACAACAAAACCCACATCGAATTTAAGGGAAAAAATGAAGAGGAAAAGTAGTTTTGCTTTTGAAGGCTGGATGCTCTCAATAGAATAGAGAGGCGGAGCGCTAGCCCAGAGATTCTCACCCTGTGTTTCGCAGCACATCAGTGTGCTGCAAGGAGTTTCAAAGCACGCCATACCTGAGTGCTTAGGGGCACTGACCTCTTTTCCCTTAGATTGTCAGATTCAAAAAAATGATAACAGCTAACACAACAATAGCCACCCAGTGTGAATAAATCAAAATTATATGTATTTTTTGTCAGATTGGCAAAAAAAAATATTTTTTGGTGTGCCACAGAATTTTAGTAATTAGTTTGTGTGTGTCATGACACGAAAAAGGTTGAGAATCGCTGCCCCAGCCAGTTAGCCTGATGTGACTCGGGTTAACAAGAGAGAAAAGCCAAACCTCCACAGGGACCCAGCCTGCTGTGAGTCAGAGTCCCCTGGAGGGGACTGGGTGATTTGCCCGCTAAATTGTACTGAAATTCTTTGTGCCCTGAAAATTGTGCTCGGAGGACATTGTGGGGATTTGCCCCGTTTTTCCGTGGAAGCCTTGCTCATATTTTTAGTGGAGTAACTACCCTGAGCTTACTGATTATATCTGTCAGGATATTGAGATCTCATCTGGCACATCTGAATACAGATTTTTTTTAATGAGCTGGCTAAAAATCCAAAATGTCACCTTGGTTAGGAGGGTGTCTAAGGGGGAAAGAAACTACATCTTTCCAACTGACAAGCTTTAAATGTATTTTCTACCTTAGGCAGTTCTGGAGAACAACCTCCCCTCTGAAATCTCCAGCAAGATCAACCTTGTGGACCTAGCAGGCAGGTAATTAGGATTTCAAAGTCAAGAAGGAATGACTTCTTGGCAATGACCTTGTTCTTGTGCATTTTATAGGGAATAAACCTATTCCAACTTTTTTCATATTTGATTAATCCTGAGCAAATTACAAAAGAAACACATTCTTTGAATGCTAAATTAAGAAATTATAGCTTCTAGGAGTCAAAAGTTCCATGCCAGGGGTTCTCAGTCTTAGCTGTCCATTAAAATCACTAGGGTCTTTTGAAATTCCCAGTACCTAGGCTGCACGTTAAACTAAATAAAGCTGTGCTAATATAATTATTGTAAATGAGTATTACTTGTAGCTAAAAGTACTACATGTAATACTCTGACAGCCAAGATAAAAACAAGTGCAATGAATTATTTGATTTTTAATGCTCGAGAAGTAGAAGAATGACAATTCATTACAAGATGGTAACTTTTTTTTTCTGGAGTTCAATTCTGAAAGGAGTTTATTATGTGGGTCTTTTCCATGATGTGTAGCATTAATGGGTAGTACCTTTGAGCAATATCGTAAGGATAGTGTTGCCTTGTTTGCTTTTGTTTTTCTGTTTACTGACTGTTTTAGTGAAAGAGCCGACCCCAGTTACTGTAAGGACCGGATTACGGAAGGAGCCAATATCAACAAGTCCCTTGTGACTCTAGCAATTGTCATCTCCACCTTAGGTACGTGGCTGGTGACGGGTCATCAGAGAGGGAGGGGGACTTTGGAGAGTAACTCACATTTTCCTTTTGTCGAAATGGGGTAGATACAAGGTTCTTTGTGATATAGTTACCTTCTGGTTTGGGGCATCGAAATGGATATTTATCTGTGTTTTAGAACACAACTTGGCCATCACCCCTTACTCTCATTTGAGAAAGGAGACTAAAAACTTGTGTGGCTCAAATATTCCATGTCCTGAGTCCAAAGTTGAATTCAGGGCTCAAAGCTTAAGCATCCTGTCATATGCAGAAATGGATTAAGGAGTGTGGTACTTCAGTCTGTACTTCCCAACCATTGTTTTCTTTTAATGCATTTGTGTCAGAATTTCTTTTTTCTTCCACTTGTATTATGTTTTGTCTTTTAAGCCCAGAACTCTCAAGTTTTCAGCAGCTGCCAGAGCCTCAACAGTGTGACCAGCACTGGTGGTGACAGCAGGATCCCTGGCTCTCCTGGGACCAGTGGTGGAGGGGGCCCCTCCCGGAGGCAGTCTTACATCCCGTACCGGGACTCCGTGTTGACCTGGCTGCTGAAGGACAGCCTTGGAGGCAACTCCAAAACCATCATGGTTGCCAGTGAGTGCCCTGCTGGGGCTGGTTCTGTGTTGGGACTGGTACTGTGCCTCAGAGAGAGAGCCATGGCCCCCCATTTCGCCACGGGTCTCTTAGAGAGCTTGGCTTGTTTTTTAACTTTCTCCTTGTACCTCAGCCGTGTCTCCTGCACACACTAGCTACAATGAGACCATGAGCACGCTGAGATATGCCTCCAACGCCAAGAACATCATCAACAAGCCACGGGTAAATGAGGTGAGACCTTCCCCTGAAGTCCTGACCTGTTATACTTTACACAAAGCTCTCCCTGTTTTATTCCCCTCATTGATATCTTCCTTTTTATACTCGCCCCAACTTGCCAAACTTGTTCTCTGAATGATAAGGGAGTGAAATTCTTCTAGTGTTGTACTCTTTCCTCATATCTCTCCTGACTTCATTTATAACCTTTTATGAATAATTTATTTTAGATATTTATCTAAGACCATTCCTCTTAACATCCTTGGTGTACTATTGTCACTCAAAGACAAAATTATTTTAAAAATTTCCGTACTTACTAATTTTATTCCGAGTTTATGTTGATGTATGCTTATATTTTTTTCTATGCTAATTGGCATTATGACTCTGTTTTGGGCTGAAAGAGGCATGTAATAAATTCATTAGTTTTGAATGCTGAATAATAATGAGAATATTCCAAACATTCCTTACCTGCTTTGTAATGTCAGTGACCAGTTGCAGTGCAGGGATTGCAAACCAGTGGCCAGACAGATCTAGCCCATCTACGGACTATTTTAAAAGGCAGTGGACTTAGACACTAAGCTTAGTCACAACACTGAAAAGTTAGCACCTGCTGTCTGTGCACGCCCTGCCTTTGTGTCACCTGCCTGCCCTCCTGTTCTAGGACAGCGACTCAAAATTCAGGGGGTGTCCTAACCTCCTGGAGGGTTCATTAAGCCACAGCTGGGCCCCGGCCCTCAAGAGTTTCTGATTCAGTAGGTGCTGGGTAGGGACAGAATTTGTATTTCTAATAAGTTGTTAGTCCTGGGACCACATTTTAGGAAGACTGCCCCAGAAGGTAGTCCAAAGGAGTAATCTACTTCTTCCAAGCTAATTGCCCGTAGCGTCCCATAGCTGTTGGGGGCCTGCTGTCCATCAGTGGTGACTGCATTCTCTGTGTTTCAGGATGCAAACGTAAAGTTGATCCGAGAACTCAGGGAAGAGATTAGAAGACTGAAAGCCTTGCTGCTGAGCTTCGAACTGGTACGCAGGCAGCCAGAACGAGTGTGTGTTCGAGCCCCTTTTCCCCTGCATAGAATCTAAGCCCCGCTTTGCCGTGTTCGCAGTGAAGTGACACCGGTGGGGCAGGGGCAGGTGCAAAGGCAGGAAGGGGTCACTCTGATTTCCTGTGTAGCTTCAGGTGGGGTGGACATCCTCCCACTACATCGTCTCTGTCGTCCAAAGGGCATTTGCCTGTCTGGCCCTTGTTCCGTGTGTGGGCAGATATGGGGATGGGCTCCTCCAGAAAAAGTTCTTTGAATTTACCTTCTTTGTGTCACTCTGAGCCCAAATACTTAGACTTCTGATTTGTTTATGATTTTAAAGATACAGTCTTTCCCTTGTCTGCACCTTGTCTTCCCTCACAAGAGTAAGGGTGGGGCCCGCCGAGCACATCTCTCTCTTTGTGCAGAGAAACTTCAGTTCGCCGACTGAGGAGGAGGACAGAAGGCTGCAGGAGCTGGTCCTCCAGAGCGAATCCCAGGTGGGTGTGCGAGGTGGGCCCAGTTGTGCTTCACACCACCCTCCCTTGTTCCCGGGCCAGGGCTGCCCCCTCGACAGGACCAGAGGGGTTCTGTCCAGTTTAGAGACAGTTTTTGCCGCCATTGAGTCTCCATGGGGATTCCTTTGTCTGGAGGGCTGTTGACCAGGCTTCTGACAATTTTGTTTTCTCAAAAATTCATGGTAACTCCCTTTGGATAGTGACAGTAGCTTAGAAAATAAAACATACTTTCCAGTCAGTAAATCAACCAACCAGCCTGCATTCACTGAGCACCAGATAGCTCATGATGCTGCAAAAGACACCATGTAGTCCCTGTCTGCAAGTGGCTTGCAGTAGAGTTGGAAACACATTTAGAGAATGGTTAAATGTAATAAACCATATGAGTTAGACGACAGAGCTTAGAGAAGGAAGGAAGAAAGCATGATGGCTTGGAATTTTCAGGGCAGGCATTATATTGCTGGAGCGGAAAGTCAGACATCTTGAACTAGACCTTGATGATAGTTTGTTAGGTACATGGAAGGGGTAAGGAATTTGGGGTGAGAGAGGAAAGCATAAGCGAAGCCATGGAACTGAGAGAATGAACTGGTGTGGGAGGCCACATGGAAGCTCACAGTGGGAGGAAGACTAAGCTGGCTGGAGTGGGCACTCCCATAGACAGTAGTGGAGGTAAGGTGAGGGCCATGTTAGGAGTTTTGAACTTGACATAAACAGGATTGATCACAGCTTCCTGAACCAGGTCGGTGACATAATAAAGAGGATAGTAGGGAAATTAATATGACAGTTGTATGTAGGATGGGTTGAAGGGAGGGAAGCCTGGAAGCAGAGAGACCATCCAGGAAAGGGACTGCTTTGGTGACCCTGAGAGAACGAGGAAGAGGTATTTTGGGAGGTTAGATTAAGTAGTGATTCCCAGAGACACTTAAAAGGAAAGAAGTGGCAGGCATTATTTGGTGACAGGTTAGATTTAGATCTTGCAACCAAAGACCTTGATTTCCAATCTTCTATTACATCATCCTATGTGTTATTAAAGTCTATGTGTTATTAAAGTATCTGGCTATGTCAACATTTTGTTACCCAAACTAAACTCTAGGACTATATTCAGAAGTTTCTCAGTTCTGTGTTTAACCATATGTTCTGATTTGGGGTTCAGGAAACATCATACCTCTATATATACATAAGAGATGAAGTGGAAAAGTCAAAATCATCCCAGGCTTATGGTTGTATTACACAGGCTGGCAGAATTCAAGTGAACTTGAATCTGCCACTTGCTGGCCTTATGACCTTAGGCAGTCTAGGGGACAGCAAAGCCAGCCAGAGGGAGGTGTGTTCAACGGTGCCTCCAGGCTGCTGTGCCAGGTCGGTCAATCTGTAAGTCAGCGTGACCCACCTCCCACCTCTGCTGCGTCCCAATCCAGCTGTAGTTTCCAAACTTCAACTCAATAATTATGACATTAAAAATGTTTGTAGGGTACCTAAACTTGGCGTAGTTTTTTTCCCCTTAAGTATTCCATTTATGAGAGAAGTATTTAGTTGAATCCAGGTTCTTTTCCTGGGTTTCCCGGTTCTTCCATTTCCAGGATAATAAGCTTCCTGCCTAGGCATGAATTTCCACCATAAGAAGAAAAAAGGACTCTGCATTCAGTATTGTTTGTTTCATATCCTAGGTGGTCTTAAGGCCTCTAAGTCTTGGTATATTCATTTTTTAAACTCTGATCCTGATGCATTGTAAGTCTTCAGGATTTTATTACTGTTGTTGTTATTTTATTACTGTGTGGTGTTTCGGTCCAGCTTCATATAGTTCTCCCTGGGGAGACTCCTCTTGTGCTTTGTGGTCCTTGAACCACATATACACGCGTACGTTAGAGCCCGACGTGCTGCACTGGAGAAAGAAGTGTTAGGTCACAGAGTTCCCAGTGTGGCTCTTGTAGAAGGCGGATGGGGAGAGGGGGATTGTAGATATTTAACATCTCAATAAGTCTTTGAAAATAACATTTATGGCCCTGACTGGTGTGGCTCAGAGGATTGAGCGCCAGTCTGTGAACCAAAGGGTTGCCGGTTTGATTCCCAGTCAGGGCACATGCCTGGGTTGCAGGCCAGGTCCCCAGTAGGGGGTGTGTGAGAGGCAACCACACATTGATGTCTCTCTCTTTCTTACCTTCTCTAAAAATAAGTAAATAAATAACGTTTATGGCATTTTTTCCAATTATAAAAACATACATGCTGTTGCAGAAAACTTTGAAAATAACATTTCTGGGGGAGTTTCTATTTTTGAAAGTAACACTTGCTTCTTGAAGAAAACTTTAAAAACACAGAGATCTCACAGAGGGGTTGCAAGGGCCCCTGTGGGGCTTTCAACAGTAACAGTGAGGAGGGTAGGGAAGTGATACGGGCACAGGGAGGGAGCAGGCCAGGATGACATCTGAACTTGGTCAGCTTCTCATGGTGAGTCTCTGAGGGCGCCTCCTCCCTCTCTGCAGATAGACCGGCTGACCCAAGACTGGGCCCAGAAGTGGGATGAGTGGAAGGCCCTGGTGGAGCATTACAGAGTGGACATCAACAAAGGGAGGGCTGGGGTTGTCATCGACTCCAGCCTGCCACACCTGATGGCCTTGGAGGACGACGTGCTCAGCACAGGCGTCGTGCTCTATCACCTCAAGGTAAGTAGGCAGGTGCGCTCCCTCTCTTGCTGAGCTACTGGGCCCAGAGGTCAAGGAGGGGAAAGCCAGGGGCAGCAACTACACACCAGTGAGCTTGACAGATGCCACAGAGCCACCTTCAGATTGCCCTCAGGAAACTGGGCCAGCCAACCAGTTGTGAGCTGTTTGGCTTTTGTATGAATAGATCAGAAAACTGGAAATCAGAACAATCATTTTTCTTCAGCTACTGCTACTATTGCTCTTATATAATTTATTTTTGTTCTCTGAGCCTTATCTTCTCATTTTAAAATGATAATGATGCTGCTTGTATTCCTTTTCTGGCTTCCTGAAACGCAGGAATGCAGGTGTGGAAGTGAAATCCTAACCTTAAAGCACCATTGGTAGTCTGAGCCGTGCCCATACAGGCTGCTCACAGATGGCTAAAGGGGGAGTTGTCCATGACTAGGCTCACTGGGGAAAGAAGAGAGGACAGAAAGTAGGTAAAGGAAGCCTAGAGAAAGCGTGGCGGAGAGTCCAAAGAGCTGGAGGGGCTGGGGGCACTGGGGACAAAGCATGACATGCAGCCACCTAGAAAAAACAGAATGAAGTTAAGGCCTTCCACAGAGGACCTGGCTCCCCTGGTTCTTCATCATCTGGAGGCCAGGTCCTCACTTCTAAATGAAACTGTTTGAGAGTTAGTGACTCGTGGTAGATAGAGTCTTATATCCTGCCCTCCCCAAGAATGTCCTGCTGTGGAAGGACAATCCCTACAGATGGCAGAATATACTTTATGTGGCCAAAATTCCTATGCTCACTGGAAATCCAGTCCTCATTCTCAAAATTGTCCCCAGCTGACATTTAAAAGGAACATTGTTTATGGGGGATATGTAATGCTGCTATTATCCCTGGAGAAATTAGACTCCTAGTGCTGCAGTGCATGTGGTAGTAAGATGTTAGCAAAGCTCACCATGTTTAGAGAGTCTTGCCCTGGCTGCTGTAGCTCAGTGGATTGAGCATGGGCCTGCAAAATAAAGGGTTGCTGGTTCGATTCCCAGTCAGGGCATACGCCTGGGTTGTGGGCCAGGTCCCCAGTAGGGGGTGCGAGAGAGGCAAGCACGCATCGATGTTTCTCTCACTCTTTATCCCTCCTTTCTCCTCTCTCTAGAAATAAATAAAAAGTAAAATCTTAAAAACAAAAGAAAGTCTCTGTTCTTAGGATAAGCCCTGAGGGAGCGAGCTGTCAGAGACTGAGCCTCTCAGACAGAAAGTTAAAGAAGCTTATTTTCTAATACACAGAGTATAAATCTCAGTGAAAATGCCTCAGGCAGAAGGGGCTGTTAGCTTATTAACAGATCTAAATACCAAAGGCTGTGGATCCTTCAGATTGTTGGAACTGCAGGGAAAGGTTGGAAGGTCAATATTTGAATAGAATTGATCTGAAAAAATGATTGCATGTGGAGTGAGCAGATGAAGCTAGAAATCAAGTGGTAGAGCTTGGGGTAAGTGCAGAGGGTTAAAGGTCATGGCCAGCCTCATCTGAATGTAGAAGTGCTGGCTTCCCTTGCCGATTCAGTGCACTCCTGGCATGGCACTCTCTGCTTGGTGCATTTCCAGTGAACCTGGGCAATGGGGTTCCAGGTGGTACTCATCCTGCCATTTTGCATTTTTGGTACCCATTTCCCCCTTTTTATTTGTTTACACCTGTTTTGGGTAGTAGTATAACAGTAATACTCAAGATTCTGTTTTGGTGTTTTGTTTGCTGACTTGGTTACAGATCTGGAACTAGTCCATGGCAATGCTCTGGGAGCTGTTTCCCCTTGGGCCACCTCAGCAGGAACCTTGGGAGGGAGGGGGCCCAGAGAAAGGATGCATAGAGCACAGGTTACTGGTATCCTGGACTTGGTCCTCCTGAGTGCCTTTGTGCCGCTAACCTTCCCCGCATAAAGAGGCAGAGGGGCAGCAACCACAGGCGCCTGTTCAGTCCCTGTTAAACAGATGCCATCGCGTTTTTTGGTCATTTCTGCGATGCAGGTCTAGAAGTTGTGATATGCTGTGGCCTTTATCCTTTGGGGAGGAATGTGCCTCTTCATCAGGGCTGACCCTGAACCCACACGAGGGTTCTTGACCCCTTTTCCTTGATCCTGTCTGGTGGTGCCTGGAGGCCAGTATCCATTGGCTGGTGTGACCCTTGTTGGCTGAGCAGAAAAGGCTGGGCTCTGGCCGTCTGTGGGTGCGTGTGTGCTTGGGGCACAGAGCCTCATTCATCACTTCTAGGAGTCTTCCTTCTCACAGGAAGTTTTGGGGGCACTATAGGGATCACCCCTCTGGCTGCTAACAGTGAAGCCTAGTGTGGAACTCTATCCCCCTGTGAACCTCAGGTGCTGGGGAGGTGGTGTGCGGGTTGGAAGAGCAAGGCTCAGGACCCAGAAAGATCTGACGTCTAGGCAGAGCTCTCCTACTTAGTTTGTGGGTTCCCTGGGCAACTTGTCCCCTGTCAGCTTCAGACTCCTTGTCTATAAAAGGGGGATAATCACACCTACATTCTGGGTGGTTAAGGATTAAATAAGAGATGTCTATAAAGCACTCGGCGCAGTGCCTGGGACATGGGGAGTGGTCACTCAATGGGTGGTAAGCACACGTCTGAACTCAGCGTCTCTGTTGCCGTGTCGCTGCCCTCTCAGACAAGGCTATGTGGTCCGAGATGCCGCAGTCAAAGGCCAGGAGGCCTTGTCTTCTACTAACCTTGTGATTCATTTATACTAACTCCCATTTCCCCCTCCTCTCTCATACTCTCTTCCAGTCCTTTTTGATTCTAGATGTGCTTTTCTCCTATTCGTGCTTTACCCTTCTTACAATCTGGTGTCTGTTAAGCTTCATCTGCGGACCAAGAAGGTAAAAATCCTGAGCTTCCATACACCTTCATAGAACGTGTGTCTGAACCTGGACCGAACTGCCTGGACCGAACTTGAACCAGACGAACCTTAGCGCCTGGGAGAAAGCCATTTGTGCGCCCACTTCCTCAGACCAAAGAACCCCTGACTGACGGCCATGGCTGTTCCCTAGCTTCAGGCCGTGGGAGTTTGCCAGCCCTTGTTGGACTTTGCAGAGATCTGATGCTGCTTTGTCACATATTTTTTGCCCCCACCTTCTCAGGGTCTTCCTGGCTGCGGAGTGGGTGGGCGTCGCAGTCAGAATAGCTTGGACCAAAGTGGAGACGCTGTGTGGAACAGCTGGGGTGGGGGTGGGGTGACAGTGGTAACACTCAGACGGGCGAACCCTCCTTTGTGGGCAGGGCAGTCTCCCTTTTTAAGGTCATTTAATTGGCTTTGTTTTTCCCTTTAGGAGGGGACAACAAAAATAGGAAGAATTGACTCAGAACAGGAACAGGACATTGGTGAGTGACCGAGCGTGTGGTCTGACACTTTGTGGCAGGTACTCCTGCCTGACAGGTTTTTGCAGAGGAAGCCGATGGTGCTCTGAGAGGAAAGGATCTCTGAAGTCCTGAGGGGCTGTTCCTTTTGCTGCTAGGCTGGGGGGCTACAGCTGTGTGTCTGGGACACGATAGGAGGGGACCCACATGTGGGAGAATCCAGGTCTGGGTGGTTTCAGCTGGTGGCTCTTCCTCTTTTGTCAGGATATGAGATCTGCTAGATGTGGATTCTGATCTCATGGGTAGAATGGAAGAGGTGTTTCCCTGGTCCTTGTCTCCACCCAAGTGACCCCCACCTTTCCTTAGTCTTGCAGGGTCAGTGGATCGAGAGAGACCACTGCACCATCACCAGTGCCTGTGGGGTCGTCGTTCTGCGGCCTGCCCAGGGGGCCCGCTGCACAGTCAATGGCCGGGAGGTCACTGCCTCCTGCCGTCTGACCCAAGGTAGGACTGTCCACAGCCCTGTTTATGCCAGGATGAGTGATGGACTAGCTTCTGTCTCATGGGCCAGACCCAGAGAATGCAGTGAAGCAGCCTTTAAAGATGGGGCACCCAGCCCCAGCACCCAGAGTTCTGAAGGTTTCATAAAACCATCTTCCTCCCATAAACAAAGAAGCCCTAATTGCTGGCCCCCAGAATGGAGAATGACTCTGAAATTTGTCCCTGTGTTTGTTAGCTCGGTGTGCTTGGGAAAGTCTCTGAGCCTCAATTTCCCCATCTGTAAAATAGGGATAATAACAGGATTGAATAGCAGGAAATGTGAGGGTTGGATGAGCTAACATGTAATGTCGTTCTCAGTGGGTTCTTGGCACTTAGTTAGCACTCATGGTCAGCAGTACTGTCACTGTTACTGTTAGTATTACTCTATTCAAATTCTGTCTGTCCTTTGAGGCTGAGCTTACATCCCCCCTCTGACTGCTAAAGTATTCCCTGACTGCTCCACCTGGAATCCATCTTGCTTCTTGGAGTACCAGACTCTTCCTGCTCATTTTGTTAGTTTGATACGTACGCTGTGCAGTATCCAATGAATACATATCTTTTTGACTGAGCTAATTATCCACTTGTTGAGGGCAGGACTTTCGTCTCGTAGAACAGCGCCCTGCACATAGTGTGTACTTAGAACAGAAGCTGGGGACTGGATTCTCATCCGTCTCTGTGCCACAGGAGCGGTCATAACCCTGGGGAAAGCACAGACGTTCCGGTTCAGCCACCCAGCGGAGGCCGCTGTCCTTCGGCAGAGAAGGCAGGTCAGCACACTGGCTGCCCTAGTTCTCCTTTCTGGGGGCGGAGTTTGAGCTTGGACTGGTTCTCTTGGGAGGGCAGGGAGGGCTGACGACTGCATTTCTCCCTTGTTCCCAGGTTGGTGAGGCTGTTGGTGGCAGTGGCTCTTTGGAGTGGCTGAACTTGGATGGAGATGTCACTGCCTCCAGGTTGGGTCTCTGCCCTTCGCTTTGGAAGAAAAGGTGAGAAACAGCTGCTCGTTCTGCTGTAGAACCTGCTAGTTTTTCTTCTTAGGCCATTACAACATGGAGCTGGGAGGAGGTGAGTATAGCAGCCAAGGTTTGAATGAAGCTGGTCCAGACCAACGTGGCGAGTGACTCGAAGATGCCGAGCCAGCTGCTCAGCTGATGGTTGGCAGAGAAGTGGTCTTGGCCCTCATTTATTTCCTCTTCAGTATTGCAACTTTCTTCAACACTGAGAAAGTTTAGCATTTGTTTTCCTACAGCCACCGTCAACAAGATTAAAATGTGGTGCGTTTGCAGGTGGCTTCGATACGGCTCCTGAACGTACGCGCCTCCCTGTGACCTCCTTAAGTTCTGAGCGGCCTGTGTGTGAGCTCGTGGTGTGTGTCGGTCGGCTCCCAGGACTCTGGCTTCTCTGGGTTCTCAAAGCGGGTGTGGAACTGGCAATCCTTTCTGCCCCCTAAAGACCAAGCATCCAGAACTATGCATGACAAGGGCCGGAACCCCAGGAACAATGTGAAAATATCTTGGGATTCTGCCCTCTCGCACCCCCTTCACCAGTGTAGTGACTGTGAAGCAAGGAGTTGAGTTTGGCACACGCATTTCCTTCTTCACAGTCATTCTTCAGCCATTTCTTCACAGAATTCCCTCCCAGAGCCCGATCCCTGTGGGTTTGGCACTGGGAACAGTGGTACCCTTCTGTTCCCCTAGCCAAGGTGGCCGCTGCTGTGGTGCCTTCCTTTAGAAAATGTCCACCGGGGATCCGGTGCCAGCTCCAGGAGCACAGGGCTCCGGGGGGCTTGTGACTTGGGCCCCTGGTCCCTTAGAGGCATCCAGCTGCTCTTTCCTCAGACCAGGAGAATTTAATGGCAGCTGGAGATAGTCGTGGGTCTGACCTTGGTGGCGAGGGGTGCTGGATGCGGGCGCACAGGTGCTCTAGTGCAGGAGTGTGGGCAGCAGGCAGGCCCTCACAGGAGGGCTGCTGCCGGCCAGAGGACGATGCACCAGAGGCTGAGGGCGGACGGACCTAGTGTTGAATGGCTGAGTGGGCCTGGGGGGTGACAGGTGAGGCGGGAGAGGTGACACAGGTGAAGTGTATAAAGGCCAACATGGACTCAGGACTGAGGCTGGGGCTCTTGACTTGTCAGCGTGGCCCTCCCTTTTAGTAGTGAATCCGGGAAAGGAGGTCTTGTCTTAGGTATGATTTCCATTGGAAAGACGCACTGAAGATCTGTTTTTCCCAGAGTTCAGAGGCTTACAGAGAATGGCTCTGCAGCTTAAAGAGCTGAGGATGACGGGCCTGGGTAAAGCTGCTCCCCATCCTAGCTCTGTGACAGAAAAGCTGTGTGACCTTAGGCAAGTTACTGAGTCTCTGAGCCTGTTTGCTCCCCTCTAAGTAAGGATACTACCCTCTCCCTCCCAGATCCTTATGATACGGGTTGAAGGAGCTAGAACATGTGGAGTGCTTTGCCAAGTACCTGACAGCCCACAGATGTGCTTCTGGGAGGTTCTCAGGGCCGGTGGGGGTGGGGCGCTGTCTAGGAACGCAGCCTCCCTTTCCCTTTCGTGTCCTCCCCTCTCACCCCAGCTGTCCAGAGAGTGCTGTCTCCTGCCTTGCTAAGGTCCTCTTGGGCTCTCCAGCCTCATGGGCACTGTTATGACCTTTCGGTAACACCAAGAATGCACCCTTTCCTTCAGTGAGGACAGGGAGGGATTAGAGAATCAAGGCCTCCCCGACTCACTGCCTCCACTCTTCAGCAGCAGCTCTGGGAGCCTGTGGGCCGGGCTGGTCCTGCTCAGACCGGAGTCAGCATCATGTGCCAGGCTTGGTGGAAGTGGGGTGGTGCAGGCTCCCGCCTGTGATTGGGCAGAGGGACTGGAGAGCCGTCCCGTGAGAGTGGAGGAAGCTGCATGTTGTCAACTGAGTTCCCAGTTGGCTTGTGGCTCTGTCTCCAAGAGAGTCTCTCCTCTGCTCTTAGGTGGGGCTGCTCCCAAGCCTCTCCTCGTCCGAGGCTTTTCTCCCCTTCCTTTTTCTCTCTGGAGGAGCACTTGTGGGGAGCCTGCAAAGCTGGAGCCGACTCCAAAGCCAGGGAAAATTGGCTGGTCTGCCCCCTTTCCTCTTGCAGCAGGGATCTGGACCAGAGAGGAGTTTGCCCTTGAAATTTGTTGCCTGTATTCTTTGCAGTTTCCCATTTGGAATTTTGGGAGCTTAACCTTAAGTGCCCAGTGGCTGGGAGATACTGTCATTGCTGCCCTAGTGAGTAGACACTGCTGCATTCTGCTGCAGAAGCTGTCAGACCCTGAGGCGGCCAGGACGGTGCCATGGAGTACTGGCAAGGAGGGCACCGGGCAGCAGCAGGGGGGGGCAGGAGCCACCCAAGAAGGAGGGCAGCCATCTGAGAGAGACAGAGGTCCTTGGCTGGCAGGTACCTGAAGGCTCGCCCTTGGTAATCTACCCAGACATGTAGCGTAAGGTTGGTATTTTCTTTTTCACTTGCTTTTTGGGACCTTGGCTGACGTACTTAGCAGAGAGCCCTTTTCTGTCGGACGGCGTGTGGCGCCTTGGGTGAAGGTGCGGTGTCTGCCGCAGTCCTCCTGGACTGCCTCTCTTCGCGGGTGTTGATGCTGCTGTGAAGAGAAGTGTATCAGGGTCTCAGAAAGTGACTGGCAGCTGCCACTTTCTGGGGAGGAAGGCTAGAGGGCGCTCTCCTCTGTTGACAGAGATTGCGAATGAGGGTTTGAGGTGGCAGAGGAGGAAGCTACAGTAAATACTGTCAGGGAATTCAGAATAAAGACCTCTGCCCGCCCCCTTGCACCTGATGGTCTGGAGCTTCGCTGGGTTTGTCTGAGCCCTCAGATGGGCAGTTTATACCTCAGCCATGTCTATGGTCAGGCAGATTTCGGAGCAGTACTACAGACATGACACACATGTGTAAAATGTTTCACATTAACTGCCTTTTCTATTTGTGTGGCATTTTTTTTAATTCCAGTTGCTATCCCTAGCCTTTTGCGTCGCATGCATCAAAGAGTGTCTCTCCTCTTTTCTGTACATTCCACTGTGTGTGTTTGGCCTTTCGCCCACAGCACTCAGTGCCAGCCTTCCCCAGAGCGCACTCGCTTGAGCACCCGGGCCTCTCCTGGTCCTTGGACCCACTGCGCATTGGATCACCTCACAGCGTCCTTCAGAGAAAACACTACTCCCACCCACACACCTCCCCGTCCATCTGTTCACCCTCCCACCATCCGTCCTTTACTGTCCTCCTAAAGCTATATTAAGAAATCTTATTTTTTTCTAAGACAGAGGCAGCAAACGGCCTGTAAAGAGCCAGATAGTACTTTACGCTTTGCAGGGCTAACAGTCTCTGCTGCAGCTGTTCAACTTTGCCAGTGTGGTGCAAAGGCAGCCAGACAACGCGTGAGTGAATGGTGTGGCCGCATGCTGGGCTGGAGTCAGGGCTGGGGGAGGCTGCACTCAGGCTTTTTGTGAGCCTCTGGTGGATGCCAGCCCTTCCCGACTACGCCCCCTCCCACCGCCACCCTGGAGCACCTTTAGGGACCGGAATGTCAGGGATGGAGTGGCTCTGCAGAAACAGCAAGTGAGGCCCTCTCTAGGAGGCTGTGTGGGACCCAGGGCGGGGGTAGCATGCAGGTGGAAGCTGTCAGTCTTCAGAGGAAGGCTCACCCATCCATGTTCATGGAGGAACCTGGTGGCAGAATAAAGGCTGACAGTGATCTAGAGTTCTTTTTAAACTTTGTATTATAGACACTTCCAAATACACTACGAGTGATCAACTCATAGCTAATCTTGTTTCATTTACATCCCCTCTCACTCTTCCCCTGACCCTACTTTTCCCCACTGAATCTAAACAAACCCCAGACAATTTCACCAGAAAATGCTTCAGCATGTATCTCTGAAAGGTATGCCAGAGTCTAAACTCTTGAACCCTGTCCAGGGCTGGTTTGCACAGCTGTGGTGCATGTCTAGTCTCTCTCCTCTGGACTGGCGCCGCCGCCTGCCGCCGGCTGGCCCGCAGAGGGTTTCTGTCTCGGGCTGGGGTGCGGCCGTGAACACATGCCTACCCCAGACTTTCCATCCCTCAGTGTTCCTGGGACTCCCGCCCTACTTTGTTTCCAGCAGATACCTTTTTTTTTAAAAAGACAAAGTTTCTTGATTTAGTTAAAATGTTTCTTTTTTGTTCTTTTTAAAGCTGCTTTACTTTCCCCGTTATTTTCTTTAACCAAAATGTATTTGTGTTTCTGCTGAACCCACAGTCTAATAACATGCTAGTTAGTATCAGGCCTGTTCTCTGCTCCTGCACTGTGACATCATGAGCTGCCTGTGACACCATGCCTGTGTGTCCCAAGTGGCCAGAAGCCCAAAGCCCTCTCTGCCCTATTGAATTCAGGGACTTTCTCAGAGGGGCTAAGATGGCCACTGGTTTGTACTGAGCTGGGTTTGCATTTCCCCTGGGTCACCTCAGCCCCTCTGTGACAGGAGAGAGCTGCGGGAGCAGAGTGGTGAGGACCACCGGCTACCCAGGACTGGAGAGACACCACCCAGGACCAACGCTCGGTGGCAGCAGCAGCGCTACGTGGGGGATTCGAGGCAGCAAATCCTAGCGGGACACATTAGAGCCAAACGGGATCTGGAATTCGACCAGGCACACGTCACCTGGCAGATTAAAGACAGTAGGTGCCCTGTGCTCGCAACGTCTGCTTCATTGTCCCATCTCTTCATTTTCTTGCTTCCTCAGCCTTCTGTGTTCTCTTCTTTGTTTTCTTTGTGATATGATGGAATCTCTGGTATTAGGCATTCTCTCCTCTCTTTTAGAGACCAGAGGCTCTTACACGGGGCTGGAAACAAGAATAAGGAAGCAGCTTCCTATTGGCCCCCACAGTGATGGCCCTCTGCTCACTGCTTCTCATGCGCCCATTTTTCCGTGCTTTGCTGCCTGCCCTAGCACGTGCCCACTGCTCTACCGAGGCCTGGGGCTCCATTCCCTTGCCCTGTGGTAAGGGGACGTCACCCCGGCCAGCCCTTTCACTCTGCACGGGTCCAGCCATGGCCGGAGGTGTCTGAGTCCAGGCAGCCACGGGCAGGGAGGGAGGAGCTGGCCTTCTCTCAGGGTGTTTTTGTTCCCAGACCAGCAGTGGCAGCTCAGAGAAGAGACCTGGCTGGCCAGCTCGCCGCAGCAGCAACAGAAAGACTGTGTAGCAGAGAAAGAACTTGAGACCTCTGTGCCAATTGATTCTTGGCTTCAGACAGATCCTGAGACTCAACCGTCCCCTCCCGCCCGAAGCCAGAAGAGGGCGGTGCCACATAAGCTCCTGCGGAGACCAGCTCTTCGCGCAGCGGAGCGGAACATCCAGCGAAACAAGGTCTGGTTCCAGCTAGAGAGAATCATCAAGAAGCAGAAGCTGCTAGAGGCCCACAAGAGACTGGAGCACCTCAAGGCATTGTGCTGGCTCCAGGATGATTGTCCCCAGGAGTCTCCACACCAGGCCCCCAGCTCTGATGCCATGGTCCCGGGCCCTCAATGTGGAAGCAGATCGACAAGTTGCAGCTCTTTGAGCCTTCGAAGGCTCTGCCTCCGGTACTTGCCCCAGCTCCGCAGGTACAGCCAGCAGTTGCCCCTGGGAGCACTGGCAGGAGTTTGGGGCCTCGTGGCCCAGGCTGGGCTCTTTCCTTCCCAGTGCACCAGCTTCCTCAGCCTCCTCAGTCTAAAACGGAAGGAGGTGTTTACTCCTCTCCTCCTCGCCACCTTTTCCCTCCTCTGACTCCTCCTCCTCTTTCTCTGTAGTCGCCATCTCCTAAGACTCAGGCTTTTCCCTTCTCCCACTCGGAGTGGCAGCTCTTGCTCCTTCCGCGCTGTCTTCTGTGTGAGCTTTATTTTCGTCTTTAGACCCCAACTATCTACTTACCTCTCCTTGTGTATTCCAGCCGCACCTCCACCTCATCTTGCCTCAGATCAGACTGTTGCCACACATTTCCTCCCTCTCTCTCCCCACCTGACCTGCCAGCTCAGGTGAGCTTCCGGACCCCACCTCCCAGCTGGTGAGCAAGCGGAGCACTGTCTTTCTGACTGCCAGGTCCAGTCTGGGGTCATCCTGGTTTCATTTCTCTTTCACTCCTCACTGTGGCCAGTCAAGGTGAGGCTGTGTTCACTCCCAGACTGTTTGGATCAGGGGATCGTGTCTACCGCTTTACATCCGCTGGGCCTAGCACAGGCCTTGCCCATAGTAGGCACACACTTAATGTCTGTTGGTATTATGTTTGCTCACCTCTCTGGTCTATAGAGTAGTAGGCAGCTTTTTTTTTAAAAAAAAACTTTTTATTATGAAAAAATTTTAAGCAAACACAAAGTAGAGAGAATAATACCTAACACTCACATCCAGCTGTTACCAAGATTTACCATGCTTCCCCTATCTCTCCTCCTCCTTTTTCCAATGGAGTGTTTTAGAGCAACTCTAGACATCGGGTCGTGCAAAGCTACATCAGGTGTATACACTTCTAGAGCATAAGGACTCTTCTTGTAACCACATTGTCATTGCCACACCTAACAAAATTAACATTAACTATTTGATATCATCTAAACCTTGGCCATGTTCAAATTTCTCTCATTATTGATAATTAGTTGTTCAAATTAAAATCTAGATAGGATGTACAAACTGCATGTGGTTATGTCTTTTAAGCTTTTTTAATCAAATTTTTTGTTTTTATTTCTTCATATCATTGATTTGTTAGAGAGTTGGTCAGTTCTTTAGAATGTGCCATGTTGTAGGTTTGTCTGTGGGATTCCTTTAGTGTCATTTAAATTGTTCCTCTCTTCCTCGTATTACCCATTAACTGGAAGTTTTCTTTAAAGGCCTGATTAGATTCAGATACTTCAACCTCTTTATAAGATAAAAAAAATTGAGGAACAGAGTATGCCTGAGGCCTCTCTGAGAGCTAGGGCGACTGCAGTCCATGGTTTACCTACAAAGCTTTTCTCCAACACCAAAGACTATGGGGACAGTGACGCTGGCCTTCTTTTTAACCTCTTTCAACACCAGGTAGGTGGGACTTTCTAGTCCCTCTGTCAGCAGGAAGTAGGAACTGCTTGCTTTTCTGAGATGGCTTTCCTTGTCCCCACAGTGTTTTCCTGAATCAGGATGCCTCTGCCACACTATCTCCTATACCTGACTCTACCGATCAAACGTCGGAGAAAACCCAGTCGGAAGAGTATTTGCCCCAGGCTGCTTCTTTCCCTCCAAGGACAGGGCGGTTCAGCAGGAATGTTCTCTGCTCCTTGGGTGAGGGACAGCTCTGCACAGCCAGGGCGGCCTTGGCCAGGAGGAGAGCCTTGGCCCCAGGCTTCACAATGAGCTCTGGGTCATCCAGCACCCAGGAAATGGAGAGAGCGGGTAAGCAGCCCCACTGGATGGTGCCCCAGGACTTAGCATGTGTGGGCCAACTGGCTCACAAGCTGAAGCCAAGGGATGAACCAGAGGCCCTCACCCCTTCCTCCCAGACCAGGAGGGCTAAGGGACTATCAGACTCTGGCCATGGACCAGCAAGGTGGCGAAAAGAAGGGGATCTTGAGACCCACAAGGCTGCTAAAGGAGGCAATTGCAGTTCCTTGCATCCCCATGGACCCAAACAAGTAGCTGGGCATGGAAAGGCAGCCAAGACTTTTTGGGCAGAATCCAAACCACCACCTCCAAGTAGGGCATCAAAAGGGCAACAGAGGGTGCCAGCAGCCAGGGTCAGAGACATTACCAAAAAGTCCTCTCGTTTGCCCTGCGGCAGCCCTTTGAAGAGGCAGCACAGTGCAGGCGACCCAGACTCCACGGCCTCACTCACCGATTCCAGCCCAGCAGCGGATCACACCACGGAAAAAGATGGTGATTTGTCAGATGCAGACAGCAGTTACTCAGTGGATTCTCTCTCCTGTGTCTGTGCCAAAGCCCTGGCGGAGCCGCTGGAGCCAGGGCCCCGCCAGGGGAAGGATCGGGACCTCCCAGAGCCAGAGAACACTGAAAGTGACAACAGCCAAATATCTGAGGACTCTCTGGCTGAGAAGGAACACCAAAGCCCCCAGGACAGCCCAGGGGGCAGATATCTCACCAGTGGCCACGGCCATCACTGGGCCAGAGCTACAGCCTCTGTGAGGGGCTTCACCACATCCTCAGACAGCGGACCGTCGGCCCTGGCTCACAGGCACTTTTCGCTGGACAGCCTGATCGATGCTGAGGAAGAACTGGAGGAAGATCGGCAAGAAGAACCTTTCTTCACTTCAGCTGACGAGATGCCAACAGAGACTTTTTGGCACCTGCAGACCTCCAGTCTGCCTGTAGTGGGCCAGGAGGCAGTGTGCAGGCCTGGTGCCGTCACCCAAAGAGCAGGAGGCAGGCTGGATGCCATCCTGCCAATGAGCAGTTCCTTTTGCCTTGATTCCCAGCCCCAGCCCCACTGTGAGTGGCCTGAGTCGAAGGTGGAGGCAAACTCCTCTGAGCAAGCCAACACTCTGCCGGGCACACAGGTTTCAAGAGGGAGCCCATTGTTGTCCCTAGACTCCTGGTTTTCCTGTGATTCTAAGGTCAATCCCAGCAGCCCCCTAGGAATAGTAGGTTCTTTATGTCCAAGTCCCAATGTCCAGGAATTTCAGCCCTGTGGTCAGGAGAGGCCTGGGTGCTGGCCAAGGATGGAAGGACTAGAGCCATCAGGTGCAGAAGCCGTCCTGCCCTACACCTCCACACTGCCCCCAGGCGGTGCTGAGCTGCCCTGCAGTGTAAGAGCTGTGTATACAATTCCTGCTTCTGACACATCCAGGCTGTCACTCTGGGGGTCCTACAGGCTGCTTCAGCCAGGAGCTGATGGCACCTTTCAGGCCACAGGTGTCCCTGGCACAGCCCAGCAGGGCAGCTCTGAAACATCCAACAGCTCTCGTGTGTCAAGCGCACTGGCTGCCTCTGCAGTCTCACTGACTCATGTAGGCAGTGCCTGTGAGAGGGACTGGGCTCTCCTTCAGCAAAAGTACCTCTTTGAACTATCTCATCCTGTTTTGGAGGCCATAGGACAGCCCAGGCCAGCTCTAACCTCCCTCGAGGAAGACGCCGGTTCCCCAGCCCAAGCTTCTGGCAAAGGAGGAGATAGTCTATTAGCAGTTGGTTCTGGGGTATCTAGCAGTTTGAATTTCCACAACTTTCCTATCCACGTATCTAAAAGTAGGCATTTGAAGTCAGAGAAAGAACAGGTCAGTCTGAGTGTCGAGTTGGAAGGTACTTCAGATTTCTTTACAACTAGTGAGAAAGAGGTGAGTTACAGTGGAAATTATTCAGCAGACATAGAATCACTGACTTCTGGAACTGCAAATGCACAGGTCTTTGCAGCAGAGAACAAGGGAGCAAATTGCATAATAGAAGCAGGGGCAGTGGAACAGAACAGCTTGGAGGAGTCCTCTCAGAGTGGCAGGAGGAAGCCTGGATTGATGACTTCCTCCGATGAACAGTTCTTCCTGGAGAACCCTTGTAATAATGTAACCATAGCCACCAAAGAAGACCATTGGCCCCAAGGCTGGGCTCTTCTCAGGGAGAACAGTGTAGGCCAGGCAGGCCAGTTAAATCACAACAGCCACCAGCCCCGACAGGAGGAGGCGGCAGACTGCCAGGAGAGCTCCAAGGAGGAGGTTGGAAGTCACACCGACCTTTCCTTTGCCTTTCCATCGGGTCCAGAGCTGTACCTCCATTCTGCTCCTTGGAGCTCATTCCCATCTCCCCTGCAGCCGCCTCCCTTGGAGACGTTCTATGTGACCAAAAGCCGGGATGCCCTGACAGAAACTGCCTTAGAGATCCCGGCTTGCAGAGAAGGGACACTGCCTTCCCCGCCCCCCAGGGAAGCCTGGGGCTTTGGCCATGACTACCAGGTCCTCCAGAATGTTTATTTGAAGAATAATTTATCAGTGCCATTACAAAAACAGCATTCCAAGATGATCTCCTCTCAGCAGGTCACAGTAGAGAGGCCAGCTGACCTGAACACCAAGGAAATTAGTGGAGAAATGGGGACATGCCCTGGAAATGTTAAAGAAGAAAGCCATAATTCAGTGTATTTCTTTGTTGCTCAGGACAGACATTTTCTTACATCTGCCAGCACAAAAGTATGTGATTATGAAAATCAAGTTGGAAATGTAAATAAACACAGTCTTCCAGCACTCAAGGAGGAAGGAAAGGTCACTATCCAGTCCCATTGCAATCTTTCCTCAGACAGTGCTGGGTCTGGGGAGCCTCTTCCTGCTGGTGCATCTGAGGCAGGCGGGGAAGAAGAGCGGGGTCAGAGTGCCGTCTTCAGACAGACCTCGGCCTCCGATATGAGCAGGTGGTTCCCTTCTGGGGCCGGGTCTGATCTCCTCGATAAAACCATCTCTCTCCATCCCAAAGACAGCGCAGAAGAACGTGAGCTTCCATGGACAGTGTCTACATGTGAAAGATTCCAATCAGTGAGATACTCTCAGGAAAGAAACCTCGCTGAATGCAAGGACCCTGGAAAGTCACAAGTAATGTTACATCCCAAAGAACCACCTTCTGGAAAGAAACAGAATAAAAGAGTTAATAATGCTGATGAAATGGCAAGGCTAATTAAGAGTGTAATGCAGCTAGAAAATGATATCTTGGAAATCGAATCCAAGCAGAAGCAGCAGCTATATGCTTCTCACACTCTGGGAGTTGGTAATGACCTTGTGTTTCAGGAGCAGGAGATGGCTGACCATGTCCTGGGGCCAGGCAGCTCTGGAAACCGTTTGTCCTTCAAGGATCAGCTGTCTTCTCCCAAACAGACAGATGATGCTATCTTTAGGGATGGGGAAGCTGGAGAAATTAAGGCTAACAGTAGCATTGGGGAAGATGCCCAGGTTCAGAAAGTCACCCTGAGTTCCTTCAAGTCAAGAGAATGGGTGCAAGACATGAGGTTTGTGAGAGAGCACAGTCCCCCGGCTATATCAGACAGGTCCGCCAGGGACACTTGTGAGTATTTAGGGACATGTACAACTCATAGTAAGTGCAGAAAAACTTCTGTTAATCCATGGAGAATGAAAGCATTGGCTAGAGCTGCACCATTGCAGTCCAGGCCCGAGTGGTCTTCTACAAAGGAAAGCAAGGTGGTGCATGCATCAGCAAGCCCCAGGGGGCAGCCCTGTGACTTGGAAAGTCTGCAGGAATCAGAGACTGTGGAAGGTTTTCAGGAAAGCCAACTTGCCAAACACATATGTAGTTTTGACTCAGAGGGGCCCAAAGTTCAAGGCAGAGTTAAAGAAATGACTATGCAAAGAAGAGAGAGCCTAGGAGAGGAATACAAAATGGTCTCATCGACTCAGAAACTTCTGAGTCCAAGCCAGTGTTGTATGGGCACGTTTTTCAGCCAGGAGACTGGCCCATTGCTGAGCTGGCCATGTTCCTCTACGGCCCCTCACCAAGACCTGAGTGACACCTTGCCCTCGAATTCCCTAAGACTGCCAAGAAGCTATCTTCACGCGCCTGGTGCTATAGGCATGTCTTCAGTTGACTATGTGCTGGATCCTTCAGTGTTGAAAATGCCTAACAGTCCCTGGGGAACTGAAGCAGGATGTCAGGGTCACTGTGGCGAGCCCAGAAGCCACAGCCCTCAGGGAAATGTCCGAGGAAACCCCTCCAGGGCACACACTGCTGGGTGTGGGTCTGCAGGCTTCACGGCCACAGGATCTTGGGATCACTCCGGTGCATGGGAGAGCATTCCCCCCGTGGCTGAGGGCAGGAGATTAGCAAGCCCCAGTCCCCAAGACCAAGGATGGGGCCCCAGAAGTACCTCGATGGGCTTGAGTGCCAGAGGGGGTTCTGCTGCTGAAGCTGAGGCAGCTGTACAAAAAGGAACAGAAAGAGCCAGTTTCCCGAACAGGGTCTCTAGCCCACTTGAAAAGAGGGCTACCTGTCCCTTAGAGGAAGGTAACGGCCGAGGCTGGGAGGTAAGGCAGAAGGCAGAGAAGAAGGCTGAGGACCTTAGTCCTAACAGTGCTACTGTCTCAGCACCTGCGTCCCAGGGACCACACCTGGAACCCTGTGCCCATACACCTGTGGGCCCAGCCGTGATGGAGGAGATCAGAGAGACGGGGGCCCATGGAAAGCAGCTTCATGACTTGGTGGCTGAGGGCACAGTCCTTCCTCACTGTGAGACTTTATTAGAACCTGAATGTTCTTCAAGGACCCCTAGCAGGCCTCGCTGTGAACAAATGAACCAGCCAGTGTCAGACAGGACCAAGAATGACAGCGAAGCACAGGGACTTCATGGGGCATCTCCCTGTGTGGGACCAGGACACCTGTGGACAGATGAGAAGAAAGTCCTGAAGACCACACCCCTCTCTGCAGACAGCTTTCAACCTCTGCCCGGCACTGACGTTAACACAGGGCCGTGGCAGCCCTCACAGGCTTTCCCCCTGCCTGACCCTGCTCTAGGCCGTCATTCTGGAGAACCGAGACATTTCCTGAGTGCAGGTGAGCAGTGTATTTGTTACTCTGGCCCTTTCGAAACCATGGAGGAAAAGAAAGCAGCAACTGGGATACCTTCCGCTGATCCTGTAGGCTCAGACAGTCTTCCTTCTTCAACAGCTTTAGAGAAGGACAGGAGGGTAGTACCAGAGAAAGTAGTGGCTGCCTTATCCTCTCAGGACCCTTCTGACGATCCTGAAGTGAGCAGGCCGGGGCAAAGCCGCTTACTCCCCCTGGAGGCTGCGGAGGGCGCGCCCCCTGGCAGTCAGGAGAGCAGCCAGGCACGCCAGGAACCTAGAACTCTGGACCCCACCTGTGGAGGAGGTTCAGGTAACTGCATGGTGGCTGCACAGGGTGGAAAAGCAACCTGTTCTAGGAGTCAGCTTGTGATCTGTGATGTTCAGAACTCTGCCAGTCTCCCGGGGCCTAACCAAGACCATGCCCAAGACCTCAAGGCTTCCAAGGTCTTAGAAAGCACAAATCCCAAACAAAGTACCGTCCTGGCTGGAGTCCTGAGAAGAGTTGAGCTGGAAGCCCCCTCACAGCAGTGTGTGAAGAAGGGGAGTGTTGGCTCTGGGCTAGCAGAAGCCTGCAGGCCTGGCAGCAAACATCCCAGGCCAACTCCATCACCAGATCAAAGGCCTGGCCCAGACCCTGGGGGAGTTAGGGAGGAGGCACTGTGCAGGTGTCCACAGGAAACTTCAGATTGTGCTGTCTTCTCAGGAGCCACTGAAGGCAGAAGGACTCTCAGCCCTTCTGGGGAGCAAGGAGACAGCAGAACTCTGCCTTGCCAACAGCTGTGTAACTCTCAACCTGTTGCCCCTCATGCCTGCTCCTCCCCATCTGTGGCCACCACACAGACTCTCCACCCGCCCTGCACAGTACCTTCCAGGGCCTGTGGAATGGATGAGAGAGGAGAGAGCTATTGCAGCGAACCTGATGTGTTCTTGGCTCACGGCCTTGAGCCCAAAGGCATTCATTTGGAAGCTGGGCCAACAGGCAGCAGCACTATGGAGCCCTCTGCTGCTGCTGCTGTTTTAGCTCTGGCTCAAGGCTGCAGCTCCCCTTCTGCCCCTGATATGAGGACAAGTTCCCTCAGCTACTCAGTTGCTGGGGGGGATCCTGAGAAAAAGGTTGCTGAGAAGAAAGCCAGTGCAGAGCCCGAGGCTGCCCCTTTTCTTAAAGGTGTGTGCTCAGAGCCATTGAGGAAGTTTCAGGATAGCTCAGTAGGTGGCCAGAATGCACAGGAGTTTCAAACCAAGTCAGAACTACCCGAAACAACCAGGGGACAACGCACCCTGGATTTAAGTGAAGAACCTGTTGAGAATGAGCTGCTGGTGGAACCACAACATGGACATTTAGAAAATGCCATTAGATGCCTTAGAGAAAAGCCACAACTTCCCACTGAGTCCAAGGATCACGGTGGCTTGGATCCCCAGGACAAGTTCAGAGTGAAGTTAAACCCCATCTCCAGTCCCCAGGTTGGCAGTCCCTGGGAGGAGGAAAAGGAGCAGAGAGAGCAGGCTTCAGGTGGTGGTGAAGACCCCGCCCAGGGCAGGCGTCCTTCACATTCCAATGAAGGCGACTTGGATGGCTGTCAGGTCAGAGATGCATGTGGAGGGGAGGGGGCTGCGGCCAAGGCGCCTGTGTCCAAGACATTCTCATCAGGCCTTAATGACTCAGCCAGTGTCCCCTTGGGGCCTGTGGCCCAGAGCCCTGGCCAGCCCTCTTCAGGCAGGGAGCAGCCGGCTCGCCACCACAGGCGCTCGCTTCCTGTGATTGCCATTGTCTCTGGCCCCAAACACTCCAGGTCCTCCCCCGGACCACACTTCTCTGTAGTCAGCTCTTCCTTGTCTCTTCAGGAGCTGAACTTGAGTGTGGAGCCTCCTTCCCCCACAGATGAAGAGGCCCAGGAGCCTCACAAATTGTGGAACTCACATTCCAGGGACCACTCCTCAGAAAAGCCAGCGGCGGTGGGAACATCTCTGAAGGCTGAGGGCTATAACCAGAAAGCCTCATCTAACTTGGACGGTAGCTCTGTTGATTACAGGCCCCTTCAACCTGCCAGCCCTCCTTACCCATCATCTTCAGCTCCCTCGTGCATGCCAGCCTCCGATTTTATGACCCATTGCATGTCTGGTACAGAGGAACAGGCCCGGCAGGTAAAGGCAGAGAGCCTGCGTGGCCAGGCCAGGCCAGAGAAGGGGCTCCCCGAGGCAGACAAACGAGTGCTGTGTTTTGGCTCCAGTGACATCAGTCCCCATACTCTGTGCTGCCATCCAGAGGGCCCTGTGTGCATTGGCTGGAGGCAGTCTGTGTTTGGCAGTGCAGTCGATGTGTCCTGTAGCCAGACATCCCAGGGCCTGGTACCATTAACAGTGTCCCAGTGCTCCAGCATGGACAATGGCCTAGAAGACCAGAACTCGTTCCACTCCCACCTCAGCATCTATGCCAATGCCCGGGGCCTGGCAAGCCATTGTAGTAGCACTGAAAATGCCCAAGGTTCACATGAGGCCTGGGAAGTATGGGACTCCTCGCTGGCCTTGGGGAACCCTCGTATCCTGACGGGCCCTGAAGGAGCAGCCCCTACTAAGGGTCCTGACAAGAGAGTCCAGTTCCCAGGCGCCCCTGATGAAGCAGGCTGTGTGAGGAGTGATCCCCCCTGGGCTGAAGGAGGTGCCGCAGGTCCCGTGGATGAGCTTATGCTGCTGTATTCATCAGGGGTGGGCAGCCCTGTGGGACAGTCCAGGATGAACACCTTGGAGCAGGGCACGCAGACCCTGGGCTGCAGGCTCCACTGGAGCCACACCGACATCTCCGCTCCTTCGGAAGCCAGCTCCACGCCAGTCTCTGATCTGGCCTCTTGGACCAGTATGCACAACCTGTCTCTCCACCTCTCGCAGCTCCTGCACAGTACCTCGGAGCTGCTGGGGAGTCTCTCCCAGCCAAGTGTGGTTGAAATGGAGCGAAACATCAAGAGGGAGACTCCAGATGAGGCACCCCAGACCCTTACGATGGATGGCTGTACTCAGACCACCGTGGACAAGGGTGTCCAGACTGACCTGGCCTCCCCACCTCTACACCTCCAGGCCCCAGAGGCCAGCCCTCCAGAAGTCGGTGTGGTCCTCGAAATGCCGGGCTCAGATGTCTCCACCATGTCTCAAGAAAAGGGATATGTTCCAGGGACACTTCAGAAGAGTGAGGCAGAAGAGACAGCGTGGAAAATGGCAGGACCCCCAGACCTTTGTGAGGAAAGCACCCACGGCAGGCTCCAGAGCCCTCCAGCACCCTCCTGCCGTTGGGGGTTTCAGAAGGCCCCCTCAGGGCAGAACCTCCCTTCTGTGAGCCCTCAGGCTTCTGATGCCTCTCTGCCTCCTGGCTCCCAGCCAGAGGAGCCCTCCTGCCCAGCTGGCAGCAGCCCTAACCTTAGCGACTCTCACTCCCCAGGACCCAGCCCCAGTGCTGCGAAGTCTGTTGGGGAGCCTAGGGCCCAGAAGGAGCTGTGCCCCACGGGTGCCTTGTTGGTGGACAGGGCCTCCTCCCCAATCCTCACACTCAGTGCTAGCACTCAAGGACTGGGGCTCCCCCTAGGTTCTTTGTCTCTCTCAGCCCCCTCAGCACACACTCTTGAAGGTCACCAGAAGCTAGTCTCCAGCCCAGACCTTCCCCTTGATGCCCCCAGACCTCCAATGGATAATTATTCTCAAATCATTGATGAGTCAGGCGGTGCCCAGAGTGTGGGGCTTCCATGTGGAGAAGACAGAAGGTCCTTAGAGAGGAATGGGGGCAGGTCCATCCTTGAGGCAAGCTCCCCAGGCAGCCCACAGCACAGCTCAAAAATCCAAGTTCACTTCTTAGGGCGGCCGAACCAGCAGCTTCAGCCCCGGACCACTGCCTGGGTCCAGAGCAGAATGCCGCTGCTGCCGATGAGGGTCAGGAGTCAGAGGCCGGCTCCGAGCTTTGTCCCAGAGGACTTGGCTTCCCTGGAGTGTGGCCCACTTAGCAGCACAGGGCCAAAAAAATGGCAGAGGACAGAAAATGGGGATAAGAATTCAGCATCTTCAGGGGAGCCACAGCCCGCTCCAGACAGCCCCTCTTCATGGGGAGGCCCCCAGCACCTCAGCCCCTGCACTGTGCCTGCGCTGACGGAGAAAACAAGGCTCCAGGGTTCTGCCTCAGGCCTGGCTGAGGCCTGCCAAGCTCGGGGGCTGCTGCGCCCCAGTTCCCAGAAGTGCGTGACACCTGAGCCCCAGCATCACAGCCTGAGGGACCTCCCAGTGCATAACAAATTCAGTAACTGGCGCGGTGTTCAGGATGGCTCTCCTGGGGAGCTAGGAGTAGTGGAGATGCTGGGGTCCAGATATGATCTCTGCTGTGGAGAGCAGGGACAGAACTCCTCACAACACCGTGACGACCGGAGCCAGGACCCTGAGCGGGCCCAGAGGGAGCAGATCCCCCTGCAAGTTGGGGCCCAGAACCTCTCACTCAGCATGGAACTCACAGAAGCGAAACTGCACCGAGGCTTTGGGGAGTCCGACGCCCTGCTCCGGGTGCTGCAGACCGGGACGGGGGAGGCACTCACTGCTGAGGACCCTGTGCTGTCCACCTGGGGGGAGCTCTACGCCCGGTAAGGGCTCCCAGCTGGAATGGGAGGGCAAGGGGTGGCCTGAGAGGAAAGAGCAGGGAGGAAGGCTACGAGCTGGCTGTTCTCTTCCCTCTTGCTCAGTTCTGGGATCTTCTGGGGTGTCAGCGATAGAGCGTAGGATGGAGAAGGGTGCTCAGGGCCAGTTTCCGTGAATTAATCACGTTTTATCTCAGGCAGAAACAAACCATTGAGACCCTGCGGAGACAGCGGGCTGAGCGACTTCAGAACTTCCGCCGGGCGCGAAGCCTCAGCCCCCAGAAACAACTGAGCCTTCAGCCTAACAGGGATCTCCCCACCCGTGACCTTGACTTACCCAGCAGGCGCCGAGAGTACCTGCAGCAACTGAGGAAGGACGTTGTGGAGACCACCAGGTATGGGCAGACCCAGAACCCTGCTGGAAGTAGGCTCCGTGTGGGGCGGTAGGGTTGTGGGCAGCAGGACTTGGATCTCAGTGTCCTGGAGACCGGAGTTTGTGGCTTCCTCTCACAGGACCGATTCCAGGAAAGGGTCCACTGTGCCTGCGGACCAGTGATGGTGGCTGTGGGAGACTGGGGCAAAGGGAACAAACGGCAGAAAGGGGGGCGTGTCGCAGAGAAGTCCTGGGAGAGGATGAACAGGGTAGCCGTGACGTACTATGAAACTGCAGGTCTAAGTCTCGGAATGAAATCTAAAACCAAACTTAAGACCCTGCAGGCAAAGAGAGGATGGGTCATTGAAGAGTGGTGTTGCGCAGCCCTGAACGGTGTGGCTGAGTTGGTTGGAGTGTCATCCCATAAACCAAAGGGTTGCAATTCAATTCCTGGTGAGGACACACGCCTAGGTTGCAGATTCCGTCCCTGGTGAGGGCACGTGTGAGAGAGGCAACCGACAGATGTTTCTCTCTCGCATGGACGTTTCCCTTTCCCTTCCATCCGCTCTCTCTAAAATCAATGAGCACGTCCTTGGGTGAGGATAAAAAAAGAAAAGTGCTGCACATAAAGTAAAGGGGCGGAGAAAGGCATTTCATGAAAATGCAAACAAGCAAACAAGCTGGGCTCGCACTGCACCACAGAACAGACTTTAGCACAAAGACTGTAACAAGAGTCAGAGGAGGACCCAGCAATTCTGCTTTGTGCACTTACCCAAAGAAATCCAAAACACAAAATCAAAAAGACACACGCACCCCTGTGTTCACCGCAGCGCTGTTTACAACAGCCAGGGTATGGAGGCAGCCAAGTGTCCGTTGGTAGATGAGTGGATAAAGAGGAAGTGGTGCGCATGTGCGACAGAGTCTGACTCAGCCATAACAAAGGAGGAAACCTTGCCACCTGCGACAACGTGCACGGACCTAAAGGGTATTGTGCTGAGGGAAGTAAGTCAGAGAAAGAAAGTGCCATATGATTTCACTTACATGTGGAATCTAAAAAACAAACGAAGCAGAATAGAAACAAACTCGTAGATACAGAGAACATTTTCACAGTTGCCAGAGGGGAAGGGATTAAAAAGCACGAAACAGTAAGCACAGAGATGTGGAGTACAGCGCAGGGAATATAGTCACTAATATCATAGTAACTGTATGGTGTCACGTGGGTGCTAGATTTATCAGGCTGATCACTTCGTAAGTTATATAAATGTCTAATCACTGGGTTGTGCACCTGAAACTGATATATTGTATGTCAAGTATAATTGTAAAGTAAAAAAAAAATATTTAAAGTTAAAAAAAAAAGTGGTGTTGAGCAGGCCTAGGGTGAGCAGGCCAGGGCCACTGCCCACCCACCATGTTAGAAGACATTTCTCTGTCCCTGTGGTCCTTCCAGGAGCCCAGGGTCAGCACCGAGGTCTGCTCACCCACCCTCTGACATAGAGCTGATGCTACGAGAATACCGGCGGGCTCGTGAGGAGGCCAAGGTGGAGATTGCACGGGCCCGCGACCGACTGCGGGAGCGAACGGAACAGGAGAAGCTGAGAATCCGCCAGCAGATCATCTCCCAGCTGCTGAGGGTGGGGAATGGGGCCAGCCTCTGACTTCAGGGTAGGCCTGGAGGCTGACCTCAGACTAAGTCAGTCTTCACTGGGGCTGCCTGTCAGTCCTGGGATGTAGCATTTGGAGGAGAGCATTGAACCCCTGGTGCCAGGTCAAAGCTGTGCTCACTCTCTCTTTACATGTCATCTTCATCAGACCAGCTCTTGTCCCTGGGCTAGAGTCTGGGAGGAGGCTGCTGTGGTATGTAGTTGGGTGGGAGTGTGGGAAGGCGTGAGGCTGTGAGGCTGAGGTGGGAGGCACAGGGGGTGATGGGATCTGGGGAGGTAAGGGGTAGTTTCAGGGCAGTGGGGCGTGGGTAGTGAGGGTGCACCAGAAGCTGGGTGACTGTGATCTGTCCTTCCCAGGAAGAGGAAAAACTGCACACCCTGGCCACCTCTAGCTCCCTGTGCACCAGCTCCAATGGAAGCCTCTCCTCTGGTGTCACCTCTGGCTACAACAGCAGCCCAGCCTTGTCAGGCCAGCTCCTGTCCCCAGGCAGTGTGGTGAGTAGGCAGATGCTAAGTAGGAAGCAGGAAGTTTTGCCTCCTGGGGGCTACTGCTGACATCTGATGACCTGTGGCCTTTGGTCTGTCCTCTAGTTCTTTCATTCATTCTGTCTCCCTGTTCATTCAACACATGTTTATATTGTAGGTGTTTTAGGCATTAGGGATACAGCAGTGAGCAAAACTATTCTTGTCCTTACATGGACTATTAGAAGGGTAAATATTAAGCAGTTTATTTTATAATTATTTATTTTGTCATTATGTTCTATGAAGAAGGGATGCTAAACCAGCATAAAATAGGACCTGACCTAGTCTGGAAGCTCGGTAAAGGTGCTCTGAAGAAAGTGCATTTAAATTGAGACTGTAAGGGTGAGAGATGATTAACTCAGTAAAAGCTTAGTGCAGGTGGTGTCTCCAGGGATGTGGGGGCAAGAGGACAACCTTCCAGAGGGCCTTGCAAGGGAGGCTCTGAGGGAGGAAGAGTTTGAGGAACTAAAAGAAGACTCATGGTTGGAATGTAAAGAGTGAGATGGGAGAATGATGTAAAAAGAGGACCAGAAAGGTCAAGATCGTGTAGACTCTGTTGAGAATTCTGGCCCTTTTCTAATCCATCTGGTCATGTTACTTTCCAAAAGCTTCCCATAGATATTAGTAAATCTAGTTCTGACTCATTCTTTCTAACAGTTGTATAGTGTTTCCATTTTATTCTTTAATTGCATGTTCTTAAATGTGATGATTTGTATAGATAATGTGAAATAGAAAATGCAAAATTATGTACATATATAAAGGTATGTAGGGAAATGCCCATCCTGTTCCCCATCTGTCTAGTCCATGTCCCTCACTCAACCCAAGGAAACAGTGGTGGTTTTTGGGGGGTGGGTGGGGATCTTCCTAGGTTTATTTTATGCATATAAAATAAAGCATATTATGCCACTGATCTGTACTTTCTATAGTTTTTCCAGTTGGTATATCTTTACATGAGAATGTAGAGAATATTTTTCATTTTGATTGCTGCATAGCATTCCATTATAAGGATGCATTGTAATTTATTTAACTAATCCTCCAACTGGGATTGCTTTCAATTTTTTGCCATCATAAGCAATGCTGCAGTGAATAGCTTTGTGCATGTATCATTCCTTACATGTGCAAATGTACCTGCGGGGCCAGTTCGCAGATGTGGACATGGACAACAAGCACAGGCATTTGAAACTTTCATAGATACTACCAGATATTCCCTCATAGATGCACTGATTTTTACTCCCACCGGCGGCAGGTGAGAGTCCACCTTCCTCCTACATTCTCGCCACCATGTTATGAAATGTTTGGACTGTTGCTGAGCCATCTGTTCATATCCTTCACTCATTTCTCTATTTTGTTCTCACCAGTTTGCAGGAGTTATTTTTGTATTGGCAAGGTAGTCCCTTTGGCTGATGTGAAGTACAATTGTTTTTTTCCCAGTCCTGCATTGTCTCTTGACTTTAACTGTGTTTGGAGCTATTCAGGAAGTTTTATTTATCAGTTTTCCTTTTATAGTGTCTGTGGTTTTTTAAATATATTTTATTGATTATGCTATTACAGTTGTCCCATTACCTCCCCTTCATTCCCTTCCACCCTGCACACCCTCTCCCACCTACATTTCCCCCTTTAGCTCGTGTCCATGTGTCCTAAGTTCTTTAGCTTCTACATTTGCCCTACTATTCTTGCCCTCCCCTTGTCTATTTTCTACCTACCATCCATGCTACTTATTCTCTGTACCTTTCCCCCCTCTCTCCCCCTCCCCATTCCCGCTGATAACCCTCCGTGTGATCTCCATTTCTGTGGTTCTGTTCCTGTTCTAGTTGTTTGCTTAGTTTCTTTTTGTTTTAGGTGTGGTTGTTAATAATTGTGAGTTTGCTGTCATTTTATTGTTTATATTTTTTATCTTCTTTTTCTAAGATAAGTCCCTTTAACATTTCATAAAATAAGGGCTTGGTGATGATGAACTGCTTTAACTTGACCTTATCTGAGAAGCACTTGATCTGCCCTTCCATTCTAAATGAAAGCTTTGCTGGATAGA
>CM052538.1:137778126-137800017 GCA_028533065.1 Trachops cirrhosus
TTATCAGCGGGAATGGGGAGGGGGAGAGAGGGGGGAAAGGTACAGAGAATAAGTAGCATAGATGGTAGGTAGAAAATAGATGGGGAGGTTAAGAATAGTATAGGAAATGTAGAAGCCAAAGAACTTATATGTACGACCCATAGACATGAACTAAAAGGAGGGTATGCAGGTGGGAGGGGGTGTGCAGGGTGGAGGGAAATAAAGGGGGGGAAATGGGATACCTGTAAAGAAATTTTTTTTGAGATTCCAAAAAAAACCATTGTACATAGGACAGTGATGTCTCAGTCATTGTATTTTCGTGAATCTCATTGAATCTTACACTCATTGAAATCTGAGTGTGTGTTCTGCAACTTTGTTCTTATTCAAGAGTATTTTGGCCATTCTGGGTCCCTTGAACTTCCATATGAATTTTAAGATCAGCTTGTCAATCTCTGCAAAGAAATGAGCTGGGATTGCACTGAACCTGTAGTTCAGTTTGGGGAAGGTTGCCTTCTTACTATTAAGTTTTTTGATCCACGTGCATGGGATTTCCTGCTACTTATTCAGGTGTTCTTTAATTTCAACAACGTTTTTGTAATTTCCAGAGTAAGTTTTGCATTTATTTTGTTAAGTTTGTCCCTAAGTATTTTACTTCTTTTGATGTTATTATAAATAGATTTGTTTTCTTAATTTTATTTTCAGTTTGCTCATTGCTGCTATACAGAAATACACTTGATTTTTTTTTTTAAAAATTGTTTTTAAAGATTTTATTTATTTCTTTGAGAGAGTGGAAGGGAGGGAGAAAGAGGAGAGAAGCATCAATGTGTGGTTGACTCTCACGTGGCCTCCACTGGGGACCTGGTCCACAACCCAGGCACGTGCCCTGACTGCGAATCAAACCGGGGACCTTTTGGTTCGCAGCCTGCACTCAATCCACTGAGCCACACCAGCTAGGGCACAATTGATTTTTATATGTTGAACTTGTCTCCTGTACCCTTGCTTAACTCATTTATTAGTTCTAATGGTTTTTTTAGTAGATTCCTTCGGATATTTTGTATATAAGACCGTATCATCTGCCTTTGTTGCTGTAGTCTTCATGCCTAATAGCCTGGTTAGAATCTCCAGAACAGTGTCACACAGAAATGTCGAGAGCAGATGTCCTTGTCCTGTTACTGACCTCAGGAGAAAGCCATCCAGCCTTTTACCATTAAGTGTGTTAGCTGTGTGTTTTCCGTGGATAATCTTTATCAGGTTGAGGAAATCTTCCTCCAGTCCTAGCTTATTGAGGAATTAATGAAAAGGTGCTGGGTTTAGTTAAATACTTTTTCTGCATCTATTGAGAAGATAATGTGGGATCTTTAAAAATTTTACTACTATGGTGTATTGCATTGATTGATATTTGTATGTTGAACTTACCTTGTGTTCCTGGGATAAGTCCCACTTGCTCATAGTGTATAGTCCTCCTTACGTGTTTCTAGGTCAGTTTACTAGTATTGGCTTGAGGACTTTTGCGTCTATATGCAGATGGGGTGTGGGTCTGTAATTTACATGTGATGTTTTTGTCTAGATTTTGTATCGGGGTGATCTGGCCTCATAGAATGAGTTGGGAAGTGTTCCCTCTTTTATTTTTTTGAAAAACTATGAAGAGTTGGTGTTAATTCTTCTTTCAGGGCTTGGTAGATTTCACTAATGAAGTTATCTCATCCTGAAATGTTCCTTGTGAGAATTTTTTTGATTATTAATTAAATATCTTTGTTCATTGTTTATTCAGAGTTTTAATTTCTTTTTGAGTCAATTTTCAGTAGCTGTGTCTTTCTAGGAATGTGTCCATTTCATCGAAGTTATCTCATTTGTTGGCATGTAGTTGTTTATAGCAGTAATTTATGTTTGTTTTTCATTGATGTACTATTTATAGTTAAAATTTCCCTGTGAGCACTGCTTTAGTTATATTCCGTAAGTTGTGATACATATTTTTATTATCTTTGTTTTATAGTAGTTTTGCATTTTAGTTTGTACTCATTTCTTGATCCAATGTTAAGAAAGAGTTTTTTTAAATGTTTTTGGTAGAAAGACCCTTGTGTTTTCTGATTTTGTGATTAATTTTTAGTTTAGTTGCTCTGTGAAGAGAGAATGTATGATTTGAGAGAAAGTATGATTTCTATTTTTTATATTTATTGAGGGTATTCATGGTCGTGAATATACCATGGGTATCTAAAAATTGTTTTTATCTTCATTATGTGGTCTGTTTTCGCAGTTTTGGGGGTGTGTATGTCTTATAATTGGAGGTCTTATGTTTAAAATTCTTTTATTATCATTTGTATATCTTTAAATATCCTTATTTGTGGTTTTAGTTTTCTTTTCATTCTGCCTGTGAAACATTAGGAGATCAGTGTATTTCCATTTTCTCTCTTTTATTCTCTTTACCGTTTGTTATGGTATTTCAACAGCTTATGATGTTTGCATTCAGAGTTTCAGTCCTTGTGCCGGGTTAAATGGACTCGGCTCACTCACAGTTCCTTGCCACACATTCTTTTTTCCATCCTAGCAATTCTTTCCCTCCAATTTCTTCAAGAAAGACCCAAGGGCATTGTATTCTCTAGGTTCTCTATTTCAAATCCAAAATACACCAATTTACATTCTCAAATAACAATGCCTTCGGCGCCCGTTTACCCCCACTGTGCTGCACGGAATGCTGTCAGGAAAGACTGAAGGCTTCTCTTCAGCCTGCCAATCTGACAGGTGTAAACAGTGTTTCATTTTAGTTTTAATTTGCCATTCTCTTCTCACGTCTGAGATCAAGTGCCTTTTCAGGTGTTTAAAAGCCCTTTGGTTTTTGCTCTGACAGCTGGTGTTCTGCGCCTGTTTCTTTACTCAGTTCTTCTTTTGTTTTTGGAGGCCCTTCTTTATAGTAAGACAATTATCCTTTTTTTTTTTTTTTTGTCATTTGAGAGGCCAGCTTTTCCTATTGTGTTTTTAGTTTGTTTACATTTATTACTACATGGGGAATTTGGATTTTGTATAGTCTAGTTTTTAATCCACCTTTTCTTTCATGACTTCTCGCTTCTGTGCCCTGTTTAGGAAACCATTTCCCCACTATGAGATTTTAAAATTTTATTTTCTAGTCATAATATTAAATCACTTTTACCCTTTACTTTTTGAGCCACAAAGCATAGAAAACTTGTTTTGCTATGGTGTATGAAGTGGGTCTGGGGTGTAACCTTTTCTCCATTGACTTGGTGACATTTATTGATTAATTAACAGATTTATTTTTGGAAGTTATTAATGCAGTACTGTGAGCCCGCAGGATCACCTAGTAGAATATTATAGAGTGAGAAAAGAGGGGTTAGACCTGAGCCTTGGAAAAAATCCCCAAAAAACAATTTGTGTTTGAGGAGGAGCAGCCAGCAGAGGAAACTGGGAAGGAGCAGAGAGACAGGAAGTGGAAGCCTGGCGACTGGGGAAGTGATTATTATCTCACCTGAAAGAAAGGGAGAGGCTGGCCGGGAGGCTCAGGAAGCTGAGGACTGCGAATTGTTCACTAGACGCAGCCACACGGACCTCGTGGAGACTTGGCGCTGGCTGCTCGGTGGAGCAGTGAGGCGAGGGCCAGATTCCATTCAGTTCAGAAGGGAGCGAGTGGTGGGAGGCTGCAAATGGTGACCGTCCTTTCAGGAACTTTATCGGTGAAAGGCGGGAGACTATCTGCATGCTTAAATGCTAACAGGATAAATCTAGTGAAGAAGGAGAGGTGAAGAAAAAAGTCAGTAGTGAAAGTTTCCTGAAAAGGGGGAACGAGAGCTCATTCGGCCTAAAGTTGGAGAGGCCACTTGTATGTTGCCGCTGGAGGAAGGGAGACAAGAGGATAACTTTCTTTGTTCACCTCTTATCATCTTTAAAGTGGTGCTAGGTTAGGAACCGAAGATAAGTACTGTGGCGGGTGCCTGTAGACCCATCAGAGGGCAAGGGTCATGTCACTGAGGAACTGGCTGAGGTTAAAGATCAGGTGACTGTATCTCAGATCCAGAGGATTATCCCCCTCTGGTTCCAAATTAGGACCTTAGCCTTAACTTGCTGCGTGTGCCTGGGGCTGGGGCTGGGGCCGGGGCCAGGGTCAAGCTTTCCCCAGCCTGTTGCTTTTCCCTCTCATCCCACCTCCCTCTTGGGTTTTGTTTGCTGGCCACGCTAAACCCAGCTCCAGCCACGGCCTCATTCTTGTTGGTGCAGAGGGTCGCCCACCCACTGACCCCTGATACCTGGTCCTCTCAGGCCCCAGTTTGTTCTGATCCCTGTGGAACTTTCCTATAGGCAGCCTTTGAGCCTGTGGCTTGAAGAGTGGGAGATTGTCTAGGGACTGGTTCTTGTTGCTGTTGACAGCTCCGGGCGTCCAGGGTCCTGCAGTCCCAACGGGGAAGGCCTTGTTCATTCAGCCTCTGTGCTGGAAACTGCTGGTGCATTTCGGAGGCGGAGGAGACTCCTCCGCTCTGGCTTTCTGCAGTCTGCATTCTCTCGTCCTCTGCTCCGGTCCTTAGTGTCTCCTCTTCTGCAGGGGGACACAAACTTGCCTGATTCTGGAGATTCCTGGATGGGGGACGTGCGAGGCCGATCTGCAGTGAGGAACAGTCACCCGAATCTGGCCGGGTCTGGCTGGAAGAGCATAGCCTACAGTGAGTGGTGGCGGCGTCTCGCCTGCCCGATCTGGGGACGCTGGGGGCTGAGGTTGGCCGGGTCTGAGGGAGTCACCGCCCCTCGGAGGCTGCTGCCGTCTAGAGCCTCCACCTCTTCCCTGTAGGCCGCAGAGCCTCTCTGGGCAGTTGCTGCTGTTCTTCATCCAGTGTGTCCAGCCAGGGGACCTCCTTCTCCTCCTCCTACCAGGATCTCGCCAAGCACATCGTGGACATCTCTATGGCTGACGTGAGGAACTGCTCCACTGGTGCCCACGGTTCCTTTAACACATCTTGGCTGGGGGGGAAGAGAAAGGTGGGAAAGAGCAGGCCAGGGGCCAGCAAGGCTTATGTGGCTTCTCCGGTGGCCATCCCTCTTGACAAAAGGGGACTTCAGTAAACGCTGGTCTGGGTGACCAAGCCACTCGTCTGGTTTCTACCACACCCGCTGATGTGGGCGTGGTCACTGTGCTCCCAGGTAATGGCGGCTTGCTCAGACGATCTGCACAACCTCTTCAGTCGCCAGGCAGCCGCCGGCTGGAGGTAAGTTCTTTTGTGGTGTCTTGTCCTGACCCTGTTGTCCGGCTCGCCCCTCTCCTTTCCCTTCTCCACCTGGAGCTCCTCCTCGCCCCTGGGACCTGTTTTCACGTCCTCCTCCCTATCCTCGGTGCCCCAGCTATCAGGGTGAGGAACAGGAGGTGCAGCTCTACTACAAGGCGTTCTCCTCTACTCGGCACGGCTTCCTGGGGGCCGGCGTGGTGTCTCAGCCGCTGTCTCATGTGTGGGCAGCTGTGAGTGACCCCACCCTGTGGCCCCTGTACCACAAGCCCATCCAGACTGTGAGGCTGCATCAGCGGGTAACCAACAGCATCAACTTGGGTAAGTCCAGGGAGGCTTCCGTGGGCTCTGCCCGGGAACAGGTAGCAGGTGGAGGCAGCCCTTTCAGGAGGCCGGGCACTCAGACTACCTCCAGATCACTCAGGCTGGGTCCAGCTGCGTGGTGGGCTGTGGAATGATGGGGTGTTGTGGGCCCTGGACGAGGAAGGATTTAGGAGTAGGTCTTGCCTACCCACCTGCTGACTCTCCCCACCCCTGACCCTCCAGTGTACTTGGTGTGCAACCCTGCCCTCTGCGCACTGAAGCAGCCGCGGGATTTCTGTTGTGTCTGCGTGGAAGCCAGAGAGGTGCCTGCCTTGCTGGTGGTAGAGATATTGTGGGAAGAACTTGGGCTGGAGTCTTGTGAGAGGCAATCCTTGTGCGCCCCGGGTTCTTTGGGAGAAGGAAGGCGATTTGGGTGGAGGAGGGGATGACGGGCTGGCCCCGGGCTGCCTTCCGTGGTACTGACTGCACTGGGGCCCGTCCCTGTTTGATCCACGTCCCGTAGGCAGGACTCACACTGCTCTCTGTCCCCAGGGCCACCTTTCTATCATGGCAGCTCAGTCTGTATATGACACATCCATGCCGAGACCCAGCAGAGACATGGTCCGAGGGGAGATCCTGCCCAGTGCCTGGATCCTGCAGCCCCTCGTCATGGAAGGAAAGGAGATCACCAGAGTCATCTACTTGGCCCAGGTGATGCCCCCCACACAGCTGGCCTCACAGCCCCATGCAGTTTTGTTTAGCTGCTCAATATCCTTTAGTGCTCAGGCTCTGTGGTCTGAGAGTGAAGACTCAGGCTTTTTGGGTCACAGTTAAGGGCAGTCGGTGGGGAATCAGAAGAAAGAATGAAAAAAGTAGATCGACCTCCTCTGAAGCTGCTAGCACCAGAGGCCCAGCAGGCTACCTCCTCTGGCTGGTCCCGGGGTCCTCAGGAAACACAGGAGTCTCTGCGAGGCGAAGGCGGCAGCCTCAGCAGAGCAGAGAGAGCGTGACCCATTCTATTCGGCTCCCTGCTCCCAGTTCCCTGACTTGACCGTTGTCGTTGGGAGGTGAGCCAACGGCTAGACCTGAGCAGCAGGGCTCGGCCTTCAGTACCAGGAGCGCCGTCTGAGGAGTTTCTCTCACCACAGCAGCTGCTGGGGGCTACTTGTGGCTGAAGTGTGTGCCCTGGCACACTCCTAGGTCTGTTTGTACCTTTTTAAAAAGATTTTATTTTTAGAGAGGGGGGGAGAGAAGGAGAGAAACATCCACATGTGAGAGAAACAATTGGCTGCCTGTCACGTGCCCCCATCCGGGGACCTGGCCCACAACTCAGGGATGGGCCCTGACAGGGAACTGAACCTGCAACACTTCACTCTGCAGGACGAAGCCCCACCCACTGAGCCACACCGACCAGGGCCTTTTTGTACCTTTGACTCTTCCATTTCTGCTTTATTTCAGATAGAACTTGGTGCTCCAGGTTTACCCCCTCATCTCTTAGGTTCCTTCACCAAGCAGCAGCCGCTGGTTATAGCCAGACTGGCTTCCTTCCTTGGCAGTTAGCATCTCGCCATCAAGATGCTGCTGAGATTCAGGTCCAGGATGCTCCAGAGACACTGGGGCAGCTCGTTACTCTCTGTACCCTGATGCAAGAGGAGGCAAGGCCACTTGCTGCGGCCAACTGAGCAGATGGCACTCAGCCCCAAGTTGCCAGCGAAGCCCAGTCAGCCCTTGGTCACAGCTGGCACCTCGGCAGACCACGGGGAGTTGAGCTCCTGGCCTTCCAGAGCAAATGAAGTTCAACTCATCTTGGATTTTTCACCTTTCCTGTCTCTGGGACCCCATGGCAGACAGACCCTGCAAGGACCAGGACTGGACACAGCCAACAGAGCTGGGAGGCGGCAGTCTCTGACACGGTGCTTCCTTCGTGTGACCCGTCCCTTGAGCTGGTAGGGAGGCAGCCATTGGCTAAGGCTCTGCTCAGAAACCTGCCTCCAGCATTCAGTTCCACAGTGGGATGGATGGAGTGTTGCCAAAACGGAAAACTGATTTAAAAAAACAGCTGCACAAACCAGAACAGTGATTCAGAATTGTCTCTCCTTGAATTTTGACCAAGTGCTTTATTATTAATTTCTACTTTTCCCCCTTCTTCCTTTTCCTCACAAGAGAACATCTGGGTCTCTGCCTCAGTTGGGAGTGCTGACCAGTGCTCTGCCACGGAGCCGCGCTCCACAGTTCAGTAGAATGAGACGGCCACTGCAGAAGCAGGTTGGACGGATCTGGGGTCAAGGTGGGGGCCTAGCTCTCTACGGGAGGATGGGGCGGTTAGGAGGTGGGTAGCCAGATGCTGGCTGCTGACAAGGCAAGAGGAATTTTGAAGAGGTAAAAAACTCTTTTGAAGAGGGGAGAGAACATACTGGAACCCCTGGAGGAGGTAAGTGACTTAAGTGGAAGCTCAGCTCCATTTCTTGCCACGCTCAGATGGCTCGTCAGCACTTCACGCTGCTGCTGCTGCAGCCACACATATTCAGGGTGGAGGGAGAACGGGTTTTCTCGTGTCTTAGCCTGGCTGAACGCCAGCTTTTGAATATTCTGTACGGTTACCTGGAAGTGGGAGGGGGGCAGAGATTCCCAGCTTTCGTTCTGCTGCGCAGAATCTTCGGTGGAAGAAGGTGACCATATGGGGGATTAGGATGTGGGAAATAGGTAAATTTCTGTAGATTACAGCAGAGATTTATTTTTTCTAAAAGCATTTGTTTGCAGGATTTTTTCCTCTTACCTCAAATTAAGTTATTTATATATTATTGAATGAAACTTTTAAAATTGTCTTAAACTTTTATTTTCCTGTTTTTTTTTTGTTTGGTGACAGTTTTTATATTTAACACCCGATTTATGGACTCCCATCTCCTTTTCTATAAATCTCTCACTGAGACTGCTGACTGATGAGTCAGGGCACTTGCACGTGAGAAGTCCCGACGTGCACTTTTATTAGTGAAGACTGTCCTGAGATAGCCTGAGCGTGTCACCGGAGCTCAGAATTAGCTTGGAGGTAATGATGGCAAATACGGCCCAGTGTCAAGTTACACAGTTGCCACAGATGGACTGAGAGCTTTCTGTGAGCTCAGCACTTGCTTTAAAGCACATAAACAGCAACCAGATCAGGTGCCCAATTATGGCCAGTTGCAGCCCAAATACCAACGAGGGAGGAGTCCAGAACAGTTATAATTACCACACCTAACAGTGAGTGACCTCAGTCCCCTGGAAGGCAGCTCTTTAACAGGTGTGCACCTCTGGCACTTCTGAGGCAGAGGCAGCAACGGGGCACCTGAGCACATGAGTAGCCCAGAGGTGACCGTATCCCCTTACTGGAGAAGCCACACCCCGGGCCTGTAAGTCTGCAACCTACAGAATATTAACTGAGGCTGATAGTACAGCAAAGTGCAAAAGTGTTAAAGATAATTCACAGACCTACATTTCCATGATAAAGTCAGATTTGGGTTTAGAGAAGTGACTGGCAGACACTGTGCACCAGAATCACCCGAAGGATTTGTTAACACCCCAGGCTGGGCTCCACACCCAGAGTTTCTGATTCCATGAGCTTGGAGAGGGGCCTACGTATTTGTATTTCTAGAAAGTTCCAGGTGAGCCCGAGGCTGCTGGTCTGAGGACCACACATTGAAAACCACTGTTTTTAATAATTGATGGAGAACAGATATATAGAAAGGAACTTAATGAGCTCACTAGCTCATTAGCTGCCTCTAATTCCAGTGTTATCTTACTGCTGAGTAGGCCTCAACATTAAGTAAGGAAACAGTAAGTTTCCCGAACTGGGCCTGTGCTAAGGTTAAGTGAGTGGCCTTTAACCCGTCGTCCGTGGGCCTTCAGGCTTTCTCCTCCCCCTGCCGGCCACCCCCACCTCAGCGTGTCTGGGACAGCTGCTTCTTCCCAGGGCGATGCACTTCCTGAGGTAGTGCTTTTGTTCGGCCACCTTGAAGGGTGCAGAAAGTTGGTTCCCAAGCATTCAGAACTTCCTGAAATTCTGTAGTATTAACTGGATTTAAAGGACAAAGATAAAGGACTTTGAAAATGAAGAGATTAAGAAAAATGGTTCAGATGTAGAAACCTGTTAAAGGAGTGACTGGGATGAGCTGAGAGGAAGGGAAAGGCCTAGGCACTGGGCAGAAGCCTGATGACAAAGTGGTAATTAAGACAATCCCATGTGATGGACTGAGTGCCTCTCCTCACCTGCTTTACTGAGGTCACACAGCAGACACCTCTAGGCTCAGAGACTCTTACCTTTTCCGAAGAAATACACGAGTAGGCACAGAGGAGACTTTGTTGGCCATTTCAACAGGGTTCACTGAGAACCTTCTTCCCCAAAAGGCTGAACCCCTGGCACACTGTCAAGGCAGTGCGGGCTTGGTCAAATCAATGGGTCCTTGTTCCCCTTACCCCCAGCCCCAACAAAACAAGCATCACAAGAGCTGCCCCACCATCTAGGTTAGTACGGAGTATCTAGTGAGTAAAAACCCTAGACCTTTCAAGGGAGTTGCACAGAGTCCAGTATGTTGGCTTCTGTAGCCTGCAGGGCCTCATATGCCAGAACACTTGCCACTAGTACCGCTCCACCCTGTCAAGCCCACCTCCAAGCCCACCTGACACGCTGCAGCCTTCTACAGGGAAGAATCGGGTGAAAATAACAAGACATGAAGCCCTCAGTAAAGAGGAGTTTATTTTAAAAAGCTCTCGTGTTCTGGTCCTTGCTTGGCCGCCCCTGGCTGGAGCCAGGGTCAAAAGTTACCCGCAGGGGCCGAAGGAAGGGAGGTGGAGGGTAAAGCTGGGCTTCTGTCAGGAGCACCCCACCTCATCTGCTGCGCACTTTTAAGGAGATGGCAGTCCAGCTGCTGGCATAAGAAAATGTAGGCTCCCGAGATTCGTGTTTTAACTTCACTCACAAGTTAGGCCGAAAGTCATCTGCCTCTGTCATGATTTCCCAAACTGGTCTTGAGAGATGCTGGAATGCAGCAAGCGGGGCTCAAGCCCATTCCCATCATCCCATCAAGTGTCCAAGTAATAAATGCCAACTCTTCTGCTCCGGGACTGGAGTCTCTAGCCTTTGCCACCATAATCCTGACTCAGGCGAACCCTCCCCCTCCTCCTAGGACTCAGGGTGCTGAGCCTGCAGTCGGTGAGAGGCCACGCAGCCACACAACATCTGGTTGCAGATTCAGCTGCTCCTGCACCAGCAAGGGTCAGCAATGGGCACTTGGCGGCACTGGGCTCTGGGGCCTCCTCCTGAGGCAGAGTCAGGCAGGGTTCCAGGCTTCTGTTGAGACGTCAGGGCAGAGCCCCTTCCCAGCCCTAGCTCTGGGCGAGCACAGTCCCCCGGTTTGGCTGCACCAGCTCGCAAGCTCTTAGCTGAGGTTCTGGCATCTGCGGCTCAGCTAGAAACAGGCTGAACAGTGTTGCTAATTCCTCAGAGAAGTCCTGCAACAAGCAGATAACAGAAAAGGCAGACATGTAATTCCGGATGGTTCGTCCTTTCTACTAAAAATCCTAAATATCTTTATATCCATAACTTTTATTTCCTAACATCTTCTACACTGAAATGGACTTGAAACCTTGCCCCATTAAGTACGCTAGGGAGCTCAAGTTCCAGCAGGGACAGTAAACTGACCAGAGGCTCAGAACTATGCTGAGTACTAATCACCACCTGAGTACTTAATATGCACATTATTTCATCTCGACAAACCCTAGAATATATAAATTATTCTCATTTTATGGTTGAACTGAGATGAATTATTTGCCCTAAATCACAACATTAAGTACTAGATGAGACTGAAATTCAGGTTATTGATTTTAAAAACCCACTCACTCTGCCATGCTGCTCTCTCACTATACCCGCCTTCCATCTTCCCTTCTTCCACTGACACGGCTCCTCATACAGCAGCTGCTCAAGTGTGAAGAAGGCACATACCAGAACAGCCACTCCATTTTAGGGCAGTCCTGGAGACACCTGACAAAATCCACTGAGCTCTGGAAAACTGCTAAGAATGCCAGGCACCACCACTTGCCCCCTTTCAGGAAAAAAGGGACATATGATACCTGTTCTTTTTCCAGGTAAGGGGAGATGAGGACTCCTTACCTCTGGCCACTGGGCCTCACGGAGGCTGTCCAGGCAGGCCTCTATCTCTCTCCGCCCCATTAGACCTTTCTCTACCAGCTCCCGGAGCAAGAACAGCAGCAGGTCCCACTGCAACACACATGCAGGAGGTGAGGGTGGCTGGGAGGACTACACAGTGACCCTGACTGATACAAAGGACAGAGCTGCAAGGAGGGAGAAGACCTAAGGTTAGCCGCTATAGCAGTCCATTTCAGCATGGAAGGGAAAATGGGGAAACAAAAGAAATGAGCACACAATGTTTGGAGTGAGAGTGGCACGTGTGAGAACATGACCCTAGCAAGACCCCAGAGGGCTAAGAAGCCTGCCTGCTCCCATCCATCCAACCACCTCTGACTCACCTCCCTCGGCCGAGTGTCTGCCAGAAGCCCCACATTTCTTGGGCTCAACAGCAGCTGCAGGGGGACGGGCACCTGAAAGTCGTCCTTCCACAGGGAAAGCAGCATGTGCAGGAGCCTTCGAGCCTGCCCCCTCTCCAGCCAGTGCTGTGTAGGGGGCCCTAGGACAGGAATTTGGTCTGCAACTATGGGGAGAGAGGAAAGCCAAACTGAAAAATGGAGGCAGTGTCACCTGGTCAGCCCCCGGGAGGAAGAAGAGCAAAACAAAGTTTTGTGATCTCATCTTGCTTGTACCCAACCCTGAGACTGGGAGGGGGGGGGTCTGGCAAGAGAGTGAGGTGACAGAAGACATACCAAGGAGGGATGCTAACTCCACAGAGCACTTGGCCAGATGCTGCTCGGCAGGTGGGCACAGGAACTGGGGGAAAAGCATGGAGACCGAGGACATTAGCACCATCCTTAGAGTAGCAGCCCTGAGCCAATGCGGCTCTGGTGATCAGGCACAGACAGGGACACAAGAGCATCCTGCCACTGCCTACCTGGCGGCACCGCAGTGTCTGGCCCAGATGGCCGAGGAGCTGTTCAAGATGCTCTGGGGACACTCCCTCCTCAGGGTCCCGGGGCCCTGCGGCCACAGAGAGCACATCCTAGAGAAAGCAGGGGCAGAGTGAGGCCACAGAGAATGTGGCTTGGAGTGGGGATCAGCCAGCGGGGAGAGGCAGAAGGAAAAGGAAGGCAGGACCACCGAGGGGGAAGTGGTTGGGCTGAGGTGACTCTGGACTAGGGGCTGGGGCAGGACAGCACGGCTGGGAGAAGCAACCAAGTGGATGGCAACAGAGGGAACAGATGGAGCAGGGAAGCCAAGGAACATGCTGCCACAGAGTTCGAGGTGCCACTCATTTTGGGACAAAGCCACGCCTAGCCAATTTCCAGAAGACATCTTATTCTGAAAGAATTTAGGGGAAGCACCCAACTGCATACATACAATATTTTCTATATTTCATGCTTGTCGAGGTTTCAGTACAGAAATTCTCTGTATACTGAAAACCAGTAGCTACCGGCCACTTCACCTTTTTTTCTCTCTCCTGTATACTCTTCAATTTTAATCCCTCATCCACTTCTTTACTCCTACACTACTGTCCTAGAGCAGGGCAAACGAGCCAATAGCTGAGGCTCTGCAGACCGTGAGGTCTGTGTCCCAAGTACTCAGCTCTGCGCCACGGCACTAAAACCGCCCTGGACGTCTAGAGAGCGAACAAAGGGGGCTGTGTTCCAACAACGCTTCACCGACAAAACGAGGAGCGAGTTGGATTTGGCCTATGGGCTGTTGCTGACCTTGGGTCTAGACAGTCTGATTTTTTAAAAAATCAAGTTAAAAGCACTGATGGATTATTCTTACTGCCTGTAACTAAACAAGTTTCACCTCTCACAAAGAACATTTCTGAAATCGCAGGCCAATACCAGGCGACTGCCCCATAAAGACTCCGTTACCCCCCCACCGCCCCCACCATTCCCATCGGTGGAACAGTATCTGGTCAAAAATGTCCATATCTGCCCTTTCCTCCTCTCAGGTGATTCAACTACAAAAGTCAAAGAACAGTAGTCGTTAGGAAAGCCACTCCGTTCAACCCTGTCCTACCTCATCCCATTCAGTGTCAAACAGAAGGCGAGCTAGCTGGACAACACAGAAAGCTGCGACACAAACTGGAGCTGATGTGGAAAAGGAAGAGGCTGGGAGAAGAGCAGGGGGTGGGGGAGAGGAGCCGAAGGGAGTAGGGAGCTGTGTACTTTGATCTCGGAGATGAGGTGGGAGGGGAGGGGAGCATGGTGCTCACAGGCACGGGAGCAGCCCCTCCGCTCCCCCCGGGCGGCCGGTTCAGGACCCTGGGCTCGAAGCATGCGACTCACTGCCGCTTTCACCTCTCTCCTGATCAGCGCTGGAGGTCAGAGGGAGAACAGAAAAGAGGTCACCAGGACAGCCCGCATGGGCTCACTATGCCGACCCACGCACACCCTTCCCTGTTTCCAGCAGGCTCCGAGTCCCGTCTCCCCCGGATGTCTTCCAGCTTCATGCCAGTCCGCTTCTGAAAAACCTGGTCAGCCACTCCTCTGGCCTGGACCTTACCTGTAATGTTGGCTGACAACCAAGTACAGGCCTTCTCTGTTGCAAGCCCCACAGCAATGTTCTCTGCACTGCTTAGAACCTGTGACACAGAAGGACTGCAGAGTCAGGGGCTGGGGCTGGGCTGAGGACGATGACCAATGCCCGGGACTGAAACTGACCCTCCCAGTGCCAGCAGCCTCACGTGCATGTTCACAAGCACACACCTCTCCCATACCAACCGCCCAGCCCGCTAGCTCCAGGCCTCCTCCTACGTACGGCTGCCGGGGTCTCCTCGGGAAGCAGTGCCCGCACGGCACCAGGGCTCTTTTTTTGGCAGAACCTATAAGACAGAGGAGGTCAGTGATGTCCAGTTAGTTCAGCCTGACTCACAGAAGGATGTGTCCTGAGTGCACCAATCACGTGAGCGGGGAGGGCTCTGCCTCAGGGGGAACACTGTTAGGCCTCTGGCCCCACCCAGATGCTCGGAGGAACAGGAACCCTAACCACCTGCTCTTCTGATACAACTTGGACTTTGGGTTCCCAAAAATTCTAAAGCCAAAGACATCTTAAAGAAGAGATAAAGAATAAAAAAAGCAGAGCGGGGAGAAGATACGGAATAAGGGACATGAGTGTAAAAGCGAAGAGGAGAGGGTCCAAACAGACCGGTGTCTCTTACTCCCGCCCCTGGGTCAATGCCTGGGCCCCGTGGGGGCACAGCTGGGAACACAAGATCTCCAACAGCTGGGCTGGATCGCCCCCTTCCTGTCCCTGCGTCACCAGCTGCTCCTGAAGAAGCGATTCTGCCTGGCGCACCAGATCTGCCACCAGCGTGGCCCTGTAGCAGGGACAGCAATGTTTGGAGGTAGTTGGAAGGGTTGAATCAAAAAGGGGCTGCAAATTCAAGGAAATCTGGTCAGAACTAACTTCAAAGAAAGTTAGCAATTTCGTCCCCGCTCCCACACCACCGTGGGCCCTGCCCCCCAATCCCTCACATCTGACTTTCCTCAGTTTGGCAACAAAGTATTAGGACTTAAAAGGGAAAAAAGTGGTAAGGGAATGAGACAGGGACCCTCAACACCTTCATTCAGAAACCCTGCAACCCACACTCACTTGATATGTTTGACACAGTTAGAGCCGATTCTCTCTGCCACAAACTCCACAGTCCTGCGCAGCGAGGGTGGCTGGTTATGGAAGAAGGCTTGGGCCAGCTGTGCCTATGGGGAGGAGGGAGTAATGCAGCGAAGGGTTCCCTTTTTCCCACTGGGTGGCCCCCTACTTCCACCCTGCCCCCTACCCCCTCACCTGCAGCCCCTGGGTGGTCCGAGGAGGCTGGGCTCCCAGGCCCGTGGTGGTGGTAGGGGTGATCTTCCTCACAAAGCCCCCACTCCGCCCACTGCTGCCTGATACCCATGAAGCGAGCAGTTTGCGGAGTTCTCCTGCATCAGGGAAGACCAAGTGCTTAGTTCCAGAACCCCCGCAACCCTGCAACCACACAGGTTGGACTTTAAGCATTTGTGGAGCAAAGAGGCTGAGGAACCTGGGGAGTGACTGAGAACAGAATACCACATTAGGGCATTAGGCCCATGGGGTGCCTTTTGGGTCCTCATGAAGGGACAGGTCAAGGACTAAGGACTGTTTGGTGGGGAGTGGGTGGTGACACAAGTATCCTCACCGATGTAGGGACAGCAAATGTAGAGCAGGTGCTGGTCCACCACAGGCATGCCATCCTGGGGGAGAAAACAGGCCAGAATTGGGAAGGCAGGCAGTCTTCTCTTTCTTCCCAGTGTGCCAGAATGGGACGGTCCGGTCCAAGAACCGTAGAGTTCAGTCTCTGTCCTGGCCTGTCTCCTGCTGGGCCTCAGACAGCCTGCCTCCTTTATCCCTGCGGACCCCATGGCCCTGGCTGGACCCCAACACTTACCAAACTCTGCTCTGAAGTTCTCGTATCCAGCTCAAAGGCATCCAATTGATGCTCTTCCAGAAAGAACAGGTCCTCGGGAACTGTGGGAATCTGACGAGAGATTGAAGCAGTACAAGTTCCAGTCAGCACTTGAGAGCTTCATCAAACCTTCTACTTCGTGGTTCAGGCTTTAGGCAACCTTCCTCGGAAACGGTGGAAATTCCCAGACCGCCTCTGCACCTTCGTTCTCTGGCCCCAACCTTGATCAGACTCAGACATTCTCCCTTCCCCCACCTCCAGCCACAGCAGTTACCCCCTTCCCTTCCTTTTCCAGTCTGGACCCTCACTCCACCAACCTGGAAAAGCCAGCCCAGGACAGCAAGAAGCAACAGCTTGTTCAGGAAGCACATCTCCCCTTCACCTTCCTTCGACAAAAGCAAGCTCCTAAAAGGTAAGTGAGGGTATCAACTGAATTTGTGCAAAGAAATGAAATGGAGTAAAAGAAAGCCATGGCCGGGAATGGAATTGTCAAAAGCAGACCAAAAAGAGACTGCAGTTGTCCAGGTGACCAGATCTGTCTCCTCAATGCCCCTCCCAGATCTGCACTCCCTCCCGGCAGGGCCACAGTGGGAACAGAAAAGGGCAAATGACAACCCAGTGTCTTTGTGTGTGGACCAAATCCAGCCTCTCCCCTGAGGGCCCGCTATGGCTGTGGTTCCACACAGGAAGCACAGGCTGCTCAACTCTCTTCATAATCAGCAGCCTCAGCAACATTCTCCCCACACTGTTCTTAAGCCGAGCCCTTTCTCCACTCACCGATGTAGGTGCAGCAGGAGGGTGAAGATGCTGCGGTAATAGTCCAGCATGGGAACAATGTGGTCGGCCAGTGAAAGGAACTCCACCAGCCAGGGCACCGTGAGCACCGCTCGGTGGGCCTGCAGCCCCTGCTGCAGCAGAGCTCGTACATCCAGGGCTGGGGGCACCTGGCAGGGCCAGACATCACTCAGTGGGCAGGTCCCGAGGGGCTGAGAAGGGCCCTCCATCTACAGTGTCTTCTGGCTCCTCCCAGCTCCCTCCTTATCAGAGCCCCTATTCACCTGGCTCCTCAGGGCCACAATGGAGTCCTGGAGCTCACGGGTGGGGGGTGGTTCAGGTCCCCGGTATGGAAGGAAAGCCACAAAGCCCAGGAATTTGGCCAGAAGCCTCAGGCTGAGCAGCACCACAGCAAACTGCCTCCGCTCACCCTGCAAGGGGATCAGGGAAGTAAAAGGTCCTAAGCCTAAGATTTCTAAAAAAATCCAAATCTGTTACAAAGTTTTTCTTGAAAATACCCCCACCCTCCTAGGTCAGAACCCCTTCAACTTCCTTGTTCTGCTTTCTAACCTGCCAGTCCACATCCGACTCCCCGTCTTCATCACTGGGCTCAGGCTGAGGCAGGACAAGGCTGTTGAGCTCCCGGATCTTCAAACTCAGACTGTCCATGAGATGCTGATTAAACTGGAAGCTAGGAAGGGGAGCAAGAAAGAAAAAACATGGCACTGGAATAGGTGTAAGGAGAACCAGAATAGACAAGAGATGATCTAGACAGAAAGGCTCAGTGGCATTGAGAGGAGAGGCCAAGGAGCAATGAGGTTACTCACACGGGTGAAGGGGCGAGGAAAGAGATCGTTAGATGGTGGGGTAGGTAAACACTGTGTACGCCTCCTCCCACGACCACATCAAAATTACAACTAAATTACAGAATAACCATCACTGAGACCCACCTGAAGACTAGCTGAACAAAAGCTCTGTAACTGAGGACGTAAAGAAGAAGCCACTTTGAGACTGGTAGGAGGGGTGGAGACACTGAACAGGCAGACCCCACACCATCGTGTGGTGGTTAAGAATCGGGAGGGCGTTTTGAGGAAGAGGCAGTTGCAGCTGCAGTAGAGGGCCGTCCCGCCTGCTCTTGCTCCCGACTCAGGAAGCTATGCCGCAACGATGGCTTTTACAGATACCGGAAAGACCATGGGACCAGAGGAAACAAGCACTGCATTAGAACTGCTCTAACCAGCTGCAACGTAAAGTCTTTGGAGAAGGTGTGTGCTGACTTGATCAGAGGTACAAAGGAAAAGAATCTCTAAGTGACAGGGCCAGTTCGGATGCCTACGAAGACTCTCAGGATCACTACAAGAAAAATTCCCTGCAGGGAGGGTTCTAAGACTTAGGGTCCGTTTCAGATGAGGACTCACAAGGGACTCATTGACCTGCACGGCCCTTCTGAGACTGGTAAGCAGATCACTTCCATCAGTATTGAGCCAGGAGTTGAGGGTGAAGTCACCACTGCAGATACTTAAATCAACCTTTTTAATAAATTGACTACCAGTAGTTAAAAAAGGAAAAGGAGAGAAAAGAAAAAAGAAAAAAAGAATCAGGATGGACATCTCAGTTGTGGAGTTCTTTCGTGAGGAATGAGGGATCACAGCCCGACACCAGGCTCCCCAGTCCAGGCCCCCAGTGCCGGCAAGAGTCCCCATAACTCCCTGAGTGGGAAACCAGCAGGGGTGGTATCCCAGTGAGACAAAGGGCTGGACTTCCAGGTGCTCCTCTTTAGGGGCCAGTGCACAGATGTGTTCACTCACAAACTCACTTGCTCTGGTTCCAGAGCAGGGGCAGCAGGTAGAAAAGCTCCAGGGCATATGGAGAGGAACAAATTTCACCAACTTCAGGGTGAAGGCTAGAGTGGAGGGGTCTAGTCAGCTCTGTCTGGGGATGGAAATGCTGGCAGGCACCACTGTTTCTTTGTTGAGCTCAATCCCACCCAGCCAGAAATCTGTGCTCTCCATCATTCGGACTAACACTGTTCACCCACCCTGGTGATTCCTGAGACCCCACCCCACTCCTACTCACGTACCTGGCTCAAGCCAGTTTCAGCAGTTTTTCCACACAAGTGTCTGCCTTGGCTTACACTAAACTTCCCTAAACTTTCTCAAAGGTCCACAAAACCCACACATGCAGAGGCTGGCCTTGGTGTGCCCTGTACCTCTTGCTAAGTGATCCCAAGGCTGGCACCAATGGCAACTAGTCTGAACTTGCGCTGTATCTCTTACCAGGCAGCAGCCAGTCTTAAACTGGAGCATAGCTCCACCAAAGTGGCCAAAGCCTAAAACAAGTGGTGGCTAGCCTAAGCACACACTGTGATGCCCAGCAAAGGGCCCTAGGGACAGCTGGCCTTGGGTCATAGTACAGCCTCTCCCAAGCACTGCCAAGCCCAGCATAAGCAGCAACCAAATGTAGATCACTGTGTAGCTCCAACCAGGTAGCCCCAAGTCAAGAACAAACAGCAGGTGACAATGGCCTGAACCAAAGCCCCTTCTAAGAGGTTCCAGAACTAACACACCAGGTGGCTGGCTTCAGATTACAACAGAGCACCAGCCAACCAGCTCCACAAACAACACACTGGAAGGGGAACTTGACTGTTACCAGAGTCCTGCTAAAGTGACTCTTGCTCCATGGGGTCAACTCTCGCAAAAAAAGCTGTCCACTATAGTCAAGGCCAGCCCAAACAGCCAGCAGACTGAGGGTCAATCCCAACACACTGATGGGCCAACAGCGATCAAAGCTCAACTACAACAGGAAGGCACACACAACCCACACAGGGGACACCTCTGCAGCACCCAGCTCAGGTTAATGGGGAGACTGCACCACTGGGCCTGACAGGATGCCTCCTACATAAGGCCTCTGTGCCAAAACAGGGAGGCGTGGCAAATCTGCCTAATATATAGGAACAAACATAAGGAGGTAGCCAAAATGAAGAGACAAAAAAAAAAATAGCCCAAATGAAATAACAGGAAAAAGCTACAAAAAAAGAACTAAACAACACAGAGAAGCAGTTTACCAGATACAGAGTTCAAAACACTGGTTATGGGAAAGCTCAATGAGGCAAGAGGGCCATGGCAGAGGAGGCCAAGCAGACAAGGCCAAGCAGAGACTGGCTGTTCTAAACAAAAAGAAACAAGCAAAAACAATGCTCAATGAACACTGGGGAAGAACAGGTGAACTCAGTGAGAACCTCAACAAAGAGACAAGAACTATAAAAAAGAGCCAGTCAGCAATGGGAACTATAATAACTGAAATAAACAATACATTAAAGGGAATCAACAGACAATTAAATGAAACAAAGATCAAATCAGTGATCTGGAAGACAAGGTACAGGCAAACACCCATTCAGAACATAAAACAAAGTTTTTTTAGTTTAAGGGACATCTGGGACAACAACAAGGGTACCAACATTCACATCACAAGGGTAACAGAAGGATAAGTGAGTGAGCAGGGAATTAAAAATCCAGTTGAAGAAATAATGACTGCAAATTCCCCTAACCTGGTGATGGAAACAGACATACAAGTCCAGGAAGCACAGAGAGGCCCAAATGATATGAAACCAGAGGCCAACACAAGACATCAAAATTAAAATGTCAAGGGTAAAAGATAAAGACAGAATCTTAGAAGCAGCAAGAAAAAAATGGTTAATTAACCATTTTTTTAATGGGAGCCCCCAAAGACTATCAGCTAATTTCTTAACAGAAACTTCACAGGCCAGAAGAGATTGGCAAGAAATATTCAAAGTGAAGAAAAGTAAAGACCAGAGACTTCCGGCCAAGATGGAGGCACAGGTAGACACACTGTCCTCCCTCACATAACCAAGATAGGGACAACAACAAATTAGAAACAAAATAACAACCAGAACTGACAGAAAACTGAACTGTATGGAAGTCGGACACCCAAGTAATTAAAATAGACACATTCATCCAGACCAGTAGGAGGTCAGAGTCTGGCAGCCAGGAGCAGGACGCAGAGCAGAGAGCGTTGGGACCGGACATGTAAGGCAACCGGGGCGCGCAAGACTGCAGTGGGCAGACGCTGGGCGTGCAAGCGGTGGCTGGCAGACCCCGGCTGAGGGATGGCAACCAGCAGACCCAACAAGGCAGCAATTGTGAAGCAAGGCACTGCATGCAACCCAGGGTCCCAGTGCTGGGAAATAGAGCCTTGGGGCACTGACTGAAAACACCTGTGGGGGTTGAGGCACAGGAAGAGATTCCCAGCTTCACAGGAGAGGTGGTTGGAAAGTCCCACGGGGTGCCCAAGCCCACCCACATGGGAATTGGCACCAGAGGGGCCCAGTTGGTTCGGGGAAAGCGGCGGAAGAGTCTGAGGTCCTATAGAGAGCAGAGCAAGCACCATTGTTCCCTCTCCGACCCCACTCCCACATACAGTGTCACAACCCAGCAACGGGGGTGCCCTGCCCTGGTGAACACCTAAGGCTCCTCCTCTCATACTTAACAGGTGCGATCACACCAAAAAAAAGAGAGAGAGATGGCTCAAACAGAAGAACAACTGAAAGCCCCAGAACCCATCCTTTTAAGTGACCAAGAGATAGCCAACATATCAGATTCACAGTTCAAAGCACTTGTGATCAGGATACTCACAGAACTGGTTGATTTTGGTCACAAACTAGATGAAATGATGAAGGCTACAATAAGTGAAATGAAGAAAAATGCACAGGGAACCAATAGTGATGGGAAGGAAACTGGGACTCAAATCAACAGTGTGGACCAGAAGGAAGAAAGAAACATCCAACCAGAAAAGAATGAAGAAATACGAATTCAAAAAAGTGAGGAGAGGCTTAGGAACCTCCAGGACATCTTGAAACATTCCAACATCCGAATTATAGGGGTACCAGAAGGAGAAGAGGAAGAGCAACAAGTGGAAAAGATATTTGAACAAATAATAAAGGAGAACTTCCCCAATCTGGCAAAGGAAATAGACTTCCAGCAAGTCCAGGAAGCTCAGAGAGTCCCCAAGAAGTTGGACCCAAGGAGGAACACACCAAG
>CM052538.1:137800517-137822039 GCA_028533065.1 Trachops cirrhosus
ATTTCATACAATAAGGGCTTGGTGATGATGAACTCCTTGAGCTTGACCTTATCTGAGAAGCACTTGATCTGCCCTTCCATTTAAATGAAAGTTTTGCTGGATAGATCAATCTGGGATGTAGGTCCTTGCCTTTCATGACTTGGAATCCTTCTTTCCAGCCCCTTCTTGCCTGCAAGGTCTCTTTAGAGAAATCAGCTAACAGTCTGATGGGAACTCCTTTGTAGGTGACTGTCTCCTTATCTCTTGCTGCTTCTAGGGTTCTCTCCTTCATTTTTACCTTGGGTAATGTAATTCTGATGTGCCTTGGTGTGTTCCTCCTTGGGTCCAACTTCTTTGGGACTCTCTGACCTTCCTGGACTTTCTGGAAGTCTATTTCCATTGCCAGATTAGGGAAGTTCTCCTTCGTTATTTGTTCAAATAAGTTTTCCACTTGTTGCTCTTCCTCTTCCCCTTCTGGTACCCCTATAATTCAGATGCTGAAACATTTAAAGATGTCCTGGAGGTTCCTAAGTCTCTCCTCATTTTTTTTGAATTCTTATTTCTCCATTCTTTTATGTTTGGTTGTTTCTTTCTTCCTTCTGGTCCACTCTATTGTTTTGAGTCCCGGTTTCCTCCATCACTATTGGTTCCCTGTGCATTTTCCTTCATTTCTCTTATGGTAGCCTTCATTTTTTCATCTAATTTGTGACCAAATTCAACCAGTTCTGTGAGCATCCTGATCAGTGCTTTGAACTATGCATCTGATAGGCTGGCTATCTCTTGGTCTCTTAAAAGTATTGGCTCTGAGGCTTTGATTTGTACTTCCGTTTGAGCCTTTTTGGGCGGGGGGGGTTCCTGGTCACATCTGTTATGTAGTGAGGGGCGGAGCCTTAGGTGTTCTCCAGGGCTGAGCAGCCTAGTCACTGTGTTGTGATGCTGTATGTGGGGGTGGGGTCTGAGAGGAAAGAATGGCGCTTGCTGCTGTCTCCATCGGATTTTAGTCCCTTCCGCTGCTTCCCCCAAGCAAACTGGGCCCCTCTGGTGCTAATTCCCGTGTGGGTGGGCTTGTGTACGTTCTAGGACCCCGCGGGTCTCTCCAATGCACTCTCCTGTGAGGCTGGGAGACTCTCCCTGCGCCTCACCCCCCACAGGTGTTTTCAATCAGTGTCCCGTGGTTCTATTTCCCAGCACTGGGACACTGGTTGTACATTCCGTCTCACTGCCCAGTTTTGCCTGGTTTATCTGTGCGCGAATGTGGCCCGGACAGCCAGGCGCCTTTGCGCACAGTGCCTCACTTCACAGTTGCCACCTCGCTGGGTCTGCCAGCTGCCTGGCTCGCTGCGGTCTTGTGCTCGGGATGCCTTACACACCCGGGATGTGTTATGCACCCAGGATGTGTTATGTGCCTAGGATGCGTTACACGCCTGGTGCCACCACTTTTTGGGCCATGACCCCTCTCCACCAGCTGCCTGACTCCACCCCTCCTACTGGTCTGGATGAATGTGTATATTTTAACTCCTTGGTTGTCTGACTTCCGTACAGTTCAATTTTCTGTCAGATCTGGTTGTTATCTTGTTTCTAAATTGTTGCAGACCTTATTTTGGTTGTTCAAGGAGGAGACACAGTGTGTCTACCTACACCTCCATCTTGGCCGGAAGTCTACATTTCTCCTAAGCAATCGTTTTACAGCTTTGCTGTCCAATGTTTAAAATACAGTGTCCCAGCCTAACTTCCAAATTCCTGTTTCAGTAGTTCTGGGATAGAGCAAGCCCAGGAATCTGCATTTTAATGAGCAGTTGAAGGCCATTGTGGTACAGGTCTTCCACAAGGGAACGTTTTGAGGAAACTACTATTTACTCTCAGTTGGTCATCTCTCTGGAGACTCCTATTATACTGTTTTCAGTAAAGTAGTGTGGCCCCCTGTGATTGTGTGAGTAGCAGGAGCTCCAAAAAAGCCAGAGATGGAGACAGAAAGGAACTATACAGATATCTTAGGCACCAGCAGGTACATGTGTCCTTACATGGGTGGAAATACCAAGTTTTTTTAAATTCCATCGTCATCTAGCAACCCTCTTTTTCAGCTCACCAGAAATAACATTGTTCCCCAGGCTGAAATGTTTTCTTATTAGAACACAATTCCTCATACAGGTGTAAAACTGAGACGAGGTAACAAAATTTGGTTTTGTGAATAGTTCTGTATAAATTTACCTGCACTGCGAAATAGGAGAATAAATGCCTGCCTCTTTTTTTTAAATCAGCTAGTTGGTCTTTCCTTCTTTCCCACAACTTCTTTGTATAGTTACACAGGTTGCTTACTGAATGCCTAGCCAAGGAAGTAGTTGGGGCCGAAATCCAGCCCAAATTTTGTGAGCCAAACTGTGCATCTTTATGTAGGGCTACGTCCTCCTTGAAGAGCATTCTTTTCCAAATTGTGCAAAGGTACCCTGTGGGCTAGAGGCAGGCCCTATCACGCTATATGCCTTTTCCACCCACCTTTCCTTTTCCATTCAGTCCCTCTTCCTACCTTCCCAGATTCAGTTGCTTCTTTTCTTTGATTCTGGATGCTACATGCTCACTGTTGTTCACGTATTTTTCCAGTAGCATTTGGATGTACTTCCCTTCAAAGGGCTTTCTAAAGCCTTGGCTTCGTTTCTTCTAGTATTTTTAGCTCCCTCCCATCAATGCTGTCCTGTCCACAAAAATTGTTCTCATGGTTCTCTTATACTATCTGCATCATTTTCTCTGTCAAGTTGTTGAAGGACTTGTATTTGTATATTTAATAAGTTTGACCTTAAATATTTTTAAATGAAAATATTCTTTTAACTGAAGGTCTCTAAAGAAATGTCAGCTACATCACTTTTTTACTTATGTCTAAGGTATTAAACTTACCACTTCCTTCATTTTGGAGGCTTGATATAAAAATATATTTATCTTGACTCTCTTGTTGAGACTTAAATTCAGAGTTTATTTTTACAAAGCAGATGTTATCACTTCCTTAACTTACCACAGGCACATTGGGTACTGCCAAGGAGTTTCTCCAGATCTCTTGCAGGTCTGATTATATGCTCTAGGCTGGATGTTGTGGTGAACTGTATTGCCATTCTATATGAGTATTTTAAATTAAGATATCTTTTGATGGGAAATAGTTTGTTAGTCTGTGTCTTTTTCACTGAGGTTTGTTTCTTTTTTTATGATAAGGGAAAATGTACTGATATCTTAAAATATGTAGGAACTATAAAATAAACAAAGTACAGAAGGCATATTAAACTAACTGATACAAACTTCAGCTCTTTTTTTTTTTAAATCCTCACCCTGGGACATGCTTATTGATGTTAGAGAGAGGGGAATGAAAGGGGCGGGGGAGAAAAACATCGATGTGATAGAGAAACATTGACCAGTTGCCTCTCATATGCCCCAACTGGGGATGCACCCCAACTGGACACTGAACCCATAGCCTAGGCATGTACCTTGACCAAGAGTGAGCCACACTGGCCAGGGTGAACTTGAGCACTCTTTAGTTCTCTATTTCTCAGTACTGATTTGTGATCCTTGTTTAGAACTTCTCTTATCCATATACATGAAATCACTGATTACCAAAAACATCTATAAATTTTTTAGAAAATATATTTTGAAAGATAGATAAATTTGTTACATTGAGAAGAAATTGGGTTTTACAAATTAGATTTTTCCCCAGGGTAAACAGTGATGAAATTGGCCCATTATCAGTCATTTCTAAAATGATGCTCATCAATATGGTAAAATAAGACCAAGTATTGGCTTATATTAAATTCTGTTTTCATTAGCTAATTGAGAGACAAAATCAAGCTGGCATAAATGAACAAGTACAAAGAAGAAAAAGTAACTTGAACTGCTTCCAAAAGAGATCTAACCTCTGGTCCAGAATGGCAGGAGCTAGAGGAAGAATGTGACCTATTTTATGTGACATTGGTAATCACTCTTGGTAGGGAGAAGGTTGTACTTTAAGCGGTAATATAGAAATATACTTACAGAATATTATGGCAGATTGTACCACATGATCTCTTGGTTCTAGATAGTTCCAGGTAGTTCTTTAGAAAGCCAATACTTCATTTTACTATTACCTTTGAAAATAGTATAAATGTGACTGGTAAATAATAATGGCCCCTTTGTTACCTACTGCTATATAACAAATTATCTAAAATTTATCAGCTTTAGACCACAGTTATTATTTCAGCACTGTTTCTGAGGGTTAGGAATTTCAGCAGTGACTTAATCTAATGGTTCTGGCTCAGGGTCTGTCATGAGTTTCCTGTCAAGCTGTCAGCCAGGGTTGAATTCCTCAGAAGGTTTGACTGGTTTGGGAAGATTCACTTCCAAGCTTATCACATGACTGTTGTCAGACCCTAGTTTCTTACCTGACCAGGCTTCAGTTCCTCAGCATATGGGCCTCTTCATAGTTAACATAGCAGCTGGCTTTCCCAGTTAGTAAGGAGAGAAAGAGACAGATGGGGGAGGGGGGATTTGGGAGAGAGAACACACCTCCATCAAGGTAGAAGCTGCAGTGTCTTTTTTATAAGCTCATCTCAGATGAGGCATACCATCACTTTTCCTGTATTCTTTGGTCACACAGACCGGCGCTGCCACAATGTGGAGAAAGGGACTGTAGAAGGGTATGAATACCAGGGGGCAGAGGTCATTGGGGCCATCTTAGGGGCTGGCCACTGTATTATCTTACATTTATTCAGGGTTGGGCAAAAGTAGGTTTATAGTTGTGAGTACGTGAAACACAGAGTTTATTCTAGTGTTAATTGTATTATTGTCCGTACAAACAAGTGTAAACCTACTTTTGCCCAATGCCTTATTTTACAGAGTACTTCCATATTTGATCCTAACTGCAACTCCGTGGAGAAAGCGGGAATATTTTTGTTCCGTTTTACACTGATGGCACCAAGCCTCTGGACAGTGAGATGATCTGTTAAGTCAGATGGCGGATAGATTTGACTCTGTTTTGTTCCTCACACCAGGGGATTGTCAACATACTGAAAGACTTTCCTCATTGTCTTGTTTCTTAGACATTGAGAAGAAGAAAGGGAGGGTAAAATAATACACAAAGAAGGAGCAAAGCAAAAAAGAAAATCATAATTTTTTTAATCTATTAGCATCTATTAAGAAGATCCCTGTGACTGTGTTTACAAGAATACCAATACCAGTACTATCAAATTCATTTTAGCAGTTGATTGTGTTGCCTTAATGCTCTTCTTTTTATTCCTTCAGTTTTAAGTTTCTGCTAAGTTCCAGGCCGTGCTGTATCTCAGGGATACATTGTACATCAGGGATAAACAGTTGGCACGAGCCTGCTGGGTTGGCAGTGAAGGCCTACTTCTAACAACGTGAATGGGTTGTAGTGGAGCTGTGTACACAAAGGAGGACACAGACGAATCCGCCTTGGACTGAGGAGTGCGGTGTTGGGTGTTTTTATTTTCTAATCTTTTTTTTTTTTTTTTTTACCCATGGTGAAGAAATGTTACTTTCATAAGTGAGGAAGAAAGAAAAATTAAAATCTTTCTAGGATGGTTAAAGAGCACTTCAAAAATAAGAGGCCTTTGAAGAATGAGTAAATTTACTGGAGGGAGATGCAGGAGTATGAACACAGCATATGCAAAAGCACAGAAGCTTGAAACACATGAGTTGAGAGTATTTAAATAAATGGTCAGGAAGGTTAAGACAAAGAAAAGATGCTGAAGCAAGCCACAAAAGGTGAGGTTTGACAAAGGGCCTTGGCCTGCCATGCTGAGATGTGTGGGCTGTGGGACAAGAAGCTGTGCTGAGATTGAAGGCGAAGAGTGACATGCTCTTTGGGAGCCCAGTGGGGGAGAATGGACTGGGGCAGCAGCCAGTGAGGAGGCTTGATCATTCGTCCATGCAAATATGATGAGGACTTGAAGTGTGACAGTTGCAGTGAAGACTTGAGAGTCATTTCAGTGACAACTTACCTGAAATAGTAGTTTCATGTGGCTTTCCCAGAGAGATGTGTTCTACTGAATATTTGGAGCCCTTGTGTAGACAAAAATAACCGCGTGAAAGCTCATGGTGTTACTCAGAGCCTCCCTTGAAAAAGGAATGATGTATGTCATGTATTAATAGATGTGTGCTTTACTAATGTGAAAAGGTGAAGACTTTTTGGATTGATTTTCACCCAACTCCTTGAAATGGTTTTGGGGAGAGACTTGAATGCATGTATGTTGACTAGAGAGTGGTCAGATGTCCTCTACCTGACCATGGATTCCTATTTATGATCTGGAAAATCTGCTCATTGTAATTATAGAAAAGTTTTGTTTCTCTGACATTACATCTCTGGAATTATATATGATAGTATGATTCAATCTATGAACAGTCAGAAAAGACTGAGATTGAATGGACTGAGTTGGGAAGTAAAGAAAGCCCACTTATGAAGTGTTAAATAATAGACTGGACTGTCACTTGGGAGAGGCTTCATGGAAGGAACCTAGCATCCAGTAGTTGATTCACTCAGGTATTCAAAGTTTACTGGGAACTACTCTGTGTCAAATGCTGTGCAAGGCATCAAGAATTCAAAGCCCAGTGTCTTCTCATTGCTTCCAAGGGTCTTCAGTCTAGTAAAGGAACAAATTTGTGTTACAGATGCTGATAGAAATATATAGGTTGTGGAAGCTGGGGATAGGTGGACTAGATTTATGCCTAAAGTACCTTCTAGTATGGTGTAAAGGGGCTTGAAAACTATTAAATTCTGTAGCCATGTGTATGATCTGTAATTACAGGCCAGCCAAGAAATATTTTTATTTTAGTCTGTCTTTTTTGGGACTTAATCTTTTGGTGTGAACTGTGACTTGCTTATAATTTTTAGTACTCACACAAAATCCCTTAAATATACATTACAGTATTAAGAGTGAATGACTGTCTCTGAGGAGTCGGGTAACAGGGGAAGGGGAAAAAGCAACTTTTACTTTTCAATTACTTAGGTCTTGAGGCTTCGGGTTTTCAGTTTTACCCACCTGTGTAGCAAAGACTGCTGCCCTCTCCATTCCTCATCCCCATAAGCCACCATATTAATACATAAAAGCTAAACCACAATTTAATAATGTCTTCAGCAAAAGTAACAAGATAAATGCAGTCAGAGTAAGCAACAGGGATAAAGAGTGAGTGAGTGGAAAATTCTTTTAGCATGTTTGTGTCATTAATACTTAGATGTTACCGCTGCTGTGTATTTCTTTAGAAATAAAAATTTGCTACATACAGATATGATTCAATAATATTTTAGTTTTATTTATAATTTTGAATACTTGTATAAAGTATTATATAAAGATGTTTGCAACAGAAGAAGTCTATAGTAGATTTGTAATGACCCAAAGAAATTTGAATAGTTAAAATTTAGTTTTTTAATAGGCCAGGGATTTGTTTCTATAACTCAGGTTTTCTTGGCTATAGTAGAAACCAGTAAATTATTCTACTACCTATTGCTCTTCTAAATTATTTATAAAAAAAAAAAACTTGAGGTATAGGTATTTTACATACCACATACCTTTCATTTGGAAGAGAGATTATTATCCTGAATGAGAGAGAAGTAAATGGATTGTTATCCTTGAAAGAAATTATTACCCATGAATGAGAGGAAAGTAAGTGGATAATTTGTAAGTTCAAATGCAAGTAATAGTTAGTTTGCAGTATACTGTATTATCTCCTGCCACATGGCCAGTTCCAAACATGGAGTAACTATAAATGATGAGGCTGCTTTATCTGAACTAAAAATAATGAGACTGCCCTGACCAGTGTGGCTCAGTTGGTTGGCATCATCCTGCAAAGCAATAGGTCTCTGGTTTGATTCCCAGTCAGGGCACATGCCCAGATTATGGGTTCCGTCACTGGTCGGGGCACATGCGGGTCACATTAATTTTTGATGTTGTTGGAGTAGAAATGGGCAGGGATGAACCCTGAGTGAGTCTGTGCTGTACAGTTCCTGAGTAGGAGAGCATGCGTGTCATGCATTTTATTCAGAACTGTTCATTTTAGGTATGATTACACAGACCTGGCCAACATCAGTGTTTCTCTTATAAATTAGAATTTGAGGTGTTAAAGCTCAGATCTCACATCTTCGTTTATATTCTGTACTACTGCATTTTAACTTTTTTTTATTCTCTATCTTCAGATTACAATTCCTCGACCTTCTGTAGCATCTACACAGTCAACGTCAGGAAGCTTTCACTATGGTCAGCAGCCAGAGAAGAAAGACCTTCAGCCCATGGAGCCCACTGTGGAACTTTATTCTCCAAGGGAGAACTACTCTGGCTTGGCTGTGACAGAGGGAGAACCTCCTAGTGGAGGAAGCAGAACAGACTTGGGGCTTCAGATAGATCATATTGGTCATGACATGTTACCCAATATTGGAGAGTGTGACAAATCCCAAGACCTGGGACCAAAAGACCTTCATGACCATAACAGACTGGCTGTGAGAGAATTTGAGAGTCTCCCCAGGGAAGTTGAAGAGAAAAGCCTTCTTCTAGGGTCAGATAATGAAGATGAGAAAGTGAGTAAAGGGCAGCGTTATATTGAGATCTCCTCTCTCCCAGGAGACTTGGTAACTGTGGAAAGGGATCACTCAGCTACTACTGAACCTCTTGATATGACAAAGACACAGACTTTTAGTGTGGTGCCAAATCAAGACAAAAATCATGAGATAATGAAGCTTCTGGCAGTTGGAACTTCAGAAATTTCTCCACAAGTCATTGATCCACATGTAGAAGGACAGATTGTCCAAGTGGCAACAATGCAAAAAAGTAAGATATCTAAGGATGATGAAATTAAGAGTGAAGACTTGCTGGATCATCAAGGTGACCTCTCTACTTTTTTGCACCAAGAGGGTAAGAAAGAGAAAATTGCCACTAGAAATAGAGAACTATTTCATTGTGTTTCAGAGAGTGAACATTGTCCCCCATCCCGGAAGGATGTGGTTAGGTCATCCTTCGTAACTAGACACAGCCGAATCCCTGTTTTAGCACAAGAGATAGACTCAGCTTTTGAATCATCCTCTCCAGTCTCTGCAAAAGAAAAGCTCCTCCAAAAGAAAGCTTATCAGCCAGACCTAGTCAAGCTTCTGGTGGAAAAAAGGCAACTCAAGTCTTTTCTTGGGGACCTCTCAAGTGCCTCTGATAAATTGCTGGAGGAGAGACTAGCTACAGCTCCCGCTCCCTTTTCTGAAGAGGAAGTCTTTACTCCCTTTTCAAGATTGGCCATAGACTGCCCACTGAGCAGGTCAGCTGAAGATAGCTTTCTGTCACCCATCATCTCCCAGTCCCGGAAGAGCAAAATTCCAAGGCCAGTGTCATGGGTCAACACAGATCAAGTCAGTAGCTCAGCTTCATCTCAGTTCTTGCCTCGGCCACCACCAGGAAAGCCACCCATGAGGCCCGGAGTAGAAGCCAGGTAATGCTGTGTGCTCTCCCTCTGTAAAGTGTGTAGCGCTGTTTCTGTGTCTGCTTGACTGATGTGTCAGTGGTTCATTTCTTGTTGTCTGCTTCTGATTGCTTCCTTCCCTGCCTTTCGCAAGCCTATATAGCACAGTGTAGTAGAAGGGGTCAGATTGATCCAGGTTAATTCTTAGCTCTCCTATTTTCTTGCAGCATGAACCTCAATTTCCCTACCTATAGAATAGGTTGAGCATTTGCCTTATGGTTTTGGGAAGATGAAATAAGGGAGTGATGTCTAAAGCTTCTTGCAGTACTGATTAGCCTACAACAAAAGTTACTTTTATTCTAGTCCATTCTAACTAATTTTCTGGCTTTGGCTAGTCAGAACCCTGCAATAACAGATGTCATGATGTCAAATTCTAGTGAAGAATACTGTGTCCATCATTTGATGACTGGACTCTGGTAGCACTACTGTTTATCTGATTATAATGAATTAAACAAACCCTCCCCCCAAAAAATCCTATAGGAGATTTCCCTAGTTGTCTGATGATAGATAACAACTATACATAATAATATTTACTGAATATTTGCTTTAATATTTATTGAATATACTTATTTATTGAATTTCTCATGTATAGTTGACCATCGAATGATTATATTTTGAAGAAGAGGAGAAAATATTGGGAGGTGATGAACCAGTTAAGTGTGCTGTCCTTGAAACCATTACTCACTTGCATAGAGTAGAATGGTCTAAACCCTTGGAGAAGAGGAAAAGGACTGTCTTTTAACAAACATAAAGTGAAAGTCAAAGTACATTCACATGAAAATCATAGCCTGTTCTAGATAATACAATAGGCCTCCGCCTGTTACAAGGATTTCTGAAGTATTAAAGTGAGACTCTATCTGTATCGTTATCGAGCAGAAGTTGCTTACCCCTATCTAAGGAAAGTTTAGTTTTGACTTGCCCTAGGGTTTCAGGTTCAAGGGTAACTAAACATTGGATTCAAAGTGCCAGTGGGAGTAGAATTCCACAGGAGGAATTGTAATGAGTAAACAGCAGTCATTTAACTGAGACTTTTAAAAGGTGACTCCATGAACAATATTCACACATTCCCCTATTTCTTCTGCACGGCATCTGTGCTTAACAGAGACGGCGTGTCTATGACTTGAGCTACTTTGAACTGCAACAAACAAATCTTAATTATCATCATGTGTTATTTAGCACTTTATGTGTCCCCTAAAATTAACACTTGGTAACTAAGCCAAGCTTGTGGCATTTTGCCAGATATTAGAGCCGACTAGCTTGGAACTCATCTGGATACTCAGGGAACTCAACTTTCCCACTTAGGTCCTGGAACAAAGGAATTATTTTTTCCATTTTTCAATTTTTACTATAAGATCCATGAGAGTAGACTTAACTTGAATGAGTTCCATGTCATTTTTCTGAATAAGTAGGTGGTAGGGACAGAGGAGGAGAGAAAATTCAGAGAAAGTCAGTGATTTGTTGCCGACCCGTGGTAATGATGATGGCTGTTTACGTCCGTCCCTGCGTCCTGCGGGCACCAATACCACACTGGAGGCTCTTCTCCCAACTTCCTTCCGTAAAGGGGTGGGGGGGCATGTCAGCAGTTCGAGGTTTAAGTTCTTAAACTTAATGGATTTGGGGCTACAAGAGAAAGGTGTTTAGGGTAAAGAAGACATTGCTATTCATATGAATACTGTCTTCTAGATTTAGAATTCTGAGTTGCCAATCAAGAGGGGCAGTCAGTCCCCAGACTCAGTTTTCCTGAATCTTACAGGCTGTTGTCTGGGCCTGAAACTGAGGCCCAGAGGAAGCAGTGATGACTATTTTTTTTTTAATCATTAAATGCAGCTGAAATATACTTTTATCTGTAGTCTCTGTTGTTGGTGAGTATACTTTATGTTGAAGACTTACATTGTGGGATTTGATGTCTGCATATATGTATGCAGAATTCCTGTCCTAGGAACCTTTAAATGTGCTGACATGCTAGAAACATTGTATTTAACACTAAAATCAGAAGAGTAAACATGCCTAGGAGGAAGGGGACTAACAACATTTAAGTGCTTCTGAATGGCAGACATCCAGCTCAGCACTTTACTTGGGTTATTGCACTTTGATACATATCCCCATTAAAAGCTAGGAGAGATAAATCATTTATCCAGAGTCATATAACTGGTATGTAAAAAAGTAACTCTGTTTCCTTTGTTTCCTGATTTGACTTTGTGACATTCTAGGCACACTTGAAGTGAATTAAAATGAAAGTAATTCTTCTTTGTATTTTTAAGACTCCGCAGATACAAAGTTCTAGGGAGCAGCAATTCCGACTCAGACCTTTTCTCCCGCCTGGCCCAAATTCTTCAAAATGGATCTCAGAAACCTCGGAGCACTACTCAGTGCAAGAGTCCAGGATCCCCTCACAATCCAAAAACACCACCCAAGAGTCCAGTCGTCCCTCGCAGGAGTCCCAGTGCCTCTCCTCGAAGCTCTTCTTTGCCTCGAACGTCTAGTTCCTCACCATCTAGGGCTGGACGGCCCCACCATGACCAGAGGAGTTCATCCCCGCATCTGGGGAGAAGCAAGTCACCTCCCAGCCACTCGGGATCTTCTTCCTCCAGGAGGTCCTGCCAACAGGAGCATTGCAAACCCAGCAAGAATGGCCTGAAAGGATCCGGCAGCCTCCACCACCACTCGGCCAGCACTAAATCCCCCGCAGGGAAGAGTAAGTCAGCCAGTAAACTCAGCAGATAGGAGCGAGGCTGCATCTCTGTGAAAGGGGTTAAGATCTTCCTCCTAAATCTGATGCATGTGTGTCCTTGTACTGTCAATTTAAAAAAATCTGTGTTGATTTTTTCTTGCAAAAGAAAGTAACATGATAAATTATTTATAAAGAGACAAATACATGATAAAGAATTAACCTAAGGCGGGCAGCAAGCAGATCAGGATTCAATGCCTTTGCATAGGAAGGGGCAAACTGGCAAATCCAAAAGGGAGAAGTTGATTAAATGAACTCTCATTATTTTAGCTCTGAAACAAAAAGTCAAAGGTGGGAGATGGAATGGAATTTTAAGGGGTTCAGCCTACTTATTCTTTAAGGCTCTACTCAAACATATAGCAAAAGTGAAACTTCCTGTTTTAATATTTTCACTCAAAATTTCCCAACCTTGGAAAGTCAGAATTGCTCCAGTATTTAAGTATGTAAGAAGTCTGTGCCTGGGGAGCCAGTGCTGATATACATATATTTGGCTTGTACGTCCATCTATATCGAGAGTTCACACCTTCACGCTGCCTCATTCCTAGTACCCTCTCCCTCATTTCACATTTTTTAGTTATTGTTTCTCACCTGATCCAGCCTCTCCTCTTTTAATAGTACATTCCAATATGCTTTTAGCGACACACACTGAGAATTTCAAATACAGTAACTTTTTTAGTTCCCTAATATATTTCTTTGGAGCACTTTGGAGCACAAAAAAAGTACTGAGCAAATATATTCTCAGTATATTTTTGTGAGAAACAACTGATGAAAGTTGGGTAATGGAAGGACAGGTCTAAGAGCTAGAGCTGGCTTGCAGGCTTTAGTACTTTAGGGAGAGAGGGGCGGAGTAGGGGGTTAATACTACCCTTCTAGTTAGCACTCTCTCTCCCCTACCCCCATCCCCCTTTAGTTTCCTCTGTGTGGAAGGAAAACTGATCAGAGTAGACCTTGCTTCCTCAATTCTTCTATGTACCAACTATTTCCAATGTCAACCTCCAAGATGATACCAAGGAAGTACAGTGCTGTGGAATATGACTTTATGCTTTTAGAGATTTAGAAAGAAAAACGGAAAGAAATTAGATATGTTGTTGAGACTTGTAATCCTCAAACTTTGTATTTTATACATTTAGCCAATAAGGAATGAATATCTGGGGAAATAAATTTAGGTTCAATATTTATCTTTTAAAGTTTTATTACCTGCTTCTTCTGTGCTTTAGTTTGAACATTTGGGTTTCTTGACCTGATTTCCTTGTAATCTCAATTTATAAAGCTATAAAGAGGATTATATTTGTTCAATCTTACTCCTCTGCTAACAGAAATCAGGCAAAATTAAATCATAGTAGACTCTGAAAATGGGCTCTTTTTTCTGGTGTTTTGTGTTGTAAAGACCTTATTAAGGTCAGGTAAATTGGTCTGCTTGCTGTTGAAATTTGCCTTCTAGCAAACATCTGTGCTTTCTCTTTGACCTTGTGTTTGCTGCCAAACCTAATATGCATTGGAAAAAAAATACATTTTCTCACCAAGTGAACATATTCTAATGCTGCATCAAAGGTGCCCTGAAGCTGCACTGAACCTACCTTGTTCTCTTTATCTGTGTTTTTTTAAAAAAACAAAACAAAACTCAAAACACTATTGAGGCATATTTGGTCTCCCATAAAAAATGTAGCATAGTGTGGAGTCGATTTCTCTCCGGTTTCAAGCACTACAGAGGAATGCAGTGGATAAGACGTATTTACTATTTACCTAAAGCAACTGTAATATTGGAAGACCAGTCCTTCTGTATTATATTGTATAATAGTTGCTGTAACACTATTTGCATGTCTTCATGGTAAATTATATAAATATTTATAAATATATAGAGAAACATATGCTTATATAAACTCATTCTTTCTCGTTCTCCATTTGTTTAAAGATCACAGATGGTGAAATTTTACTGTGTGCCTCGCGTGCACTTGGGCCTTGCCTAGCTTCGTTTTCTGAAAATGTGTTCTTGGCACGTGACACTTAAGATTCTTCTTGCCTCCCTTGTATATAACGCAAGGGGTGGCGGTCTTTAAACAAGCCAAGATAGGTTATTTAATTTTCATTGTAAAAAGATTTTAATAGGGGAAAAATGACTAGAATGTGCTTGTAACACTGGTTAAAAGCTTTGTCATGTCGATCACGTGATGCTGTTGGCGGAGTGAGTGGACAGACTGAGATGATATTCATGGGTCTGATATAAACTGATTTTTGAAAAAAACCTCTTAAAATTACCATTTTATTTACTCTTTTAACCTCACCTTTTGAGGGGTGGTGGGAGAGTAATCTACAATTAAGAAATTATCTTTTTTTCTGTTGTATTACCTAAATTGTGCTAAAAGTAGCCAGCTTTAAATCCCCCTTAGTCAGAATGTGTTCACAGTAACCCACTGGAAAAGCTGATGAGGCTGCAGTTGTGGTGTGTCTGTTATTTTGTATCTTACTGGCATTTCTCTGCTAGCAGTCAAGACAGACAGTGATGGCAAAACAGCAACTTACTGTTTTTTCTCATTATTCTTAGTTCCTTTCATTTTTCTCCCAACTTTTCCACTGTGTTGCTCCCTTTTCTAAATGGTACCGACAAACTCAAGATCCAGAAACAGCATCGTTGTGTAAGAGTACTTTATTTTGCATGTAGAGAAAAGAGTTAACCAAAGATTTTTCTGCTTGATACTTTCAAAAGAACACAGACTAATTATTATCTTACGTATCAAGAGGTCCACTTAAAGGACTACTACCTTATACGGGGTGAGAGACAAAGGTAGTTTTCCAGTTGTTCATATGGAAAGTAATACAGTAATTAATAAATAATAATACAAGAATAAACTCTGTAAGCCCACTTTGCCCCACCCTCCGTAGAGATTTATTTTATGGTTTTTAAATGCAGTTTGTGCTTTCAGATGCTACATGTCTAAAGCTGAAAAGAGAATTCACAGCCCTAAGCACAGTACTTTGGGCACAGGGATTTTCCTTTTTATTTTTTTAATTTTTAAGTATGATACAGAGAATGAGTTGTATTGTTTTTTGTTCCTTTTTTTTAAGTGATGGCATATTTCAGTGAAAAACGTAGATCATCCAATTTTAAGCCAGTTTGGTCATTCTGCCTAAGGTGAGGGACATGGCCATTAACACCAAGCCAAACTACACTAAAAGTATTTTGGGGCAGAAATTAAAATTATCTTTTGAAAATCAAGTGCCTCATCATTTCTGCTATCACAACAAAATGGCTGGTTACCTAGTCTCTTGCTCTTACCTTCCCTTCTAATCTCTGGAGTTATTTGGGTGGAAAAGAAGATGGAGTTAGCGACAGTTTAGTCCCTTTTAGGTAGCATTCTTTCCAAATTATGCTGCCAAATCTCCAGGGCATACAGATGGGTTAAATGATTTAAAAATTCCACATAGTAATCTTTTGCACAGCTTTTAGCTTTAACATATAGTTTTAAAAAAAGGAAAATTGGGTCATATCAAATTTAACTTTAAAGCACGGTTTATAAACCTCTTCTAAGTGGTAAGTCTTAGGCCGGCACTGCCACTCTTGGTGTGCAGGCTGGCCTTGCTGACAGTGGCACGGCTACATTTACTGTTTTTTAAGTTGCATGTTGTGAAGTAAAGGATGTCAAGTTAATCAAGTCCTAAATAAGTAGCAAAATGGTAATTGAGACCCACTGATACTATCCACTTTATGTATTTATTTTTGCTTTAAAATACTAAGCAGATTTCAGCTGCTTACTAACACAGTGGACTAGTTGTTCAGTATCTCTTTCTGTTCAGCTCCTCCTAGCCACAGTGGGGACTTGAGGTTCTTTGGTAATCATCAGAGAGTCCTTCTAAGCCACAGATTTTTAAACGAATGTTTTTATGATTATATTCAACATATAAGGAAAAAGTGTACATTGGTGCATGTTTTATAAACCCAAACACAGATAGTTAAAACAGTAATTAGTTTTTCTATGCCCATTAGCTTTGAATTAAAAACAGATGCCTTTTCTCCAACCTTGTTCTAGGAACTACATTGTGTATCTAACATAAGGAACTGGTGGTAGGAGAAACAAGATCAAGAATTCAGAATTTAGGGGGAAATGCATCGTACTCTGGCTATTTGAAAATATATTTATTTGTAGATAAGTCTAGATTTAGTCTTGGAGATCAAGGTTTTCACATTTTTAAACTTTTTTCATTCCTTTACATCAATCAAAATGTGGCATATGTTAGGGGACCATTTCTCCTGTCCTGTTCATGTATTTTGGAATTAAGTTGTTTACATTCATTCTCTTAACATCTGCCCATTTCTGCTTATGTGCATTTACCACAGATGTGTTGGGGCTTTGCCTAAAGGGAGAGAGATTTTAGCACCCGTATTACTGAGCGAAAGAATGACTGACAACTCCTCCATTGTTTAACCCTGAGTTTGGTTGTATACAGTTTATTTGCAGTTATGTATCTGTGTTTTAATACAAAAAGTCTATAGGATTAAGGCATGGTAGTTCTCACATGTCAATATTTACCCAAGTTCAGGAACCATAGGTGCATACTTAAACTATATAACTTAGAGAAGGGGATAAGATGGTTCTAGTTCTCAGACCACGTGGAAGGATGTAGTACATTGCAAACTTCAGGTAGTTGTAAGGACATCCCACTTCCCTGTTTCATCCAATAGAACTCTGGTGTGGACTTCAAGGATGTGGGAGTAGAACATTTGATTGAGATCTTGCTCCCCAGCAATTGTCCTCAATTATGGCTCATATAAACTCTTGAAAAAATTGGGGGGAAAAGGGATGTAGGAGTAGTGTGGAAATATCTAACCATTAGATATTCTTAGTAGTTTGGCTGTCCCTTTAGAATTATGAGAAATTTAACCCAGATAGTCTTGAGAGCCTGAGGAATCTGTTGCCAACCTTGCCAGAGAGAACTACAGGAGGTATATGGGGAATTCCTTCAGTTCTTAGGTAACTCCAGGACGTGGGATAAGGATCCCCATTCATGTAAAAGGGAACTTGGATGCTGCACACCTCAATGCCTAAATTTCCCTGGCTTGACATGCAATGAGGACATTAAAGTCTTGACCCATGAATACATTTTCTAACTCAGTTGTGATTATCAGCTCTGACGTTTTAATTACTCCCCTTAAGCAAATCTGGGTCAGAAAATTAAAGTATATGACACGACCAAGATCACCTTTAGGTTATATACAATCTCATCACACTGAGTAGCCAGGAGTACCATTCCCTAAGTAATGATTTGACTATTTCCTTAGACTTGGCTGGATCCTTGATCTTAAAAGAAGTGTAGCCATCTCCTTCATTGTCCTGTGAAACTTTAACTGGGTCTGCTTCTTTAATTGGAAGTGACAGTAACCAGGGATAATGTGTATTCCTGGTGATGCTGATGTCTCTCTCAGATAACCTGGACCAAGAGTTCTTGGTTCCTGGACCTAGAGAAGAAGGTACACTGAGGCAGACTTTGAGCCCACATGACTAGAATTTGGCGACAACATAACTTTACACACTGATGATGGATAGGAATTTTACTTCTTTTAATTTAATACTTCATATTGTGTACAGAAGTGTTCACTCACATAGTTAAAAACATTGAGTAAATCACATTTTTGTATAAACTACTCTTGCCATGTGAGGCTTTCCCCCTGTAACATACAGTTTAAATCCTTAAAGTTCCGTGTGTAGCACACTCGGCATACCTGGAATCCGTCTGGGTGTTCTTCACTCACCTACCAGAGTAAGTAAGGCTACCAAAGCTTGAATGTGATTTATTTTAGGGAGCACCCCAGAGAGGGGGATGCCCTTGGGACTTTTCCAAAACTATTTTATTTTTATACTGTTCACACCAGGTAGGTAAATCAGTTCACTAAGAAAAAAAGCATTTAGCAATACAGATAGGAAGATAAAGGAAATATAACAGTGTGCTACTTGGGGGCTCTGAAATCGGATCAGGTGAACCACATCAAGAAGAGAAAAGATCTGATGACCCAGGCTTGAGCCTCCCTACCTCTCTCCCCCTAATACACAGTCCCTGGTCCTCCTCCTGACTCCTTTCCTAAAATAGCCAGTGCCGATTTAATTAGGCCATTTACTTACACATTTACAACTTTTAGGAAAAAAGAGGAAGGGGAAAATACCTAGTTTTGCATTAGATATAAATCTTGGAAGTTATGAATTATTGGCAGCTGTTTAATCAAATTGAACCACAAACCAGAACTCTCTCTCATAGAGCAAGACCAATAAGAGCATAGAGGACTTTAATAATTCAAGTTTTCTCTCTTTCTTCTCTTCATGAAATCAGAGTGTTGAGAAATTGCTCTTGGAAACACCTCCAAAGGTATTGTGTCCCTTTGCCCTCCAAGCAGCCCTCTTTATGCATTTTTGCTCAGGCAACCAAGGACATAAAGTATTGGAAGAAATATGGAGTGCTTTTGTATAGGTCATCTGTACATAAAAGTGTAATTATTTATTTAATTTTACCATTTGTATCATATTAAAGCTTTGTACAGTGTTTTAAGTTCTGTCTTAAAATTATTTTGTATTTTATTTTTATAATCTAGTAATAAAATATTCATTCCGCATGCAACTCTAGTTGTTTGTATGATGGCTTGGATTTAAAAAGTGGGAAATACTATTTTTCTAATTTTAATAACGTTATTAAATGCACAGAAGTTCCAAGATCAACAGGGCATAAAGTGTTATATAAATGTAGTACCACATTTAGAAGGCTTAGAAAGGCGCTGGACTGAATACAAGCTGTCAGTATCCCTGCAGATGAAAACTCAGGGTTCAGGGATATGAGATGGATTCCCATGTAATAAAATTTAAAGTGTTAAAAGCACCCTTTCAGTCTGTTATTCTATCTCTTGCTGGAAGTATTTTTCCTTCTGTGCAGGGAACACCCCTCATAGCACTGGAGTGATTCCTGCTCCCCACCACCCTCTCCTTTCCACTTGTAACCGTTTTTGAACCAGAGGAACTCTTAGGAGACTTTCACATGGGCACTGCTTCACCTCTCCCGGTTTGGGTTGGCTGGGAGTGTTGGTGCCATATGTCTTTCTCCTGGTTTTCCTTTCTTGATTTCTCAGTGAGCAGCAACATCCAAAGTGCTGGCTCTCAAGTTTTCAAAATAAGAGAAATTAAGAAATAACTCAAGCTCCCAAAAGCTAACCATGCATGTGCCTATTACCATCTCAATTGCAAAGTAGTTGAAATATTAACCTGGTGTAAACCCATCATTATTACAACATGGAAGGGATGTAAAGATTCAGACTAGCGATTCTGTGTGCAGGGGAGCCTGAGGCACTTCAAGGTTTGTGGGTTGAGGATTATAAAAAGCCTCCCAGCAAGAACTCTGGCTCAAAGTCTTTAATGGTCAATCAACTGAGTGCAGGAAAGCCTACAGGTTCTGTATGGGCAGGGGGGATTGCAAACTTAGCCTCTGAAAAAAGTCAAATGAGGTTAGGCCAACTTTGTCGTAACTTTTTTAGGGTGATGACGGTCAATCTAGAAAACTTAAACTGGGAAAAAGAAAAAGAAAGTGCTTATCGAGGAAGATATAGGCAGGCCCTCCCACGGCAGAATTGTTCACCTTTACCGTCTGGCCGGTTTCCGGCCCTTCTGTCTTTCCTGCCGCGTCCCCGAATCCCGGCAGGTCGGCCCCACCGCCAGGACACCCCAGTCCAGGGCTCACCCAGAGCTGTGCGGATGCACTTTGCAGACCGCAGGGCCAGCAGTCCGGGACTGCGGACCCAGCCCCGGTCCAAACTGGCGGGCGGAGCTAAACCTCAGTCCGGGCAAATACCGCCGCCCGGCCCTCCCACCCCAAGGCCCAACGGCCGCCTTTCGGCGCTAGCTCCGCCCCTCTGGCCGCCCGCGGCGCGCCAGCGCCTGCGCAATCGCTTTGGAGCGTCTGGACCGGTATGGCGGCCGTTTTGGAGTCGCTGTTGCGGGAGGAGGTATCGGTCGCAGCCGCCGTGCGGTGGATCGCGCGCGGCGCCGAGAGTTCGGAGGTAACAGTGCCGACACGCCCCCAGACCTGACCAGAATCTGCTTTCCGCGGGAGACACCACCCCTTAGGTCCCCTTTCTCTGGGTGACTGGCTGTCAGCCCGGGCTGAGTGCGCTCCAACTGGGGGCCGCTCTGCTGCTCGCGGCCCCGGGCTGGCAGCTGACCCTTTCGCCGCTTTTCCCTCAGGATGACCCTGGGGAGGCGTCTGCGCTGAACTCACTCCTGCCCCTACGGAAAGAATTCGTGCCGTTCCTGCTGAACTTTCTGAGGGAGCAGAGCAGCCGTGTCCTACCGCAGGGCCCCCCAACCCCCGCTAAGGTCCAGAGCTCCACGGCAGCTCTGCCAGGGAGGCCCGGGGGCCCGCCACGGGGAGGCCGCGGGGCGCGCAGCCAGCTCTTCCCTACGAACGAGACTTCGAGCGCCGCCGCCGCCGCTGCCGAGGCCTCTTCGGTCCGCCGCGGGGGCAGGAGGCGGGGCCCGGGGCAGGCCCGCGAGCGAGGTGGCCGCGGCCTCGGGAGCCTGGAGGAGGGGGTCAGCGGGGAGAGCCTGTCCTGGGCAGGGAGCCGGAGGCCTAGGGCCTCTGGCAGTCCCGGCAGCCCCAGCCTCTCGCGCTCTCATCCGCCAAACCTCAGCAACCTGGAGGAGTTCCCTCCAGTGGGCTCTGTTCCCACCGGCCATGCAGGGTGAGAATTGACCTTCTCATCTAGGAGATGGGTGGTGGGAAGGCTGTGCTAGGGGAGTCAATAAATTAGGGCTGGGCGCTCCTCAGTAGAGCGTGGGAATAGCTAGAATGTTGGGGGTGAGATAACTACAGCGATGGGGGGCGGTGTTGCAAGGGCTCCAGCTGTTGAGAGGATGTTTGATGATGGGAATTTTAGAAAACCTGTGGCTACTCTTAGCAGAACGAAGCCTTCACGCCGGATCAACCCAACTCCGGTGAGCGAAGAGCGGTCACTCTCCAAGCCCAAGACCTGCTTCACTACACCGCCAATCAACTGTGTCCCCAGTTCCCAACCCTCAGTCCTGGACTCTAACCCTTGGGGCCATGGCCTTCCCCCAGGGTGCAGAAGTCTGCAAGAAGAGCGGGAGATGCTCAGGAAGGAGCGGTAGGGCCTTGCAGCTCCCTGGGATGTTAGCTTCCTTCCTGTGGGGGATCTGCAAGGCTTTTCCCTGGGATTGATTGCCCTCTGGGAATCTTAGGTCTGTTCCTGGGCTGTGGATGCCCTGTCTGGAGGAACCTGAGTATGACTGTGGAGGGGAAGCCAGGCTGACTGCTCGTGACATTTTTTTTCCTAATTTCATTTTAATCATTGTTCAAGTACA
>CM052538.1:137822539-137841221 GCA_028533065.1 Trachops cirrhosus
GAACTTATGACACATGGACTGAAGTAAAGGGGGGGAATGTGGGTGGGAGAGGGTGTGCATGGTGGAGGGGAATGAAGGGGGGATAATAGGACAACTGTAATAGCATAATCAATAAAATATATTTAAAAAAATAAAATAAAATAAAATGACTGAGCAAGTAAAGCAATGAATCTGCATCAAATTTGCATTAAGCATGAACATTCCTCCATGGAAACTACTCAGATTCAAAAGGCAGCAGATATGGGCAACTAGTGATTGGCAGCTTCATCACGACAACACACCTGCTCATGAATCACATCTCGTGGAGTTTTGGGTGAAACATCAAATCACCCAGGTGACCCAGCCCTGCTACAGCCCAGATATGGCACCCTGTGACTTCTGGCTTTTCCCAAAACTTATAACACCTTTGAAAGGGAAGAGATTTCATACCATTGATGAGATTCAGGAAAATACGATGGGGCAGCTGATGGCAACTGGGAGAACAACGTGAGGTCCCAAGGTGCCTACTTTGAAGGGGAGTGTGGTGTCACTGTCTTATGTATAATGTTTCTTGTATCATCTATCTTCTTAAATAAATGTCTCTATTTTTCATATCTCATGTCTGGATACCTTCTGGACAGACCTTGTATAGTCATGTTGTTACCTCTGCAATCAAAATGTAGACAAACTATTACACCCAGGCTGGTGTGGCTCAGTGGTCTGAGCAACAGCCTGCGAACTAGAAGGCTGCAGGTTCAATTTCTGATCAGGGGACATGCCTGGGTTATAGGCCAGGTCCCTAGTTAGGGGTGTGTGAGAACAACTGATCAATGTTTCTCTCCCTATTTCTCCCTCCCTTCACCTCTTTCTAAAAATAAATAAAATCTTAAAGAAAAAAGGTTTAACCATTCTAATTACTGTGTAGTAGTACCTCACTCTGGTTTTAATTTGCATTTTCCCTGATAACTAAAGGTGCTCAGCATTTGTTAATACACTTATTTGCCATCTGTAGCCTCTCTTCTTTCATGAAATGTCTATTCAAAACTTTTGCTCATTTCCATTTTTTTAAATTATTGAGTTGTGAGAGCTATTTATAGATTTTGGATATAGTCCTTTGTCAAATGTTTTGCAAATATTTTTCGAAGTCTGTTAGTTGATTTTTCCATTTTTTAACAGTGTCTTTCAAAGAGCACAAGTGTTAATTTTTTTAAGATTTTTTTATTGTTATTATGTTACGACTGTCCCAATTTTCCCCCCTTTGCCCTCCTCCACCCAGCCCACACCCCACTCCCACAGTCAATCCCAACACTGTTGTCCACGTCCATGGGTAATTCATACATGTTCTTTGACTAGTCCCTTCCCCTTCTCTCCATTATTATCCCCCTCTCCCCATCCCCTCCGGCAGCTTTCAGTCTGTTCCATGTTTCCATGCCTCCGGTTCTATTTTGCTCGTTAGTTTATTCTGTTCATTAGGTTTCTCTTACAGGTGAGATCATATGCTATTTGTCCTTATCCAACTGGCTTACTTCACTTAGCACAATACTCTCCAGTTCCATCCATGCTATGGAAAATGGTAGGAGTTCCTTTTTTCTTTCTGCTGCATAATATTTCCACTGTGCAAATGTATCACAGTTTTTTGATACACTCATTCACTGATGGGCACTTAGGCTGTTTCCAGCACTTGGCAATTATAAATAGCAATGCTATGAATATAGGGGTACTTAAGTTATTTTGAGTCTGTGATTCAGTACTCTAAGGGTATGGTCCCAGCAACAGAAGCGCTGGGTCGAAAGGCAGTTCTATTTTTAATTTTTTGAGGAACTTCCATACTATTTTCCACAGTGGTTGCACCAGTCTGCATTCCCACCAACAGTGCTGTAGGGTTCCCTTTTCTCCATGTCCTTGCCAGCACTTGTTTGTTGATTTATTAATGATGGCCATTCTGACAGGTGTGAGGTGATATCTCAATGTGGTTTTAATTTGCATCTCTCTGATGGCTAGTGATGTTGAGCATATTTTCATATGTTTACGGGTCATCTGTACATCATCCTTGGAGAAATGTCTATTCAGGTCCTTTGCCCATTTTTTTAATTGAATTGTTTGTCTTCCTGGTGTTGAGTTGTACACTTTCTTTATGTATTTTGGAGATTAAACCCTTATCAGATATATCATTGACAAAATATGTTCTCCCATACAGTCAGTTCCCTTTTCATTTTGATGATGGTTTCTTTGCAGAAGTTTTTTAATTTGACATAGTCCCATTTGTTTATTTCTTCATTTCCCTTGCCTAGCAGATATATTGGCAAAAATATTGTTACATGGGATATCTGATATTTTATTGCCTATGTTTTCCTCTAGGACTTTTATGGTGTCACAACTTAAATTTAAGTATTTTATCCATTTTGAGTTTATTCTGATGTATAGTGTAAGTTGCTGGTCTAGTTTCTTTCCTTCTTTTGGGGGGCGGGGCGGGAGGGACATGTACCAGTCAAGTTCTCCCAACACCATTTATTGAAGAGGCTAGTTTTACTCCATTGTATGTTCATGCTTCCTTTGTCAAATATTAATTGACCATAGAGACATGGGTTTATTTCTGAGCTCTCTATTCTGTTGCATTGACTTATATGTCTATTCTTATGCCAAATACCACACTGTTTTGATTACAGTGATCTTGTAGTATAATTTCATATCAGATATTGTGATCCCTCTTACTTTGTTCTTTCTCAAGATTGCTGAGACTATTCAGGGTCGTTTTTTGTTCCATGTACATTTTTGAAATATCTGTTCTAGGTTTGTGAAATATGCCATTGGTATTTTTTTTAAGATTTTATTTATTTATTTATTTATTTATTTATTTATTTATTTTTTAAAGGAGGGAAGGAAGGGAGAAAGAGAGAGAGAGAGACATCAATGTGTGGTTGCCTCTCCTGTGTCCCCTACTGGGGACTTGGCTTGCAACCCAGGCATGTTCCCTGACTGGGAATTGAACCAGCAACCCTTTGCTTCGCATGCCTGTGCTCAATCCAGTGAGCTACAGCAGCCAGGACCCATTGTTATTTTAATAAGAATTGTGTTGAATCTATAGGTTGCTTTGGGTAGTGTGGACATTTAAATGATATTAATTCTTCCAATCCACGAACATGGTATATGGTTGTATTAACTTGTATCTTCCTCAGTTTCTTCCTTCAGTGTTCTATAGTTTTCTAAGTACAGGTATTTTACCTCTTTGGTTAAATTTATTCCCAAGTACTTTGTCTTCCTTGTTGCTATAGTGAATGGGTTTTTTTTCTTAGTTTCTCTTTCTGATAGTTCACTGTTAATGCACTAAAGCACCATCAATTTCTGAATGTTGTCTTTTATCAGCTATTTTGCTAAATTGACTTATTAGGTCATGTAGCTTTATGGTGGAGACTATAGGGTTCTCTCTCTACAGTCATATCATGTGCAAAGAATGAGTTTTACTTCCTCCTTCCAATTTGGATGCTTTTCCTTCTTTTTCTTGTCTGATCACTGTGTCTAGAACTCCCAGTACTATGTTGAATCGGAGTGGTGAAAGTGAATACCCTTGTCTTGTTCCTGATCTTAAGGTAAAAGCTTTTAGTTTCTGCCCATTGAGTATGATGTTGGCAGTAGGTTTCTCATATATGGCCTTCATCTCATATGATGTTGAGGTGTGCTCCCTCTATTCTTACTTTGCTAAGTGTTCTTTATTATAAATTGTGCTGGATTTTACTAAATGCTTTTTCAGCATCTACTGATATGATCATGTGATTTCTCTCAATTTTATGTGGTGTATTGCATTTATTGATTTGCAAATATTGTACCATCCTTGCATCCTTTGGATGAATCCCATTTGATCATGGTGTATGATCTTTTTAATGCATCGCTGGATCCAGATTGCCAATATCTGGTTGAGAATTTTAGCATCTATGTTCATTGGAGATATTGGCCTGTAGTTTACTTTCTTTGTTGTGTCTTTACCTGGTTTTGGAACTATGATAATACTGGCCTTGTAAAAAGAGTTTGGGAGTCTTTCCTCTTTTTGAATTTTTTGGAATAGTTTGAGAAAGATAGGAGTTAGTTCTTCTTTAAATGTTTGGTATAATTCGCCCGTGAAACCATCTGGTCCAGGGCACAAGTGTTAAACTTTGATGAATTTTTAATTCTTTTATTTTTGCAACATATAAATACAGTATTATCTTTTGTAAAAGTATATTGGGCCTGGAAGAACTGGTAGAATTACAAGGAAAAAGGAAATGTATTTTTAGTAAAAAGAATACCATGAACAATGCTAAAAGGGAGGAAATTAGTATGTTAGGCAAAAGAATTTGGTATGACTGAAGTAAACGGTAAGAGAAAATAATGAAAAAATAGGTTGAAATCAGATTAAAGATGGCCTTGAATGCAATATTAAGTTGTTTAGTTTATAATGTGCAGTCAAATAGAATTCATCAAAAAAAATTTAAGTAGTACAGTGATATGATTGTGAAAGTGCCTGACATGTTTACTCTGCTGGAAGTATAAAGGCTAGATTCGAAGGTGAGGGTAGGGAGACCAGTGCATAACTATTTTAATAATCCAAACAAGAAATCAGGAGACCTGTACAAGGACAGAAGCAGTATAAATGTGAAAAAGGGTATGGATGGTAGAGATAGAATGAGCTCCTAGAAGAATAAATCTAGAAGGGGAAGGGAAGGACTCTAGGCATGAGCCCTAATTTACTGCTAATCAGAGGAAGGGGATTCAGGGGGAAAAATAGCACAGATAACTTTGTAATAAAACTTATTTCCTCCAGTGGAAATAAGAAAGTAGTTGAAATTCTGGAAAGGTAACAGAGAAAAAGGCTTTTAATATTGTTCTTAATTAGGTCACTACAGCCCTAGGCACTGGAAGTTTCAGATGAATGATCAAGAAGGAGAAAACATGGTATTCCAAGAGCTTAGACACAAAGGGCCAATGTGAGATGCCAGCTGAAGGACTAGGGAAACTGGGGCATGCTTTAAACCACGAGAGCATAGAGACTGAGATATTCAAGCAAACAGAAATTCAACTCAATTTTACAAATCTCCCTGAATCTGTTCCATACTCCAAAACAACTCCCCTTAGGTCTACAGATAAGAGGGAAAAGCAAGGGACTGGTTAATACAAAATTAAGAATAGAGTTTGTCTAGGGCTGTAAAGACCAATATAATAGCAACTTCAAACTAAATGAAATTTGAAATTGAGTTCCTTGTTTGCTCTGGTCACAATTCAAGCGTTCAATAGGGACGTGTAGTTAGTGGCTACCATATCAGACAGTGCAGATACAGAATGCTTCCATCTTCATGGTAAGTTCCACTGGACAGTGCTGCTCAAGGAAGGAAAAGAGATGTCATTAAGAAAGGACCACAGCATGTTTCTAAGGTGGTAATGAGCTACTTCTTAACCTAGATGGAGACCATGGATGTCTTCATAGTCTTGCTTAAAATTTATGTGTTTTTTAAACTCTTTTGGAATACATGTAGCAAGACAAAAAAATCAAAATATTGTTTACCTGTATCTGTGAACACTTATTCTGCCTTTTCTCAGTTACAATGAAAAAGTGTTTTTGCTGTTATATAATGGACTAACCTCACCATTTGTGCCAGTATTTCTTCCCCTGTCAGTAAGAACTTGGCTCCTATAATTGTTCCTGTTCTGTCCTACATTATCAGGTTTTCTTTCACGTCTCCTGGAGCATTGCCATAAGTACACAAGGATGATGTAATAACTACCTTTTTTTTTTTTTAAACTTGGGAAGGAAGGATGGATTTTACTGACCTTTCAACCACTCTCTTGTTTTACCACTCTTTTTTAGAACAAAGCAAACTGCCAGAGAGCTGTCTACACTTCCTTCACTTCCTCTCCCCAACTCTCTCTTTAATCTATTCCAATTAGGTAATCCAGATGGCCAGTTCTAATTTCCCACCTTACTTGACCAGTATCAGTAGCATCTGATTCATATGATAACTATCACCATATGCTTGAAGCACTTTCTTCACTTGGTTTCCAAGATACCACATTCTCCTGATTTTCCTCCTACTTCACTGATCCTCCACCTCACTCTTCTTGGCTAACTCATAGTTCTCTTCTATCCATTTTCAAGTTGCTAAAGTTCCCCAATGGCTCAGACTCAAAACCTCTTTTCTTACCTACCTATCCCTTCTCCCTAGCTGATCTAATCTAGTTCCACTTTTTAAAATTACCATTTAGTTTTAAACATTGGGAGCAAATGATTCTGAAACTTGTATTATCCCCAGCCCTGATTTCTTTGAGCTACAAATTACTAGATTACTAAATCATATTACCTTCTTGCTATTTTCATCTCTAATCTAACAGGCATCTCAAACTTAACTTCTAGATAATGAAACTTGTGTTTTTTTCCCGTATCGAATCTGCTCTTCATCCTTCCCCATCATGGTTGGACAGCATGACCATTCATTCAGGACAAAAATTAAGTAGTCACTCTTGACTCTTCTTCTTTCTTCACATTCCAATATCAAATTCTAAAGGAAGACCTATTAAATCTATATTTGAAATAAATGCAAAATATGGTCATTTCTCACTAACCTCATTGTACCACCCTAATGCCCCATGTCCCAGTCACCATCAGTGATCACTGGACATGTTGTTAGCCTTCTAACTTGTCTTTCTCATCCCACCCTTGCTCTCAATAGTCTCTTCTTTACAGCCAGATTGACTTTTTTTTAAAAAAATATGTTCTAAAAATGGAAAAACTGTTACTTGGAATAGACATGGAATTCCAGAAATATATTCAAATCCAATAAACTATATAGAACCTGAGTTCATTACCTATCTGGCTACCAATTAACACAAGAACATTGATAAGGCCAAAGACAGTCTCCTCACAATTCCTGGGCACTTAAAATCTCATGTGGCTTTTTAAAAAAATGTAATCTACTTCTGCATATAACTCTACTATATACTTAGTTTATTGATGGATCATGTAATTATATGACAACCCTACTCAAAATTTTCCAATGGCTTCCAGGCTTCCAATCACACTTAGAATAAAATCTATCTCTTTGCAAAATCATATACTATCTGAGGGGCCTACCAACCTCTTAAACCTTGTCTCTCCCCACAAACCCCCTTTTTATGCTATGCTATGCTATAGCCACAGTGGCCCCCCTACTTTTTCTTGAACACACTAAATTTACTCTGTCTCAGAGCCTTTGCACTCACTGTTTCCTTTGCCTGGAACACTTTCTTAACGGATACTAACGTGGCTTGCTCTCACACTTCATTCACCTCTCAATACCTCCTCAAAGGAGTCTTTCCTACTTAATAACTCTCAAACAGTCTTTTGTCCTCACTGCCCATCACTCTGTATGTCAATACTCTGTGTTTCTTCATAGCATTTATCACTATCTAAAATTACATATTTAATTGTGTATTATCTATCTTCTCCACTGAAACATAATCTCCATAAAAGCCTTGTTTTGGTCTGCTTGTTCACCACTATAGTCCCAGCACCTACATCCATACCTCACACATAATACATGCTCATTAAATATGTTATATGAGAGAATAAAAATAACCTGATAATATTCTAAATATTAAAAAAAGATACTTGGAATAAAAATAGAATGCCAGAATAATATTTAAATCTAATAAACTAAATAGAAACTAAATTCATCATCTTCTGTAATAGTGAAATACTCAGTCTCTCTGGCACAATCATGATCAAGCCTGCTTTATTCCCATGGCCTTCAGGGCCAACAATTTCTGCTTAGTCTTGCATATAGACATGCTAATCATTAGAGGAATTCTGCTTGTTGCTTAAGGAGATAGGAAAGTATGTATTATTTATCAAAGATTTGCAGGAACCCTGTGACCAGACTCACATCAACTAGTACCATCTTCCTCAGACCCCTGCTGGTGTCCAGATATCTGCAGCGGTCAATCACCTCAAGTGTCCCTGCCATTTCCCCTTCCATTGACACAAAGGAAACCTGAGGAACCACTACATCTCCCAACTTCTCAGTTGGCACCTTCTTGATCAATAAACCTTTCCTTACTCTAAAGTCTGATGTTTCGAGCTCAGCCTTTCAAAACACAGTGCACACAGACTTTGGACCAGTAACACTACCTTGCAACCTATTAATAATGGAAGACTTTCACCAGAACAAAAAAGGTTCTGTCATAATTTCTAGGTACTTACATTCTCATGTGCCTATATTTTAAATACAATTTACATTTCTGTATATAGCTCTATTATTGTATAGTTAGCTCATTTAAAACTAGTGTTTCAACTTCTGTGCAACCAATTTGCTAGGATGGAAAGTCATGATCCGTAGCAAGTAAAAACTAAAGGTAAAAAGTAGACATAACTATAAGAACTATAGTGGGAGACCGAATACCAGCCAGTATTGACAACATGAGGAGCTCCACCAGATCCACTCCCCTGTAAAACTGGTGAAAATTATTTTTAAGCAACTATAAAGGGAGGGGAATAGTTGGAGGTGGAAGAGGGTATGAGGGGGCTAAATAGTAACAGAAAAAAATACAATTAAAAAACAACAACAACAACAAAAGCCTCTGGAAATGGTCCTTAGGGCAAACTTATGAAGAAACATCTATTTAAGAAAACCTATGAAATTCTTCAGTAAGAAAGGCTAGAGTCCATTGTATCTGAACCAAAACTGATCTTTCCCTTCTCTCTTCCGGATCAGTGAGGGTGGCTCCACTCTAGACTGTTGCAGCCAAAAACACAGGGCTCCCTCCTTCCCCACTCCCCAGACAAAGGGCTTTCTTCCAGTAAGAGCACGACTTCAGCATTTCTTATATTCTCCAAGCTGTCTGTTGCTGAGCAAGACTGCAGGTAGAGAGGTGGAGGCTCCCAGTCTTCTCTCATGAAACAGAAGCTCTACCTTGGGCATGGTATGCTGAGAATACTGGGACCCCAACTGCCCTTCTCTTGCCTCATGAGGGAGTGGTTCCACACCAAGGGACCTCAGACTATTGTCCCCAATTCAACCAAAAGGCTCAGCTCCTAAACTGAGTAAGTCACTTGGAGAATAGCTAGCAATAGACCTCACCCAAAAATCCAGATCCCTGGTTCAGAGATTTTGCCTGTGGGCCAAAAGAAAAAAAAAAAGGAAATTCTTTCATTTTCAACAGTTAAGTTTAAACACAAGACCCCTCTCAAGAATAGTAAAGAGTGCAGTAAGAGAAATTGGGAGCAGACTGGTAGATCTAATAAAGATATAGCCTAGACTACAAGCTTTCCAGGCAAGAAACAGGAAAATAAGACAGATGAGAGAAGCCCTCCTGGGGTCAGAACAAATACCAAACTCCGATCTCTGATTAAAACCACAATGAGATATCACCTCGCACCTGTCAGAATGACTATCATCAATAAATCAACAAATGAGCACTGGTGACGATGTGGAGAAAAGGGAACCCTAGTGCACTACTGGTGGGAATGCATATTTTGGCAGCCCCTGTGGAAAAGGGAACCCTAGTGCACTACTGGTGGGAATGCATATTTTGGCAGCCCCTGTGGAAAGCACTATGGAGTTAGCTGAGAAAATTAAAAATGGAACTGCCTTTAGACCCAGTGATTCCACTTCTGGGAATATATCCAAAGAAACCCTAAATACTAATTCAAAAGAATATATATATGCACCCCTATGTTCACTGCAGTGTTACTTACAATAGCCAAGATTTTGAGGTGGCTCAAGTGCCCATCAATAGATAAGTGGATAAAAAAAGCTGTGGTACATGTACATAATGGAATACTACTGGGCAGTAAAAAAGGAAATCTTACCCTTTGAGACAGCATGGATGGACCTGGAGAGCATTATGCTAAATGAAATAAGTCAGTCAGAGAAAGACAAGTACCACATGATTTCACTCATATGTGGAATCTAATGAACAAAATAAACTAACAAACAGAAACCAACTCACAGAGAACAGACTGACAGCTGTCAGACAGGAGTGGGGTTGCAGGGCTGAGTGGAAAAGGTGAAAAGATTAAGAAAAAAAAAACCCTCACAGACACAGACAACAGTGTAGTGATTACCACAGGGAAAGGGGGGCAGGTAGAAGAGGGCAGATTGGTAAATGGTGATGGAAAGGAGACTTGACACAGGGTGGTGACCAGATAATACCATACAGATGATGTATTATAGAACTGTACACCTGAAACCTATGTAATTTCATTAACCAATGTCACCTCAATAAATTCAATAAAAAAGAAAAAAACAAAACTATTCCATTTTAGAAGGCATAATTTTATTAATTTGTCAAAGGAATTTGTGTTCCAGGGCACTTTTGTAAACAACAAAGCAATCAATTAGTGTCGGACATACACACTGTGTTTTGGGGGTAAGGAAAAACAGACTTCACTAAAATAATACAGTCACTAAACAAACAAACAAGCATGTAATAATAAGCACTGGAAGGAAAGACCAGTACCCAGAATTGCTACAATAATACTATCTAAAATGTCCTGTTTCCAATGAAAAAATTGTAAGTCATACAAAGAAACAGGAAGTATGACCCATACAGTAAAAAAGAAAAGCAACCTGGCTGGTATGGCTCAGTGGATTGAACACCAGCCTGCAAACCAAAGGGTCACTGGTTCGATTCCCAGTCAGGGCACATGCCTGGGTTGTGGGCCAGGTTCCAAGTAGGGGGTGCTCAAGAGGCAACCACACCTTGATGTTTCCCTCTCTTTCTCCCTCTCTTTCCCTCTCGAAAAATAAATTTAGAAAGACAAAAGAAAAGCAGACAGGAGAAACTGCCTGTAAGGGTGACTATATGTTGGATTTAACAGTAAAAGATTTAAAATGAGCCATTATAAATATCTTCACAGAACGAACGGAATGCTTGATAAAAAGAAGAAAACAATTACAACATCATATCAAATAAAGAATATCAATACAAAATAATTTTTTAAAGATTTTATTTATTTATTTTTTAGAGAGAAGGGAAGGGAGGTAGAAAGAAAGGGCGGAGACTGAACCTGCAACCTAGCCATGTACCCTGACCAGAAATTGAACTGGTGACCTTTTGCTTTGGGAGATGACACCAAACCAACTTAGCCACACAAGTCAGGGCTAAAGAGAAATTTTTAAAGAATCAAATGGATATGAAAAGTACAATAATTGAAATAAAAGAACTGTAGTATGTGGCAAGAACCCTGGACTGCAAAAAAGACTCCTATCTTAGAGAGTTCATGTGTATTCTTACGACTCTAAGTGTACAGCCAATGTGTTTTTTTTTAAATCCACAACTTTCAGTAATAAAATTAATGAACTAATTTCTGTGATTTAATCATACACCAATATGCTACTTCTTGAATGACATCCATTCTGATACATAATTGGCATTTCTTTAAATAAAGTAATACAATAAATAATAGATTCATTCTCAAATATTTAATAACATAAAAAATCTTACTGGTCTGACGTCACCACAGGAATTGGTAAATTGTCGTGCCAAGCCAAAATCAAGCATGAAGCATTTCCTACATGTACTAGGAAAGCGACCCATAGCGAAGTTTGACTAGAAAAATAAAGAAAGAAAATACACATATTCTTATGATAACCAGTCCTTATCTTATCTTTCCCATATTTTAATTATTCTACTTATATTCTATATAACATACATGTCCCAAGTACACTATTATAGTCAATGATGTTTACTTTAATTAATACATAATTTCATTGTGGGTCCCATTAATGCCCAAATCTGGTGAACTTTGAGAAACAAGAAATTTGAGCAATTTTTCCTTGTGAACAATAAAAAAAAAACTAAGAAAAAATTTAAAAGGTGTATTTCACAGTTATGGAAATGACAATTTCTAAGGAAAACAACAGGAAAAAATACTATATATTGCCACAGTAGCACTCAAGAGGAAAAAATTAGTCTTTCAAAATTGAGTTTATCAGAATAATTTGTCACTTGAAAAATAGTTCAAAGAACACCACACCAACATCTTAAAGCAACATATGTAAATATTTTAAGTAATATTAGGAAAAAGAAATCTAAAGAATAAGTATCAATTAAGTAATTAACAATATTAACACACATAATGTTAAGCATTAATCATTTTTAATTTGGCTGCTCAGCAACATTTTCATTGTATGTGAAAACCTCTTGAATGTAAGTTGTAGTTCGTAACTACCATTTTTTAAAAAAATTAAGAGATGCCCTGGCCGGGTAAGCTCAGTTGGTTACAGCATCATCCCGAAACACTAAGGTTGCTGGTTCAATCCCCAGTCAGGGCAATTACAAGAATCAACCAATGAATGCATATATAAGTGGAACAACAAATCAATCTCAATCTCTCTCTATCTCTCTCTCTATCAAAACAACTTTAAAAAATTCAGAGGCAAGTTACATTCTGCTTCTAGCTACATTTTTGCTACAGATATTAAAATATTACCTGTATTTAATATAGAAAGCAAATACAGAAGGTTACATTTGTAATTTATAGTGTCCCATCTTCAGATTAAGAATACCAAAAGCAAACTCATTCTGTGCTCTGGCTGGAAAAGGCCCCCTACCGGTTTGATGTCTCGGTGCAAGAATCCCACAGAATGGATGCTCTCAATAGACTCCAGAATCTGTCTACCCAGTCGTAGAGTAGTGCTAATAGTGAATGTGCCCCGGGACTGGCTACGGCGTAGATCTGCCAGATTCCGACCCTATGAAAACCAAATAAACAATTTCAAATATGGTACTAAAACTACATTACAAGAAAAGATGGGGAACTATCCATTTACTATATAAAATGTTTTGAATGAAATAGCAAGGGTTTTACCCAAATCATGATTCTCTCACTCAAAAGAAGAGATTCTGTTAAGACAATGCATTAATGTTTCAGACAAATTTAAGAATCACCACTTATTGAACATATTGTCTTCAAGTCATAATTCCCTTTGTTTCTGATGTCATAACAAAATATAGTCGATTATTTTAAAAGACATTATATATATATATATATATATATATATATATATATATATGTACAGGGTCTGGCACAACACCCCTTTTTATTACAAAATCATAAGCATGTAATCCCATAACAACAATATCACACTCAAGCATACTATATGACATTTTAGGTGAAATGTTCAAATTAAAACTATAAATTATTACTCCCATATTATTACCCTACCAACCATATTCAGAAAGGCATTACTTCTGCTGGACCCTATATATCAAATTCCTCATTACTGCCTAACATATATTTCCATACAAACTACTTAATTTTTCTGTGTCACAGTTTCCTTACAATTGGGGCCAGTATTTTGTGAGGACTAAAAAAGATCCATGTAAAGTGTTTAGAATACTGTCTGGCACACAGTAGGTACCTCAATAAATGCTGATTACTGTCATTGTGAACAAAAAATGATATGAAACACTCAATCACTTCTAGCAGTAGATAAAAGCAATGAATGATCTAGTCTGTGCCAGATACAAAACATTCATTATTGCATTAATTATCACAGCACCCTAAAAAGAAGTTGCTATTTCTGTTTTACAGATGAGGAAACTGAGGCTCAGAGAGTTTAAATAATGTTAACCTGTTAAGGTAAAGTTGTCTTTCAAATCTAAGTCTGACTCCAAAGTGTTCTTTTTCCACTTCACAGTGCTGTTCCATCCAGAAGGTTCCTTCTTGCCTAGGTAACAACCAGTAATCTGATAAGAAGAACAGGTTACAATGCTAAAGTTCTACCTCCCAAAGAATGAAATCTGGCCCCTACATCTAAAGGGCATTTAGATATCCTAATCTCTTTATTCTCAAAATTTTGTAGGATACAAGGGAGGACCCCAAAAAATGGAATTATTTTCTGGAGGGCAGGCCCCTTGTAGTACAGGGTCCCCCACTAGGTGAGTGTTCTAGTAAATCATCTGTATCAGTGTACCAGCTGGTGGTGTTGTGAGGGGTTGCATTGAACTTCAGTGAATTTTTTCGGAAGACTCATTCAAAGCATTTGCCCATTTCATGATGGGTGATTTATGAGCACACCTGCCCACACCATGCTGAGTGTTCAGCAGTTTTTGAACAAAAATGGCATGACCCCCATGCCCCACACTCCCCATTCACCTGATCTTGCCCTGAGTGACTGTTTTTTCTTCCCAAATGAAAAAAGTCCTCAAAGGAAAATGTTTTGCTGATATGGAAGAGGTGAAACAAAAAATGGCTGAAGCACTAAAAGACATCAAAATTGACGAGTTCAAAAACTGTTTTAAACAGTGGAAAAAACATCTCAACAGGTGTACTGCATCAAATGGAGAGTACTTGGAAGGTGACTGAGGTTAAAACGTCTAAGAATAAATAACCGTTTTTTTATAAATAAATTCCTCTTTTTTGGGTCCCCTCACCATATGTTTAGGATTAATACCACTAATGCTATCACTTCAACTAAAGATGAGTTACTTTTGAGAAAGTAATACATTCTTAAATTACTTAAGTAGCATTTGAAATAAAAAACTGTACTCAAGTATTCTAAGAATTGAAAAACTACAGAAAACTTGGGAGCCTTTCATACTACACATCTTCCTTTAAAATTCAGTTTTTCCATAGTATAAATTGGTACTTACCTTTATTTTTTTAAATGTTAGGGGAGTTTATTGTTCTCTACACCCTCAGCAAATATAAAATAAGTGATAATCTAGAGCATCAACTTTTATAACCCCATGAGAGTAATCTCTTTTACTAGCATTCCAAAAAATTTTTTCTTCAAAAATCAGTATTTTGATTGCCAAAATATACCTAATACTGAAACTTCATTTGCAAACAACTTCCACTGTCATCATAACTTTTGAAAGTAAATTGATTAACCTAGACTTATGGTATTAGTAATGATTTTAAGTTTTTAAATATTTTTAAACCTTAGGTTTAAGGTATCAAATAAAATTAAAAAGTAAGTACAAGGCTGGTAAAAGTATGAGGAAAGAGTTATTAACATGGTAAATACATGCAGGTTTGATCCAACAAATTATACAGGGTGGGGCAAAAGTAGGTTCACAGTTGTGAGTACATGGAACAGCATTTATTCTTGTATTATTTATTAATTATTGATTATTTTCCATACAAACAACTGTACACCTATACTTTTGCCCTACCCTGTACTTCAGAATATATACTACAAATGATTATTATAAAGAAAAATTTAAAACAACCTATATATCCATCAATAAATAAAGGATTAAATAAATTATGGTATAGAATTCTTCCTGCCTAATATGTAGCCACTAAATAAAAAACCTTTATACATAGTAATATGGAATATTATTGAATAAAAAAGTAAATTCATTTTTCTTAACTAATTCTATAAATTTAACATGATCCTAATAAAAATAGAATTAAGAATTTGAAATATCTTAAAATGAGAGAAATTAATATAACAAACCCTCATTTGTTAACCACTACCCTACCAGAAATGTACACCTCTCCCTTCCCACACATCTAAACTGCATTATATTCATATAAGTCCCAATCATACCATTTTATCTACATGTCTATAAAAGTGCATAAGAACAAAGAGATGCCCTTTGATGTCCCTGAACCTCACAATATAAAATCAAAGAGATTATTAGCAATTCTTTTATCATAAACTTAAATTGGAAAATCAACATGAGTCATGATATATTTTCTCTTAAAAAAAAAATAGAAATCCTAAACCTATCCATGTAAAAAGAATTTGAAACAATGACCAACTCAATTTCAATAGGCACCCATAGCATCTAGATTGTGGTCTCTGAATACCACTTCCCTTTAATAGAAATCAGGGCTCAGTGGAGAAATGGCTGATCCAAGCTCTGGGGCATAAAATGTATAGAATGAGCCAGGTACACAATGTTGTACCAGAACGTAAGGATGCTATCAAAGACTGCTGCAGTCTGGTCCTGTTGACATCAACCAGGATCCAATTTGAAGGAAGTCCTACTAGCCAAAGACGGGACAATTTGAACATTAAAAAAGAAAAACAATGATTAAAAGACATAAAATATGTTAAATCTATGAATTCATAGTTGTATTTTCTTTTACAAGAGAGAGCTAATTAGTCTCTTGGAAAATATGAGGGACCCAACTCACTATTCTGAAAACTGGTAAATAAAAGAATAAGTACTAGTCCTGACTTTCCTATATGAAATGTTATTCTTCCTCAGGATAACCTAATAGTTGGTTGAGTGCTTTTGAAAAATTCCAGCTGATAAATGAATTAGAAATCACAGAATTAGAATAATACACTTGCAACCCACTGAAGTAATGGATCTAGGAAATGATACTAATAGGCTGATAAAACATAGAAGAAAAACCACTGGGAACTCTGAAATAAATGAATCAGTCTGACAGTCCCTGAATCTCACTGATCAGTCTTAACATTCCTAAAAGAGAGACAACCAGACACTGCTTACTGATGTGATCAACTCACCTCTGAAGTATTTTGGCCCAACAAAGCAAAAGTAGAATCTGATTTAATCTCTGGTTTACAGAAAATACAAGAAAGTCTTAGAAGAACATGTTAAATATCACCACAGCAAGACAATCAGTAAAACCCAGAATACAGGAACTGCTGCATCATAAATGACTACATGTTTATCAATGACAACAAAACAACAACAAAAAAGAAACTTTAAGGAGGAAAAAAAAAAAGAGGCAACTTATAGATTAAAAGAGACTTAAGAACACACAAGTGACATTTTCCACCTATCCCCTGTATCCCAATGAAAACAAATTCACTTGAAAGAAGAAAAAGAGAAACTGAAGAGATCTATCTGCCAAATGCAATATGAACTCTCTCTGAAACCAAATCAAGTAAATCAAATATAAAAAGAAGAGAAAGATACCATCAAGGAGAACTGAAGACTGACTTGACATCTGATGCTGTTATTTAGGAATTATTGTGTATTGTGGCTATGATGGAAAAAGAAATCCTTCTTAGAAATATATATATTAATATATTTACAGATTTCTTAAATTTGTATTTAAGTATTTCTTGGATTTGCTTTGAAATAATCTGGGGAGGGAGTGGAGAGGGAAAATACACTTGGAACAAGAGTGGCCACATATCGACTTTCCACCAAGATGGAGGCATAGGTAGATACACTGTGCCTCTTTGCACAACCCGAAGGAGAACAACAAATTTAAAAACAAAAACAACCAGAACTGCCAGAAAATCAAACTGTATGGAAGTTTGACAACCAAGGAGTAAAAGAAGAAACATTCATCCAGACCTGTAGGAGAGGCGAAGACAGGTAGCAGGGGAGGAGAGGACTTGTGGCAAGGTGACGGCAGGTGGACAGGGTAGTCCCACATTTGCATGTGAATAAACCAGGAGGAACAACAGGGGAGCAAGACAGATCGTGCAACCCAGGGTTCCTGCACGGGGAAATAAAACCTCAAAATCTGTGACAGAAAAAACCTGTGGGGGTTGTGGCGGCAGGAGAAATTCCCAGCCTCATAGGAGAGTTCATTGGAGAAACCCACATATGCAAACTCACCCACCCAGAAATCAGCACCAGAAGGGCCCAATTTGCTTGTGGGTAGCGGAGGAAGGGAAAGCCAGCAGAGAGCTGAGCAAGCAGCATTGTTCCCTCTCAGACCCCTCCCCTACATATAGTGCCACAATGTAGTGACATGGGTTGCCCTGCCCTGGCAAATACCTAAGGCTCCACCCTATACTATGTAACAGGTGCCCCAATAGACAACAAAAATCTGGCCCAAATGAAAGAACAGATCAAAGCTCCAGAAAAGATACAACTAAACAATGAAGAAATAACCAACCTATCAGATGCACAGTTCAAAACACTGGTAATCAGGATGCTCACAGATATAGTTGAGTATGGCCGCAAAATAGAGGAAAAAGTGAAGGCTATGAAAAGTGAAATAAGGGGAAATGTATAGGGAACCAATATTGACAAGGAGAAAACCAGGACTCAAATCAACTGTCTGGGGCGAAGGAAGAAATAAGCATTCAACCAGAATAGAATGAAGAAACAAGAATTCAAAAAAAAGAGGAAAGGCTTAGGAACCTCCAGGACAATTTTAAAAGTTCCAACATCTGAATCATAGGAGTACCAGAAGGAGAAGAGGAAGAGCAAAAAATGGAAAACTTATTTGAAAAAATAATGAAGGAGAACTTCCCCAATCTGGCAAAGGAAACAGACTTCTAGGAAGTCCAGGAAGCTCAGAAAGTCCCAAAGAAGTTGGACCCAAGGAAGTACACACCAAGGCACATCATCATTAAGTTACCCAAGATTAAAAATAAGGAGAGAATCTTAAAAGCATCAAGAGAAAGGAGACAGTCACCTACAAAGGAGCTTCCATAAGGCTACCAGCTGATTTCTCAAAAGAAACCTTGCAGGAAAGAAAAGTCTGGAAAGAAGAATTCAAAGTCATGAAAGGCAAGGACCTACATCCAAGATTGCTCTATCCAGCAAAGCTATTATTTAGAATGGAAGGGCAGATAAAGTCAAGTTAAAGGAGTTCATCATCACCAAGCCCCTATTATATGAAATGTTAAATGTGTTAAAGGGACTTATCTAAGAAATAGAAGATCAGACTTCCGGCCAAGATGGAGGCATAGGTAGACGCACTGTGCCTCCTCGCACAACCAAGATAGGGACAACAAAGATATAGAAACAAAATAACAACCAGAACTGACAGAAAATTGAAGTTTATGGAAGTCGGACAACC
>CM052538.1:137847391-137863627 GCA_028533065.1 Trachops cirrhosus
CCCCCCCGCCTGACCCTGCTCCTCCTACTGGTCTGGATGAATGTGTATATTTTAACTCCTTGGTTGTCCGACTTCCATACAGTTCAATTTTCTGTCAGATCTGGTTGTTATGTTGTTTCTAAATTGTTGCTGACCTTGTTTTGGTTGTATGAGGAGGCACAGTGTGTCTCCCTATTCCTCCATCTTGGCTGGAAGTCTCTGATCTCGCTTTTTTTTTTTTTGCATGTATCTCTCCAGTTTCCCTGACACCATTTATTGAAAAGACTATCTCTTCCCCATTGTCTACAAATATTCCTGCTTCCTTTGTCATAGAGTAATTGGCCATATAACTGTTGATTAATTTCTGGGATTTCTATTTGGTTGATCTGTGTTTCTGTTTTTGTGCAAGTACTATACTGTTTTGATTGCTATAGCTTTGTAGTGCAGTTTGAAATCTGGTCGTATGATACCTTCAACTGTGTTCTTCTTTCTCCAGATTGCTTTGTCTATTTGGGGTCTTTTGTGTTTTCTTATAAATTTTAGGATTATTCTAGTACTGTGAAAAATATCATTGGTATTTTGATAGGGACTGCGTTGAATCTGTAGATTGCTTTAGATAGAATGGACATCTTAACAATATTAAGCTCTCCAATCCATGAACACACTATATCTTTAATTGGGTTTTGTTTTTTTGGTGTTGAGTTTTATAAGTTCTTTATAAATTTTGGATATTAACCCTTATCCGTGTATTGGCAAATATATTCTCCCATTCTGTGGATTGTCTTTTTATTTTGTTGATGATTTCCTTTGCTGTGCAAAAACTTTTTAGTGATGTAGTTCCATTTGTTTGTTTTTTCTTTTGTTTCCCTTGCCTGAGGAGATATGTCAGATAAATATTGCTGTGAGCAATGTCTGAGATTTTGTTGCCTATGTTTTCTTTTAGGATTTTTATGGTTTCAGGTCCAACATTTAAGTTCTAATTCATTTTGAATTTATTCTTGGGTGTGGTGTAAGAAAGTGGTCTAGTTTCATTTTTTTGCATTTATCTGTCCAATTTCCTATATTTTCTTATTTTTAGTTTTGTAAGCCATTAATTAAAGAGGTGATTACAGATATATTTGGATTTAGGTCAAACATTTTATTATTTGTTTTATATTTATGCCCTCTGTTTTTATTTTTCTATTTCTCCTTTCCTACCTTGTTTTGGATTATTTTAACATGTTTTGGTTTCTACTTTACCTCATCTGTTTTTGCTTTTCACTATGTCTTATGGAATAGTTGTATTTTAAGTGGTTGATGGAGGGTTTGCAAAATACCTACCTAATTTTTCACAGTCTACTATAATTATTATATTACCATGCCAAGGGGAATGCAAAAACTTAATCACTATCATATAGATCTCTTTAACATTCCACCTTTATATTGTAGTGGTCTTATGAATTATATCCATGTACATCAAAAATCCTTTAAGGCATTGTTACAGTTTTTGCTCCTAATTGGCAAGCATATTTTGAAGAATGTAAGAAGAAATTAGCCTGTAATATTTATGTAGGTTTCTGTTGCTCTTTCTTCATTCCTGTCATTCTAAGTTTCCCTTTGTACTCTTTTCTCAAAATAAATTTCTTCAGTAATTCTTTCCCAGAAGCTCTGATGAGAACATGTAATCTTAATTTTTCTTTATCTGAGGATGTCCTTGGGGGATTATCCCTGAATAGAGAATTCTGGGCTGACAGTGCTTTTTACTTTCAGTACTTTAAAAATGTTTTTCTCTTTCTCTCTAAGTGTTGCCATAGGTTGTTATATATCTTCTTTCTTGTGATGTGTAATACAAGCTCTTTTACTTTCTATGCCATTTGTTGGAGAAACTGGGACTTCTATCCTTTAGGACCAGGGTCCCCATCCCCTAGGCCACGGTATTGCCCTGAGGCCTGTTAAGAACTGGCTGTGAAGGAAGCTCTTGTCTCCTCTGCACCCCCTCCCTCATCGCCCCCATCCACAGACATGTGGACCACTGCTTTAGGATATCGAGCATTACGGATTTAGCTCATTGTATCCTTACATTGATATTTAACGTATGCTCCCAGTCCCCTTATTTTTATAACCTGATAATTAAATTTAGATGTTTGATTAGAGTTAGGCTCTGCTTTTTTTCTTTTTTTGGCAGGATATTTTATAGGTGGTACTGAGAAAATTTTGTTGCATCATATCAGGAAGCACTTATGTTCCACTGTCCTGCTTTTTAGTGATGTTAAAATTGATCAATGGGTTCGACTTGATCCTTTTGTATTAAAGATCCTCAACTACCTTATTTACCACATGATTTTAGCAGTGGTTGATGGTTGTTGCGTAGATTCATTATTTAACCAGGGATTGGAATTCTTAATTCTAGGTTATTTTCTGATTTGATAATTTCTTATGCATTTGTTAGCCACAATTGAATAAGCTGCCCTCATCATCTCTTTGGTTTTTCCAGAAATACTGTTCATATCAGAAAGACAGGATAAATGCTTGATTATTTCTACCTATTTTCCAATTTTCAGAATAGTTATTCCCTAGCTACTTTTAAAATTGACGAAAGAGGAATTTTTTTTGAGTGTCATTATGAACTTACGGACGTTTATATTTTTGATGTTTTCCAATCATTGCAATTACCTTTCTTGTATATGCTCAAATTGTTTCATGCTTGGCAGGTGAGAATTCTCTTAGTTGTCTCTGATTTCCTTTTGAGTTGCCTGTAGTAGTATTGTTAACATTTTTACTTTCTCATTTGACAAGACGTCCTATATTTAGTTTGTATATAGTATCCTGTGCCATACCAGGATTATTAAGAAGCCCTGATTTGTTTTAGTGGGAAATGATGTGTAGAGTCTACAATCTAGAAGCAAGGGTGCTCATTGCTACTCGGTAATCATTGCTTTTAGGCCTATTCAGGCCAATCCTCATTGCAAGTCTTCTGCCATAATTTCTTGATTGTCTTGATTGTCTGATACTTGTTATGTAGTTGATTCCTAGGGGCATTTCCTGGGAACAATATTCTTTAAGTTTTGTGACTGCTTATTTCATTTAGTCTTGAAGGTTAGTTTGGCAGGATACAGCATCCTAGGCTCACATTTTATTTTCTTGGTATTTATTTATTTATTTTTAGAGAGAGGGGAAGGGAAGGAGAAAGAGAGGGAGAGAACCATTAATGTGTGGTTGCCTCTTGCACATCCCCTGTGGGGGAGCTGGCCCGCAACCCAGGCATGTGCCCTGGGTGGGAATTGAACTGGCAACCCTTTGGTTTGCAGCCCATGCTCAATCCACTGAGCTACACCAGCCTGGGCTATTTTCTTGGTATTTAAATATGTATACCATTGTCTACTAATATAAGCTGTGTGTATCGGTGTCTATTGTCAGTCTGTTTTTTTTTCTAAGTAATTAGTACTTTCTGCATGATGCCCTGTGAATTTTTTCCCCTATTAAAATCTAGTGTTATTAAGCTGTGTCTTGGTGTTGAACTCCTGAGCTGTTTTCTGAGGTACATGGTATACCACATTTTAACATGCATATTTAGCCTTTTTTTATTTCTAGAACATTTTCTTGAATTACAATGGCTAATATTTGTTCTAATTTATAGCTTTGATTTTCTCTTTTGGGGCCTTCTATAATATGTATTTTATATTTACTTTGCCTTTTTAAAGTCACTTTTAGTGTTTAAATTTTTTAAAAAATGTTTTTTCATTTTTATCCTTTTTCTTTTTCTCTACTAATTGTGTGGTGTCTCCTCTTATGTCTCTTCTAGTTGAGCCTTCATTTCTGATTCTTTTATGGGTTCACTCAGGTTTTCTTTTGTGTTTTTCTGTTGGCTGGCTCTCTCAGTTAAGAGCTTTTCTACTTATGATTTATGTTGCCTTTTTTCTTTTTTATTTAATTTATTAATTTTTTATTGTTGTTCAGTTAAAGTTGTTTTAAAGCTTTTGTTTCTTATGTTAGTTTGTTCCATAATATTAGGTCACAGTTTTTATCTCCTTTAGGCCATATTTTTCTGCTGTATCTTAATTTTCTGTAGGCTGGCTATTTATGTTCTATTTTTCTTACAAAACCATTGTATCAGGTTTGATCAACAGCCCTTTTATATGACTCATATTTGTTTCTTATGCATTTTAAGTGCACTATATAACATTTAAAAATTTCATTAGCTCTGATGATTATAAGCTCTGCCTTAAAACCTATTAAACCATAAGCTGTTGTAAATTAGGTACTATATCTTCTTCTTTAGCAGTATGTTGTAGTCAGGATAGTGGTCTGTCTGGGTCAACTTCTACTGACACTATGCTTTCCCTATAGGTTAGCAATCTCAGGTATTGTAAATTATATGCGCTATAATGTAATGTTCTGTAATGCCTAGCTATTTCATTGGGTATCTGTAATGGAAAGGTAAGTACTTTTTAAAAATACGCACTAAACAGCTTTTGGAACTGAGTTTGTGGGTCCCCCCTCCTTTCCAACAAAGCAGCCTAATTAATGTACAGGATTAGTAGTGCTACTTGGTGCTGGAATGTTTGTATTAATTAGGTAGCCCTGATACGCTGTTGCTGTTTCCTTTGTTCTAGGTTAAATGGAAACCACCCTTGGGAGCTGGATGCTTGTGTAGCCTTTCTATCATATCAGTGAATTGCAATGAGTGGAGGAGGAGAGCAGCCGGATATTCTCAGTGTTGGAATTCTGGTCAAAGAAAGATGGAAAGTGGTGAGTGTACATCTCAGGTTGGGGAGAGCACATTTTGGGGGTAATTTTTAGTGTCTTGATTAAAAATAGCATTTCATTATGGAATAATAACATATATTGCTTTCTAAAGCAGTTATTTTCAGGGTTTTTTTTTAACCTATGATTAACTTTGGTTTATGTTTTAATTCTTACTTGTGCTTTATATAATAGTAAATTTTTCTAACCTCTGATACCTAATACTGAGTAATGTAAATAAAAGTACACTTAGGGAAAGAACACATTTTTGAAAATATAGTACAATGACTTGCTTTTTCTTTTTAAACCTTTTATTAAGGAAAATTGTAAGTATACATAAAAATAGTGACACTGATATAGTGAGCCTCCTGTGTACTCATGCTGCAGCTTAAACAGCTATCAATTTATGGTCAATCTTGTTTTATCTTTTTATCCCTCTCAAAATATTTTTAAGCATATCTTTTCCCTTAGCCTTTTTTCTGTATGTAGTTCAGTATGTATCTCTATTGATTTGAGAGAAGGAGAGAGAGAGACATTGATTTGTTGTTCCACTTATTTATGCATTCATTATTTGATTCCTGTATGTTCCCTGACTGGGATCAAACCCACAACTGTGGACTACTGGGACAGTGCTCTAACCAACTAAGCTACTCTAAAACATAAAGATTTCTTTTAAAAATATAATCATAATATTATTATTATTATACCTAAAAAAGTAATAATGTCTTAATATCATTAAGTGTCTTTCCAGCTTTCACATTCCCGGTTGTTTTCATTTAAGATTTTATTTAGAGAGAGGGCAAGGTCGAGAGAGAGGGAGGGAGAGCAACATCGATGTGAGAGAGAAACATCAGTTGTTTGCTTTTCATATGCACCCCAACTGGGGACCTAACCCACAACCCAGGCATGTGCCCCTGACTGGGAATCAAACCAGTGACCTTTGCTTTGCGGGTTAACGCCCAGCTAACTGACTACACCAGTCTGGGATGCCTTGACTGTTTTGTAAATTATTTTGTTTTAAATTGACTGTATTAGGCTGACATTGCATGGTAAAATTATATAGGCTTCAGGTGTACAATTCTATAATACATCATCTGTATGTTGTGTTATGCATTCATCGTCCCAAGTCAAGTCTCCTTCCATCACCATTTATTCCCCCTTACCCTCTTCTACCTGCCTGTAGCCCCCTTCCCCTCTGATAATCACTATGCTGTTGTTTGTGTCTATGAGGGTTTTTTTGTTTGTTTTGCTTAATCCCTTCACCTTTTCTACTCAGCCCTGCAACTCTCCTCCCCTCTAACAGCTGTCAGTCTGTTCTCTGTATCTATAAGTGTTTCCATTTGTTTGTTTATTTTGTTCATTAGATTCTACATGAGTAAAATCATATGGTACTTGTTTTTCTGGCTTATTTCACTTAGCTTAATGCTATCCAGATCCATCCACGCTGTTACAAAGGGAAGATTTCCTTCATTTTTACTTCCGAGTAGTATTCCATTATATAAATGTACCATAGCTTTTTTATCCATTCGTTTACTGATGGCCACTTGGACTACTCCAAATCTTGGCTATTGTAAATAATGCTGCTATGAACATAGGGGTACATATAGTCTTTCAAATTAGTGTTTTGGGTTCTTTGGATATATTTCTAGAAGTGGTATTGCTGGGTCTCAGGGCAGTTCAATTTTTAATTTTTTTGAGGTCGCTCCCAACTGCTTTAAACAGTGGCTGCACCAGTCTGGGTTCTTACTTACAATGCATGAGGGTTCCTTTTTTTCTGCATCCTTCACAACACTTGTTCTTTATTGATTTATTGATGATAGCCTTTCTGACAGGTGTGAAGTGATAATCTCATTGTGGTCTTAATTTGCACCTCTCTGATGATTAATGATGTTGAGCACTTTTCATGTGTATGGTGGTCATCTGTAAGTCCTTTCAGGAGAAGTGTCTATTCAGGAAGGTCCTTTGCTCATTTTAATTGGATTGTTTGGGGGTTTTTTGGTGTTGAGTTTTACAGATTCTTAATAAATTTTGGATATTAACCCCTTATCAGATATATCAGTGAATATGTTCTCTCATTCAGTGGGTTTTCTTTTCATTTTGTTGATGGTTTTCTTTTTGTGCAAAAACTTTTTAGTTTGATATAGTCCCATTTGTTTATTTTGTTTTTTGTTTCCCTTGCCCAAGATGATATATTGGAAAAATTTTTAATGATTTGAATCAAATTAAAAAATGTATGGATTTTGCAGTTGGTGATATATCACTTAAGTTTTTTAACTTTTAGGTTTTTTTCTTTTTACTTATAATTTATTAGTTGGAGAAATGAGACCATTTGCCTGTACAATTTCCCATGGTTTGAATTTTTCTGATTGCTTCCATGTGGTATTAACCTGTTTCTCTGTCATGTGGTTTATGTAAATTGTTAATTATATATAGAGGCTTGATTAAATCTGAGATCAGATCTAATCTGAGGTGGCAGTTTTTCAGAAAAGGTATTGTAAACTTCAACAGGAGGCACATAATGTCAGATTGTCTGTCATTTTTGTGGTGTTAGTACAATGGATCATCATTGTCTCGGTCTGTCAATTCATTAGGAATTGCAGATTGATGATATTCTAGCATTCTTTCATTTATTAAAGTACATTTATAAAGTACATGATGATAAAAATTTCCCATCATCAACTCTTTGATTACTTGAGATACAATTTGATGAGGAAAACAGAATAAATGCTTGATTCTTTTTATTAACTTACCAATTTTCAAAATAATGAATTGGGCCCAGGCTGGTGTTTCTCACTTGGTTGGAGCATTGATGGCCCCATAAACTGAAAGGTAGTGGGTTCGATTCTCATTCAGGGCACGTGCCTAGGTTGTGAATTTGGTCACTGGCCAGGGCATGTGTGAGAGGCAACTGACTGATGTTTCTCTCTCTCTCTCTTCCTCCTTTCCCCTCATCTTAAAAAAAAAGAAACCAATAAGCATGTCCTTGGGTGAGGATAAAAAAATATATAATGAATTGGTTCCCTAGTGTCATCTGAAAATAACTGATGAGATTTTTAAAAATATAGTTAAGAATCATGGATTTAAAACAAATTTAATGTGTTCTAGTTCATTGTAGTTATTATCCTTATTGATGCTCAAATTGTCTCATTTGACTAAGAGGACACTCTCCAAGTTGTCTCCTGAGTTCTCTTAACATGATCCCAATAGTCTGTTGATGGCTTTTTTGCCCTAGTCTTGGAAACCAAAGTTTTCTTCTATTAACAGGTCTAGCAAAGCTATTTTAATTGTTTCCTTAATCTAACAGACTAGAAAAAGAAGATTCTTCCTTTTGAAATAAAAATTTTATTTTTATGGTACAGTGTTTTACTGATTGGTCAAATCAATAGGATTTGAAAGTTTACTTGAGTAAGTATAAGTAAAGGACCATGTTATCATCATGGACCTGTGCAGAGAGATTCCAACAATTGGTAGTCTTTTATGTAAGTCAGGAATGAGTGTTGTTTAGGTGAGAGCTTTGTAGTAATTGCTTATCATAAAATAGAAATAGCAAAATTATATATAAATTTTCTAAATATCAAAGACTAATTAGTTTCCATTTAGAATCTTCTAGTAATTTTGTGTGTGTTTATTCTTATTTCCTGCACAGTTGAGGAAGATTGGGGGTGGGGGCTTTGGAGAAATTTACGATGCCTTGGACATGCTTACCAGGGAAAATGTTGCACTGAAGGTGGAATCAGCTCAACAACCAAAACAAGTTCTGAAAATGGAGGTTGCTGTATTGAAAAAACTACAAGGTACGTTGCTTTGTATGATATATCAAACAATTTATAAATTCTTGTTATCTTTCTGAACCTAAATTATATTCTTCAACTATTCATTGAATATCCTGGTGTCAGATTGGAGTAAATGTGCTGAGTACTTTTTTCTTAGAAATGTTATCACTAACTAGTGATAGTAGAAATATTCATTGTGTAGAATAATTGGACTTTGAGAGTTCATTTTCATGGTAAGTAAGGATGAGAGAGAATGAATTGCCTGAAACATTTTGTTTTAGAAAGTGTTTTCATAAGTCTGTTGTAGTAAAATATGCCTTAAAAAACAACCAAACATAAATAACTCTGAGTTGTTTCTAATTGTATCTTTGGGTATTAAACATACTTTTATGACACAAATAAAACTGCCTTCAAATCACACTGTGGAATGGAATGGAAATAATACTGTTTTTATGTGTTGAATTCATTAAATTCAGTTTCATAAAATAACTCTTTCTGGCCCTGTCTTTATTTTTGAAGTCTGTTTTACTATTTGTGTTCCTATTTCTTTTTTACTACAAAGATAAATAATTTTTTTCTGACATCAATTCAGTGATTTCAACCCTGAATATATTGCTAGTTTGTATTCATCTTTGTATTTTCAGTTTAATGACATATGATATTTAAGTGTTTTATCTGAATCAATCAAATAGAGGTGATTAGCACATTAAGTGATCTTGTTAAGCTCAGAAGGATTGATGTTGTTATGAGACATTCATTAATATCTAAGAGAATTTAGTACTAACATAGAGCAAAGGAAGTTGCCGTAATTGGTCGAAGTAACTGTAGTTGGTAGAAATAGCAAGGACAAAGTACTATGTAGTCTAGACCCTCACATTCATGTATAGTCTTTTGGATGAATGTGTTCTCTTTGTGAATTCCTGATGTTTGGAATTTTAGTCAGTTAATTTCTATTAAGGTAATGAAATATGTATTATGTATTCTGGCAATGTCTGTTCTTTTAATTTTGCCCTTTGCCTTAAGCTCTCTGATTATCCAAGTTTTTCTACCAGTTGGCTCATTTAATTAGAACATGATGCTAATAAAATTATAGATTTAATAGTTATTTTTAGCACAAACTTAGCTCTCCTGAAACATGGGAAATCAGAAAGACAGTGGATAGGCACCCATGTCACTATTAAAAAAAAATGGATATTTGGAAATGGAAGAATAGGGAAAAAGATGGCATTCTCTTTTTCTCACCTTTTCTCCTTTCTCTCTATTTCTTTTGAGCTGTTCTCAGCTCAGTCACATAGAAACCACAAGTGGGTGCAGCTGGAGTTACCTCTTCCTGAGGTCACAGATCCTAGGAGATCTGCTTTACTCTCAGCCCAGCCCATGAAAGGGTATGTCAGCATCAACTTGTCCTGGACAACTTCACCTGCCTTTCTCCTGCTTGACCCTTCCAGGTGAGGCAGGATAGCTTTGTAGCCCTTTCAGTAGGTTGTCTGGACTGTTTTGACCATGTTTTACTCAGGATTCTAAGTGATAAACCTTGAAGACCAGTTTAATACCTTTTAATAGATGAATTAGAGACCCTTGGATACTAAGTTTCTCCTTTATATTTTATACTATTACCTAAAATGCTTTTCCTATGTGCTTATAACTGTATGACATTCTATTTCTCAAAGCTCTTCACTTTCCAAAAATTAAAAGGTTTTTAATCTGCTGGTATGTATTTCAGTGAGGCAGCCCTAGACTTTCTGTTTGGCTTCCTAACTTATGCCTTCTATGTACTTATATGCTTCACAACTTCTTTTTGTTGAGCATGCTTTTGAATCTAGACCCTTTTATGAACAATTTTATGGGCCTAAACTGCTTTTGTCTTCCAGTTGGCATAATTACTTCTTACTCAGTGACCCCAAGAAAAAGGTTAAGTATTTAAGGGAAAGGTGTGTGTATATATATAAACCAGAGGCAAACCCTTTATAGCAGGGGTGTCAAACTCATTTTCACCAGGAGCCACATCAGCCTCTCGGTTGCCTTCAAAGGGCCGAATGTAATTTTAGGACTGTGTAAATGTAACTACTCCTTAACAGTTAAGCGAGAGCTCCGTGCTGCTGCCAGGTAGAAACAAGGTGCCAGGCCATGTAAAACAAGGTGGAGGGCTGGATTCGGCCATTGGGCCTTGTGTTTGCCACCTGTGCTTTATAGGATTGGTTGCTTTTAAATTGATACCAATTTTTGATAGCTGGCATAAGGATTTGTTTCTTTATAAGGTAAAAAGATACTTTATGATCAATTTAGCCCAAACCCTAAATTTTGTTCCTTTTGATAAATCAATCCCCTTTTCCAAACTTTTCATAATGTCTTTTCCTGGATTCCTTCAGTTCTCAATTTTCTCTCAGTTTTTCCTGTACTTAATAGCTCTAGATTTCTCCATAACTTTCATCACCAGTATGTTCCTTTCTCATTGATCCTAAAGTGTGAAGGCCTTAGCATTCTACCCCATCTTGTCTTCTGAATGACCTTTCCCATGGTACTACATCAGCTTACTCTCTTTTAAAAGCTCTCTGAACTATTCTAGATGTATCTTACAATTCTCTATTGAATCAAGCCTGAGGTGTGTTTGAATGTTTTAGTCACTTATAAAAACTAAACCATTTGTCTATAGGCCTGTTAGGTAGTGCTTCTCCTATACTCAGTTATTATTCTCTAAAGTATCTCTAGTAAATAAAACCATAAAAGTTATTAGTCTTTTCCTTTTAATATCATTGTTCATAGATACATTTTATGTACCCATTTATTTCTGTTTCTTCCTTCTCTCCATTTGTGATTACCTTACCTTCAAACCTTTGCTTTTCAATTTATTTGCTTTGAACTTTGTGTAAAGGGGAAGGCAAATTGCCTCCATAGTCTGATTCGTTACTCTCCCTTCTCTCCCATCTTAACTAAATGTTTTATAGTGAATTCCTATCTATCTTCTGCATTTTCATGATTTCTTGAGCTGTATGTCACCATACCACTTAAAAAAATACAATTTTATGTGCAGTGCTGGTGTAAGAGGAAAAAAATTCTGTTCTATGATTTTAACTCTGATCACTAGTAATTGTGCAGTACGCCAGGAATCTACTACCATCAATACTTTTAAAAAGTTAGATTTCCATTACAATCTTAATAAAATTTGATACATGTTTAGAATCCTGCAAGTGAGATAGACCAATCTTAAATTTGATTTTTCCCCTAATTTTTTAATTATGAAAAATTTCAAATATACCAAAAAAATGAATTATATGATAAACATTTATATATTTACTACTCAGTGTCAGTATCAGTATTTAACCAATCTTGTTGCATCTCTATCCTACTCCTTTAACATTTCCCCCACCTTGCCTAGAGTATTTAAAAAGTAATCCTAAACAAATACCATCTACAAATACTTCAGTATGTATCTCTATCTAATAGTTAAGGGCTCCTTTTTTAAAAAAATGAAAATATTCTTTATAGAGTTATGAAGCATCAGACAATTAGGGAATTTGAGGGTTTCAGGTGGTGGGTGTTTGGAGATATATTAAAATTTGACAGATACTACTGTGCCTATGAGAGCTTTGTTGATGATTTTGTGAATCCATTAAATTTCATCTCTTGGAACATAGAAAGTCTTAGCCACTTACCCTCACACACATAAGAAATGGTTTGAGAATATATTAGAGGTAGTTTGTTTTTTTAAGTATATTTTATTCATTATGCTATTACAGTTGTCCCATTTTCCCTGATTTACTCCCCTCCGCCTTGCACACCCCTTTCCACCCACATTCCCCTCCTTTATTAGTTCATGTCCATGTGTCATACATATAAGATCTTTGGTTTCTACATTTCCTATATTATTCTTAACCTCATCCTGTCTATTTTATACCTACCATTTATGCTTCTTATTCCCTGTACCTTTTCCCTTCATTCTCCCCCCTCCCCCAATAACCCCCATGTGATCTCCATTTCTGTGAATCTGTTCCTGTTCTAGTTGTTTGCTTAGTTCATTTTTGTTTTTGTTTTTTTAGGTTCGGTGGTTGATGACTGTGAATTTGTTGTCATTTTACTGTTCATATTTTTGATCTTCTTTTTCTTAGATAAGTCCCTTTAACATTTCATATAACAAAGGCTTGGTGATGATGAACTCCTTTAACTTGACCTTATCTGGGAAGCACTTTATCTGCCCTTCCATTCTAAATGATAGCTTTGCTGGATAGAGTAATCTTGGATGTAAGTCCTTTCCTTTCTTGTTCTTGAATACTTCTTTCCAGCCCCTTCTTACCTGTAAGGTTTCTTTTGAGAAATCAACTGATAGTCTTATGGGAACTCCTTTGTAGATAACTGTCTCTTTTTCTCTTGCTGCTTTTAAGTTTCTCTCCTTATTTTTAATCTTGGCTAATGTAATTATGCTGTGCCTTGATGTGTGTTCCTCCTTGGGTCCAACTTCTCTGAGCTTCTTGGACTTCCTGGAAGTCTATTTCCTTTGCCAGATTGTGGAAGTTCTCCTTCATTATTTGTTCAAATATCTTTTCCGCTTGTTGCTCTTCCTCTTCTCCTTTTGGCATCCCTATAATTCAGATGTTGGAATGTTTAAAGATGTCCTGGAGGTTCCTAAGCCTTTCCTGATTTTTTCGAATTCTTGTTTCTTCATTCTGTTCTGGTTGAATGTTTCTTCCTTCTGGTCCATACTGTTGACTTGAGTCCTGGTTTCCTTCCCATCAGTGTTGGTTCTCTGTATATTTTCCCTTATTTCACTTAGCATAGCCTTCATTTTTTCATCTAATTTGGGACCATATTCAACCAATTTTGTGAGCATTCTGATTACCAGTGTTTTGAACTGTGCATCTGATAGGTTGGCTATCTCTTCATTGCTTAATTGTTTTTTTGTCTGGAGCTTTGATCTGTTCTTTCATTGTGCCATTTTTTTTTTGTCTCCACACACCTGTTACCTAGTAAGGGCCAGAGCCTTAGGTGTTCACCAGGGTGTGGCAACTCTCGTTGCTGAGTTGTGATGCTGTTTGTGGGGGAGGGGTCCAAGAGGGAACAATGCTGCTTGCTCCGCTCTCTGCCCTGTTTCCGTCACTTCTGCAGCTACCCACAAGCAAATTGGGCCCTTCTGGTTCCCCGGGTGGGTGGGTTTGTGTACATCTTAGGACCCTGTGTGTCTCTCCAGTGAACTCTCTTGTGAGGCCGGGAGTTTCTCCTGCTGCCGCCTCAACCCCCACAGGTGTTTTGACCAGAGGTTTGAGGCTTTATTTCCGCATACTGGGACCCTGGGTTGTGTGGTCTGTCTTGCTCCCCTGTTGTTTCAAATGTGGGACCGTTGAGTCCGCAATTGGCCGCCTGACTGGATCCATCCGCTGCTGCCTTGCCCGCCAGCCACTGCCTTGCCGAGAGTCCTCTCTGCTCAGCTGCCCATCTCCACCCTTCCTGCCGGTTTGGATGGATGTTTCTTCTTTAACTCCTTGGTTGTTGGACTTCCATACAGTTCAATTTTCTGTCAGTTCTGGTTGTTTTTGTTTTTAAATTTGTTGGTGTCCTCCTTTTGGTTGTGCGAGGAAGCAAAGTGTATCTATGTATGCTTCCATCTTGGCTGGAAGCCTTTAGAGGTAGTTTATGTTAAACTTTGGGAAAATTTGGGGGGTCTGTATTATTTTTTAAATTATTGTTATTTTTTAATTCTCACCTAAGGATATGTTTACTGATTTTGAAGAGAGAGACAAACAGACAGAAAGTGAAATAGAAACAGAGATAAACATTGATCGGTTGCCTCCCGTATGCTCCCCAGCCAGGGATTGAACCTCCAACCCTGACCAGGAATCTGACCACAACTTTTTGCCGTACAAGATGATGCTTCAACCAACTGTGCCACCTTGCCAGGGCAGGATATGTGTTATTGAAAAAGTGAAGTAGCAAGGCTGTGGAAATGCCTCAGATGACCAATTTTAAGAATGGTTTATAGGATCTCATTGGAGAGGAAGCCTATGTTCCAGTTTTTCTTTAACTTTGCTTTTTAGAACTATATTAGGTTCACAGAAAAATTGAGCAGAAAGTACATAGTTCCCATATTAACCCCCTTACCCCCAGTTTCCCCTATTATTAACATCTTGCATTAGTATGGTACATCTGTTATAATTGGTGAACCAATATTGATACATTGTTATTCACTAAGTCCATAATTTACATTAAGGGACTCCTTTTTTAATAACAAACACAGTAGTTTTAAATACCTAACAAAATTATTTCTCAGTACCATCTAAAATCTAGCCATTGTTTAATTTTTCACAATGTCTAAAAAACTTTGTAATTGACTTGTTCAAATCAAGATTCACATACACAGTAGGCACATTGCATTTGGTTGACAGATCTATTAAGCCTGTCTTAATCTGTAGTCTCCCTATCTTTTTTTTCTTTTTTGGAGGGGAGGACAGGGTCACTACCATTTAGTTGTTGAGGAAATTGTTGAAGTTCTTCCTTCCTGGGCAGTATGGCTCAGTTGGTTGGAGCGTTCTCCAGTAGACTGAAGGGTCGTGGATTCAGTCTGTGGTTGGGGCATGTATGAGAAGGCATCCAATCGAGATCGATCCTCTCTCTGTCTCTCTCTCAGCAATGAAAAAATATCCTTGGGTGAGGATTAAAATTTTGTTTTTTAAAAAAAGAGGAAATAGTTGAAGTTCTTAGTTTGATAGAATAGTCCAAATTCTGGATTTGGACAATTGCATCCCGTGGTGTTTTCTAGCATGTTCCTCTATTCTCCATGTTATCTGTGAACTGTGGTGGTCAGATTAGAAGCTTGATGAGATTCACATTATTTGTTGTCAAGACTACATTGTCGAGATTCATTGTTTCCATAGGATCTTTTTAGGATTTTTTAGGATTTTTAGGATTTTTTTCATTCCTTCCAAATTTCTGAACTGGACTTACTCCACAAAGTAGAACTTTATTTTGTAAGTTCTTTATTCCCTCCAAAATATAGTTACTATAGAAGGGCAGAATGAAGACTTGATTTGTCTTCTCTATTATTTACCAGTTTTCAGAATAATGAATTGTGCCCTTATGTGACCAGTGAGTTGTTTTTGTTTTGAGTATCACTGTGAAGTCATGGATTTTTAAATATTTAATTTCAAATCATTGCAGTCATCATTGTTTTGATGCTCAAATTTTCTTGCCTTTGGTTAGTGGAAGCCCTTTCAAGTTGGCTGCTGTATCCTTCTGACATAAATCAAGTGTTACTTGATATCATTCTTGCTTTCTGGCACAACACATGTTTCAGGTATTGTTTGAACTTTCAAAGTTGTAGTTGGAATCAGGATCCCTCTTCTAAAAATCCTGTTCCTTGTATTGGGAGACAGTTGAGACCACAGTATGGGCACCAGACCACTAATTGTCATTGGAGCAGCACACTTTTCTCAATAGGTCTTAATAAATTCTAGATTTTGCCTGGTTTATTCTTATGTGGACTTTTCATCTTCCTTGCATTGTTTATTTTGCTTCATTTCATTTCTAATTAATTAATTTTCTCACTCTAGGATATTTTTATGGATTTTAGAAAGAGAGGAAGGGGTGGGGAAAGAGAAACACATTGATGTGAGAAAGAAACATTGATCAGTTGCTTCTCATAGGCACACTGTTGAACCTGCAACCTAGGTATGTGCCCTGACTGGGAATCGAACCCATAGCCTTTTGGTGTACAGGACGACGCTCCAACCAACTGAGCCAGCCACCTGGCCAGGGCTGTTTATTTTATTTTTTT
>CM052538.1:137864127-137884880 GCA_028533065.1 Trachops cirrhosus
TTGTTGCTCTTCCTCTTCCCCTTCTGGTACCCCTATAATTTGGATGTTGGAATGTTTCAGGATGTCCCGGAGGGTCCTAAGCCTCTCCTCATTGTTTTGATTTCTTATTTCTTCAGTCTTTTCTGGTTGTATATTTTTTCTTCCTTCTGGTCCACTCCATTGATGTGAGACCCATCTTTCATTCCATCACTATTGGTTCCCTGTCCATTTTTCTTCATTTCACTTTTGTAGCCTGCATTTTTTCATCTAATTTGTGACCAAAATCAACCAATTCTGTGAGTATCCTGATCACCAATGCTTTGAACTGTGCATCTGATAGGTTGGCTATTTCTTGGTCGCTTAAAAGGATGGGTTCTGGGGCTTTCAATTCTTCTTCTGTTTGAGCCATCATTTTGCTGGTTTTTTTGTTTGTTTTTTGTTTTTTGGTCTTGTTGAGCTCCTGTAGTGAGGTTGCTGGGCCTTAGGTGTTCACCAGGGCGGGGCACCCCAATTGCTAGGTTGTGATGCTGTATGTGGGGGCAGGGTCCGAGGAGGAACAATGGCGCTTGCTCTGCTCTCTGTAGGACCCCAGACCCTTCCGCCGCTTTCCACAAGCCAACTGGGCCCCTCTGGCACGAATTCCGGTGTGGTTGTGCCTGTGCATCCCGTGGGACCTTCCTTTTCAGTCAGTGCCCCAAAGCTCTGCTTCCCGGTGCTGGGACCCTGAGTTGGGCGCAGTGCCTTGCTTCACAATGGCTACCTCGCTGGGTCTGCCAGTCGCCACCCCCTGGCCAGGGCCCACCAGCCACCGCTGCTTGTGCGTCCAGGGTCTGCCTGCTGCGGACTTGCGCGCCGCCCCTGAAGACCGGTTGTTCAGGTCTTCACTCCGTGTCCCTCACCCAGCTCGACTGTGCCCCTCCTACGGGTCTGGATGAACGTGTCTATTTTTAAACCCTTGGGTGTCCTACTTCCATACACTTCAATTCTCTGTCAGTTCTGGTTGTTATTTTGTTTCTATATTGTTGTTGTCCCTATCTTGGTTGTGCAAGGAGGCACAGTGTGTCTACCTGTGCCTCCATCTTGGCTCGAAGTCCTGTTTATTTTATTTTTAAAATACTTTCTTGTTCTCTTTTAAATTGCAAGCCTCTTAAGGGCAGGAATTACATGCATATAAATTTGACATTTATTTTATGCTCAGTGGCAAATTGATAGCACAAAGCACCTTTGTATTTACTGATAGTACACATTTGTAAATAGAGATGTGGGAGAGTAGGATAACATAATTCTTCTATTTCTGATTATTTTTTCATAAGGTTCATTGTTTTTATGATAAGGCAAAGAAATATTGAGGTTCTAGAATAATCTATTAAAAATGCTGTAACTACCAGTCACTTTTGGATGACTAGGGCTTAGATTCTTAAAACCGTGTTATATAGACATGAGATCTTCATTTGTATAAATGATAATCATTTGAATCTTCCAGAAAATGATTTCTGTTTGGCTCAGAAGTTTTTAAATCTTTGCATATAGGTGAGTCTATTGTTTTGGGAATTCAGAATATTGTAAAATTACTATAATTTATACTTCATGTATTGTTTAATCAAAGGGAGTTGTTCTAGGATCTTCAAAAATTTATATTTTGTTAACTTGCTTCTAATTGGTTTATAAATACATACCTAAACATAAAAAAATAATTTTTCTTTAAAAATGCTCTGTAGATCATATATCTCACTAATTCTTATGTGTGTTCTTTCCATAATGTGTTCAATCTAATCAAGTCTGTTGTATTTAAAAATTGCTAGTTAAATCATTGAATGACTAGAAAGTTGTCCTGCCTTTCTGTTCTGTTTTAGCCCTCTATGTCATGTTGTTAATGTTCAGAATATCTTGTCTCTTGTGTTCTTTCAAAGCACCAACTTGAGTAAAACTGAGATTCTTCTCTTTGTATATTACCTTGCGAGAAAGTAATTAAAGGCTTATTTAATTGTTTAAAAAATTTCTCTTCTAGCTTCTCAAAAAGCAAGTGAGAATCCTATTAATATCAATAAATAATAGAGGAAATGCCATTGTTTGATAATCAGATAATTTTTTATTCTCAAAGTAGTTGGGAATTAATTTGTCTTGCCCCATATAAATGCAGAGAAAAACAACACAGCCCATAAAAAGGTGATTTTGTTTTGACTTTTGAGGACTTTTATTTACTCTGAGTTGTTGGTCCTGGAGATACACACACACACACACACACACACACACACACACACACACACACACACATATTTTTTTTCCCCTTGGAGACCACAGAACACAAGTTCTCTTTGCTTGAAGTCTACAGCCACTGCTGCGAAGTATGACTACTCCCTTTCCCTAGTATTACGAATGTAAGAAATATGTAATTTCTTTCCAGTATAAAAGACTGTCTGTGAAAGTTACTCCACAGTTGCTTGCCCTTGTTAAGGTTCGTTTGTTCCATCAAAGGGTGTTACAAGATCCTTAATTACTCCTTTTGTGAGAGAGCCTAGTTGTCAAACTCTGGGGCCTAAAAGGTTACAGATAAACCCTTAACCCATTCACTGTATCCTTTAATCTATCATCTCCCCTTTTGCTTGCTTCATCCTGTACATTTATGCACCAAAGTAATTTCCCTTGCCCTAGTTAAGTTCCACCTGTTTTATTAAAGAGTGTTAGGAGATCTCTGAGAACTTTATTTGTTCAGTATGTTCATTTTAACATTTACCTAGCTGGGAGATTTAACATTATCTGCCAGCTTGAGGATTTATCTTTTCATTATTCTACTTGGGTTTAGAAAAATGACACATAGGAACTAGAATAGGTCTAGGTTATTTTAAGGAACAGAGATTAATTTCCTTGAAATAAAATATAATGTGTATATGTATCCTTGTAAGTACATACACACATATGTTTATATGGGCTTTATATACACAAAAAAGTATGGAATCATACAGAACTCAGGAAGCCATTGGGAATGGTTATGTTTGGGTATTGGAATTAAAGGTACCAGAAAAGGAAAGAATCTTTTACTTTCTTCTTTTATACTCTTTGGTGCTTAAATTGAAAAGAATAATGCAGACATTTTTGTAGTAAAAGTATAATTATAAATATCTCAGAATCTATTCTTACTCTTTATCTTTTCTTTAAATTTCTGAATGTTTGAAAATACATGGTAAATTAGTGTAATGTAATCTAATTTCAAAGCTGTTTTGGGTTGTGAACATACTTTATAAATGATTGGAAATATCTCATTTGTGGGGAGATCTATAGCAGTGTTTGCTTACTATATACAAGGAACAGAGCTACTGAATGGTAGGCTCATTCATTCCTGTTTTAATATCTTATATCTGTCTTCTATTTAATGCATGCATAAGACTTCCCTCCATTTTGTTTATAGCCTTTTTGAAGGCTATAAATGTTCACAGTAAAAATTCAAAAATAAAAAAAGTTAAAAATCAAGCAGAAGAATAAGGTAAAAAATAAAAGTTTTCTTTCTTGCCCTGGCTGGTGTAGCTCAGTGGATTGAGCATGGGCTGTGAATCAAAGAGTCCCCGGTTCAATTCCCAGTCAGGGGACATGCCTGGGTTGAGGGCCATGACCCCAGTAGGGGGCACTCGAGAGGCAACCACACATTGATGTTTCTCTCCCTTTTGTTCTCCTTCCCTTCCTCTCTCTAAAAAAATAAAAATAAATAAATCAGATCTTTTTTAAAAAAGTTTTCTTTCTCTTAGCTCCTCACTCTCCTCCAAAGTTAACCACTATTACTGGTTTCTTGTGTTTTTTCCAGACACATTCAATACATATTATAAACCTATTTATTTATTGATTTTAGAGAAACAGAAGAAGGGAGGGAGGGGGAGAAAGAGACGTTGTTACACCTATTTATGCATTCGTTGGTTGATTCTTGTATGTTTCTTGACCAGGCATCAAAACTGTAATCTTGGTGTATTGGGACAACACTCTAACCAATTGAACTACTTAGCCAGGGCTATTGTAAATCTGTTTATCCACGTGTGTGTGTGTGTGTGTGTGTGTGTGTGTGTGTGTAGATAAAATCTCCCTCCTTTACTTATATCCCCCAACAACATGTGAACTTGTACTTGTATATATACTGTTCTGCAACTTGATGTGACTCCTTAGATTCAGACAGACTCATTTTCTCTACATCTTTATGTTCTGCAGTAGAACATACAATAATTGGATCATGTCACTTCCCCAACTTTGCTAAAATATTTCAGGGCCTTCCTTTTCTCAGGTAAAGACCATCTACCTTAACATGGCATGTTTATTTTTTAGTTCCTAAACAGTTTATGGCCTCTTCAATCTGCTTCCTCTTTCTCATGCTTTGGATAATTCCTACTTTCTTTTTTCCTTTAAAAAATTTTGTAACAGGCCTAGTATTTATAAAAATCCACAGGAAAAATAAGATTTAAAGAAATAAAGCAAAGTACGATTAATAGCTTCACTTTTTTCCTAAGCATGCAATATCCAAAAATATATATGCTTAAAAAATGTGATTCCACTAGCTTACCTATTCTCTTTTTCTAGATAAAGTTATTGCAGGATTTATTTATTTTTACTTTTTAATTTATAATCAAAGTTATACAAATAGTTTAAATAGTCATTCAGTTCTACAGAGTTTTTTATGAAAAACAGTAGTCCAGGTTCTGGTTCCAGATAAGATGGAGTAAGCATACTTCACCCTGTCTCTCCCACTGAATGCAGCTATAAAACCTGGACAGAATGCTTGGAGTGACTATTTGAGGACTCTGAAAAATAAATAGTAGGAGGCAGATTGAGGAAGAAGACCAGAATTCAAAGTACCAGTGAACCAGTGGTGAGTTTATAATTTTTTTTCTTCCAGTATGCCCTGCCTGAACTTAACGTATCCTGAGACTTGGAAATGAGCCTTGTTAACTCGGACAGAAAAATCAACCGACATCCTCTAGTTCTGACTCAAGGAGCAGGAAAGGGGTTTCCTAATGCTCAGAGAAAATGTGGCAGTCCCACATCCTTTTTTTCTTTCTTCTTTTTTTTCCTTTTCTTATTCTCTTGCACCCCAGGCCTCAAGCAATTCTTGGCAGTGGCTGTAGTGGCCTTAATGGGAGCAGTCAGGAGCCTATTCTCAGAGGGAGGGGAACCTTCCTCTAAAATTGGAGGAGCTATGGTCTCAAGAGAGTGGAGCAAATCCCGTTGCTTTTCTTCTCCCTCTGCTCTTCTGCTGATTAGCCCTGACTTCTGAAACAGTCCTGGGAAGTATACAGCAGGGTGTGGTTAATGAAGCCCACCTCTCTGTTGGAAGGCTGAAAAGGGGGAGCCCCAGGGAACTGGAAGATTGCAGGAAAACCACTTAAAGTTGATTTATGGACTGCTGAGTGGACCTCCAAGTTGTGCTTGTGTGAGCCTGATTCTAAACAGCATAAATAACTGTTGAGGACTGAATTATGGGATAAACCAGCTCTAAGCCCCAAACTGGACACTACGTGGGACAGTTATGGAGCACAAAATTGAATTGAAATTGGAAACACAACCCACAGAAGACAGAACTTGAAATGTGAACCCAGCTGGGTCAATTACTGGCTAAAATAAATACACAAACATTCTAAGATGCAAAGTCTCATACCATAATATTCAAAATGTCCAGAATACAATCTAAAATTACCCAGCTTAAAAAGAATCAGAAAAATCTAACTCACATGGGAAAAGACAACACAGATCGTAATGCCAAGATCACACTGATGTTAAAATTATGTCAAAGACTTAAAATCAGCTATAATGACCATGTTTCAGTAATGAGCAAGAAATAAGTTTCAGCAAAGAAACAGAAGATATAAAGAACTGAATGAAAATTTTAGAACCAAAAATACAATAATGGAAGTAAAAAACTAAGTAGCGGGCTCAGTAGCAGAATGGACATGACAGATTAAAGAGTCAGTGAACTTGAAAATAGATCAATAGAAATGATCTAGTTGAAACAATATAAAAAGAAAAAAGGTTAAAAATAAGTAACAACCTTGGCTGGTGTGGCTCAGTGGATTGAGCACCGTCCTGCAAACCAAAGGATCGTGGGTTTGATTCCCAGTCAGGGCACATGCCTGGGTTTTGGGTCAGGTCCCCAGCAGGCAACCCACATTGATGTTTCTCTTCCTGTCTTTCTCCCTCCCCCATGTCTAAAAAAATAAATGAGTAAAATCTTTTAAAAAAAAAAAAGTAACTACTCTTGGGGAATTATGAGACTATCAGTAAGGTCTAACATTTGTGTCATCAGAGACCCAGAATGAGAAGAGAATGTGTGTGGTGTGGCATACAGATTTGAAAGGAAGAAATGAAACTGTCCTTATTCACAGATGGCATGATTGTCTACGTAGACAATCCCAAGGAATACCACAAAAAATTCCTAGAATAAATGATTTTAGCAAGTGATTCAAGGTCAGCCCACAAAAGGCAATAATAATATTTCAATGTACTCATGATAAACAATTGAAAACTGAATTTAAAAAAATTTACAATTGCGCCCCCAAAATGTAATATTTAGGTTTAAAGTTAATAAAATATGTATCTCTATGCTAAAAACTATAAAACCCTTATTAATAATAATTAAAGAACATCTAAGTGGAGACATATCGTATTCATGAATTGGAAGATTCACTATAGTAAAGATGTTCAGTCTTCCCAAATTGATCTACAGATTAAGATATTATCAAAAAATATCCCAACAGTACTGTTTATAGTTGCTGATAAACTGATTCTAAAATTTCTATAGAAAGGCCAGTGATCTAGAATAAGCAGAATGATTTTGAAAAATAAAAGTGTTGGAAAAATCAAACTATGTGATTTTAAAAATCAGTACAAAGCTACCATAATTAAGATTGTTGTATGTATTGACAAAGAGATAGACATAAGATTGGTGATATAAAATAGGGATTCCAGAAATAGAACCACACCAATATGGCCAATAATATTTTGCAAAGTTTCTGAGTGATAAAAGAATAGTTTTACTAATAAGTAGTTTTGTAACATTGGACAATTACATAGAAAAATAATGCATCTTGACTTAAACCACATACATTATACAAAAATGAACTGAAAATTTATCATACATCTATGCTTAAAATATAAAGCTATTAGAAGAAAACAAAATTAAGTGATGGAATTTCCTTTGATGGTTATCTAGAATGAAGAGTTTGGAAACTTGCATCTGCCTTTGGCTCCTGGTGAGCTACTTAGAACCTAGGGGATTGTTAGATGGGTGTTCTCATGAGACCTGGAAGGATCCTTTGTATTTTAAATTCCTTGGTGGAATTATTTCTCCTGGGTGCTTTGTGTAGAGGACGTCTCCTCTTTTTGTATCACTGTTAACTCAGTCAAGCTCCAAGCTCTATGATGTATTTTAATCCAGCTAATCTATTGGGTTTTCTGTAATGGTTATTCTTTGTTCTTATAAGCTATCATTTGATCTTACATTGTATGATAGTCTTATAATATGTTCATTTCTTTCAGCAAGGTTGTAAATTCTTTGAGAACAGAGCCTAGCTTTATTATGCTTTTCTGTCTCCCATGGTGTGTTGATATTTCATGAGTTGTTATTATTCAGGTGGATGTGGTTTGTTTGTTTATTTGTTTTTGGTGAGGAGTAGGTAAACATAAGGAGTCAATGACAGATGGGTAAGGAAACTAACATTGGTTTTGTTGTCCTTATCAGGATAGTAGTCCATCTCTGCAGAATCTTAGTGTTTGCTAATTTGTAAATGACCTGAAATTTGTTCTTTGAATTCTAGAGCATTCCTGTGAGTAGATTTGTGATTCTTTCAGCTCAGCTTTTCCTTTATTGCTAAATGGCTTTATAATTGAAAACAGAAAATGATTGATGCCCCTTTATGATTGTTTTACTTTTCTCTAGCAGCAAGTCGTGCAAAATTACTTGCCTTGTGCATGACATTGTTACTCTTATTAATATTTAATGCTGGGAGGGTAGACCACTGTACTCCCACCTGCCATAATTTTAAGCTCTTGAGTTGAAAGCAAGAGTAGTAGAAGATCATCTGAAATTTTAAGAAGAAAAAGATTCATTAGGTTATATGAATTTAGTTGAGAATACAGCATAGCTATTCCTTTAAAAAAAGACATGGACAATTAGAGAAGGATTTATCACTACCTGTCTTAGATGAATAGAAATCCTTTTTTATATCACAGGTAAAATCTCTGTTTAACTAGCAAGGTATACTCCCTTGCTATAATTGCCATAGATATTATCTATCTAAATTAAGTCTACTTTTTATTGTCTTTTTTGGGTGGAGTTATCACTGGTAACTTCTCTTTTGCACAGAGTTTGATGACAGACCACAGGCATTCTCTATTGGGTTAGAGTGATTAAGACCTATAGGATTAAGAAAAGAGCCCTAAGTGGTAATATTTTGAGTGGTTGGTAAAGATCTGGTTTGTATATTCAGGAGGGTTGTTTTTTTTTTTTTTTTTTTTTTTTTTAGCGGATTTCTTAAATGTAAGGGAGACATAAGCAGAAAGTTAAAATTGCTTTGTTGATATATTTCCATCCTATATTTTCTTACAGTCAACAACCTACATACAACTCCTAGTGATCAGTGCTACCTTGCTGACTTCTTTCTTTAGTTCTTTCTGTGTTACCAGACTCTGTTATACTCTTATTTGTCTCCTAGGGAGCTCTTAGGTTAATTGTCTTGTTTATTTTCTCCTCCACGGCCTTGCTAGGTGTCCAGCTTGCAAATATCTGAAAATCTAATCCTGAGTATACATTGGTTGATACCAGCCCTTACAGGGATATTTATAGTTTTAAGAATTGTTTTTGATTTGATATGAGATTGAGGGAAATAATGCAAACAAAACAAAACAAAAAACCAAAGTAGAATATTTGAGACAGAGAATTAAAAACATACTTTATCAGAGCATATAATTTATACTGAAGGACTTAAGGAAATGAAGTTTGATAAGTAGTATAGAATGAATCTTGAATTCTGGGCTCACCCTTTTAAGCTTATTTCTCCAGGTATTATTGTTTATGGTTTCTTGCATAGGCAAATGATATGATAAAAACAGAATTTTAGGAGGGTTACCTCATGCATAGTGAGTGCATGGTAACATTATGGGTCATGTTAGTTTACTCCAATGAAGTACAGTCAGATTTGACAGAATGGATGGGGTCAGGGAGATGCAAATGCTACATGAGCTGCATCAGTAGACAATAGGGGATAGTCCATTGGAGCAGTCAATGGCAGGGCAACCCATACGTTGTTTATAAGATACAGGTGAAGTACACAAGGCAATCTGGTGCTTAACATTCTGAGGTTGACATTTTGCCCTGTGGGAGCGGGAGAGGGCAGTAGAATGGAGAAAGAAAGGGCAAGTGTCCTTAGTCCTGGAAAGTCCAGGGTACTAGAGAGTTTATCAGTCATTTTCATTTTCCTTCCTTCCTTTTTTTAGGCATTAGGGAAATTTGAACTACTATGTTAGGTGCTAGGGATATAAACAAAGCCTTATCATGGTCTTTGTGCTTGGGGACTCACAATCAAGCCAGACTGACACAGAGAGAATGAATAGTGAAAATGCACGTATGTTACAAGAAAAAAAATGTTTACAGTGTGTAAAAAAGAGAAATGTATACAAAGACCCATAGATCATTGAGAAGGGAACAGAAGAGTAGGCAAAAGCTCAGTTGTCAGAACCAAGGAATGAGGTCAGGACAAAACTAACAGCAAGGGTGAATGCCTGATGGCTCCAGAATATTGTTCTGGATAGAGCTCCATAAATGGTTCCTGCTGAACATAAGGGAGAGAGGGAGGTGGGCTTGAGTCTGTAGGTGACAATTAAGTGACACCAGTATTATGGAGAGGAAGAATATAGTGGCAAGGGAGATAGTGAGGGCCATAAAATATTTGGAGAACATAAGCAAAGAATTCCAGTGAAACACTCCATGAGATAGTGATGTCCTAGGTCAAGGTAGTCAGTCACAGGAGTGGACAAAGAAGGGATAGGCAAAGGATAAGAACTAGTAATTCACAAAAAAGGAAACCTAAATAATCAACTGATAAAAAGATGCTCATCGTCACTGGTAATGAGATAAATGCAAATTATAGCAAGACACCAATTCATACCCATCAGATTGGGGAAAAAGTTTGACAGTATTAAGTGTTGAGAAATGCATAGAGAAATGAGAATACCCTTGTGTCCCAATAGTAGAAGTATAAATTAGTACAACCATTTTGGGAAGTAGTTTGTATCTATCATATAATTATGATGTTAGCAACCATTTATTACTATTTCTGTGCCAGGTATTGATTTAAGTGTGGTTTTAAAAAATATTATTTAATTATGGTAAAAGTTGCCATAACTTTTACATCATTTTATAGTGGAGGCAATTTAGCCTAAAAGAGGTTAGTTTGTCCATGGTTACAAAAAAAAAAAAGTGAATAGTTGAGCCAGGATTTTTAGCTTAGATCTATCCCATTCCAAAATAGTTTTTATTACCACTAATCTTTAATGATAATAATATATATAGAACATATATTAAACACTTCCTATATACTATATAGTATATTAAGTATTAGACATACTTTGGCTGATTTCTCCTGTACAGTAACCCTTTCAGTTAAGTGCTATAGTTACTCCTTGTTACTTGTAGAGCTTAAGTAACAAGCTAACAAGTGAAAAAAACTGTTATTTAACTCAAACAGTCTTTAGCCCATGCAATTTTGTCCACACCAAACTGAAAGATCAAGAGGTAGATTAGGTTTTATGTATATTTTGATTTGGGTTCTGACTCTTTTTTTTCTCAGTTTTATTGATACAATTGACATATAACTTTATAGGTGTTTAAGGTATACGATGTAATGATTTGATATATTGCAAAGTGATTACAATAAATTTAGTTAATATTCATCATCTCACATAGTTATAGTTTTTTCTCTTATAAGAACTTTTAAGATCTACTCTCTTAGCAACTTTCAAATATATAATATAGTATTGTTAACTATAGCCACCATACTATACATTACATCCCCAGGACTTATTTTACAACTGGAAGTTTGTACCTTGTGACCACCTTCACCTATTTTCCCCACTCCTCAACCCCCACTTTTGGCAACCACCAATCATGTTTTTGGGAGCTTGGTTTTTTTTGGATTCTGTGTATAAGTGAGATCATACAATATTTGACATACCTGTCTTATTTTAGCATAATACCTCAGGATCCATCCATGATGTCACAAATGGAAGGGTGTTATTATTTTTTATGGCTGCATAATATTTTATGTGTATCACGTTTTTCTTTATTCATCTTTTGGCAACCACCAATCATGTTTTTGGGAGCTTGGTTTTTTTGGATTCTGTGTATAAGTGAGATCATACAATATTTGACATACCTGTCTTATTTTAGCATAATACCTCAGGATCCATCCATGATGTCACAAATGGAAGGGTGTTATTATTTTTCATGGCTGCATAATATTTTGTGTGTATCACGTTTTTCTTTATTCATCCGTCAGTGGACACGTAGGTTGTTTCCATGTCTTGGCTATTGTAAATAATGCTTCATTGAATGTGAGGCACAGGTCTCTTTGAGATAGTAATTTCATTTCCTTCAAGTCTATATGAGGGGATACTCCCAAAATGGACTATATTTATATAAAATTGTGTATTTATTTTTATGTGTTTAAACTTCAGTTACCTTCAAAGTACTCTCCATTTGATGCAATATACCTATCGAGACTTTTTTCCATGCTCAAAACAGTTTCTGAACTTATCAATTTTGATGCCGTTTAGTGCTGCTTCTGTTTTTTGTTTTACCTCTTCCACATTGGCAGAACATTTTCCCTTTGAGGACTTTTTCATCCAGGGAAACAATGAAAAAAAGTTGGGGCAAGATCGGGTGAACAGGGGAGGCTAGGGATGGGAGGGGTGTCATGTTGTTTTTGGTCAAAAACTGCTGAACACTCAGCCTAGTGGGGACAGGTGTGCTCATAAATCACTCACGTGAAATGGGCAAACATGTTGAAAGAGTTTTCCAAAAAAATTCACTGAAGCTAAATGCAACCGCTCACAACAACGCCAGCTGGTACACTGATACAGATGGGTTCCTAGAACACTTACGTAGCGGGGGAAGCCTGTACTACAAGGGCCTGACCTCCAGTAGATAATTCTGTCTTTTTCTTTTTGGTCCCGCCTTGTATATACTCCAAAAGGGAATTGCTGGATCATATGTTAATTCTATTTTTAATTTTTAAAGGAACCCCGATACTGCCTTATGTAGTGGCTGCACCAATTTATTTTCCCACCAATGGTGCACAAGGGTTCCTTTTTCTCCACATCCTTCTAATACTGGTTATTCCTTGTCTTTTTTATATTAGCTGTTTTAAGAGGTGTAAGTTGATAATCTCACTGTGGTTTTGATTTGCATTTCCCTGATGATTAGTGGTGCTGAGCACCTTTTCATGTACCTGTTGCCCATTTGAAATCTTTAGAAAAATATGAGAGAGGATCCCAAAAAAACCCCAGTATTACCAGTATCTTCTGGAGGGCGAGCCTGTTGTAGTACAGGCTTACCGCACTAGGTGAGTGTTCTAGGAACCCATCTGTATCAGTGTACTGTCTGGTGGTGTTGTGAGTGGTTGCATTTGGCTTCAGTGAATTTGTTTTGGAAGACTCTTTAAATGCGCTTGCCCATTTCATGATGGGTGATTTACAAGCGCACCTGCCCACATGGTGCTGAGTGTTCAGTAATTTTTGACCAAAAACATCATGGCCCCTGTACCCCACCCTTCCTATTCATTTGACCTCGCCTGGGGGACTCTTTTTGTATCCTGGTTAAACAAAAGTTCTGAAAGAGAAACATTTTGCCTATGTGGAATAGGTGAAACAAAAAATGGCAGAAACACTAAAAAGCATCAAAATCAGTGAGTTCAAAAAGTATTTTAAGCAGTGGAAAAAAAATTTTTGATAGGTGTATTGCATCAAATGGAGAGTACTTTGAAGGAGACTGAAATTTAAACATGTAAAAATAAATGTGCAGTTTTTTATAAATCCACTTTTGGGGGATTTTTCCTCTTGTAACTATTCAGGTCCTCTGTTCACTTTTTTGGACGTTTTTCTTTTTTTTTTTTTGCTATTGAGTTGTATGAGTTCTTTATATTTTTGAATATTAACCTCTTATCAGATACATGATTTGCAAATATTGTCTTTCATTCAGTAGGTTGCCTTTCATTTTGTTGGTTTCCTTTGATGTGTAGACTTTCTAATTTAATGTAGTCCCACTTGTTTATTTTTGCTTTTGTTGTCTTTGCTTTTGGTGTCAAATGCAAAATGTCATCGCCAAAACCTATGTCAAGTTGCTTACCCCTTATGTTTTCTTTTGAGCTTAATGATTTCAGGTCTCTAGTCCATTCAAGTCTTTAGTCCATTTTGAGTTGATTTTTGTGTATGGTGTTAGATAGGGTCTAGTTTTCATTCTTTTGCATGTTGCTGCCCATGTGACTCTTTTTTTCTGTAATTACCTCTTTCATATTGTAGAATTTATCCTCATGCTGGTTTTATTCATGGTTGAAAGGTGGTTGCTTGTAGCAACTAGAAGGGAGCTACATTCTTTTCCATTTTTTTTAAATCTTATAATTATCATATGAAAGTATTGAGTTTTGTTCCGATTTGAACATTCCTGAAATATTTATACTTGTCAGAGTAATGTCATACATTAATTGTCTTAGGTCTTGAATATCTTGTTTTCTTCCCATTATCAAACTGATCTTCATGGCAAAAGAGAAATTTCTAGATTACTCTGACTGGTTTATAGCAGTTAATGCCCAACCTTGGGTTTGGTAGGGAATCAACTCAATTGAGACAGTAGATACAATGCTGAAGAAGATCGTTCCTCAAGAGAAATTTGGATGCTGTTAGTAAGGGAGAATGAATATTGGATAGTTGATCAAGTAAATACTTTGTAAATGTATTATCTCTTTTAATTTTTCCTAATAGCTCTTCTGACTAAACTGAAACTTGCTCAAGGTCCCACAATTATTAAGTGGCAAAGTTGAGATTTAACACTAAGTCAGTGCTTTTTCCCCTTTCTGTTGGGCTTGTGACTCCTTCAAAGAAAAACAGTAGGTTGTCCTGTATGGTGTATGGCATTAATGACCCTACCTTCGAGATTCCGAAGTGATTTTCTGCAGATTCAAAAGTTATGGGTATAGCTGAAACAGTGCTTAGAATGAAGTTTATATCAGTAAATGCTTATATTAAAAAGCCAGAAAGATCACCAATAAATAATCCAACTGTTCAATTTATGATACTCGAAAGAGAAGAGCAAATTAAACATAAGCAAGCAGAGGAAGAAAATAATAAAGATTGCAGGAAATTAATGAAAAAATAGAAAAACACTGGGGAAGACAAAAACAGAAATTGGTTCTTAAAAAAAAAATTTAAATGAACAAACCTTTAGTTAGATAGACCAAGAAAAAAAGAAGACTCAAATTACTAAAATCAGGACTGAGATCATCAACATCCTGGTGGACTGAAAAGATTCTCTTTTTATCTCATCTTAAATTTACAAGTCAGACATCTGTAATCCAACAAAGATTCCTGTGTTTAACTCACAAACCTGCCCGAGAAATCTGCCAATTGCTACACCTGAAGATGGATGTTTTTGAATGTGTAGCAGAGTGAAGGGTAAGGGGGCAGAAGGGGCGCCTGTGCCCTTCAATCCTGCTCCTTAACCCCTCATATTGAGTCAGAACCTGGTAGTAGCTATAACACAGTGGTGCTGGCAGCCATAAGGATGACAAGGTAGTAGTGCTGAGGACTCACAAACCCAGCTCCTCCCCTCCCCACCTAACCAGAGTGATGGTGCCCCAAGACTGAGAGGACTCGGATAGGGGAGACACCCACCACTCCCATCACCCAGGCACCAATTTCCACCACTGAAGAGAACCCCCTCTTCCTGCCACAGAGGCACAAGTAGTGTAGGTAAAACAAAAATGTGAGCTGTAGCACCACCTACTGGAAAACAAAAGAAAGACCTCTGTCAACTTCCTGAATTGTTAAGATGAAAATGCTGTCTAAACAAGAAAAGAGTTTATTACTTCCAGTGCACAGGTGGAGGAACAGTCCATCAAGTACCATGAAACAACCAAAGTAACATGTAACACAGAAAGAAAATGACAGGTTTCCAGTAACCAAAGTTATGGAAGACTGTGATTTAAGTGATAGAGAATTCAAGATTTTAGTCATGAAGAAACTCAACAAGTTATAAGAGAACTCAGAAAGGCAGTTCAGTGAGCTCAGGAAAAAAAAAATGAATAAAAGGAATACTTCACCAAAGAGATTGAAATGATAAAAAAGAACCAAACAAATTCTGGAGCTGAAGGAATTAAAGAGGGGGCATTTCTACTGATCTTACATAAATAAAAAGTATTTTACTACGGAAATATTATGGACTACATGGTGACAAATTAAATAACTTATATGAAATGGATAAACTCCTAAAAGACATAAACTATGGAAACTGACCTATGAGGAAATATAAAATCTGAATAGACATATAATAGGTAAAGAGATCAGATGTATAGTAATAATAAAAAACACCTACCCCCTGTGGAAAGCCCAGGCCCAGAAGGCTTCACTGGTGAATTCTAACACACTTCTTTTATAAAGGTTTTATTTATTTATTTTTAGAGAGTGGGGAAAGGAGAGAGAAAGAGAGGGAAACGTTGATGTGTGAGAGAAGCATCAGTGGGCTGCCTCTCACACTCCCTCAGCTGGGGACCTGGCTCGCCACCCAGGAGTGTGCCCTGCCTGGGAATCAAAATGGCGGCTCTTTGGTTTGCTGGCCGGTGCTCAATCCACTGAGCCATTCCAGCCAGGGCCTAATAAACACTCTAAGAATTAATACTGATTTTTTTTAAACAAACTCTTCCAAAAAGAAAAAAAATAAAAAGAAGGAATATTTCCCAATTTATTCTGAGGCCAATATTGTTCCGATAGAGAATCCAGGTAAAGATGTTAGAAAACTACAAACCAATGTCTCTTATGAGTATAGATGCAAAAATCCTCAGCACAACACTAGCAAACAGAATTCAGTAACATATGAAAAGGATTATTCACCGTGACTAAATGGGATTTATCTCTAGAATTCCAAGTTGGCTCAAAATATGAAAATCAATTAATATAATACACTATATCAACAGAACAAACAACAAAAACCTCATGATTATGTCAGTAGACAAGATCAATTTAACAAAATCCAGTACCCCTTCATGATAAAAATACTAAACAAACTAAAAAAAGAAAGAAACTTCCTCACCCTGATAATGGGCATCTATTTAAAATAGCCCCACAGCTAATGTGGTAAAAGACTTACTTTTCCTACCAAACATAAGAAACATGACAAGAATTTCTCCTCTTGCCACTCCTAGTCAAGTCAGGAAAATGAATTAAAATGCACCCCAATTGGAAAGAAGTAAAACTATCTCTATTTGCAGATAACATGATCTTACATACAGAAAATCCTAAATAATTATTAGAACTTATAAACAAGTTCAGGAAGATTGCAGGATACAAGATAAATACAAAAAAAGTCACTTACATTACTAGACATTGACAGTGAATAATCCCAAAATGAAATTAAAGCAATTCCATTTATAACAGCATCAAAAAATAAAATACATAGGAATAAATTTAACAAAAGCAATGTAAAACTTATTTTATGAAAATTACAAAACATAGTTGAAAAAATAAGGTCTAAATACATGGAAAGATTTGTTTGTAGATTGGAAGATAATATTGTTGAGATGGTAGTACTCCTGAAATTGACCTACAAATTGAACACAGCCCCTACCAAAACCCCACTTACCTTTTAATGGACAAGCTGATTTTAAAATTAATATGGAGGGGGCAGGGGGACATAAGGGGACTAAATGGTAATGGAAAAATATATAAAAAATATTGGGAGATGCTAAAAAAATACATAGTCTAAATAGATACAACATATTCTAAATAAATTACAGGTTAGAAATAAAAAAATAAAATTAATAAGGAATTGCAAGGGGCCCTAAATAATCAAAACATATTTGAAAAAGAACAAAATTAAAGTGTTACACTTCCTGATTTCAAAACTTATTATAAAGGGACAGTACTGAAGACATGGTGGTATTGGCATAAGGATAGAATTATAGATGGAATAGAATTGAGAATCCAGAATTAGTTCTCACATATGGTCAGTTGGTTTTTAACAGGGGTGCCAAGTCAATTAAATGGGGAAAGAAGTCTTTTCAATAAATGGTGCTAAGACAACTGGATTGGGGATTATAAAATGATAGAAAATACACATATGCAGTTTTGGCATAGAGCTCCTAAATTCCTTGAAATTTCCAGTGTTTTTTGTTTTAATGAATCAACTGTTGGTGGGCTCCTAAATAGTTTCAGGTTGGTGGAAGATCACTAGACAGACAGAGTCATGATTAGAAGTTTGGAACTTTCAGCCCCACCCACTATCTCCTGAGAAGTGTACAGGGGTTGGAAGTTAATTTAATGATCAATCATGCCTATGAGATGAAGCCTCCATTAAAATAAAATAAATAAAATAAAATAAATCTTTTTCAGAAGTATGGAGTTTAGAGTACCTCTTAGTTAGTGAACACTTGGAGGTACTGGGAGAGTAGTGCACTTTGAGAGAGCACGGAAGCTTTTTGTGTCCCTTCCCAAATACCTTACCCTATGTGATCTCTAAATGTGGCTCTTTGTGCTTTTCCTTTATTATATTCTTTGTAATAAACGTATAAACATAAGTGTCTCTCTGAATGCTATGAGCCACTCTAGCAAATTTCTGAACCCAAGGAGAGGGTAATGGGAACTACAATTTATAGTTGGTTGGTCAGAAGTACAGGTGACAACTGGAGACCTGTGATTGGCATCTGAACTAGAGGTGGTCTTGTGGGACTGAGCCCTTATCTACCTGGAGATCCAGGTAGATAGTGTCAGAACTAAATTGAATCATAGGACACCCGGCTAGTGTCTAGAAAGATAGCTTGATGTGTGGAAAGCCCACACATACCTAGTGTCAGAAGTGTTGTATGGTACTAGTGTAAGAGTAAAGGAGGAACACAGGAGGATTGTGTCTTTCCAAGTTATACACATTCAAAAGAATGAAGTTAGACCTTTACGTTATATCAGACATAAAAATATACTCAAAATGGATCACAGACTTTAACATATATAAACTCTTAAAAGAATACACAGTGCGTGTCTTTGTGATTCTTTGTATCTTCTTGGATTGGGAAATGATTTCTTAGATATGACACCAGAACCACAAGCAACAAGATAAAAAAATAGGTAAAAAGGATTTCATCAGATTTTAAAACTTTTGTGCTTCAAAAATGATTATCAAGAAAGTAAGTAATAAGCTACAAAACTCCTATTCTATGGAGTATTTGAGATCTTGCTCCCCTGCACATGTTATTAGTTTGGCTCAAACTCTTATAAAAATTATCTTTAAAAAAGTGAATAGACAATCCATGGAATAGGAGAAAATATTTACAAACCATGCATCTGATATGGCACTTTATCTAGAATATATAAAGAACTCTTATAACTCAATATAAAGACAATCCAAATGAAAAATCAGCAAAGGATTTGAGTAGACATTTCTTCAAAGAAGATACACAAGTGGACAATAAACTCATGAAAAGGTACTCAATATCATATAGATAATAAGAGTAGGTGAGAATGGAGAGAAATTAGAATCATATGTTTTTATTGATTGATTGATACTGTACATAGAAAACCTTAGAGACTCCACCAAGAAAATACTAAACTGATAAATGAATTCAGCAAAGTAGCAAGATACAAAATTAATATCCAGAAATCAGTTGCATTTTATGTGCCTGTAATGAACTATCAGAAAGGGAAATTAAGAAAACAATCTCATTCATGATTGCCTCAAAAGATTAGAATACCTAGGAATAAATCTAACCAAGGATGTAAAAGACCTACACTTGGAAAATTATAAGACACTGAAGAAAAATTAAAGAAGATACAAATAAGTGAAAGTACATACCATGTTCATGAATAGAAAGAATTAACATCATTAAAATGTCCATGCTATCTCAAGCAATCTATAGATTCAATGCAATCCCTATCAAGATTCCAATGACATAATTCAAGAACTAGAACAAATATACCAAGAATTTATGTGGAACCGTAAAAGGCCCTGCGGAACAGCAGTGATCCTGAGGAAGAACAAAGTTGGAGGAATCATGCTACCTAATATCAAATTATACTACAAGGCCATCGTAATCAAAACAGCATAACACTGGCATAAAAACACACATAGATGAATAGAACAGAATAGAGAGCCCAGAAATAAACCCACACCTTTATACTCAATTAATATTCGGCAGAGGAAGGAAACACATAGGGCTAAAGGTAGTTTATTCGGTAAATGGTATTGGGGAAATTGGACAGATACGTGCAGAGAAATGAAACTAGACCAACTTTTCACATGACGCACAAGAAGAAATTCAAAGTGAATTAAATACTTAAATGTTAGACCTGAAACCATAAAAATCCTAGAAGAAAACATAGGAAGTAAAATCTAAGACATTGCTCATAGCAGTATTTTACCTGATGTATCTCCTCAGGCAAAGGAAACAAAAGGAAAAATAAGCAAATGGGACTCCATCAAACTAAAAGCTTTTTGCACAGCAAAGAAGACCATCAACAAAATAAAAGACAAACCTCAAATGGGAGAACATGTCTGCTGATTCATTTGATAAGGGGTTAATATCCAAAATTTATAAAGAACTTACAAAACTCAAAACCAAAAACCCAAACAATCCAATTAAGAAATGGGCAAAGGACCTGAATAGACAGTTACCCAAAGAGGAGATACAGATGGCCAGTAGACCTATGAAAAGATACTCAATGTCACTATTGATCAGAGAAATGAAAATTAAACAACAGTGAGTTATCATCTCACACCAGTCGGAATGGCTATCATTTGTAAATTAACAAACAACAGGACTTCCGGCCAAGATGGAGGCATAGGTGGACGCACTGTGCCTCCTCGCACAACCAAGATAGGGACAACAACAATATAGCAACAAAATAACAACCAGAAATGACAGAAAATTGAAGTGTATGGAAGTCGGACTCCCAAGGATTTAAAAGTAGACATGTTCATCCAGACCGGTAGGAGGGGTGGAGTCGGACCGGGTGAGGGACATGGAGAGCTGATCCATCTGGGCGGCGCACAAGTTCCCAGCAGGCAGACCCTGGGCACACAAGCGGTGGTGGCTGGTGGGCCCCGGCCAGGGGGTGGCGACCAGCAAACCCAGCGAGGCGGCCATTGTGAAGCAGGGCACCGCGCGCAACTCAGGGTCCCAGCACCAGGAAGTAGAGCTTTGGGTCACTGACTGAGGAGGAAGGTCCTGTGGAGTGCACAGGCCCACCCACACCGGAACTGGTGCCAGAGGGGCCCAGTTGGCTTTTGGAAAGTGGCAGAAGGGTCTGGGGTCCTACAGAGAGCAGAGCAGGTGCCATTGTTCCTCCTCGGACGCCGCCCCCACATACAGCATCACAACCCAGCCACTGGGATGCCCCGCCCTGGTGAAGTCCTAAGGTCCTGCCCCTCACTACAGGAGCTGGACAAGGCCAAAAAACAACAAACAAACAAACAAACAAAAAAAAACCCCCAGCAAAATGATGGCTCAAACAGAAGAAGAATTGAAAGCCCCAGAACCCATCCTTTTAAG
>CM052538.1:137885380-137902468 GCA_028533065.1 Trachops cirrhosus
AAATTTAGAAGCTAAAGAACTTATGACACATGGACTGAAGTAAAGGGGGGGAATGTGGGTGGGAGAGGGTGTTCAGGGTGGAGGGGAGTGAAGGGGGATAATAGGACAACTGTAATAGCATAATCAATAAAATGTATTTTTAAAAAAAGAATAAAAAAAAAAGAAGTATAACACATTGGACAGGGTGATCATACAAAGTTTCCGAAGGAAGTGGACATGATTTACAGTGGTTTGGTAAATTGCAAAATAGCCACAAATTCTTTCCATTCCTCTATAGCAGGTCTGTCTAGAAATAGTCCAGCCACTGTTAACATAACAACAACAGTTTGCGTGACATCGATGTAACCCAGCAGCCAAGGAGAGTGGACTGGAATGCGCATGCACGAACAATGATGACTTCATTGTACTAGTCAGTGGGGGCAGTAGATGCCCTTGAGTGAGCATGTGTCCTATGTGGCTGTTGCATTCAAAATGACAGAACAAGTAGAACAACAAATCTGCATCAAAGTTTGCATTAAGCATGAACATTCCTCAACCGAAACTATTCCAATGATTCAGCTATGGGCAACTGGTGATTGGCAGCTTCATCAAAACAGCATGCCTGCATATGCAGCACATCTCGTGCAGAGTTTTTTGGCAAAACATCAAATCACCCAGGTGACTCAGCCCCCCTACAGCCCAGATTTGGCACCCTGAGACTTCTGGCTTTTCCCAAAACTAAAATCACCTTTGAACAGGAAGAGATTTTAAACTGTTAATGAGATTCAGGAAAATACGACAGAGCAGCTGATGGTGGTCAGGAGAACTGTGTGAGGTCCCAAGATGCCTTTGAAGGGGACTGAGGCACCGCTGTCCTATGGACAATGTTTCTTACATATTGTATCTTTTTCAATAAGTGTCTCTATTACTCGTATTGCATGGCTGGATACCTTCTGGACAAACCTGGTATACTTCCCTTTACAATGTGACCTTGCTGCAACCCCATCAAGAGGTAGAGTTTCTTTCTCCATTCTGAAATTGGGGTTGGCTCTGTGACTTGCTTTACCCAATGAGACATCAGCAAACATGACCCAGAAACTTGAAAAGCACTTATGCACTGGAAACTTGCCCTCTTCTGCTGGTTTTGGGACCCAGATTGTGAAGAAATCTAAGCTACCTCACTTAAGTGAGCCCAGACAAGACCACCATTCTGCTAAGCCCAAACTGCCAATGCATGGAATAGTTAATAAATTATTATTTTCTAGCCTCCGAACTTTGGAATGGTTTGTTTCAAGGCAAAAGCTAACTGATTGAGGAGGTAAAGAAAGCCACAGAAGAGGAAATGAGCACAACATACAAGTGTATGGGTAAATGAATGCATACACTACTCTAAATGGAAAAGAGTTCTGATTGTGGACAAAGAATACGTAGACCTGAAAGGTAAACTGAGTTAAGACTAAAAATCAGGCTAGGAACAGGATGGATTTTATTCCATTTCAGTAGATAAGGGGGAGCCACTGAAGGACTTCAGAGCAAGGAAGGGTATAATGCAAGAGGAAAGAAAGTCCAGTAAGGACTACTATAATCTAGACAGACTTAAGCAATAAAATTCAAAATTATCCTACATTTGGAGGGAAGCTAGATAATTCACTAAATAGATAAGAGCATGGCTTTATAAATGCTGTGTATAGTTTATGTAAGACTCTGTTCTTTAATTGAAAAATAGAAAATTTATTTTAATCTCAATGGGAACAGTGCTAGAATTAATCATCAGACAAGCTTATGATGTGTCTAAAGGGTAAGAAAATATTTTTTACTCTATATTTGAACATAAGAATAATATAGAGATTTCTAATGATACCCTAACTGTGAAATATGATTCCTCTTTGAGAATTTAATATACCCACAAGATCATTTCAGCTTCTGGCCTCCACAGTGTAATAGGGATAAGATTTACCCTCCTACCTCAAACAACTAGAAAGACAGACAAAATATATGAATGAAAATGGATTTTAGGCATGAGACAACAGACTGTGCAGAACAGGGATCCCTAAGGGAAGGGATATAAATGAGCTAAGACTTATAATTGCCCCCACCTCATTGCCTAGACTCTAGGCCCTAGAGAGTTTCCAGGCCACAGCACAGGAATTGGGAACCCAAACAGAGCCCTGGAATCTCTATGAGTTTAGGAGACAGATTTCAAAGTTTTGGGGGAGACCAAGGCAGGGCAGAACACTGAAGAGGAGAGCTGCACAAAGAATGAGCTATAGATATCTAGAGAGGGTTCCCCTTAAGGTTTTGCCAGAGTGGTTATCAGTGCACGTGTATGAGGAAATGATCAAGGCCAGGGAAAGGACCACTAGAAACAGGCAGACAGAAAATTTGTGATGCTCACATAGGGCCGTGAATAATTTGTATACTCACCAGAGTATAAAAAAGACCTTCAAAAACATTAAGGGCCTTACCCCTAGCTGGGTGGTTCACTTGGCTGAGCATCATCCTGTGCACCAAAAAGTTGCCAGTTTGATTCCTGGTCAGGGAACATACCTAGGTCACAGGTTCAATCCCCGGTCAGGGCGCAGAGGGAAGGCAACCAGTCAATATTTCTCTCATATATCAATGTTTCTGTTTCTCTCTCTCTCTCTCTCTCTCTCTCTCTTTCTCTCCCCGCCCTTCATCCCTCTCCCTCTCCTTCTCCCTTCCTTTCCAAAATCAATCAATATATCCACAGGCGAAGATTAAAAAATATGTATTTAAAAAAAATTGAGTCTTGAGTGAATCAAGGTTTTTAAAAAATAACTGCATCCCAGATAAAATCCCAAAAATATTTAAAGGAAAACAAACAAATATACTCAGCACACAGCAATTTAACATCACAATGTCTAGCATCTAAAGAGAAATTACCAGGGCTGCAAACAAGGAGAAATATCACTCAATTAAAAAAGACCCAGAAATAGTACAGATAAAAGAATTGGCAGAGAAGGACTTTAAATAGAGATTATAAATACATTCAATATAGTTAAAACAAACAAACAAACAAACAAACAGCAGCCCTGGCTGGTGTGGCTCAGTGGATTGAGCCCCGCCTGAGAACCAAAGGGTTGCTGGTTCAATTCCAAGTCAGGGCACATGCCTGGGTTGTGGGCCAGGTCCCCATTTGGGGGTGCATAAGAGGCAAACCACACACTAGTATATCTCTCCCTCTCTTTCTCCCTCGCTTCCCCTCTCTCTAAAAATAAATAAATAAAATCTTTTAAAAAGAAACAGAAAAGCATAAGCATAAGGAGAGAAATGGAAGCTATCTTAAAAATTAACTTCTAGACATGAACAGTATATTTTCTGAGATTAAACAAACAAACAAACATTGCACGGGATTAACACCAAATTAACCACAGTGGAAAAAAGAATTAGTGAACTTGAAGATACAGAAAAAGACTATCCAAAAATGAAACAGAAAAAGACAGAAACTAAACAGGATCAATGAGCTAAGGGACAACATCAAAAAGCCGACATATACGTGTGTGTATACATATATATGAACATAGAGTCCCAGAAAAAGGAGACATGTTTATCCTTTTATTTTGTTTCAGTTATCATAATCATGCTGTGTTATATAAAGTTTCTCTCTACTCCTATTAGATATGCATTTTAATTTCTGAAAACACTTATTGAACCCAGAGACATTCCATGCTGAAGAAAAAGATATCTTGAATTTTCCAAATTTGATGAAAATTGTAAATCCTATCCAAATACCACCCCACCCTGATATTATTAAAGTAAAAGATCAGATGGTTTTCAAAGTCGCCATGGTCTGTTATGCAAATAAGTAGTTTTTGGAATACCTGATCCATATCCCAAAAATCAGATTAAAATATAGTTAGATGCACAGTGACTATCTCATATATCTCAAAAGTCAAAATAATACATTTTTCACATTATAAAAATAATTTAAGTTATGATTTAAAATAAAAGAATCTGAGGTGCAGACACATGTTTACAAAGAGTAAACTCCAGCTAAATTTTTCAAGATATTTATTATAATACTAATGTAAACAACAGAAATAAGGGTAAGAATAGAAAAAACCCTGTGGAATTTTGTTTTTGTTTTAACCCATAGGTTTTAGCAAGAGCTTCTCTAAAGAATTAGTAACAAGAGATGAAGATTTGTGAATAACTCTATGTTGCTGATAGCAAAAGAGAAAGAAAATTTAGTGACCACTCACACTTCCACTATTCCTTCTAAACTTTCACAGGAGGTAAAGTATACTTCCATCAGCATAGGATATCTCTGGACTCAATAAATATATTCCAGAAAGTGAAACAGCAATTACAAAGAAACTTTACAAGTCAGCATGGTTACAATTACTGACAACAGAAAAAGTGTAAATAATCTAGTTCTCCTTTGCCTGGCTACCATACTAACAACACATAAACAAATTCTTCTCCTATAGAAAGTACAGTGTTATTTACATGTTTAGATTGTAAGGAAAATACTCAATAAATAAGACCCTCCTTGGGTAAAATCTACTGTGGCCAGTTTAAATGAACAAAGCATGTATCTATGATCATCCCACTAAGACAAAGAAAAAAATCAATATAGAACCTTTTTTGTAATGACAGTCATTATAACTGGATTAAAAGTATTTAATTTCCCCTTTTTAAAAAACAGCAAAACTTAGACAAAGACAAATTAAGCAATAAGGTCTAATCATATGATATAGGAGAGATGAGAATAAATTCAAATCTCATCTTGATGCATGATAAAACAGTTCATGTCACTCCCTGGTGGTCTAGTGGTTAGGATGCATAATAAAACAGTTCATATTCATTTGTTTAGTAAACATTAAGAGGTTAGTGGCTATACTAACTTCATTTTCTAAACCAAATAGTATATGCTAGCATATAAGGAATATATATTTTCTGATTTACACAAATGCATTTATGATTTTTAAACTTACAAAGATATTCAAATTATATCCTAATTACTTCTACATTTAATTACTCCCCTATACGGTGCTGGATCGAGCTACAGAGACTCTAACTTCATACATGGAAGACCTTTATTGTAACCACACATACCCTCTTACTGGTAATGCCTAGTCCTAACTTCTGAGGTTCAAACAGAGTATGAAACCTAACATAGGAACTGGGTCAGTACTCAAGCAATGAGGCCTGGGAGAACCCAAGAGACCCATACAGGAGACAGATGTGGACTGCTTATGGCAAAAGTTTTCAAAGTGTTCTGGCATTTTAAAAGGATCCGTCTAATGCTGTTTCAGGAGTTAGGTAAACATTTAATTTTTATTTAAAAATTTTAATTTAAAAACATTTATTTGAAATTATTTAACTACTTATAATATATCCACTACCTGAATCTGGTAGAATAAATTTAAAAAATACTGTTTTTGTGGTTGATAAAAACAGACTACTTCCCTGAACCCACCTCCCTCTCAGACTATTAGGTATCTGTTAATATGTTCATGTGGTAGTCTACATTTTGTTTTCATAATACTTGGAACACTTATAATTTCTTGTTCTATAACTGTCTGCTCCCACCGTCTGATAAACCCCAAAAGTGAGATCATTTCTGTCTTCCTCACTGCTGAATCTCTAACCCCTGGCACAGTAACATGGCAGATGCTTAACAAACATTAGTAATAAATGAATGAGTCTATTGCAATGGTTCTAAAGCGATATAATCTGGTTCAGAGAGGCTAAGTTAAGGTGACAGCAGTGGAAATGAAAAGGAGAGGTTTTCTGTTTGTAGAACCAAGAGCAGAAATCCAAAAAGTAAATAAAGATGTAAGATTTTTGAGGTTAGATGACTGATTAAACAGTGATATTTTTATTTATAGAATTAAAGAAATTAAAAGACAGCTGACTTTTGCCTTGGACCTGTTGACTTTTTCAAATGTTAGACAAGGAGCAGAAAGTCCTAATCTACTTACATCAACCATGCAATTTAGCTTCCAGACTATTTTTTCAAATCAAATTTCATGGGAGGTAAGGCTAATATTTTTCTCTTTAGTTACTCATTTTTTCCTGCTTTATGCCCCTTCATCTATGCCTTATATGTCATTGAAAAATGTTAATAAAACCATTTTGGAGCCCTGGCACATGTGGCTCAGTTAGTTGGAGTGTTGTTGCATAACCAAAAGGTTGCAGGTTCAAATCCAGATCAGGGCACATATCTATAGTGTGGGTTCGACCCAAGGTCTAGGGGGAGGCAACCCATTGGTGCTTCTCTCCGGCATTGATGTTTCTCTCTCTCCCTTCTTGTCTCTTTAAAAGCAATTTTAAAATGTTCTTGGGTGAGGAGTTAAAAAAAAATTTTTTTAAAGATATTTTAAAAGTAAGGCACTTGGTGGATGAAGGACAGAAAAAAAGGGAGGGAGCTTTTGAAATTTAATCCATAATATACAACACATGTGGAAAACAATGTCAGACAAATATTAACAAAATACAATATTCAGATAATTATATGGCTATAACAAGATAAGAAAAACAAGGCAAACTCATGTTACTAAAAAAGGCAATTATCTGACACTGCAGAAAGAAAAAAGACAAGTACAAAAATAATGAGAAAAGCATTTCATAAAAACATAAAATGACAAAAAAAATTTCTAATTTGAACATTAAAAATATTCTTATTTTCAATAAAGACACAAATTCTCTCTAAAAAAATACTGGTTCTTGAACAAAGTTATCAAAGCTAGTTTAGATCTTGATTACCAAGGGGAGCCAAGAAGCTACTACTACCTCCCATTTTTCAGAAGACAGTACAACGCCCCCGATTCTTTTTAAAAAATACAGTTTTTTACCTTGGAAAGCTTGATTCTAATTAAAGTAAAAACAAATTCCTTCATACAATAAAAAGCAACTACCAATATCCAAAAAAACATAAAGGATCTTATATATAAAGATTTAAAAAAGTCACAGAAAAAAATCCAAAATGTTCACAAAAGTTCATCAAATAACATAAATGAAAAGAAACCAAAAGAATGCTTAAAAACAATCTGTTTAAAAGATGAAATTTTCAAGCAAAACTGACATTCACTTTAATGGAAACAATATAATTTCAATTTGTATTTAAACCTACAATCAAGGATCACCATATATTAATATGTGTTGTGTTTTATGTTCAAAACTTAGCCCTAAAAAACTCAACTTTTCACACAGACTTAAAGGCTCTTTTATCAAATATGGAAGTATGATACTTAACCTGAAAGTACTGTGTATTTAAAGCACAAAAGCTATAAAAGTATTTACAACACAAGGATTCTATCCAATGAAGCCTGGAGGAAAAAAATCTACCACTGCCATCACTATTGTTTATGATACACTGGATAATGACAGAAGGTAACAAGGAAGTAAAACAGTACAAATATGTTTAATTTAAAAATCTATCCTGCAATATTACTGTCCTGCAATATTACTAATCAAATAAACTGACATAACTCCAGCTATATTTTGAGCCAAAATACAGCTCAAAAACTGCAAAAAAAAAAAAAAAGGAATGCATGACTATAGTAATTTTGAGTAACATGCACTCAAGTTGAAGTTTGCTACATATCTATAAAGCAATTTTTCTTAAAAAACACAATTTTTCTATAGAAGATTTTAAAAAAGATTTTATTTATTTACTTTTAGAGTGAGGGGAAGGGAGGCAGAAAGAGGAGAGAAAATGTCAATGTGTGAGAGATACATCAATCAGTTGCCTCTCAAACACCCCCAACTGGAGACATGGCTGGCAACCCAGGCATGTGCCCTGACTGGGAATTGAACAAGCGATCTTTCAGTTTGCAAGCCAGCGCTCAATTCACTAAGCCACACCAGCCAGGGCTATAGAAGATTTTTTTTAAGTGGGGAAAGAAGTAGACTATATTCCCCATTACTTCTCAAAGGCTGTTCTATTTTGCTAATCAATTCAGCCCCCACTAATTCAATAACAGCCATTAAACATTTTTTCTTGTTATATATTGCTTTTTTCTTTAGGCAACGAACACTTATCATCTCAGAGTTTCTGAAGATTAGGAACCTGAAAGTGTCTTAGTTGGATGGTTCCAGTTTAAAGTCTCCCAAGAGTTGTAATCAAGTAGTCATATCTATACATTACTTTTTAAAGTTATAAAACTTAAAATGAATTGCCTGCCCCCCAACCAAAGTTAGATTTAAAGTCCATGATCAGGGAACTCTGCTCTGTGATACTCATTTACTTTGAAAAGCTAATCATCACATTTTAGGGCATTTTTTTAATGTTAAATATCCTCAAAAGTTGTCTAAATTATACCACTTCAGTTCTAACACTACATTTAAAGATATTTGAAGGCCTATATAATTGAGTTCAATTTGCTAATGCCAATGAGCCTAATCTTGTGAAGATTTCCTGAGGCATTAAAATTATCAGTATTTAAAAAAAAGTGAAAAGACACAAAAATCTTAATTCATATAATACAATAGAGAATTCACTAAATTATGTATTAACCATTGTACTTCAGTAGCCCCCTACTGAAGAACAAGTTTGTTCCAATTTGATAGATAGCTAGGGACTTCAGTTTCTTTCTCCTTTCCTGAAAGAAGAAAGGTGTTTCCTAACTTTTCTATCAAAAAGGAAAAATGTTACAGAAACTTTCACTTACAGCCATGTCTCAAACATCCTTTCAGTGCCTTGATAAAAATGCACCACACAGGAAAACACGAGCTTCTAAATTAAGGGAAATTCCTTTCAGTGTGTTTTCAATTTGAATAGCTCATAAGCTGACATCCAAGTATATGCACTTAATATCTGAAAATTTTTAGAGTTAAAATGAATTCAAGATTAGTCATATTAACTAATATATGTCATCCTTATGGCTTCTTTATAAAAAAAATACACAGCACTCAATCACCTCAATACTTTAAAATAAACCTCCCATTTTCCCTCCCCTCCAAATGAACGTTATTCTACTACATTTAGCCAAAAGAAAACAGCAAACACATTTTTGTGGTCTCTCCTAGTAAATCAGTGTTTTAGAAACCAATGCAACTGTTATTAATGACTGAGAACCAAACACTGTAACAAAACACAGAATGGAAACCTCCGTGTGTGTGTGTATGTGTACACGTGCCCATTCATAATAATGTGATCCTCGTACATGTATACAAAAACTCAATTTCTACTTAATACCAAAACATCTTTACATAATACACGGGTTACAATAAAACTGCCCTCTTCTAATGTTCAAAGATAAAGCTAGCGATGAGAGGAGTTAATACTGGGACTGCTGCCACCTATCAACTTTAATTCAAGGCAAAGTACAACTCAATGTCATTTTTACCTCTAATGCAGCCACGACTGGACAAAATTGACTTCGCTGTGGGATACTTTATCCTGGCATCCCAATGGACTATTTACTTCTCTGGTATGCGTGGTGTCCCTCCCACAGCAACTCGAGGTGTTCTACATCATCTTAGTCAATCAAAGCAAATGGCAAGCAAATCCCTCAGGTCAGTATTTAGCACCCTAAGTAACAAAGTCAGGGCCTTCGTTGTCGCTACTACACAGCAAACATTTTCAGGCCCATGCCCCCTCTTGTCACATTTGGGCAGGCGGGGTAAGAAAGAAGCGCTCAGTATAGCTTGAAAAGCCTGTGCTCAGTCCTGGTACCAGAAGCAGCAAGAATACAAGTGATATGTGGGTCACTCACAGAGAGACAAACAAAACGAAGCTTCATGACCCTCCAAGTTCAATGAAGACGCCAAAGCCTCTGGGGAAACGGGGCGCAAGCCTTCGGGGACACGGGAGAGAAGGAGTCGATCTCCAAGGTGCCTGGGTCTGACACCTGTCCGGGGCGTGGGCTGCGCCCGAGGAGTCGCCGGTCCCCTTTCCCTTCCCATCAGGGTCGGTCCCAAAGGAGGGGGTCAGAACTGGGGGAGGGCGGGGCGCTGGGCTCCACCGGCCGCGCCCGGGGGCTCCGGGGGGTGTGTCCTACCTGGGCCCGGGCGGACGCGGGGATTTCGGGCGGAGGGCTGGCGTCAGCTCAGGACCGGGACCCGCAGGGATCAACCCTCCGCTGGAGGGACCGCCGCCGCCTGCCCATCCCCCGCCGCCAACTGCGGCGGGACCCGAGCGCGGCTTCGAGGTCGGCCGTCCGGGCAGTCCCCTCGGGTACCGTCCGCGTTTACTGGCGGCGGCGGCGACGGCTGCTGCTGGTACGGTTGCTGCTGGCCACCCTCCGCCGCTGCTCTTGTGCCAGCCCCCGCTCCTCCTTCTGCCGCCGCCGCCGCCGCCTCGTCCCCACCGCTCCCATCGCCGCTGCGGCGACTACTGCAGCGCCCGCTGACCCGACCCGACGTTACTCTCCCCCTTCACAAGCCGGCACAACGTAACCCACTAGGTCTGCTAGTAGGCACGCCCACCTCTCCACCACGGGCGCTGATTGGAGAGCGTGGCACAAGCCTTCCACGTCGTCTGGCTGGTCCCATTGCCTATCATGAAGGGGGCGGAGAGTCAGTCAGGGAGCGTATCCGCCCCCCACCGGAGAGTCGCCGCTATCTTCAGGTTTGCCTGAGAGGCCAAGTTACCGAGAAAGGAGCATCACAATAGCTGTGCTCATGCGCGCGGGAATTCTGGGCCTCGTAGTTCCAGCCACAACCGCAGCTACGCACCGGCCCAGAGAGGATAAGTAGGGTTTCTGAAACTAGTGTTAGGTGCACAGTGGTGTCTTACAACTTACGTGGTGGTTCTGTAGAAGTGTGGTTGTGACCGCAGGGTTGGGCTTTTGATTAGAAATCGGAAATGTTTTGTCACGGTACGAATTGACATACTCTAAAGGTAGTCCCGAAGGGCCCCAAATCGCGAGGCTCTACCGTGCCACTTCCTCAGAACCGGAGTTGCCAGGATCTGGCAAATTGGCGCTGTGCCCAGAACCGCCTAAAACGAAGCTAATTGCTGGTGGGTGCTGGGAAAGGGCCTAAAAGTGTAAAGAGGAAAAGAGACCGAGACCCCGGAAAGGAGTGTCAGCCTGGACCACGGAATATTCTTACGGTTTACACAACCCACGAAGAATGAGATTTAATTCCCTTTTTGAGACACCGCCTGCCAAAGTTTCAATGAGCAGGCCCCAGGGGACCACTATGGATTCTAAGCTATAGAATGAGGGAGTCCCTTGAAGAATTTCAAAGAAAAATGAAGAGGGCGAATCAATGAGACTAGGTGGGATACATTTGTATTTGATGTTGTGTTAAACTGTTTGGTGTGAACAGGAAACCCTAAAATGAAACCCCTCTCCCATCCTTACCCACCAAGTTACAGAAGGGAAAAAAAAAAAACACCAAAGAGATTAAAAAGCTTTCCCAAGATTAGAAAACTAATTTGTGGCAGAACCAAAATTCAGGTCTCTTTAACCTCTGGTGTCCAATGTTTTGTTTGTTTGTTTGTTTTTATTAATTATCACAATGACTCCCTGGAGTCCTCCATGGACTGAAAGAATGCAATGAATTATGATCATTTTACTTTAAATCATTTTCTTCACTCAAATGAGATTACAGTTAAAACCAAGTAAGAAGATAAAAGGGTTTGAGCATGCAGACAAAATTTAACACTGAAGAAAAAGAAAAATTTATAAAAGGGTTAAATATGAATACCATATTCAATCTCAGAATGGTTACAGAATCTGTTTCTTCTTGTTAAGGAAATGCCACAGCCTCTTGACATTCTTTAAAAAAACAGCAGCCATCTTTACTGTCTGTCATGTCTAGATCCTTGGATAAAAAGCAGGACAAAATGTACATTAAATGCAGTTGCTGATACAGCTTAAACAAGTTGCCAAATTGTTGCTTTTCCACTGATTGAAACCACAGTTGCTTTTTCCATTACTTTGTCTAAGAGAATATAGATCACTTCAGAGTATTGTCTGGGCAAGTAACCTGAATTGGAAAGGATTAGAGTTTCTGTAAATACTTTTCCTTAAACTAAAGAAGATTATAGTGGTAAAAATCCAGTAATATTTCAAATAGCTATTCTCTGTTTGAAGAGAATATTTTACATTCACTTAGCAAATACAGTGTGTCCTCCTCAAGCTACCCAGATAGTTATCATAGGTAAGGGTTTTAATAAATTTACCCACAGAACCATTATTGTTTATTTTAAATGAGTCAGTAGGTACTCTAAATGATGGAAAGATGATTATTATAATTGTTACTTTATGACCAACTGCCATATGCAAATCCATGAAGGATAAGATAGAGTATGTGAGAAAGCAGTCCAGTAGCTATATGTAAAAGTCTTAAAAGTGCCGTGAAGAGGAAAGTGTTCTAGATGAGTATTTTGAGAATAGGGCTGTAGTGTATCTCAGGATAGAAAGTTTAAGAACAAACATACTGTGAAAGTTAATGCCACATTGATAGGAATCTTGGGATGTTGGACTGCCCAAGGAAATCAGCTTCCCAGGCCTCCCTTTTTTTCTGGTGCCCCCAGATATATATATATATATTTAGTTAGGCTAAATGAAAAGGTAATATATTATTCAAGAGCTGGTACTGGAATTAAAATATATTTAAAAATAGAGAAATGTGGTAGTCAGCCTCCAAGGCCCATAATGATTCATGCATCCTGGTACACAGTAGACTTTCCCGTACTGACAGGGCTGACTTGTGTAACCAGCATGTTCTTTCACAAATTATGATATGTAAATTCCAAAGCTAAGTCATAAAAGACTTTGCAGCTTCTGCTTTATTCTCTCTTGGATCACTTACTTAGAAGATAGTTGCCATATCATGAGGACATTCAAGCAGCCAGTTGCAGTGGGCACCTGGCAAGGACCTTGGTCATTACACCAATTAATCAGCACCACCTTGCAAGCCATGTTAGTAAGCCATTCTTGGAAGTAGATCCTCCAGCCCTGACCAAGCCTTCAAAGGATTGCAGACCCAACTAGCATCCTGACTGCCACCTTGTAAGAGATACCATAAACCAGAATCACCCAGCTAAGCCACTCCCAAAATCCAGACAGACAGAAACTATGTGATAATAATAAATGTGTGCGGTTGCTTTAAGCACTAAGTTTGGGGGGCAATTTGTCATGCAGCAATTGATAACAAAGTAAGATTTGCAACAACAACAAAAAAAAGTGAGGATGAAGGGAGGAATGATTCAAGTCTATAGATGTGTACCCTGGATAACTGAATCTGAAAGAGGAATACTCTGATCTCGGATCAGTCTTAGAACATATTAAAGGACAACAAGCAAAGTTCAGATTTATACTGAGTTCTAACACAGGACAGAAAAGCTTTCAAAGCTTTTCTCCTAGCACTGAATACAGAACACACTGGAGAATCCCTTTCTTCTTTCCCTTATCTCCCATTTATGGCCTCTTCCACCTATCTTTAGATCTTTCTATCTCACTCTTGAAAAGAAAATCTCATGTTGTACACCTATAACTGATATATGTTATATGTCAATTATAGCTTAATAAAAAATCTCAGAATTGTACATTTTAAATGGGTGCATTGTATGGTAACTTATAGATCAATAAAGTTGTATAAAAACTGCACAGTCCTTTGAAACATGAAAATCAATAGTAAACTGCTTCTCCAGTGCTTTCACAAACCAACAAAACAGCCCTGTTTTTCAACCTTTTATCAATCTAACCAGTTTCTATTTAAATATTACTTAATTTACTAAACAAAAAATTTTAGAAACTATTAATGCCACTACTCTGCTGGACAGTGGGAAAACAACTATGCATAAAGTCAGTCTCTCTGCTTAAGAGTTTTATAATAGATTAGCAAACATTCAAATCCTATCATAATACAATGCAATAACTGCTTTAATATATGCATATTATGTAACATATATAGATGCTCTAGGATAGGGGTCAGTAAGCTAGAGCCTGCAGGCCAAATCTGTGGGGTCTTCTGAGATTTTGCTTTTTTCCATTGCTGAAAAAACTAAAATTTAAAACCTTTAAATCCCATTGACTATAATAGAAAGTTTGTAAATAGATTCAAGTACATTTAATATATAAGTGGCATCTCAAATAAATGTTCCTTTATAGAAATTGTGTTCAGATAACCAGACATTTGAAAAATATAATAATAAAATTGAACCACAGACAGAAATAATTCCAAATAGATCAGAGATCTAAATGTAAAAAATGAAACCATACAATTACTATAAGAAAACATGGATGAGTTCCTTAAAACCTGGGTGTCAGAAGAGGCTTTCTTCTAACTCTGACCCAAAATTCAGAAGTAATGAAAACAAAATTTTTAATTCAACTACAAGAACTTTAAAGATCTTTTCATGGCATGAAGCACCATAAATAAGTCAAAATGACTAGGAAAAATATTTAGAATGTATATCACAGATAAAGAGCAAATATCTTGAATATATTAGAAAACTTTAAAAATCAGGGGGGAAAAAGAACAAAAAAAAGTATAAAAATGAGGGGGGGGCCCACAACATGGCTAAAATGAAAAAGACTGACAGCATCAAATGTTTATGAAGATCTAGAGTAACCAGAACTCTTATACATCATTGGTTGGAATGTAAAGTAGTACACCATCCACACTGAAAAAAAGACCTGAAAATATATCTACCCTATTAGCTAGTAATTTGACTTCTAGATATTTACCCAAGAGAAATAAAAATCTATGTTCAGATCACTCACTTTGTCCAGTTTCTAAAGGCTGCCAATATCCTTTGGTTCTTGACCCCCTTTTTGCATCTTCCAAGGCAGCAGCACCAGTGGGCCAAGTCCTCTGACCCACTCTTTGGCCAACTTTTAAGGACTCATATGATTAGACTGGGTCCACCTGGGTATTCCTGGATCCTCTCTCCAACTCCAAGTCCACACCCTTAATCACATTTCCAAAGTCTCTTTTGCCATGTAAGGTAACACATTTGTAAGTTCCAGGATGTTACAAGGAAATCTTGTGTAGGGAAGGGAACATTAGTCTGCCTACCACAGGGAGAGTTAAGAAAAACTTTCAAGAAAAAGTAACTAGTTCACTCTCAAATTTTCTTGCAACTTTTAATTTGCATTCATTATATTATTTATTTATATACTCTAGCTTTTATTAATTTTTTTCAATGATCTCTGAAGTTTTTATTGGCATCCTGCCCTTCCCTTGAATGGGTGCCACACGTCTACTGCTTTTAATGCTGCAGAACTTTGGTGGTATTGTCCTCAGACACTGCATTTCAGTCCACAATCCTGCCGGTGGTGAGTTTTTTAGATTTTATGGAGAGGTTGTTGTCAGGGGCATCACCAAGATTGAAGTTCTCCCCTTCTTCCAACGGATGGTGGTAGGTGGTGGTCTCAGCCTCCAGCTTCACCTGGATGTTCAGTAGGACCTCGTATTCCTGGGTCTGGCACTGCCCCTCTGCCCAGTTCTGGGCCAGCTGACTCTGGGTGCAGCAGGATCCCACTGAGCTGTTCCATCTGCATGGCATAGTGTGTCTCCTCTTCCCTCAGGCTGTTCTCCAAACTGGCCTTCAGGTTTCTCATCCAGCCCAGGTCTGTCTCCAAGGACTGGACAGTATATTTCAACACTGTGAGTGTCATCTCAGCAGCTCCCATCACAGTGGTCTGTGAGGTGACCACTCGTCTCTCACTCTGCTGAGACAAGTCCTTGTTTATTGGGTTGGCAAACAGTTCATGTGTTTTTTTCCATGAAATATAAGACACATTTTTCATTTTGACCAATAAGTTTATTGATTTGAATATTTTGAGTATATTGGCTATATCCCACAGGGTATAATATTGGTTATTCTCAATTAATGTCTCAATTTGATCAATATCAACTTCAAGTGGTCTACCTGACTGTGCAGCATTGTCCAGCAAGAAATCTCCAGCGTGAAACTTCGCAAACCACTTTTGATACATTTGATTAGTCATAGCACCTTCTCCATATACTGTATAAACCTTCTTTTGCATTTCAGTTGTGTTTTTACTTTTCTGGAAATAATAAAGGATAACATGCTGAAAATGCCACTTATTTTCTTCCACCTTCAATATTAAAATGGCTACACAAAAATTCACCACTTTTGACTTCTTCTCAAGATGTTGGCATAGGTAAACACGGCTCACCTCCTCACACAATGACATCAAAATTACAATTAAAATATAGAACCACTACCACTTAGAACTGTCAAAAATAGACTTGAATGGAAATCTGACGACTACAAAATTAAAGAAACCACATCCATTAGACTGGTAGGAGGGGCACAGAAACAGAAGAGGTTGGTTCCACATCCATGTGTGGTGGATAAAAACTTGGGAGGGACAGTCCACAAAAGACAAATCCATACAACCTCACTTATGACTGGAATCTAATGAACAAAATAAACTAATGAGAAAAATAGAACCAGAGACATGGAAACATGGAACAGACTGATGGCTGTAGGTGGGTAGGAGGAAGGGTGGAATGGTGAAAGGAAAGGGAAGGGATTAGTCAAAGAACATTCATGAATGACTCATGGACCTGGACACAACAGAGAGGGGATTGACTGAGAGGGGTGGGCTCGGTAGAGGGTAGAAAAAGGGAAAAAATTAGGACAACTGTAACAGAACTACCAATAAAAAAAATAGGGACTTCCGGCCAAGATGGAGGCATAGGTAGATGCACTGTGCCTCCTCACACAACCAAGATAGGATGACAACAATTTAGAAACAAAATAACAACCAGAACTGACAGAAAATTGAAGTGTATGGAAGTCGGACACACAGGATTTAAAAATAGACACATTCATCCAGACCGGTAGGAGGGGCAGAGTCGAGCCGGGCGAGGGACACGGAGCGGAGAGCTGAGCAACTGGGGCGGCGCGTAAGTCCACGGCAGGCAGGCCCTGGGAGCACAAGCGGCGGTGGCTGGTGGGCGCCAGCCAGGGGGTGGCGACCAGGAGACCCAGTGAGGTGGCCATTGTGAAGCAAGGCACTGCACACAACTCAGGGTCCCAGCACCAGGAAGTGGAGCTTTGGGTCACTGACTGAGGAGGAAGGTCCTGTGGAGTGCACAGGCCCACCCACACCTGAATTCGTGCCAGAGGGGCCTGGTTCACTTGCAGAAAGCAGCCAAAGGTCTGAGGTCCTACAGAGAGCAGAGCAAGCACCATTGTTCCTTCTC
>CM052538.1:137902968-137926036 GCA_028533065.1 Trachops cirrhosus
TTTTTGGTCTTGATAGGATCCCGTAGTGAGGGGCAGGGCCTAAGGTTTTCACCAGGACGGGGCACCCCAGTGGCTGGGTTGTGATGCTGTATATGTGGGCGGGGTCCGAGAAGGAACAATGGTGCTTGCTCTGTTCTCTGTAGAACCTTTGAACCCTCTGCCGCCTTCCACAAGCCAACTGGGTCCCTCTGGCATGAATTCCGGTGTGGGTGGGCCCGTGCACCCCGAGGGGCCCTCCTTTTCAGTCAGTGACCCAAAGCTCCACTTCCCGGTGCTGGGACCCTGAGCTGCGTGCAGTTCCCTGCTTCACAATGGCCGCCTCGCTGGGTCTGCCGGTGGCCACCTTCCAGCCTGGCCCGCCAGCCACCGACACTTGTGCGCCCAGGGTCTGCCTGCTGCCGGCTTGTGCGCCAAGGGTCTGCCTGCTGGGGACTTGCGAGCAGCCCCGGTTGCTCAGGTCTCTGGTTGCTCAGGTCTCTGCTCCGCGTCCCTCACCCAGCCCGACTCCGCCCCTTCTACCGGTCTGGATGATCGAGTCTATTTTCAACTCCCTGGTTGTCGGATTGCCATGCACTTCAATTTTCTGTCATTTCTGGTTGTTATCTTGTTTCTATAGTGTTGCTGTCCCTATCTTGGTTGTGCGTGGGGGCACAGTGCGTCTACCTATGCCTCCATCTTGGCTGGAAGTCCTGCCTCATTCTTTTTTGATGATTATGTAATATTCATTTGGAAATATGACTTTTTATTTTTTATTTATTTATTTTTTTAAAAAAATATTTTATTTATTTATCTTTAGAGAGGAAGGGAAGGAGAGAGGGAGAGAAATATCAATGTATGGTTGCTTCCTGCGCACTCCCTGCTGGGAACTGGCCTGCAACCCAGGCATGTGCCCTGACTGGGAATCGAACCACGTTCTCTTGGTTCATAGGCCCGCGCTTAATCCACTAAGCTACACCAGCCAGGGCGAAATATGACTTTTTAAAAAGAGACTGTTATTGAAAGAGTTCCAGCCAAGATGGAGGCCTAAGTAGAAACCCTTTGCTTCCTTGCACAACCAAAAGGAGGATAACAACCAATCTAAAAACAACACACAACCAGAAGTGCCAGAAAATTAAACTGCATGGAACTCTGACAACTAAAGAGTTAAAGAAACATTCACCAGACTGGTAGGAGGGACGGAGACAGGCAGCTGGGTTGGCGGAGAGGACCCACGGCAAGGCGATTGGCAAGGCAATGGACCATGTGAACCAGGCAGGGCTGGCTGAACAGGATACTAAAGATTCAAGCTAGCTGTAAACTACCATAATGGGGGCCACAGCAGGAGAAACTCCCAGTCTCATACACGACAGAGTTCATTGGAAAGTAGGGCTAGAGCTGAGCAAGTGAGCCACATTGTTCCCTCTCTCACCCTTCCCACACAGACAGTGCCACAACACAGCAAAGAAGGTTCTCTCACCCTGGTGAATGCCTAAGCACCGCGCCCCCTACCCCTGCCCCACAACACAACAGGTGCACCAAGAAATAGGGCCCAAATGAAAGAACAGATCAAAACTCCAGAAAAAGATCTAAGCAATGAGGAGATAGCCAACCTATCTAATGCAGAATTCAAAACACTGGTAATCAGGATGCTCATAGAAACGATTAAGTATGGTTACAAAAAGAAGGAACAAATGAAGGCTATGCAAAGTGAAGTAAAGCAAAATATTCAGGGAACCAACAGTGAAGGGAAGGAAATTGGGACTCAAATCAACAATCTGGAACAAAAAGAAGAAATAAACATCCAACCAGAACAGAATGAAGAAACAAGAATTCAGAAAATGAGGAGAGGCTTAGAAATCTTTGGGACAACTTCAAACGTTCCAATATCTGAATCATAGGGGTGCCAGAAGAAGAAAAGCAAGAAGTTGAAAACTTATTTGAACAAATAATGAAGGAAAACTTCCCCAATCTGGTGAAGGAAATAGACTTCCAGGAAGCCCAGAGTCCCACAGAAATTGGACCAAAGAGAAACACACCAAGGCACATCATCATTAAGTTACCCAAGACTAAAGATAAAAAGCAGCAAGAGGAAAGAAGACAACTACCTACAAAGGAGTTCCCTTAAGACCACCAGATGATTTCTCAAAAGAAACCTTACAGGGAAGAAAAGGCTAAAAGAAATATTCGAAGTCATGAAAGGCAAGGACCTACATCCAAGATTACTCTATCCAGCAAAGCCATCATTTAGAATTGAAGGGCAGATGAAGTGCTTCCCAGACAAGGTCAAGCTAAAGGAGTTCATCATTACCAAGCCCTTATCATATAAAATGTTAAAGGGACTTATGTAAGAAAAAGAAGAACAAAAACTATGAACAGAAAAATGATGACAAACTCACAACTATCAACCACTGAACCACCCCCAAAAATTGAGAAAACAAAAACAAAAACTAAGCAAACAACTAGAACAGGAAGGGAATCAGAGAAATGGACATCACAGGGAGGGGTTTCAGTGGGGAGGGGGAGGAGAAGAACGGGGTTGGGGTGGAAGTACAGGGAATAAGATGCACAACTGGTAGGCATAAAATAGATGGGGAGAGGTTAAGAATGGTATAGGAAACAGAAATTAAAGAACTTAAAGGTATACAGTGCATAGATGTTGGGAACCACCCTGCCTGGTTTCAAGAGCTGTAACCTCCGCCCGCCTCTCAAGGCTAAGGCTGAGGGAGTGACCTTCTGACTGTAAGCCACTAAGGAGACAAAGCTTATCTCCCTGGCAGGAGCACCGCTTCTGCTCCTTTTACTTCATCCATAACTGGCCCCCAGTGCTTGGTCGGTTAGCCAATGATGGGTAAGATTCCCCAAAGGGGGCAATGACCTAAGACAGGCATGATCATGTGGGAGGTCCCCAAGGAAGGACTTGGGGGGGCTACAGCAAAAGGGGGTGATGGACCCTCACCCCTTTGCTCTGACAAAGCCCGAGTCCTCATTATGTCTGCAAGAAGTCTCCTAATCTCTTGGCTGCCTTACTTCCCCTGTCTGACTTAAGCCTGAAACAATGACAGGGTGGTGCAGCCATGTGCTGGAAAGGGTGGGTTCCAGGGCAATCAGGCCTAAGAAAGAATATGTAAGATCCTGTGAAACCTGCTTTGTTTAGAATGCTCTCAATTAAATGATAAGGGTCCAAGCAAGAACTGAGTTTGTTCCTCAAAACTTTACAGCTCTTTAGCTAACTGACCTTGACTCAAAATAGACCCTCAGAGTTCTCTGTTATCTATTGTTTGATCCTTACTGCTTGACAATGATTAAAGAGCTTTACCTGTATTCCTGTGCAAAACAAACCTAATAAAAGCCCGCTGAGGAAAAGGCTCTTGGCCCTTCTCCTTTGAGAGATTGGCCACCTTTCCTCCCCAAGCAGATGATGTCTTGGTAGACTTATATTCATCTGTGGCGGCGGGGGGGCGGGGATCCTGCAGGCGGATCCGCCCACACGTAGACATGAACTAAGTGGGGAGGAGGCTGGTAGTTTGGGGCGTGCAGGGTGGAGTAGGGATAAGGGGAAAAGTGGGAAAATTATAATAGCATAATCAATAAAATATATATTTTTAAAAGGGGGCTATTATTACTTCCAGCCAAGATGGAGGTGTAGGTAGATACACTTTGCCTCCTTGCACAATCAAAAGGACAACAAACTTAAAAACAAAAAAATAGCGAGAACTGCCAGAAAATTGAACTGTATGGAAGTCCAACAACAAAGGACTTAAAGAAGAAATATTCATCCAGACCAGTAGCCGGAGTAGAGATGGGCAGTGAGGGTGGAGAGGACACCCATCAAGGCGGCAGCTGGAGGACCACGTGGGCGAGGCAGTGGATGGCTGAGGGGGCGGTTCCACATCTGTATGCAGATAAACCAGGAGGAACAACTGCAGAGCAAGACAGACGGTGCAACCCAGGGTTCCAGGGTTCCAACCTCTCATTGAAAACACCTGTGGGGGTTGAGGCTTCAGCAGGAGAAACTCCCAGCCTCACAGGAGAGTTTGTTGGAGAGACCCATGGGGTCCTAGAATGTACACAAACCCACCCACCCAAGAATCAGCACCAGAAGGGCCTTTGTTTGTGGGTAGTGATGCAAGTGACTGAAAGCAGCTCGAGAGCTCAGCAAGTGGCATTGTTCCCTCTTGGACCCCTCCCCCACATATAGAGCCACAACGCAACAAACATTTCCATCACTGCAGAGTTCTTCTGTATATAGTGCTGCTTTAGACAGTTGTCTCCACTTATGATGTGCTACCCAAAGGGATGTACAAATTTACTTGGGAAATATTTAAATAGAAATACTCTATTTTTCAACTGATTTTTTAAAAATGTCCATTTTGGGGCAATGTACTTAATGTATTAGTGCAGTAATCCATGAATATAGAAATACATAATACATGTTGAAAAATTATTTACTGATAGAATGTATGGTTAAAAAGTTTGGAGACCATTACACTAAATAGCTATGTCTTTTAAAGAATTTGTCCAGCCCTGGCTGCTGTGGCTCAGTGGATTGAGTGCTGCCTGCAAACCAAAGGGTTGCCAGTTCAAGTCCTAGTCAGGGCACGCGCCTGGTTGTGGACCAGGTCCCCAGTAGGGGACACTCAAGAGGCAACCACACATGGATGTTTCTCTCCCTCTCTTTCTCCCTCCCTTCCCTTTTCTCTAAAAATAAAATCTTTAAAAAAAAAAAGAATTTGTCTGGGCTAACGACAATAACTTTTGAACTTCAGAGCTCCTTTCTAGGTATAGATTTTTAGTACTTAAAACCCAATCCCCAAACATGAGAAGTTCCTTTTTATCTTTTTAAATATACACATATAAGATATTTTATTTCAAAAAGCACAAGAACATTATACAAGTTTAAAATTTACATTTTGCAATAAAAGATATCAATATATGCATTATTTGTATAACTTCATCATGGATGGAATTTGAATCAGTGGTATAAACATGTTGCAGTCACTAAATATAGATCATCATCACAGTGAACCAAATGCATAGTTGTTATGAAATGACAAATGACCACTAAAAGGTGAACTCACAGCTCATATACCAACATAATAATTTAACTATACAGATGTTTTTCTTCACCCTATCATAAAAATTCCTGCTAGCCCCTTATCAAACATTAAAAAAACACAGTTTTGGAGCCATCCTGTTGAACTAGTTCCTCCACATTCTACCTTAAAGAAAGTAAAGTGACTTTTTGCTCACTGTCAGTAAACTTCATAAGCATAATTAAATTGCTTGCAATGATGCAGGCAGACCACTAGGATATTTGAGTATACGCAGAAATCCCTTGGGCTGGGGGCAGCACAGAGACATATGCTCATCTACAGTGCAAAGATCTGAATCAATCTCAACAAGTGGAACTCAGTATGAAGTAGGTTCTTTGGCAGTAAAGGTCTGACTGGCCATTGCAGGATAGTCCCTCTGGCAGTTTGAGAGCTTAACCCCAGAATTTACGAAGTGAGTAGAAAAAGATTAGAAATAAAAAGTCAGTTTTTCTTTGCTAAACTGGGGGCAATCAATTAGGGCAGAAGCCAGAGTCTTCTGTTGCCTACTCTGGCTCAGGCTTCCTAGTCAGCCAATCCATCCAACAAAATTATTTAAGAAATAAAGGAAAATGTTCTGATCACTAAATCATATTGGCAAATTTGGCAAACTGAATACTGAATCTCCTGATCTTCACTCATCAATTGTTACAAATTGTTCAGTGCAGTTGAATCTATTTCCTGATACCGTCTCAATAATTATTCAAGTAGAAAATCATGACTGTGATTCAATCATGACTGTGATTCTGTGATTCAATCATGACTGTGATTCAATCCCTTACTGTAAAATCCACCTCTTTTTTACTTTATGTAGTAATAGGAAAAAAAAAAAAAAAACTAACCCCAAATGTGCATCATCAGTCACTTCACAAACATATTTTTATTTGCTTGCCTTTGCTGAGCACGAAGAAGGCAGGAAAACATTTACACACATGACAGTAGTCACCAAAGGCAAAGTAAGACGGTCTTTGCATCTTTCAAACCCCTAACATCACCCCAGGGATAACAGGAGCTAAAATGGAAGATTTCAACTTATCTTCTGTCTGCTGTTTTATATCACACATTCTTGATAAAAGTTAAAGATTGCACAGATTTTGGAGAGTCTGATTATTTATAAACAAAATGGCTCAACCACAGCATGTTACAGCAGGACACAGACTATTGACCACATGGCTTTTTTCAGTTTGTACTAGTCATAAAAACCGGAGTTTATGAAAAGGTACACACAGATAACAAATGAAGAATCAGTCTTGTACAAAGACAGGAGGTTGCAGAATTGGCTTAAATCTGATTGTTCTAATTTACAGCAGTCATGTTCCATTCACTGAGGGAACTTTCTTCATTCTATAGATAGTTTACATCAGAACTGCATCAGGTTTCAAAGGATCAAATGGGATGGCATGACATCAAGAGTTAAGTGAACTCATTTTGGAAACTTGCCTTTTGAAAATGGAAAGTGTAACTTCAAAACTCCACAAAGCTATTTGAGGTCAGAGGTGAGGATCGTAGGTAGACTCTGTCCCATGAGGAATGAATAATGAATGCACTATCCTAACTCTTACTGAGGTCTGTAGTGGGGAAAAAGCTTTTCTATGCTGGCAAAAATTTATCTTAGAAATGGCAACTCTGTCCATATAGAGATTTGGTTTAATTTCTGACTGAAATAATAAATGGCACATTAGGGGTATTTCCTTAAAAGAGAAATTATTAAAAATTTACTTTTTTGAAAATTTTCTTAGCTACAGAACTTTCTCAAAGTATACTGCATGGTTTCTGCAATTTCTCTTAGCTGCAAGGAAGTAAATCACAAATTATTAGAATTTTATTGGTGATCCAATTAACACATAAAAATGTCCAGAACTGCTTGATGTAACTTCATTGATCAGGGAGATGAAATGAAATGGGAAAAATTAGGAAGGGAAATGAGTTTTCTGCATATATTAGCAGAATCAGACATTTGGGGTAAAGAAGCATTTCTTTAGTGTTCTAGAACATAAAATAGATTAGTCTATGTTCTTTTTTCCTTTTAAGGATATATTCACTAATTGAAAGCAATACTCCATTAAGGAATATTTTATTGATTTATATCAATATAAACAACTGGACAAGAAGCAAAAGACCCTCCAACCCTTCCCCAGCCCTCAGAAAGGTCTCCATAATTTTGAATCAGTCTTCAACATAGTCTTCATTCGTGATTGTCCTGAGGCAGAGTTGGTGCTCATAATGACTGCCAGTTGAATCCAAACAACATCTGATTAGTTTCCTGGCTCCTAGCAATCTCTTCTATTATGCAGTGTTGCTGCCACACCAAATGGAGCTTCCGATACCTCTCATGAGATAAATGAAGGGGGTTGCCCCTCCTTCAGGGAGAAAAAACAACATGTAAGTTTGATCAAATAACTGCCACACTTTACTGCCTACATTAGCGTGAACTCCTGAGTTGTTCTTGGAACTGAGAGGAATCACCAGGAGAGGGTTTTAAAAGGGAGATTTTCCCTTCACCATTGATCACTAAGAACTTGATAAATTTTTAGCTAATATAGCAGAAATTTACTCCTTGATAATTCAGAAAATAGGTTAAGTATACCATGAACATTATGGGACCTCATTTAAATGGCCATCGAGGTGGATAACTTGAAGTAGCTCTATTCTTTTCTGGGTGGTTAGTCTGAGTGGAACTCTTAATGACTTTTTGGGTTTATGTATAGTTTACCTAGCTTTGATTTCTAACTTTTGCATAGTACAGGTTAGATCTGAAATGTAACACTAAGCCCTCAAATTATATTCTGCTCCTCAGAAATACTTGGTTATGGTTTTACTATTAATCATGGTGTGGTGCCCAGAGTGAGGGAGGGGCCACAGGAAACCCCGAGGCAGTGCAGGTGACAGGCTATATTCCCCAGGTAAAAGGTAAACAAACCAGTGTGGCTGCTCATGTTGCCCTGGCAACAAAGCTAGTATGGCACAAGATGACAGATTCCCCACCAGGGAGCTGAAACTCAGCAGAAGAAGCCTTGCCCCAACTAGCAAGAGTGACTGACAGAGGCTATCCCTCCTACCCTGTTCCAGTTCCTGATTGAAGGGGAAACTATAGGTCCAAGAGGCACGTGCACCAAAAGATTAACATGGCAGCAGGGGAATGTGCAGTCTAAGATGCGGGAGGGATTGCCTGTGGAAACCAGACACTTCTGGAGCAAATGGAATTTTGGGCCTGGAGACTTAAATGGAGTGAGGGCAAAAACTCACCCTTCTCTTCCTCCGAGATCTGTGCTCGGGTGCACAGGCTGAGGCACTTGCAGGCCCTGGGTGCTGGGGCAGCCTCAGGTGCCAGGCCCCACATGGAACCCCTGCATGTCCAGTGGCAGCAGTTGGCAACGGCCCTGGGCCCTGGAGTGGGAAACTGTGGCAAGGCAATTGGCCCCACATGCGCAGACTCCCAGGAGGGAGCCTAAAGCCAGATAGCTGTCTGTTTAGCAGCCTCGTGCTCCAGAAGGACAGACAGGTAAGGATGGAATGGGATTTTTGGGTTTGGTCTTGGGTTTCAGTCTTTTTGGGGTTTCTGTGTTTTGCAGAAGAGAGGAGCCTAGTGTCAGGGAGTTCCCTGGTCCCAGAAATTGTGGAAATTCTTAATAAAGACCTTTTTCCATCCCTGCCAACCTCTGTTTTACACTGTGCTTGGCAGCGGGAAGTCGAACCCCACTTTTATTTGGAAACACTATGACACAACAAATTTGGTGGTGATTAACAAATATTTCAATCAAACTATTCCACAACAATTCTAAGCCTGCGTAGTTTGCAACACTGTGTAACAACTAATCCAAAATGACTAAGCTTAGCTATTGCTAATAATGGAGAACTGTGAGATTCTCATTCCAGATGTAACAGGGTGAAGCCAAGGGGGACCCCAAATGGGGATTTGTAATGGGGTCCGGAACTCAGGGTGTCCAGGAAATATTAGGAAAAATACATATATATAGGATGTCCTCACCCCCACAAGTCTGAGCTGGAGGATGGGACACATGGAGCAGGGCCAATGAGAGCTGTGTTGTACAATAGCTTTGCAGATAACCTCTAGAATGGTCATTTAACATATCTGTGACCTTTAACTGGTTTCATAGATATGTTACATAGCTGTGGCCATGCTTTGGACCAGGGGGATGGGAGTGACTTCAACCCAGGATGTAACTGGGAGGCAACTCCCCCTGGTTACAGTGCCACTGCGAGCATGAGAGGGAAAAGAAGGAAGGTTGGGACCACACGGCTCTGGGGTGCTCCCTTTTGCCATGTGGCTTAGGAAGCAGGAGAGAATCTGCCTGGAAGAAAAGGGGTGAAAGGACTTTTGCTGGTGGGCCAGGAGAAAGTGCCACATGGTTTTGGATTAACTAGAGAATGTGGCGGCGACACAGCTGATGGTGCTGGAACTGAGGGGCTGCCCGACCCACAGACTTCTACTTCTTTTCCTGAGATACGGTACCCCGGACTGGGCAGAGGGGAGAAGGAAGGACTGTGCATTTGTGGGTATTCTAAAGGACTTTAGTATTTTTAATGAAGACATTATGTCATTACTCTAAGTCTGTAAAACTTTTAAAATAAATAATCCCTTTCCTTTCCACCAATCTCTGGCATTGAGAGATGTCTTTCCCTGGCAGCGGGAAAGGTGAACCTAGTAGTGGGTGGGGACCTTGGAGCACAAGGGTGGGTCCATTGGGTTATAGTGTATCATTCATTCGTCATCCCCCGCTACCCCCGGGTCTGTTCTGTAACACAGAGGAACTCAAGTGTCTCAGTTAGTTGGGTATTTTTAAATTGCCTAATTAATTTTAAAATTCTGCTTCTTTATACCTTTCTGGAACAGCTCAGACCTCTTATCCTTAGTCATTAACAACTTTTGTGACTCAGATTATTTCTCCCTAAATCCAGAGAGTATCTCTAAAGGTGGCCAAGTGCTGTCACAATAAAAACAAATCTCTGTATGATCAAAGAGGTTTCAAGTGCCATCAAGTAAGCCTATTTATTCCAAGTAATATTTCAAAAGAACAAAATTTCAGTTAAACAAAGACATAGTTTATGATAGGAAGATCTAATCTTTATCTACATGTACTTTTGGGATCATTGTCCCTTAACCTCTTTCTAAGAAGTAGTAAGTAGTCATCCAGTACTCAACACCAGGAAGGATACAGAAAAATACAGGATTATAAGTATTTTGCTTTGTTAAAGCTACTAAGAAGGCTGATATAGTTTGGTAATAAAAAATTTCAAGTATTGCAGTAGAAACAATGAATATCGATTTTAAACCGAAGTTCCTCACTGGACACTCCAGATTTCTTTCTTTCATATGTCAGTGTCAATTAAACCTCCGAAGTATTCTGAAGAACAGTTGATTAAACTAATAAAGCATGCAACACATTAGAATGGTTGGTATCTTTAAAAATTTTAGAGAAGCATAAAATTGTTGAAAATTATGTATTATGTTTAGAATGACATATTTGATGTTTTTAATTTGCAGCTATTTAAAATCTCTCTCAATATTTAGCATTAGCTTTTGTGTTTAAAGAACTATTACCATCTACATATAACAATGTGACTAAAGTTTTAAAAAAACCCACAAAACTTACTTCAGGCCAGGATCTGTTTCTCCGTATTCATCCAAGTAAGGAGCTGGATAGGCACAGCCTCTGGCTTTCCCTTCGACTAGGACCACTCTGCATTCTCTGATTCTGAAGCACAGAACAACCAATGGGAAATATTAATAAGTGCATGTGTGCAAATAATAGGTACTGCATCAGAGTTAATCTAGAGAAAGGGGTTAGAACCACATCTCCCAGTCTGATTACCTCAGTTCAGACAGGTCAGCCAGCGAAGTGACGAGGCTTTCTGGTTAGAACCAGCCTCCGGCAGTGTAGGTTATAAAGAACCACTGCCACTTTGAAGGTATTTGGGATCTTACAGCAGACAAATGTACGCATAAAAACATAACGCTTGTGGCCCTGACCAGCGTGGCTCGGTAGGTTGAGTGTTGCCCTACAAGTGAAAGGTTGCAGGCCAGGTCCCCAGTGTGGGCTCATAGGAGAGGCAACCAATGGATGTTTCTTTCTCATGTTGATGTTTCTCTCTCTTCCTACCTTCCCCTCCTCTAAAAATAAATACAATCTTAAAAAAAATGCTTGTGTACAGAGGTGGTAATTACTAAAGAGAGAAAATATAAAATAAACAGATGAACTAGCTGTAGGGCCCCTAGAAAAAGAAAACAGGTGTTAGGGTTTGGCTTCGTGTAGTCATTCCCCTTGTTATTCCAACGTATGTCTGCTAACAGTGACTATATACGTCACAGGTGGTGGACAGCAGTGCTTATGTAAACGCAAAGTATATTACATGGGGAGAAAGGGGAAAAAGCACAAGAATCCTGAATTTTATCTCACAAGAGCAACCTGTATTCTTCTTTCATAAAATAAGTGACTATTGTTCTATTCTCAGTCTCTTGCTCTGAGAGACCAGGAAAAACAATGGTTGATTGATACAGGAAATGAAGAAAATTAAAATACTCAAAGAACAACTTAAATCAATCATTTACATACACTTTTATTTTTTATTTTATTATTTTTAATCCTCAACGAAGGACACACCTACTGACTTTACAGAGAAGAGAAGGGAGGGAGAGAGAGAGGGACAGAAACACTGATGTGAGAAACATCAATAGGTTGCCTCCAGCATGTGCCCCACCTGGCAACTGAACCACAACCTAGGCATGTGTCCTGACTGGGCACTGAGCCTATGACACTTTGTTTACGGATGAGGCTCCACCAACTGAGCCACACCAGTCAGGACTTATGTGTTCTTTTAAAATGTAAGTTTTAGGACTCTAAGCTCTTTCACTATATCTGAGTATTATACAATATCACAGTAATCAATATAAAGTTTATCATATTTAAGGTTTTCCATAAATAATGAAAATGTGAGTAGAATCCTACTTTATTTTTTATTTTTTACTACTTATTCTGTGATATCTTCTCAAATGCAATCTCATGTGAACAAGTGGTCTCTTAACTTCTGGTATCATTTCCTACCAACACACTGTCCTCCATATTGAATCCAAATTTCCTAAATTTAGTATGAGGCTTCCAGATCATGCACTACTCACTTCAGGAAAATGCAGACTCCAGCTCCACAGTGAAGTGCATGAAAAATGCAAGCTCCAACCTCTTCCCCATTCACGGTTTCTTGGCAGCAAACATTCTGAGAACACAGTATGGCCCCACAGAAAAGGCAAAGAACGGGGTTCTTCCGCTCATCATCTGCAGACCGTGGGCATCTCAAAAGGGAAGAAAACATTCAGCATGGTGGAGAAACAAAAAAAAGCATAATATGTCCAGTTAGCAATGAAACATATTTTCATCACTGGATACTTTGTAGCAAATAAAGCTCTTAAAACACAAGGAAACACTGAATGGATGATTCCTCTTAATGTTTCCCCCTAGAAAGACTTAACAAAAAAACCTTCTGATTAATCCATACTAAGAAAATACATTATTAAATATAGTGCTCTGACAATTCTCATAGTTTGGTAATTAAATATGCCTTGGTTGAGATATATTTATAGAGCCCAGTCTTCAACTGACATGACCAATTTACAGTCAACTGCCTCCTCTTGATTGATTTAGTCAAGGTTGTGCCCTGTGTTGGAAGAACTGTAGATGCACAATTTTTTTAAATCACAATTTGCAGTAAGGGTTCAAACACATTTTTCCCCCATTTATTTGAGGTATTGAAATCTTGAGGGATTAAATGAGAGACTGCAGTCTTTGAGTTGATGCCCCTTCCATCTGGAAACACAGTAATTCTTTAGAAAGAGTAAGTGATCCAGGTAACTTACTTGAACCAAGTAGTACATTGAGATCCAACCATTTTCCATAGTGGCATGGTACAGCATTGCTATAATGGCCCTCCAAAGGGGGTACCACTCTCTGAATCAAAGTGATAATGTTTATCTTGTAGCTTCCCACCCTGACTGGTGTGGCTCAGTGGGTTTGGGCATGCTGCAGACCAAAAGGTTGTCAGTTCAATTCCTGGTCAGGGCACATGCCTGGGTTGCAGACCAGGTTGCCAGCTGCAAGTATGCAAGAGGCATCCAATTGATGTTTCTCTTACACATTGATGTTTCTTTTCCTCTTTCTCCCCCACTTTCCCTCTCTCTCTAAAAAAAAATAAATAATAAAATCTTTAAAAGAAAATAAAAATAAAAAAGGGGTTTCCTATGCTCCTACCTCTGCTGCATACTGGACATAATGGAAATATTAAGAATTCTTTAATCTGGGCAGTAAAAAGTAAATGAAACCACAGCAGACATCCAGAAAGGCCCACAATGAGGTCAGATTCTCCAACAGAGTATTAACAACTTATTCTCTGACCCCCAGTTTCTTAGACAAGATAAGAAAACCACCATTGTCTACAGAGGAGTAAAGGGGGTCTATGCACAGGCATTCCCTTCCTGTCTCCTGTAGATGAGCGGACTGTTTTCACTTCCAGGGGGTTGCTGCAGAATGTAATTATCGCTTTTTAAAAAAAATAAAGCCTTTTATTTTTAAAAGACGTCTTAAAAAAACGTCTTCTTTTACCTTTAGCAGAGTCACTAGCCATCTTACAAAGGAAAATGGGGGTGATGTCTAAAGCATAATAACTGAGCAGCCACCCTACACTAGAGATGGTGCAGTCTTAATGTAAACCAGTGGTGACAATAAAACTGGAAGAGATCATAAGGTTTATTTTCATTTTTACTTGAAACCAGTAAGCAGTAATATCATCCGGGAGGATCTTCACTGTGATTAACGACTAACACTCTTTTCAGATCCTCCTAAGAGCCAACAGCGTGACAGACACCTTTCAATGCCTGGGAGATAACTCCTATTCACCGGGCTGCAACAGTCGCAATGCAGCCCTAAGATCAGGACAATCACTGATCCTAGAGCTAGATGCAATCTTTGAAATAAGCCAGGTAATTTTTTGAGGGCTGAGAGATAAAGTGACTCAACCACTTCTTTAGCTGGTTGATCTTAATCCTGTGTGAGACAAATGTCAAGGAACCAACATCAAGATCAATTCTATCTGGTAACAGAGGCTTGAATATAAGCTGCCCAAGCCCTGACTAGGCCACTTAAACCCCCTGGCTTCATGGCTCAAAGCATTCCTTAGTCATTTGTGCAGGGCAGAGATTCTCAAAGTAGGCCAAAGAAAAGCCTCTTCAAGCCCTCAAAATGATTTTATTTTATTTTATTTTTTCCTCAAAACAATTTTAAACTGCAATCCCTTCCTTTGGTTCTTTCAAATGAAAGCAGGTTATTTAACCTATGACTAAGGACTACTAATTGTTACCTTGTACATTAATTGGTATCTTTAAAACAAAATTTAAGAGTTAGTTGTATTTACGGGGGGATTTCTAATTAAATTAAGCTTGCAAAGAAGTTTGGCTGCAGGACAATGCTTAGTAGCATTACAAAACTCCTAACTGAGCTTTGGAATTCCTGCAATTTGGGGAAAGGAAGCTCTGTTACCAGTACATCATCAATAAAGTGCTGAATGGGCTTCGACTTTCAGGCTGCTGAGATTCTTGCCTTTTAATTACAAGTCACTGCTAGTTTCATGTCATCACTATCAATCTGGTTTGTTATGGGTGGTAGTGTGACGCCACCTGAGTGTCAAGGATACATAACTGCTTCAACAGCAATTTTGACTTATTATTTTCAAGGCATCATACATTGTGATTCAAACATGAAATATTCACATACTAATGGCTAAAGCAGATGCGAAGTATGAATATACCTCTCCACTCAGTGACATTTCACTGGTGGTGTTCTGCTCACAAACTTATGCTACTCAAATAACTTATAGCGAGATAGTGTAAAAAAATTATCATTAACTTTACAGGACATTATTTTATCATAGAGAATCATGTGTTTAAGCTCATGTTGTTCTCTTACAAAAGTAACTGAGAGGTAATTCACACATAGTATTAGTAACAAGCAGAATGTAACTTGTTTATTTTGCTTCTCATCAGTCCCAATTATCCAGTATTTTTTTTAATTTGAAAGTGATCAGTGAAAAGGAAGAGGAAGATAAAGGACAGTTTGAGAAACACTGCTTTATGGTAGTGTTTGAACTGATTGAAGTAGAGGGGACATGGTACCAAAAAAGGCCAATGGGGTGTCCTCCCTCTTTCCATTATCCAGACTTGGACCTGAGTTACAATGCTATGAGCTGTTTTACTGTTATAATGGGAATCTATATAGATTTTGTTTGGAAAAAAAGATCCTTCAGTGTTATTTCAGTGAATGAATGTGGTCACCACACTATAATGCATGTAAACAGTGTTTAAAGATATATGAATAAACAATCATTCTTAGAATGCTACAGAAAGAGAAAGAGAAAGTTCTTGAATCTTTAAAAAAATTAAGGAGGGAGGTCATAGAAGATGGTGAAGTAGGAAACTCAGGAATCAGTTCCTCTCCTGAAACAACTATTCATCTGGCAAGAACTGTCTGAAGCAACTATTTTGGAACTGTGGAGTACAGATGAACCCTTACATTGACAGCTGTCAAAGAGGATGGGGGAGGAGGGACTCTGTGAAGAAGGGGAAGGGATTAGCCAAAGAGCATATATGCATAACCCATGGACACTGACAACAGTGTGGTGATGGCCAGAGGGAAGGGGTCACAGGGGCTGGGTGGAGGTGGGCAAAGGGGAAGAAAATAGGGATATTTGTAATAGCATCAATAATAAAATTAAAGGAAAAAATAAAATAAGTTTGCTAGTGGTGATGTATACCAACTGCTAGCTCAAGAAATTTAAAATACATATTTCTTCTTACCTGAAATGAGAAGCTTGATTTAGGAGGCAGCTATAGTCATCAGGAAGCTCTATCAATCTATTTCTTTTTCTAGGGTACCTAAAAATGTAATTTAAAAGGCAATTTTATTTATCAGGAAATAAGCCCAGATCAAAAAGTGACCAATAGTGCCCTGGCCAGGTAGCTCCAATGGTTAGAGAGTTGTCCCAACACGCCAAGGTTGCAAATTTGATCCCTAGTCAGGGCACATGTAAGAATCAACTAAGGATGAATAAATAAGTGAAACAATGAACCAGTGCTTCTCTCTCTCCCTCCCTTTTTCTCTCTCAAAGCAATAAATTAAAAAAAATTGACCAATAAAAGAATGTCTTAAGGATCTACACTTGCAATCCACAGTAATTCCCACTATTGGCTAGATTAACCCAAATTTCTCAGCCTAGTATTCCAAATCCTTCATCAGCTAGCTTCCTTTCCCAACTCAACTTCCACTATTTCTTAAGACTAAATTGTTCCAGCTAGATTTCTATGCTGTCTAGGAGGGTAACATAAAGTAGTGGTTAAGAACATAACCTCTGAAATCAGACAGACTCAGTTACAAATCCTAAATTCTGTAATACTTGATAAGTCACTGAACCTGTCTGTATTTCCTGCTCTGAAACTGAGAATTAATATATTATACTTTCTTAAACATAAGGCATACCATTAATTTAATAACACATTTTGCGGGGGGACATAAAAGATTCATGATGATTTAAGAAATTTTATATGAATATCAAGGAACCTCAAGGAGCTGTTGAAGGCTCAATAAGAAACTGAAGTGAAACATAATATACTCAGTACTTGATGAATATCTGCAAATGTTATTATTCACTTTCACCACAGTAGATACAACGAAAATCTTGCTTGCATGCCTTGAGGAAAGTCATCTGAATAACGTAAAATTCTTTTCTAAAACCTCAAGCAATTTAAATTCTATAATGCCTTCTATGTTCAGCTAAAAATGATCTCCTCTAAGACTAACCTTGTATCATTAAGAATCTTTTACTCTTTAAATTTCTATAGCATTAACAGTATATTCCATATCTAGGGGTGAGCAAAAGTAGGTTAAATTATCAGCCATCTTTACCTAAAAGATAAATAATAAGTAAGGCTACAAAATAATAACAGTAAGACAAATAATGCAAATAAATAATAGAATTAATACATAAATAAAAGAATAAATTGTGTTTCACATACAACTGTAAACCTGCTTTCGCCCACCTCTGCATTATCACACTTTATCTTATGTCTCGAATTTATGTACAAAATTCATTTGTAAACTACCCATCACCAAAAGCTCTATGTGTTATGTCTTTGAACTCTCCCAGAGTATTAAGTACCATGCTGGGGAAACAGCAGACGTCTAAAAGGCACACAATGAATTGGAATAAAGGAAAAATGGTATGAGATTAACAGCCCTAAAATACGTACTCATCTTTTAAACTTTTCTCTCTGCTCCAATATCTTTCTTTCCTTGGTGATGTGAATACTACGATATCTGAGCACAGGAGCTGGAGCTATAATCCCTAAATCACTGATGCTGGGTTAAAGTATGGGTAGCATAGGCACACTTACAGGGACAGTAAACATGTTCAAGGGGTCAGAAAAGATAAGAAAAGAAGCTGGCAAACGTAGACTGTATCACAATGTTTGCTTTAGCCATAGAAGAATGGTACTGGTGTTAGTATTTAAGGCTGGGGGGTCAACTCCTCTGCTTGTTTATTGATGCAATTCAATCTGAATAAAAATCAGACACTGTACATCATGTAAGCCAGGCTCTGGAGGACATACACAGAAGATAAGCATGCAGTTCTGGCCCTTGTTGCGTTTACCCTTAGTGATGTAGGGTGTCGGCAGAGATACATGCTCACATGTCAACACACAGAGGAGATGATATGCAAGGACTGGCTTCTGGGAGGAGCTGATATTTAAATTGGTTCTTGAAGAAGAGGTGGATTTTGACTGAGCCATAACTTAAGGAAGATAGGAGGGCTAAAGAAAAGCTTTGTTGGGGAGTCTTAAAGCACATAGATAGGAAGGGAAGAGGAGAGGAAATAGTTCTATTTATATCTTACTGTATTCTCAAAGGGAAAAAATACTTTATAGGAATAATGTCAGTACCCTCTGATTTTAATATACCAACTGCTCCAAGATGCCATCTCTTCTTTTGCCTTATAATAGGCTTGCACTAGCTTAAGGAAGAAGAGCTGGTGGAATCAAACTACTTGGGAAATAGGCAGTTCTTTCCAAGAAAGAACAAACGTAGGAAGAATCTGATTTCTGGCAACGGCCTAACATAACAGAAATGGAGAAAACAATGTACTGAGTGAGAATGAAGAAGACAGACTAGAAAGCATGCTCAAAAAGTCAACTAGTTTTGGAAACGCAACTTGTTGATAGGGGGAAAGGTACTGAAAAGTAAAACCAACCTGACTACAGTGCTTTTTTGCTTCAAACAGTTTAGTAAGGCAGGATCCGCACACCACCTATATGAGGAGCCAAGAGAAAAGGCAAATGGGTCATCACAACTTTATTACAAAATTCATCATCAAACTACTCTCTCCAAATCTTTCTGTCCCTTCTTTCCAAGTTCCTTCTTCTAGACTTCTTTTATTGTATATCTTGCCCCTTTTCTCCCTTACTTTTTTTGTATCTTCCTATTTATTTACCCCCTTTTTATTAATATCTTTTTAAAGGTGTTTATCAATCAAGGTCCTGCTAGAAAAATAAAAAACATTCTAAGTACTTCAACAAGAGGGACTTTAATAACAGGGACTGGTAATAAAAAGTGATAGAAAGGCAGACAAAACAACCAGGAGATGAAAAGACAAGGCAATTCAAAAATCAGCCAATAATCAGAGGCCCCCACCTCTCCTAGGCTAGAGGAAGGAAAGGAAATAATGGTATTACTGAAGCCCAGGGGCTAGGGTCACCAATGGACGCTGGAACCACAGCAGCCCTGTCTGGTGGGTAATGGAGCCAGAGAGAAGCTACAGCCACTGCCAGAGAGGCCCCACAAGGCAGAGAGAGGCAGTCCAAGGCTTCTCTCATCCTCCCGCTTCCCATATCCTGCCAGTGCCTCCCACTGACTGAACACAGGCAGAAGCCAACTGACAAGACTAGGAAGGGCTGCCGGGGTCAGTCTCCTGCATTACAGAGCACGGGATGAGGAGGAAAGGTTTGGAGGCAAGCAGGGCCAGGAATGGTACAAAGGGCAAGAGCTTTCTGTTTCAAAGTTTAAATTTTTATCACTTACTGTACTAGATATAGCAAGTTCAAAATGTATCAATTTCAAGAATATATAAGTAATATTACTATAACCTACTGGGATTATCACACTCAACACCAAGTATGCCACTAATTTTTCTGACCCACTTTGATTCATTTTTAACACACTAGAGATCAGAATACCTCATGAGAAAGGAGGAAACAGAAAAGAACCTAACAGAAGACATGAGAGCACAGAGAAGGGTGACAGAAGACAGGCAGACACTCATACAAATCCTGACCTGGGCATGGAAGGGGAAAAAACAGTGGTTAAAGAAAAAGACACACAAATTGAAGAGACTCAATAAAGTCATGGGGGAAATAAAGTAAGAGTAACACAAAGTTGATTATAAAAATGATTGAAAATGGTGGCAACCAAGATTAGGGTGAGGAGACTGGGCATTGGAGGGTGAAGAGTGACCAGGAAGGCCAGTAAGTAACAGAGCAGAAAAAAACTTTTCTGAAAGAACAACACATTCCTCTGGGGGAAGTTTAACTGACACATCTTGCATCTACCAAATGACACTCTTTTCCTCCTCAGGCACCCTCCTGAGATGTGTGCTACCATGGGAGATGTGCTGCAGTTTGGGATATAGCCCCAAACAGGACTCTTTTAACACTATGGCTGCTGATAACATGACTACCAACACATCCCTGGGCCCCCTACCAATTTAAAACGGATGAGAAGACAGTAGTTATGGGGAAAATAAGTACAGTGAATGTTAGTCATGGTGAAGCAAGTAGAAAGTGCAGCTGCCCATGGCTGTTAGTCTTATCCCCAATTCCTTTAGTGGTGAATTAGGAATCTCCTATATTTTTTGCCATCCCCTTCAATCACTGCTAATCAATTTAAAAGCTGGCAAGTAATTTTAATTTAAAATTTCCAAACTGCATAATTAACTCAACAATGATATTTTTGTCCCCACAGTACCTCTGGAGGAGGGGCTTTACAGTATGCCAATATTCCTGGAAAAGTAGGAATAAATTTGTGGGTAAAGATAGATAGCTACAGAGTGCACTGTACTCTCCTTCTGCAGAATCTGCAAGAGAATAAACATACATTTAATAAGCACATTGTTCTCACCTGGTTAACCTGTTAATACAGTTTCTTCACTGTTTATGTTCATTTCTGTACTCTCTCTATAGAGTATATCTTATATTCTCTAAAACAGTGGGTGGCAAATAAACTAAAGGGATCCTTTTAAAACATAAATCTAATTGAGTCATTCTCCTAATGAGATGTCTCCTATGTGAAAACACCACATGTTATGAAATACAAAGTCCTTATTGTGGCATAAAGACCCTACATCAGGGGTGTCAAACTCATTTTCACTGGGGCCACATCAGCCTCGCGGTTGCCTTCAGAGGGCCAAATGTAATTTCAACTCCTTAACAGTTAAGGAGTAGTTACACTTATACAGTCCTAACATTATTTTGGCCCTTTGAAGGCAACCACGAGGCTGATGTGGCTCCCAATGAAAATGAGTTTGACACTCCCCGCTACGTGACCTGCCCCGGATGCCTCCTGGGCCTCATTTCCTACCACCCTCCCTCCTGTTCATTATGCTTCAGCCACATTCTTCTCTTTCCTATTCTTTGACTCACCAAAGCAAAGCCTTTGCATTTACTGTTCCTTCTGCTTAGGAGTACTCTTCCATCAACCTACAGTTTAACCCAGTTCTTTTTTCAATGTCTACTTACAGAAAAATCCTTCCAGGACTATCTACCTAAAAGAATTATCCATTCTGGTTACAGCATTCTCTATGTCCATGATCTGCTTTATTTTTCTTTGTAGCACTTGTCACCATGTGACATACCTATTAATCTGTCTGTTTATATTTGGTTTCCTCCTAGTAAAACAAAGACCTTTAACTGCCATATTACAGCAGCAACTACATAAATACATACATGACTTTTTAAAACTGCAAACAACAGATCTGTAATGGTAGTAACTACTTGGAAAGTAGCATCCTATTTTATATAGGATCAGGACAAACCTAGATCCATAAACCCTACTAAATTGAGTTCAAGATTAAAAAAAAACTGATAGCCAGTAAAGCTGACCTGGTCAGTATAATCTCAAAGGATAAAAGGAAGAATCTATGAGCAATTTTGGTGACTCTTCCAAAATCATAAGTGTTTGGTTTTTACCCATACAAAGCCATAAGGAAACCTTCTCTACTTTCATCTAGATTTAAAGAAGGAGAAAGAAAATGACTCTGTTAAATATACAGGGCCTTGGTTTGACACTGCAGTCCTTTCCCAGGAGCATTTTAATTTTTTAAAAAGTGACATATGTTCAAAATTTAAATAACAGACTATACAGTAAAGTTTTCCTTTAACCTAGTCAAACAGTTCTCCTCCTTAAGGTCAACCAATGTTTCCAATTTCTTGTATAGCTCACCCTATCAGTTATATTTTGCATGCAGGCATTTTATAAATTCTAGCACATTAACTGTACATAGAAAGGAGCTACAAATAGGTTTTATAGATTATAATCGGGTCTCAACCTGACCCTTCCTACACCAGGGCAGGGGCACACATGTTCAGAGTCAAGGGATGAAGGGCTTGTACTGTGTGCTCTCATCTTGTATTCTTGAGGCTGAACTTAAGGAAAAAAATCTTCCATTTACTGCTCTGATCTCATTTTCTACTTACTGGTAAACAGGTCTTCAGGTGGAGTTACTCCAAGTAAATAGTGGAAAAACAATGCAGCACAACGAAGGTAAGGGGTGATGCCATTCTTCAGTGAGACCCACAAATACCAGCCAGGAATACCACACCCAATGCAGCTAAGAGGCAATAATTCCAGAATAGAAGAGAATACTGATGAGACTAAAACCCTAAATTTTAAACACCCTTTCAAAAACATAGCTAAGTATTTAAATCAGGGGTGTCCAACCTGCAGCCCCAGGTCAGGATAGCTATGAATGCAGCTCAACACAAAATCGTAAATTTACTTAAAACACTGAGTTTTTTTTGTAATTACATGTTACAATATATTTAATGTGTGGCCCAAGACAACTCTTCTTCCAGTGTGCCCAGACACCATAAGGTTGGACACCCTGATATTTTAAATAATTTCTTATCCTTATTTAAAACAAAAATATTTAACTAGCTATAGCTTTGGTTTTTAAATCTCCTAATAGTTTCCTAAAGAAAACCACAAATCTTGCATTTTTTACCATGTAGATTTTTAAATTACTTTACTTTATTTTAATTCCCATCTGAGGACATTTTTCCATTGCTTTTAGAGAGAGAAAGGGGGTTGGAGAGAGGAGGATAAAGAGAGAGAGAGAGAGAGAGGGAAAGAGGGAGAGAGAGAGAGAGAGAGAGAAAGAGAGACAGAGAGACACACAGACATACATCGATGTGAGGGAAACACTGACTGGTTGCTCCCATTGTGCACTCCAACCAGGCACTGAACCTGCAACCTGGGTTATGTACTGTCACCAGGAATTGAACCCACAACCTTTTGGTCTGCAGAATGATGCTCCAACCAACTGAGCTACACTGGCCAGAGCTTAACATGTCGATTTTTTTTTCCTCTTCTCACCTCTTGTGAGATTTTTTAATTAATATATTTTATTGATTATGCTATTATAGTTGTCCCATTACCTCCCCTTCATTCCCCTCTACCCTGCACACCCTCTCCCACCTACATTCCCTTTAGTTCATGTCCATGTGTCATACTTGTAAGTTCTTTAGCTTCTACATTTCCCATACTATTCTTACCCTCCCCCTGTCTATTTTCTACCTACCATCTATGCTACTTATTCTTTTCCCCCTCTCTCCTTCTCCCACTCCCCTGTTGCTAACCCTCCATGTGGTCTCCATTTCTGTGGTTCTGGTCCTG
>CM052538.1:137926536-137946869 GCA_028533065.1 Trachops cirrhosus
AGGTTACTGTCTCCTTATCTCTTGCTGCTTCTAGGATTCTTTCCTTCATTTTTACCTTGGCTAATGTAATTATGATGTGCCTTGGTGTGTTCCTCCTTGGGTCCAACTTCTTTGGGACTCTCTGAGCTTCCTGGACTTCCTGGAAGTCTATTTCCTTTGCCAGAATGGGGAAATTCTCCTTTATTATTTGTTCAAATAACTTTTCCACTTGTTGCTCTTCCTCTTCTCCTTCTGGTATCCCTGTAATTCGGATACTGGAACGTTTAAAGATTTCCCAGAGGTTCCTAAGCCTCTCCTCATTTTTTTTGAATTCTTATTTCTTCATTCTTTTCTGGTTGGATATTTTTCTCTTCCTTCTGGTCCACTCCATTGATGTGAGACCCATCTTTCATTCCATCACTATTGGTTCCCTGTGCATTTTCCTTCATTTCTCTTTTGGTAACCTTCATTTTTTCATCTCATTTGCGACCAAAATCAACCATTTCTGTGAGAATCCTGATCGCCAGTGCTTTGAACTGTGTACCTGATAGGTTGGCTATCTCTTGCTTGCTTAAAAGGATGGGTTCTGGGGCTTTCAATTGTTCTTCTGTTTGAGCCATCTCTCTCTCTCTCTCTTTTTTTTTGGTCTGGTTGTGCCTGTTATGTATGAGGGGCGGAGCCTTAGGTGTTCACCAGGGCAGGGTACCCCAGTTGCTGGGTTGTGACGCTGTTATGTGGGGGCGGGGTCCGAGGAGGAACAATGTTGCTTGCTCTGCTCTCTGTCAGACCTCAGGCTCTTCTGCCGCTTCCCCTGAGCAAACTGGGCCCCTCTGGTGGCAATTCCCGTGTGGGTGGGCTTGTGCACCCCATCGGACTTTCGAACGACCTCTCCTGGGAGGGTGGGAGTCTTTCTGCGTCTCAGCCCACAGGTGTTTTCAATCAGTGCCCCAAGCTCTATTTCCCAGCGCTGGGATCCTGGGTTGCACACAGTGCCTTGCTTCACAATTGCTTCCTCACTGGGTCTGCTGGTTGCCACCCCTCAGCCAGGGTCTGCCAGCCGCCACTTGCACACCCAGGGTCTGCCCAATGCAGTCTTGCGTGCCCCAGTTGCCTTACGCATTCGGTCGCAACTCAACCCGCGCCCAGCTGCCCAACTGCCCAACTCCGCCCCTCCTACTGGTCTGAATGAAGGTGTCTATTTTAACTCCTTCAGTGTCCGACTTCCATACAGCTCAATTTTCTGTCAGTTCTGGTTGTTACTCTGTTTCTAAATTGTTGCTGTCCCTATCTTGGTTGTGTGAGGAGGCACAGTGTGTCTACCTATGCCTCCATCTTGGCCGGAACTCCCCTTAGCATGTAGATTTTTAAGACCAAAAGCTACTTTCTTCTTTTTTCTAATCCTTATAATGAAATGTGGAGCAGATCTATTTATCATAACTAACCAAAGTAGCTAAGTTAGCTAAAAATAATTAATACCTTCCTGATTTCTGTATTAAAATGAACTGGTGATTAATTTTAGGGCAGTAAACTGTTTTATATGATATTGTAATGGTGTGACACAAACAGTCAACCCTGGTGTAAACCACGGACTTCAGTTAATAAGAATGTATTACTATCGTTTTATCGAATGTATAATACTAAAGCGAGACATTAATACTAGGAGAAATTGGTAGAGGGAGAAAATAAATGGGAATGCTATACTTTCTGTTCAATTTTTTTGTAAACCTAAAACAGCTCTAAAAAATGGCCTATTAACATTTGGTACCCAGAGTAAGGAAAAACAAAAAGACTTATGAGGAAGAGGAGAACGAAGAGGAGACGTTGGCAACAGCTGAAGCTCAGCAGATCACTCCTATCGTACTTTAGGTTTTAACCTCTGCATTGCTAATATATTTCACATATCATTCGTAACGGCCTTAAAAAAAACCCCTCTAGTTAAGTTCATCAACTATATGAATTACTTTAAAAGGACAACCTATTTTCTACCTTTATTTAAATTCAAAATGCTGTCATTTGTTAAAAATTCTATCATCCTTTGCCTCTATCCCCATAGCAGTTTATTTATAAGAGTAAAGATGTGCCAAAACTTGTTTCAAGTCTTAAAAACAAATAAATGGCTAGCTGTTATTCCAAAAGGCCTTAAGTCCCTTTTAAAAACTGGAATTAAAATGGTTCAAAAGTTATACTGTCAAACAACTAAACAAAGATGTGGAAATATCAAAACAATACGAAGCAGATTAAACGCATGGACTGCTGCTACTCACCCGCTTATATACTGAGAAACTTCTGCCAAAAAAGAAGATGCAGAACGAGCCTCTTCACTGTCTTCTTGTACCTGAGCAAGGGGGAGGCCTGAAAAAGAAATTTTGAAAGATAAATCCATAAACTGGCTATTCGATTTAAAAATTACACCTCAATTTTGTGGTTTCAGGATAATAAATAATGTCTAGTCAAGTGAGGTTTTTTCACTTATTCTCAATATAAATAGTTGGTATTTAAAACTATTAGGTAAATTTTATCAGTACATTACGTGGAGAAACAAATAGAGCGAAATCACAGCCTTGTGAAACATGGATATTTAATAAATATTTATTATTATATAAGAACTTATAATTATATATATTTACATAGCATCCATAAAGAAACAAATGATCCTTCAACAACAGACATAATATAGAACTTAGCAATATATGATTAACCACAAGCACAATTAGTTTTGCCACTAAATCATGGGCAAATGTTATGTACAATAAACAAATGATGGGGACTTTACCTGTGTCTATGGTAAGAAGTATCTGAAGCATGTGTGCCATGGTAATCAAATGGAAGAGATAAAGGTGGTTATAGGAAGAACTAACTGATGAAGGCTGCAGATCAACAGTGTCATCCCAATACAAGGATGGGAATGCTAACACAGCACCTACCTATGAGAGAAAATGGATATCAATGCGGGTAACAACAGAGAACAACAAATTAATCTCATAATTAAATGTAAAGGGCACTAGAAGCTACACTGCGTGTGTGTGGCTTTTTAAAATAACCATCATATTTTTCCAAATTATTCAATAGAATACCTTATAATATATTCTACCACAAATGAAGGACAAAAGTCATCACCAAATACGTTATCCCTTTGCTGGGTCTACTTATTCTAGTTCTAGGTAGTGGTCTCAAACCCTGTGGGGTTCAGGAGATTCAACATTACAATCACCTGGGGAGCTCTTAAAGTCACACTGATACACAGGCCTCACCCCAGTCCAACCACGTCAAATTCTCAGGGGTCGGGGCCCAGTTTACTAGCACTCTTACTGATTGCATGGGTAGAGGCCTGGAAAATGAGGGATGAGGATACTGGCTAACAAAAACTCCATGCTCCCAATCTCACCACTGTTCTCCTTAGACACCTTTTTTGAAGGAATGAAATCATTACAGGGATAAAAAACATTCTTCAAGAAACTCACAACACAGTTGCCACCCATCCATAGGTGTTTGGGGGAAGCCTAGCTGTGTCCATGGCTGGTCCCTAGCACTAAATGACTAATAGTTTTAAGATAGCTAATGGTGTCATTCACTTCTTATAATATAAATAAATTAGGAAAAAGGGGAGAGGGAAAGCATTATCTATTAGAAAAAATTTGCTTGTATGGACACCAGCTAATTATAATCAACCATGGTAGGACCTATTATAAAGTAAAGAGTAAATGTGCTTTCATTTTTAAAGTGATTTTGATGGTCTCAGTGAAATCTCTATCTATCTGTAAACAAAATGGACAAAAGAGACAAATTCATAATTTGAACACCAATAATTTACAATATTGAACAAAGAGCATCAATTTGAATGAGGAAAACACATAAAATTATACACTTGAGTGACTTTTAATAAAATTTTATTGAACACTTACCAATACATGAAATAGATCTATAGATAGAAGGGAAGGTGTATCTTCTGATTTTAGGTTAGGAAGAATGACTAAAATAAATAAATAATTATAATTCAGTCAGTAAAATAGCAATGTAGCTAAATATAAAGCAAAATATAAACATCTAAAACAAAAATTGTTCATAAAATAAAGAAACTGATACACTGGTACACTATGCCTTTGAGATATGGGAACCATAATTAAATATAAACTAAACTGAGAACAGGCTCCTAGAAGGCCTTGGATTCAATTTAAGAATTAAACAATAAGATAGAGGAGGAAAGGTAAATAAATTAAGATAACTCAAATAGAGATTGTTCAATAAATATTTGCTGAATGAATAAGAATTAGTTTTATACAATGTTCCCTAGTACTTTTTTCCCCTTAACTACAAATTTCTAAATGTTCTGATAAAATACATGAACCAATTTGAGGTGGGAAGCAGACAGAGCATGCAGTGTAGCAGTGTAAGTGAAATGAGGATGGAGAAGATCCTCTTGAACAGGGTAACGGTTTATACGGACTGAGGACTGGGAGGAAATGCAGATACTGTCTTTCTAATTTGGTCAGTGTCTAAGTTCACAAGTGCGGGAAACAGGGACAGGGACAGGGAAGTAAAATTAAGAACTTAAAACAAAACAACAGTAAGGGTCGTGTACATATAAAAATGAGGAGATTAATTGTATTTCAATAAAGCTATTATTTTTGCAAAGGAAGGTGAGAAGACTTTTTCCACATTAGGTCAATTTCTTCACCCCAGGTCCAAGAGTTTAAACCAAAAGCATTCAAGTTAAGAGCATAGGTGTTGGAGTCAGAATGGGTTCCAGTACTGGTTGTGATTATTTGTCATAGGCAAGGGACTTAACTAAATTTACAGTATCTGGGGAGGTTCATTAACATATGCATTTAAAACACTTATCCCAAGCCTGGCATATAGTGACCATTCAATAAATGTTATTGATATTGGCTTTATAAAACAAACTAAAGTGATCACAGGGCTGTCATTAACTAGCTGTTTGTTTTCGAAAGTCACTTGAGGTTTCTAGCTCTCATTTCCTCATAGTAAGATTTTTCAGTAATATTTCTGATGTCAGTTAACATGCCCATGACACTACCTATATTGTTTTCTTCTGTGCTATAAATTGTTTTGTTCTCAGGACATTTTAATAACTCCTAATTCCTCCCGAATTCCATCACCTTTTCTGCCACTTTATCTGCCAGCAATTTTTCTTTCTTTTTTTTAAAGATTTTATTTTTCTTAGAGGGGGGGAAGAGAAGGAGAAAGAGAGGGAGAGAAACATGGATGTGAGAGAGAAATATTGATTGGTTGCCTCCTGCACACGCCCCACGTGGGACCAAACCTGCAACCCAGGCATGTGGCCTGACCAGGAATCAAATGGGAGACGCCTCGCCTCAGGGGAGGCCGCCCAAACGACTGAGCTTCATGGGTAAGGGCTGTCATCAATTTTTCTTACAGGCAATTGTGAAACTTCTCTTCCTGGCTGCTGAATATATTACTTTTAAATTCCTTTGAAATGAAAAATTAATTTTGGCATGCATATTTTCATTTTATCTATACTAAAACTCTCTCTTTATAGTAAATTACACACCTCAGCAAAGCTTATGTGATATAGTGGGAAAAGCATGGGCTTTTATAGTCAGGGCTGGGTTCGAATATTTGTTCAGCCTCTTACTGGTTTTATGACCTTGGTCAAAGTCATATGACTTCTCTGGGCCTCAGTTTCTTCATCTGTAAATGTGGATAATGATTTCTTTGAAGAAGGAAGAAATAAGATTATATAAAAAGATCCTTGTATGGTGCCTAGCACGTACTTGGCTGTGAGCACTGTATGTACTATTGCTACTGTAGAATCAATGTATTAAAAACAATTTTCATTAGTTTTCACACAAAGCAACTATATTGTGGACTTCCCTATCTCTCAATCATTGTTATTTTTTTAAATAATTAAAAAAATTTTTAAATTTATTTTTAGAGAGAGGGGGAGGAAGGGAGAAAGAGAGGGTGAGAAACATCGATCAATTGCCTCTCCCATGCCCCCAACTGGGGACCTGGCCTGTAACCCAGGCACGTGTCCTGACCGGGAATGGAACCCCAACCAGGGACTGGAAATCAAACAGGTGACCTTTCAATTTGCGGGAGGTCGCCCAACCCACACCAGTCAGGTCTCAACCATTGTTACTCATTTAATTCAAAATCTTGCCCCTGCGTATCCCAACACATCTCCGTCCCTAATTTTTGTGACTACATTCATATACACAGGAATCTCTTCATACACATATCCCTCTAATTTTTCCTTTCCAATCCAACGTATATAATATCAAATTAATCCTAGAATACTGTTGCCCAAAACATTTCAAAAATTCCAAATAAACTAAAGAATTAAGGTCAAACTTCTTACTAGGGCATTTGAGACTTTTATTTTTATCAAAACAACTTCACATTTCTCTACCTACAGGTACCACTACTCCTATCAAACTTGTCTATCTGAACGCATCACATATTTCTCTACCTCCTCAATCTCTGTTCTAACTGTACCCTGTGCTTAGACTGCTTTCTCTGATCCTCTCAAATCATCCTTATGAATCATCCCTGCAAGACTCAATTCAAAACTCTCCTGTTAGAGAACAGCAGAGTCCTATAGTGATCCCTTCCATGTCTCAATTCTTGAACCACATATTTGCAGCATATATCTGGTATCTGGCTACGTCATAAAGTGTTTTCACAGAGGTTCTGGTTCTATAATTCAAGTATAAGCCTATGGCAGGGACCATGTCTTACACCTGCATACAGGGAGGGGCAAAAGTAAGTTGTTGGCATAGAAAATACAATAATTAATTAATAATAATAATACAAGCATAAGCTGTTTCATGTATTCGTACTTGTGAGCATGTGAAACGCAGTTTATTCTTGTATTATTTATTACTGTATTTCCCAAGTGGACTATAAACATATTTTTGTTCCAACCTATATACAGTTTATAGCCCTAACACCTTGCAAATAATGATCCTGCTGCTAACAAGTTTTCACATGATAAACATATATATATAGGCACATATACTACAGAGCAAAAGCACATCAATTCTGTTAGTTACTGCATATTAGAGATTATGCACTACTATTATAGTCCCTGCCATCCACAATGATGTAAATTAGTCTGCTTGTTTGCTCCTTATTTTGAGGCATTTAAAAAATCATAAATCCTATAATGTGTGATAAGTGCAAAAGTAGAGATTATATGGAAGTGCTAGTAAAACAAGGTATCCAAATTATGACTGAAATGAAAGGAGATACCAAAAAATTAAAAACAAAACCAAAATAGTACTATGCAAATAAGACAAACTGTTCAACATGGCAAAAGCAGGTACATGTAACATAAGCCTATCCAACCGACCAATAAGAAAAAAAGTAAATTTAAAAGAAAAGGAAAAAATTTTTAGGTGTGTGGTTAAGAGAAAAGCATCAATATTAGATACTTATTAGTGTGAGGTTAATTCAGGATATAGTTGGAAGTTAATTTGAAAATATAAAAGCTAAGCATATCGGAAGTTCTAATGAAACTTAGGTAGCAGCCTTGGACGGAGCCATGGAATCCCCATGTCATCAGAGAGAGCAGAAAGCTGCTCAGGAAGAGCTGCTTAAGAGGCTTGTGAGGATTAATTAACAAGGAGGAAAGTGACCTGTCTCCACAGACTTTAAATGTAAAGTAGAGGGTCAATTTTGAAAAAAAGAAAAGAAAGCCCGCTAGATCAGCTGGCAGAAAACGGCCTGGCTTTAAAGTGTAAAAAAACAGAGTGACTCTCTTATTTTGTGGAAATGTATTTAGAAAGGACAAGCTTAAACCACCCTACCTGTGATATTCTGAACTTATGAACAAGCAGACTTATAAATGGTCATTTTTAAGCCTGACCTCTTTAGGTGCAGAGGAGCTCCTGTAATACAAATGCCCAAATGGAAATGCAGATAACCAAAAAGAGAGCCAAATCATTCTACTACTATATAATCTCTAGTTCTTCTTTTATTTTTTTTATTGAGAGCATCATATGAACTAGGTTCATTTCTAGTTGTTAGAACCTAAGAAAACCAACTGTTACATAGCTTGTCTCTCAAAGAAAAGAGCACAGAGGCATAAACCCACATTCTAAGATTACATTTTTATTATTTTACATAGCTTTGTCTTGATTCACCAGCAAAACTGTAAAATGATCTTCCATATCACTGCTCCCCCTTTCTAACCAGATTGGGATACAAGGATGTTAGTGGTTGTGGACACTTGTTCAACAAAATCTCTAGGTAGGGTACAAGGGACATATGTTGAAAACATCTGATACTTAAAAAATCAGGTATTAAGAGACAACTGTATGTTTTATTTTATTTTTTGTTTTTGTAAGCGTTCAAAATAAGTGCAGTGTGTGGTTTCCCAACAAAATGCACTACCATAAATGCGATGGAAAAGATATGTATATAATAAAATCATAATCATAATCATAATAGGAGCAGTAGTAGCAGCAGCAGCAGCAGCAGCAGTAATTCAGAGTAGGCTCTACCTGATAGGAGACGGGTCAGATGTTTCTGTATCAGGACTTGAGGACAGGTGCTCCTCTGTGCAATGGCAAACTGCATTAATGCTTTCAGACCATTATGCTGATTGTAAAAGAGAGGAACATAAAAGGGGAAGATAATAGACCTAAGTCATTCACTGTAAAAATAAATCCCAGTCTATAAGAATTAGTTGCAGACTTATTATATACTGAACATTCTTGCAAATAAATTTCAATATTTTTAATACTTCTAAAAAGTTTTATAACCTTGCCAAATTTTTAACAGCTTTCCCATGACAATGAGGTATTAAAGCTATAATCACTTCAATTCTCACTTAAGTATTCATTTTCCCTAGAGTCAATTTCTTAAATGCCTGGTCTAATTTATTCTATTGAGGCCTGTACAAATATATTAATAGAACTTCTAAAATTATGACAAAAAAACCCTGAATTCAAGAAACAGTGCTCCTATTTCCCCAACAGAAAAAACTGATCAGAAGCCCATTGTGGATTACAAGTCCCCTGTGCCAGCTGTCAGAAAAATAAGAGGGTAATTGGCTAAGAAGGGACTCGTCTAAGAAATCCTCAGTTACCCATTCTGTGCTCACAGGGCTCCTGAGTACATTCTAGAGTGCTGTTTTGAGGGCCCATATGTTATGAGGCTTAGGCCTGAGCATAGTCCTGTAGTGTCAGGATATGCCCATCAAGGAAGCATGACTTAGTTTTATTCCTGAATGCAGTATGATGATTTATTTAGAGCTAAGCCAGCATTAATAATTAATGTTACATGATGATACAAAGTTACTGAGAAGGGAAAATGTAGATTTCTAATTTGGCAATAAACAGAGAAGGGGAGAAAAACCAACCATTATCATCTGGAATCTCTCTGAATTACACTGAACCACCAAGACTGAGTAACCTCTAAAGTGTACAGTGGCCGTTCACTCTCTCTGAGACTGAAGTGGCTCCTTAAAAAACAACCAAACATAGAATTCTGCTAATTTTACAGAAAAAGTAGTGAAAAAGAATTTTTTAAAAGAAAAACCAACTGTGGACTCCCTAAAAAAGCATGCCATGAGTCACATGTACCCTGTAAGAACATACATACCTGTCTATTTTGAAGTGCTCCAAACAGAGGTTTTCCTTCATCTCCCAAGAGGTTTTCTCAAAGAGTAAGAAAAACAAAAACAATAAATCCTGAATACTTGGTTTCCTTCTATCGATATCCTTTTACTAATCACATTTTTCATCAGATGATTTGCACTTTTCCACCTCAAAGTTTCATGTTTAAGTCTGTGCCAAAATTTCTAAATTTTGGAGTGAGGGAATATTATAGAAGCCAAAGACAGATCACTTACAAATTGCTAATATAAACAATAATTTCCCTGCAGCAATCTATAAAGAATACTTGGGAAAAACAAAGCTTCCTGGTTCATTTTTCTACTTTTAACATCTTTTCTATGCAAAAATTTTTAATAGATTTGCAACCTATTTTTTATTATAGCTGACATATAAGTAACAATCTATTGTGCTGAAAAATAATGCACAAAGTACATGCAAATAACTTTATTGCTCTTATAGGTAGTATTAAAAAGAACTATAAAAGATTAATAGAGAAAAAGATGAAAATAAAAATAACAAAAAAATGAATTAAAAAATATACAGGGTCCAGCAGAAGTAATGCCTGCTTGAGTGTGGTTGGTAGGTCAATAATAGGGGTATAAAATTTATAATTTTAATTTGAACATTTCACCAAAAATATACGGTGTACTTGAGTGTGATATTGTTATGTTACAGAATTACATCCTTATGATTTTGTGATAAAATATTTTATAATAAAAAAGAGATGTTATTTGTGCCGGTCCCTATATTCTGCTTTGTTGGCTAGTGTATTATTTCTAAATTACTTTTTACTTCTTTTTCTCACGGATTCTCAGCTTCAGATACATCTATGAATGGGGGAGGCTTATTTTTTTTTTGTTTCCGTCTTTGAATGTACCCAACTATGACAACACATTTTGTCCATATCTCTCCACACTCACAGGGAAAGAGGTAAGTCAGTTAACAGCTTATGCACTAGGATAAAGTAGAGCATTATGTCCACTGGATGGAAAAGCACTACAGTGAAAACAATGTAACACTGTATTAATCAAATAGAGTCCAATTACTAGGTTACAGAACCATATATGAAGATTTAGTCTTGTTCTCCAGTGAATTTCTCATCTCTTTTATGACAAAACTGTGACTTTTTTATGTTTAGTGTCTAAATATAAATTCTTGATTCCTAATGCTTATACTGCACTGAAAGTCTTCATGAGAAAGTTAGATTTTTATTCTATTTAAACCTATTGTTACTATTTCTCATTTTATTTAATCCTGGTAAATATAAATCTGTGTATTATATTTTATTCATGACCCAAGTTCGGCAGGTTTGGAAGTAACTTCTGAAATTTGTTCATAGAGACTGATGTTGAAATGATTTCATGCTACTTAAGTCAAATCATGAAAGTGTCTTGTTACAAAAATATATTTAAACAAACAAAATGTGGTAGACCCCATTAAAAACAACCACCAAAAATATATATTGGAAATAAAGACAGAAACTGGATGGATAAAGATGCTATGAAAGAATAACAGTTATTGTTCTTTTTCATATAGTACTGCATATCTCATAACTGTAATAATGAGCAACAGTACTAACTTAAAAAATCTAAGTCATTCTTCACTATTATACTTTTCTCCTCCCTCCCCACAACCTTTACTGAAGTATAATTGATTTATAGCATTGTATTGGGTTGGGCAAAATGTCCATTTAGGTTTCTCCATAAAATATGCATTTTTCATTTTTACCAATAACTTGACTGACTTGGATATTAGAAGTATGTCAATTATCTCCCACTATTGGCTTCTAGTCAGTAGAGGCCAGGGGTGTTGCTAAACATTTTCCACTGAATAAGACAGCCCCACAGCAAACAATTCTTTGGCCAAAATGTCAATAGTACTAAGAAAGTTTGCAAACCACTTGTGACACATTTCATCAGTCACAGCACATCCTCCATATACTGCACAAATCTTCTTTTTCATTTCAATTGTGTTTTTACCTTTCTTGAAATAATAAAGCATAATATATAAAAAATGTTGCATGTTTGGGTGAATATTTTGACAGCCAGCCACCACTGGGAACAGCTGCTTTGCCTGGGTAACAACAACATTGGTCCAATTTATACAAAAACATAAAATTATGGACTTCCAGTCAAGATGGAGGCATAAGTAAACATGCCTCACCTGTGCACACAACTAAAGCAAAAAATACAACTAGACTACAAAACAAATAACACCCAGAATTGTCAGAAAATTGAGTTGTGTGGAAGTCTGAAAATGTAAAGAGCCACATTCATGCAGACATGTAGGAGGGGTGGAGACGCGGAGAGGCACAGAGACAGGGATGGGCACACCCACATTCACATGTGGTAGATAAAAAATGGGAGGGATACCTCGGGAGCAAGGGATCTCAGGCACAGCCCAGACCACCCAGCCCAGTGTTCCAGTGCCAGGAAGTTAAGTCCCCATAATTTATGGCTATAAAAATCAGTGAGGGTTGGGGTTGTGGAGGAAACAGTGGGATTCTCAAGAGACTCCTCTTAAGGGACCTGCAACGGACTTAGGATTCCCACAGACCCACCCCTCTCTGGGATTCAGCACCAGGGCAACAGCTGGAAGGGCACCAGGGGCATATGGGAAGAAAGTGAAGTGGGAGTGCCAGGAGACATTTTCCTCCTGGGCAAAATTCCAGAGGCCAGGCAACAGCACTGTCCCCTCTGAGAGCCCTCCCCCTATACAGAGCAAGAGTGGTGATGTGGGCTGCCCCGCCCTGGTGATTACCTGAGGCCCCGCCCCACACAATTTACAGGTGCCTTTTCTACAGTAGGTCACACTATTAAAACAGAGAGTCAAAGCAGCTCTATCTAATACACAGAAGCAAACACAGGGAGGCTGCCAAAATGAGGAGACAAAGAAATACGGTCCAAGTGAAAAAACAGAACTCCAGAAAAAGAACGAAATGAAATGGAGGTTAGCAAACTATTAGATGCACAGTTCAAAACAATGGGTATCAAGATGCTCCAGGAACTCACTGGGCACTTTAACAGCATAAAAAAGATCCACACAGAAATGAAGGCTGCATTAGGTGAAATAAAGAAAAATCTACATGGGCCAACAGGAGGAGATGAAGCTGAGAATCACATCGATGATACGGAACCCAAGAAAGGAAAATGCATTCAATCAGAACAGCATGAAGAAAAAAGGATTAAAAAAAAAAACAAGGATAGGCTTAGGAACCTCTGGGAAATCTTTAAACATATGAACATCCAAATTGTAGGGGTGCCAGAAGGAGAAGAGGAGGAGCAACAAATTGAAAATGTATTTGAAAAAATAATGAAAGAAAGAAAACTTTCCAAATTTGGTGATGGAAATAGATATCCAAGTCCGTGAGGTACAGAGTTTCAAATAAGATGAACCTAAAGAGGACCACACCAGGACACATCATAATGAAAATGCCAAATGTTAAAGATAAAGAGAGAATCTTAAAAGCAGAGAGTTACCTACAAAGGAGTTCCCATAAGACTGTCAGCTGATTTCTCAAAAGAAACTTTGCAGAAGAAGTCCCTTCTTGCCAGAAGGGACTGGCAAGTATTCAAACTGATGAAAAGCAAGGACCTACAACCTAGATTACTCTATCCAGCAAAGCAATCGGTTAGAATTGAAGGGCACGTCAAGTACTTCCCAGACAAGGTAAAACTAAGTAAGTTCATCACTAAGCCATTATTATATGAAGTGCTAAAGGGAATTATATAAGAAAAAGATCAAAACAATGAACATTATCATGGCAATAAATTCACAACTATCAATAATTGAATCCAAATAATATACTAAGCAAACAGGCAGAACACAAACAGAATCACAGATATAGAAGTCATTTGTAGGGTTATCCTTTGGGAGAGGGAAGGGGGAATATAGGGGAAAAGGTACAGGGAATAAGAAGCATAATTGGTAGGTACAAAATAGACAGGGGATGTTAGGAACAGTATATGTAATAGAGTAGCCAAAGAACTTATATGCATGACCCATGGATATGAACTAAGGGGGAGAATTGCTGGAGGGAATGGGGGTACCAGGGGGAGGAGGGCAAAGGGGAAAATATTGGGACAACTATAATAGCATAATCAATAAAATATATTTAAAAGAAAAAAATATAAAATTATGTACATAAAGTTTCTAAGACTTTACTTTGTATTAAATGTACCTTTATAATGTTATGACAGAACCTCATTCATAGTAAAATGTTCTGTTAAGAAAAATGTTTTCATTCATCTTCAATATTAAAATGGCTGCACAAAAATTCACCAATCTTGATAAGTTTTTAAAAAATGCACACTGATATGACAGCTGTCACAATACAGTCTAACAAAATAGCTTCAAATGACATTAAAGACAACTAACCACTACCAGAGTCATTGTACAGAAAAAGCATTAACAGACATTTTGGCCAAACCAATGTAAGTTTAGGGTGTACAATATACTGCTTTGATTGCTACATTTTCTATAGAAAGCTTTTGATATAGCAGGTAATTTTAAAGTAGGCTTCCTTTCAGACTTGATTAGCTTCCGCCTGCTAATCTGTCTCTCCTGACCACCTCAGTCAGTCTTCCTTTCTATTTTTAAGTGACTTTTTAAATTGTTTAGGGGTTCCTTTCTTTTTCTCTTAACATGTAAAAGAAATAATAATTAACTGAATCTTTCTGTAGTGATTCTTCTTCCTCTGAGCGTTTTCTTCTTGGTCTTCTAGTACTGCAAATCTGCCATATTTTGAATCTAGCTTGCTTCATGATGTCAGTTTCAAATATTTTTTGCTTATGTTGCATATGGACATTATTGTAGTTAAAAAGAGATCAATACAAAAATTCCCAGACTAAATGGCATCAGGCTATACTAATCTACTGAAATACTAACAGTGTGTTCAAACAAGTAACTATTCAAAGCCATCAGGGAAAAAAAGGAATAATTTTTAGTCGGTCAATGTTAATTGTTCCTATAAAACCTCCAAACCAGTTCTCTTATAGGCTGTACCAATTGCCTGAATGGTGAAAGCACATGTGCTCCAGGTCATCATGGGGATTCGAGGGTCCGTTTCATCAGGAGGCACTTTCAGTCCAATTCTATAAATTGTTGTGGCAAAGAGAACTACCATTTCCTTGATGCTATTAGAATATTTTATCCTAAAAATAAAATAGGAAAAACATATAACATGATTTAGTAAAAGGGACTACCTACTGAGAATTCTAATTAGGCATTGAAGCAATAAACAATTTAATTCCTTTTGATAAAGTAAGCTGCTCTTTATCAAGTTACAGATTAGAGCTTCTGCAGAAAATTTATTCATTAAGAAAAAATTGGAGCCCTAGCTGGTGTGGCTTGGTTGGTTGGAGCACCGTCCCATAAACCAAAAGGTCATGGGTTTGATTCCCAGTCAGGGCACTTAAGGATTCCCAGAAAGCTGACTTAAGGATTTTCAGGAGTCACAGACTGGGCCTAGGTTGCAGGTTCAGTCCCCAGTCAGGGTGAGTACAGGAGGCAGCAAATGGATGTCCGTCTCTCTTTCACATAGATGTTTCTCTCCCTCTCTTTCCCTCCCTTCCCCTCTCTCTAAAATTAATGAGCATGTCCTTGGGTAAGGATTAAAAAAAAAAGAAGAAAGAAAGAAGGAAGAAAAACGGGAAAAGCAGAACTGTGTCTCCTATAACCAAAAAAAATCTCTCTTACAAAATGGTAATGACCCATATAACTTCACTTCCTATGAAAGATGCAGTAAATGATCACAGCAGAAAAGGGTTCAACCCAAATAAAGGGACAGACTAGGCAGTGCAGGAATAAAATTCAGAGGAAACAGATCTAACATAACAAGTTTTAGTGTCAGGAAAAAGGACCAAGAAGTACCTTTGTGTTAATAACGTGTGTGTGGGGGGAGGGGCAGGAGCAGGTGGTAGTAATACCATGTATTTGGAGGGATAATTTCTGGCTTCCTGAACTTCCATCTGTAATAAGTTAACATGTATTTTCAGTAGCAGTGGGATACATAATATAAACAAGAATCACAACTAGAAATATTACCTCAGATAATACTCATTAAATCAAGGGTGTCAAACTCATTTTCACTGGGGGCCACATCAGGTTCACTGTTGCCTTCAAAGGGCCGAATGGAATTTTAGGATTGTATAAATGTCACTACTCCTTAATTAGGGACAAGGAACTCAGTGCTGCCGCCAGGTAGAAACAAGGTGCTGGGTGGGATAAAACAAGGTGGAGGGCCGGATGTGGCCCACGGGCCTTGTGTTTGCCACAGGTATTAAATGATACCTGATTTAGATATATTTTTCAATGTGTCTTCACATAAATATCTTTCCAATAATCTTATGAGGTAAGTTAGAAAGGAATTGTCTCAATTTTAAAAACAAGAATAATGAATTAGGGAGGGAGAAAGGTGACTTAAGGATTTTCAGGAGTCACAGAGCAAATTAGATGTGACTTAAACTGAGGACTCTTAAATTCTGCTTTTCTGTAGGTTGGACTAAATAGAAATGGCACTTTTGTTGCTCAAAAATAGTTAATGATAGCTGTGGTCCCCCTTAGTATATATTACTCTAATATCTCAAACCACTTAATTTTATTAATACAAATAAAACTCCAAGGAAAAAGAAAAAAGATATAAATGGGAAAAAGAAACAATTTTACAAATAAAGCAGGAAGGAAGTATGGAAGCAAGGAAGGACTGTTCTCCACTGTATTTTCACAACCATTTAAAAATTTAGATACTTACGAAGACTCAACTCCATAACTCAGGATGGAATGGAACTCAAAAGTGGAATCACCCATTCCTTGATCAAATAGGACTGGAATTGCTGGGTTTTCTCCTTATAAATTAAAAGGAAAAAGAAAAATCATGAAAGTTTAGTCTGATGCACACCTTTGCAGCTTATAAAAATTGTGATTATTTTTAAAAATTTAGAAAATGATAATAAGCAATAAACAATCATTCAAAATTTCTCCATACAGATAACATTATGTGATATTCTTCTGTTCTCCCTATAACTGTTTCACACATTAGATTTTTTAAAAAGGACATATGTAGTACTGTTCTGTCTCTTGTTTTTTCACCAATGGATCAGAAAATGTCTTTCCACATCAGTAACTCTGCATCTCTATTTTCATTTTTAATGGATGCATAGTATTCTAATAGTAACGCATCATACAGTAGTAAATAACAGCAAAGGATTTGTAGCCAAACTGTCTGGGTTTGAATCCTAACTGATATAAACTGTTACAAAGACCATGAGTAAATATTAAAACTCTTTGTGGCTCCATTTCCTCATCAAATTTGAATTATTGTTCCCCTACATGAATGTTTTTTCTGGTTGCTTTGAAGATTTTGTCTTCATCCTTGGTTTTGGCAGTTTGCATTTGATCTATCTGGGTGTGGTTATCTTTAAGTTTATCTGAGGTTTATTGAACTTCTTAAGTCTGTATTTTTAATGTCTTTCACCAAATTCCGTAAATGGTTTCCAGTCATTTATTTCTTCAAATATTTTTTTTTCTTTACCATTCTTTTTCATTTTGGGACTTCAATGACACAAATGTTGAATTAAAGGAAAAATGATTCTATCTGTTCTTAAAGCCATTTCTTTTTACTCCTTGGCTTTTTTCTGTCTATTCTAAGGATAGGATAATTTCCACTGATCTAACTTCAAAATTTACTGACTCTTACCTCCCAATCTCCATTTTACTATTGAGATCATCAAGTTAACTATTATTTCATGTAGCATTTTTTCAATTCTATTATCTCTATTTTTATAGTTCTATTTTTTTCCTGCTGATAGCTCCTATATTTACACTTACTTCAAGAGTGTTCATCTTTACCTTACTTTTTAAAAAACATCTTCACCTGAGGATATCTTTATTGATTTGAGAGAGAGAGAAATTGATGTGAGAGAAACATCCATCAGTTGCCTCCAGGATGCATGTGACTAGGGATCGAACCTGTATCCCAGGTATGTGCCCTGAAGGGATTGAACCCACAACCTTTTTATGGTGTGTATGAGACGATGCTCAAACCAGCCAAGCCACCTGTCTAGGGCTATCTTGTTTCATAATTACATACCTGCTTTAAACTTTATGCCTGAAAAGTTCAACATTTAAATATTTCAGGATTGGCATTTGATTGTTTTTTTTTTTCTTGAGAGCTGGTTAGATTCTCCTGGCTCATGGTATATCAAATAATTTTGGATTGTATCTTGAATATTTTGAATATTACATGTGAGCTTCTAGCACCTATTAAAATTCTCTGGAAAAATGTACTGTTTTGTTAGGCAATTAACCCCATTAGGTTCCACAAGTTCTGTCTCATTGTGGGTGGTTCCAATGTTAGTTTTCAGTGCCTTTGCTGTTAGCAGCTGCCAGGACACAATCTACTTCGGTGTGAGTCTGGGACTTGAATGGCAATTTAATGAAGCTTCGATCTCAAAGCTGCTGCTATGCTTCTTGGGCCCTGTTCTGCACAAAATGAAGCTTGGAAGTGAGCCCAGAACTTGTGCTGGTCTTAAAAATAGATTACCCTTCTATAACTCTTTCCTCTCTGGAATTCCCCCTCTACTTTCTAGCTCCAAGAAGCCCTTTCCCCTAGTTCCTCTGGTTAAAAGGACAAGATTCTCTCAGTTTTAGTTCCCTGCACTGTCATCAGCTAGCCTTTGGTGTGAAGCTGTGAGGCAACGAGAAAAAAATAAATAAGGATTCACCCTGCCTTCTTTGGAAGACAGGGGTCCCTTTTCCCAGTTCTTCCAGCCGGAGAGATTAGTTTTCTCTTGTGACTTTAGGTGTCTACATGACTACCATGGCAGGGCAGCTCTGTGACAGCTTTGAGGGGGCTAGCTTCGGAGAGGGTCAGAAGAGGGGGTAAAAACCACAATAGGAATTCCCTTTATACTCTCTAGCTCTGAGGGGTTTCTTTTCCTTTTCCTGGTCCTCAGGCTAGAAAGAGAGCACCTCTTTTGGAGACTCCTTTGTTCCTGTCTGTTACACAGTTCTGTGACTAAGGTTACCATGGGTCAAAGCTGGGAAATAGAGGAGGAAAAAAAAACAACCCCAAGAAACTCAGTGCCAATACCAATCATTCTTTAAATTGTGATTTCTTTTTTCTCTTAGCCTTTATTTTCTATTTTTTAATTTAAATTATATTTTATTATATAAGCTATTACAGTTGTCCCAATTTTTTCCCTTTGCCCCATCTACCTAGACCCTCCTCCCTCAGACCATCCCCACACCTCTGTCCATGTCCATGGGTCATGCATATATCAATACATTCTTTGGCTACTATATTCCCTATGCAGTAATTTACATCCCCATGACTATTCTGTAACGAGAAATTTATACTTCTTAATCCCTTCACCTTTTTCATCCATTCCCCAGGCCCCCCTCCCATCTGGCAACCATCAAAATATTCTCTGTATTTATAATTCTGTTTCTGTTCTGCTTGTTTATTTTGTTTTTTAGATTCAGTTATTGATATGTATGTATTTATTGCCATTTTATTGTTCATATTTTTCTTCTTCATCTTCGAGAAGACCCTTTAACATTTCATATAATGCTGGTTTAATGATGACGAACTCTTAGCTTTTTCTGGTCTGGGAAGTTCTTTACCTGTCCTTCGATTCTAAATGATAGCTTTGCTGGATGGAATAATTGTGGTTGTAGGTCCTTGCTTTTCATCACTTTGAATATATCTTGCCAATCCCCTTTTAGCTTTAAATGTTTCTTTTGAGAAATCATCTGGCAGTGTTATGGGAGCTCTCCTGCAGGTAACCAACTGCTTTTCTCTTGCTACTTTTAAGATTCTCTCTTTGTCTTCAACCTTTGGCATTTTAATTATATGTCTTGGTGTGGTCCTCTTTGGGTACATCTTGTTTGGGACTCTATGTACTTCCTGGACTTGTATGTTTATTTCCCTCACCAAGTTAGAGAAGTTTTCTATCATTTTTTCAAATAGGTTTTCAGTTTTTTGGTCTCTCTCCTCCTTCTGGTACCCCCATGATGTGAATGTTAATATATTTGAAGTTGTCCCAGAGGATCCTTACCCTATCCTCATTTTTGGATTCTTTTTTCCTGTTGTTCTGTTTGGATGTTATTAGCTTCCTTATATTCTAAATTACTGATTTTATTCTTGGCTTCATCCACTCTTGTTAATTCCCTATAAATTGCTCTTCATTTCAGTTAGCGTATTCTTCATTTCTGACTGGTTATTTTTTATGGTTTCCAAGCCCTTTTTTATGCTGTTGAAGTTCTCACTAAGTTCACAGAGCATCCTATAACCAGTGTTTTGAACTCTGAACCTAGTAGACTGTCTCCATTTTTAGTTCTTTTTGTGGAGTTTTGTTCTGTTCTTTCATTTGGGCCATGTTTCTTTGTCTCCTCATTTTGGCAGCCTCCCTGTGTTTGTTTCTATGCTTGGGTAGAGCTGCTATGTCTTGCTGGCTTGGAACAGTGACCTAACGTAGTCATTGTCTTGTAGGGTCCAGTGACACAGCCTCCCCTATCACCCAAGCTGGGTACTAGAGGTGTACCCAACGTGTGGGCTGTATACACCCTACTCTTGTAATTGAACTTTGATTGCTGTCAGCAGGTCAATGGGAGGGATTTTTTAATATATTTTATTGATTATGTTATTACAGTTGTCCTATTATCCCCCTTCATTCCCCTCCACCCTGAACACCCTCTCCCACCCACATTCCCCCCCTTTACTTCAGTCCATGTGTCATAAGTTCTTTGCTT
>CM052538.1:137947369-137966946 GCA_028533065.1 Trachops cirrhosus
TTGTTGTCCCTATCTTGGTTGTGCGAGGAGGCACAGTGCGTCTACCTATGCCTCCATCTTGGCCGGAAGTCCTGAAGCATCCTATTCTTAAAGACATCAAGAAAAGAGGTGCTGAATATTTCTTTAGAGAAGAATTTGCATGTTTGATAATCCTTATTTGGGGAAACACTGTGTAAAAAGGGCTTGTACAGGCTAACAAGTTGGAAAGTCACTATGTTTTATTATGATTTAGTTTATTTTTGTCATCATGTATATAGTTAGATATGGCTTTGGAGTCAGGTCTGGGTTCAAATTCTGAGTCTTTCTTTAAATAAGTAAAAACTATTCATAGTTTTCAATTCCTTATCTTTAAACTACCTTCTTCATTAGATTATTTAACAAAATAGCAAAGCAAGTGTTTAGCAGAGTGCCTGGAACATAACAATTACTCCAAAAAAAAAAAAGATAAATCTTTCTGATGCCACTTTCTTCCAAAAGGATGACATTCTATGTCTCAATATGTTGAGTAAAAGACAATTTCCAATTGGGTTTTCTGATGACATGGAGTGGTACAGAAAGAGCAAGTACTTATTGACCTTACTTGCTAAATCTATCACCTTTGAATCCTTTTGTTGTAGGAAGACATTAAAAGTATTTTATCAACAAAATCATTTTCTTTAGTCAACTTAGGTCATTATTACAAATTCAATGAATTTTAAAGAAATTGAAATAGTAACAATAAATATTACTGTTATCATGTAGAACAGTGAAAATTTAAAAAATACACAATTGAGTATCCTAGTTACCATTAAAACTAATGAATTTTCTGTTAAATTACATTTACAGATGGTCAGAATATAAACTTAGTCTAAATGCTCAAAAAGTATCCAAAAGTATGTAATGACTCTGATGTTTTTATCTACTTTTATAATTAACATTTTGCCCATGTCTCTAAAATTATAGCATTTAGATCTGCAGAAAAACAGAATTAAAATAAACACTACAAAGACATTTAGAGAAACCAAACTCCAAACAGCAACTCTACTGGTGACAAAGCACTATATAAAAAGAATAAATCTTCTTTTCATCTTTTCTGGGAATGCTAAATTAGAGATTAAAGTTCTATTGCTTTAATGGTAGTTGGAAGATTTACAAAAAATGCATAGATTTGAGTAAATGAATAGTCCAATTCTTTCAGAGACTAAAGATTGGAAGCTAATTTTAATCATGGTTTTAAGTAGAATATTATAAAATTAAAAAGTATTACCTTAAAAAGCAAAAAAGAAACTAGTAATCTAACTGAAACAGGCATAATGAAAAGATTTAAGACAGATTTTTATAAACTTAACCAAAACATAAATTAAAATATACCTGTTTATCGTTCGAGGTTGCAAAGGAATAATGGGGATCACAGTATTGCACAGAGACTTGCAGAGAGGGCAAAGGTATTCTCCACTTTCTAAGTCAAAAAGGTCAACATGAATACGCTGCTGAAAGCTCAGCTGTACAGCTTCAAAATACCTGCAAAATTCCAAGACATAGGTCCAGTCAGAACAATACATATATCTTTGTTCTAATCCAAGTGAGAAAAATCTGAAATTTTTGCCTTGATAAACATCTTTTAAATACACATGCAAAAATCTACCAGTTTAGTTACAGAAGAAACAGGATGCCCATTCTATCAGGGTAAAACTGGAAGACTCAATAGGGTAGAAAAAAATTTTTTAAATAATTTTACTGAATCTTGTCTCCAGCCTCAACAACATGGAGATACAATGTAGACACTACTTCCTTCAGTTTCCAATGATCAACTGAAGTAGTCTTTATAGAAAAATTATGCATTTTATTCCCATGCCAAAAGGGTGAACACTATACAAAAGATTTCCCAGGAATTAGATTTCTGAATTGCTATCTCTTCCAGAGGTAGAGCTAGAATTTCTTGTCATATTCTATCTCTAAAGTACTTTTCACTCTATGTTTTGAGGGGAATGAGATTTTTATAAAGATTACTGCTTCTTTTACACAACTATTGAGCAAATAATTAGTATGTGAAGAGCAAGTAAAAGGAATGATGAATTAAGTGAAGAATTTAAGTTCATCACTTTATATACTAATTTTTAAGGGTGATGATGTAATGAGTATCATGCAAACAAAATTAGTAATGAAAACTGCTTCAATTATTTAAATAACAAGGAAAGAAGACATGGGAAAACATGCCTTTTTGTGGCCTTTAGTGAACTTCAATATTCCTAGTTTCTTTCAAGAACATGTCAGAAGGAAAACTTACTTCTGCCAGCACACTGCATGCATTACATGACCACAGCTTCCTGTATAAGTCCCATATGCCAAATCTGGATCCATGAAAAGTGGGTCCAGGGATTCTGGGTATAGGAAAACAAAAATAAGAGGTATTGTATTCATCTCTCCCACAGCCATAAAAAGAAAAAATAAGAGGTTTTCAGGTCTGAAATTCTAATCATGAACTTTCTAAGGAATGTCCAAGAAAAATGTCACAATATCAATGATAGCAAGATTCATATTCTTAACAGTAAATAAAGAGAAAAATATAAAGCTAGACTTCTAGGTATGATTCTAAAATTAGTATGGATTGATGACTAGTTCTACTCTTGATTTACATTTTTATTTTGAACATTAGGTTTAAGTTGCACTATCTTGGTTGTTGAAGTTATTTTCTAAGATTCAAGAAAATTTACTTTTGTAACTTTACAAGTAATTTGACTGGGTAATTTTAAGGGATATTTAGGGGCATTATAAATCTACTGGATAAAAGCAGACTATGGGATTCAAAATCTGGTTTCATCACTTAAACTCATGGCCTTGGGCAAGGTGCTTCTCTGTACCTCAGTTACTTCATCTATAAAATGGAGCCAAAATTGATACCTAATTCATAGGGCTATTATAAGGATTAAGTGAGTAAATACACAAAAAGATTTGATCTGTGCCTGACATATGGTAAGTATTCAATAAATGTTAGTTTAAAAAAATCAGTATTATAACTCCAAGAGTATTTTAAAAATCAAATTAAAAAAATAAATTTTAAAACTACTGATGTGCTGTAAGAAGTGCAATACATCAGCTAATTAGTATTTTGCCAAGAAAATGCTTACCATGAACCTAATCATGAGACAACAATCGGACACACCCGCACTGTAAGATACCGCACGAGTAGTGGCTTGCATTTTTCAAAATAAGGTATCACAGAAAGAAAGAAGGCAAAGGACTATTCCAGATTAAATTATAATCGACTAAAAGAGACACAACTAAAGCAACACATGAAACATGTCTGGATCCTAAATGATAAAAAAGCCTAGTTAACAAAAGACATTCTGAGGGTATTTGGGGAAATTCAAATATAGATTTTATCAATATATTAGGTAATATTCCTGAAATGTTATTAATTTTCTTAAATGTTATAATAGAATGATAGATATAATAATAGATTGACCTTAGTTTTAGAAAATGCATGTGGAAAATTTAGGGATGAAATGTTATGATGCCTGCATACTACTTTCAAATGGGAGAGTAATGAGAAATGGGGACATGGGGGAGAACGAGGGGGAACAGGGGAGGAGAGGAAGAGAAGGAGAGGTGGGGAGAGGGAGAAGGGTGGAGAGAGAGAGAGAATAAGCAATGTAGCCAAGTGTTAACAAAAATTAAAACAAAAAAATAAAACAAAGGAGCCAACATGGCGTGTAAAAACCAAGAGTTTTTTACCATTTTACATATAGGTAAATTGTGATTTGACCAAATAAGGCTAAATACAATCTCTCTCCCAAACTTCTTTCCAATAGTATTTTTTCTAATTATTAAGTATGAAAAGAAATGTTCAAAAGGATACTTATTAAACAATACATACCCCCTGAGAATTCTATGGGTTTTCCCCTGTGCTGGGTTAAGGCGGTGGATTTCTGGACACAGGCCGATAATACCATGGCATTATTTTCTATTTTCACCTCTTGTTCTTCTTGGCAGAGGATGCATGTCAGCACCTCCTTTTCAGTAACAGACGGACCCCGTTTAGGACCCAAAGCAATTCTACAGTAGTCACTGACTGCTGGGGTGCTACCGAGAGAAATGACCAGAAATGAGGACACATGTTTTGGTCACTTGTTTTTATATTTTGGTAGAGTTTACGTAACTGTAGGGCAGGTACATAAGAATAAAAAGCAAAATAAAAGTTATATTTAGCAATATTAGCTTAAAATCTTCCCCCCTGATTTTTCTGGCATTTATCAGTTAATTTGCTTATTAGAAAAGACATTTTGTGTTGCTAAGTGCACAAAAAAATCACATCGCCAAGTAGAATGTATAATTATATTAAATTTATTCTACCAAGAAGCTGGGTTATCTCTTTTTTTCCTTGATTATAAAAGTAACACATGCTTATTAAGAAATTTTAGAAAATCTAGAAAAGTATAAAGAAAATAAAAAGCATTACACTCTCACAACCTAGAGATAATCACTTGTATTTTTACAGTCTGCTTTCTATTTATAACATTTTTTACATAATTAAGATTATATTACATATGCAGATTTGCATCCTTTTATTGACTTGTATTTTAGTTGTTTTCTAATGTCATTAAAATTTACTTAAAAACATTATTTTTAAATGACTACACAGTCCTCTTATTATATGTGCTATAATAATTTTATACATTCTCCCTTATTAGGCATTTAAGTTTCTATTCTATTTTGGTAGCTATTAAAATAAAAAAGCTACACTTTAATGATTTAGCAATTTTTAGGGTTAATGTGTGCAATAATAATAATAAATAATAGCAAATATTTATAAGGCACTAACTGTAACATGAGGCACTCTTTCAAATTATTTACATTATATTAACTCATTTAATCCTTCCAAGAATCCTATCTGGCAGGTACTATTGTTACCTCCATTTGTCAGATGAAGAAACTGAGGTTGAAGATGGTAACAGACTTACCTAATGACTTACCACTAGGAAGTAGTAGAGAAAGGATTTAACCCAGGCAATCTGACTTCCCAAGCCATAATCTGAACTACTCTGAACCACTCTGCAATACTGCCTGTCTATCTGTGCAGGAAGCACCCTGAAATGTCACGGATCATTCATAAAACTGGGAATAACTTAAATGTTCATCATCAATGTAAGTGGAATTACATGAGACAGAATACTACGCAGTTTTTAAAAGGTGGGTCTCAGGAGGGAGCCACACGGCCGTGGCAGTGGAGAGAGAAGTACCGGCTGCAGCCATGTAAGGAGAACCACACACCTTTGGCCAGAGTGGGGACACCCCCCTGCAGCCATGAGAAGAACCACCACGCAGCTTTAGCTGAAGATCCCGGCAACACAGCTGATGATGCTGGGAACTGAGGGAGGCCTACCAGCTGACCATGGATTACTGGGAAGAACTGCAGGCTGCCTGAACCATGGACTTACATTTCTTTTCCTGAGACACGGTACCCCAGACTGGGCAGAGGGGGGAAGGAAGGACTGTGTGTGTTTGTGGGTGTTTTAAGGGACTTTGGGATTTTGATGAATTCATTAAGTCATTACTCTTAGCCTGTATAACTTGAATAAATAACTCCTTTCCTTTTCAAAAAAAAAAAGATGGGTCTCATGTAGGTGTGATACTACCTCCTAGGAGGCATCCAGCAATATGTGGGTAAGGTTTACTTTTTGGTTGTGATAAGGACTAGGGGACACTACCAGAATTTAGTGGAGGAGAGGCCAGAAATGATAAATGTCCTACAATTCACAGGGCATGAAAAAGAACTGCTGCCCAAGTGCCAAGACTGAGAAACACTGAGAAAAACTGAGCTTGTTTTACCACATGTAAGAACATATACAGATTTTCCAAGACATATTATCACGTGAAAATGTGAAGTTGCAGAACATGTACATATCAGTTACGCAAAGAAAACAAAAGGCTGAATGACACTGTATGATTCCTATGGCTACATATATTTTTATGTAATAACACAGTAAAACTTATGACAACATCTACATAAAATTTATATCTCTGAGGAAGGGCAGAAGGAGGGCCCAGGATTTGGGTCAGCGCTGAAATAGAACTTTAGCTTATCTAACATTTGATTTTTTTAAACAAAAGAAAGTTAATATAACTGTGTAATTAAAATTTTAGTTTGAAAATGTAAAAATATATCTGTGACTCTGGGTAAGAAAAGCCTTCTTAAACAAAACACAAAACTTAAAACTCAAAAAGATTAATAAATCTGTCTTTATCAACACTGAATACTTCTCTATGGCTAAACTTCATAATTCACTTAAAGAAATAGATATAAAAAACATGCGACAAAGTTTAACATCCATAATTTTCAAGGACTTCTACAATTCAGTAAGACAAAAGCAAAGCACCCAACAGAGATGGGCAAAGGATAACAACAGGCAATTCTCAGAAGACAAAATGGAAAAGGTTAGTGAATGATCATATAAAAGGATGTTCAACCTAGTACTAACTAGTAGCCAGGGAAATTCAGACTGACACCAATTTGTAATTTTGATTATATCCAATATTTTCAAGTACTGATAGTAATAAGTACTGGTGAGAATGAAGAAAACAGACACTCATATACAGCTGAAAGTACAAACAGGTAACATTACTTAGGCAATGTGAAAGTATCTATGAAAATTTTATATAATTATGACTTAGCCCTTTCACTTATTGGATTCCACCCCCAAGAAGAACTTGCACAATTGCATTAGGGGGCACATACGAAAAGGTTCTGCACACACACACACATTGTAATAAGGGAAAATGTTCAAAATCAATAAAATATTGGATATACATCTACACTATGGAAAACTATGCAGCACTCATAAAGAATGATGTAGAATCTACATTATAGATCTATGTATATGTCGACATGAGAAAATTTGTAAGACATTGAGTGAAAAAGCAAGTTGCAAAAAGAAATGTATGATCAAATAAAAAAAAGACTCATTATTTCTTCACGTACACCTGTTTATAAATGCATAGGAAGAGGTCTAGAGCAATAGTCATTTATAGCAATGGTTATCTGTGGAGAAAGATCAGAAATACAGAGGATGGTCAAAGGGGACTTACTATATTAATGTGACTTGTTTTCAATGAGAATACATTCATAACTTTGTATGTACAATCAATCAGGCAATAAAAATAAATGAAAGCATTAAAGCCACTAATTAACCCTGAGCATACTTTTGCTTGCATTTTCTTGTATGGATAAATATACAGTAGTCTCTTTTCCATTACTTTATAAATAGGACATTGTTAATACATACTACTGATACTAAAGGGTTAGGAATTTCTGTTTATTGTTTAAAGTTTTGTATTAATTTCTAGTTTTATTACCACAGTCAGCCAAGGATAGCTTACCTTCATATTTTTGTAAAATATCTTTAAAAAATATAGTTATCATTCTTTATAGTTTTTGTTAGCATATTCAGCTTCAGGATTACAGACGTATTATGTATAGGAGAGTTTCTACTGTTACTGCAAAACCACTATTTACTACAAGTATCTACAACACACACTGTTTTAAAGAGCCGTGAAAGCTTATTTTTAAAAACTAAGCATAGGGCCCTGACTGGTATGTCTCAGTGGGCTGGGTGTCATCCCACAAACCAAAAGGTCATTGGTTCGATGCCTGGTCAGGGCACATGCCTGGGTTGCAGGCCAGGTCCCCAATTGGGCAATGATTCAATTGTTTCTCTTCCTCCCTCTCTTACCCTCTCTCTAAAAATAAATCAAATATTAAAAAAATGAGCATAGGAAGTATTTTCAGTATTTCAAATGGGAATGCTTTTCAAACTACCATTATGTTGTATCTATAACATCCCACAAACCATGGTTCTCGGAAAGCTAGTTGATTTTCCAAAGAGTATACCATAGTCAGGACTCAGAAAAGCAGATTTACAAATTCCCATTCCAATGGGCTGGCTATCCATGACTATAACTATATGCATTATCTTCTTCTTTTTAAGAAAAAAAGAAAATATAAGCCAGTTCTTTATGAAGAATTTTTTTAAATCCATAACTGCAGTCATTTTTATCAGAAATCATAACAATTATATGGAATATGTGAACTGATGTGTAAATGTGTATCTAAAAAAGCACATGTATATAACATAACAGGTTCAATTTCTATTTCTTCTGTTCACATCTTCATATCTTTTTATGCAAAGATTCCCAACAAACTTTACTGAGGACTTTTAAGGTGTTTCTCAAAAAAAAAATTATATTCAATACATACGTTAAAACCTTCACTGTCCCTTTTCTACCTTAAAAACAAACTGAAAACACAAACCAAGTATAATTTCTCTTACTATAAAATTTATTTTGGGAAAACATTATATGAAGTGAATATGTAATATTTCCTAAAAAAACTGAGCTGCTAATTTTTAGTTTTGCTGTTTTACCTCTCTTCCTCCATAATGGAGTCTTCTTTCCCAGACATTTCTGATGCACTATTATCATACATGAGTTTGTGAGTTTCAATGAAGTTTTTCTGTAAGGCAGACATCTGAGCCATAATCTTCTGGCGATGCAGCCTAGCAGCCTCAGCTTTTCTTTTTCGTTCTGCTTTTTCTTTATCATGAATAACCTGGGTATGACAAAACCACAAAAATTAGGTAAGAGCTATTATTACAATTTACATATACTGTTCAGCCAGGTAAAATTTCCCAGAGTAAGAGTCTGATAAAATTGATTACTGTACCCCTTATGCCTAGGTTCAATCTTACGTCTCAAAATTAGCATACAGTCTCCATAGCATCATGCAACTAATTGCTCCTTTGGTACTTCAGTAATTTAACATAAAGGCAAACTACCTTAAATACTTAATAAACTGCCTTTTAACTCAATGCAGGTAAATTAAGAAAAATATTAAATAAAATAAAATTTTGAAATCATCTGTCAATCATTTAGTCATTGACATTTAATCAATTTAAGCCAACTTGATGATGTTCAAGAGTTATTCTTAGACATGTTGCTAAGACTGAGAACTTGAACAATATTACTGAGATGTACTGGCATTATTTTATTGTGTAGTCTAACCTCTCAGTGTCTTCCTTTTATGAAGGATAGCGAATAACAGTAAGTAATAATATTCTAATAATTTTAAGATTAAAGTCATCAAAATTCAATTTATTATATTAAGGAAATTCATAACTAAATATTATTGCATTTCACTGAATCTAAACTGTATCATTATTCTATGCTCCACTAAGAGTGCTGCTGTTTAAATTATAAGGGGCTGTGGAATATAAGGCATATCTCACTTTTGGATATTAAAACATTGTTTAAATTAATAAAGTATTTCCAACAGAGCTCCCCAGCACATCGATTTCCTCTGCCTTTGTAAAAATACATGTATTATATTGGATAACTGCATTTCAAGCACCACTAATTGCTGAATGATAGAAGATGGACATCTCACATACTTTACAACAAACAGGTTTCTTCTAACAAAAAGAAGCAGCTTCCTGACATCAGCAAAGTTCAAAGACAGAGAGATGAATGTCACCATTATTATAATGTTATTACCTCATCATTCTTAATAGGTTCTGATCCCGATGTAGTTGCTACAATTAAGCAAGATTTTTCTCTTAATCGCTTCACTGTGTCAAACATCTGAAAAGTAAATGTTAAAAGATTTGGTTACAGTGACCAGGAACAAAAAAATGCAGTAATCTGATTTTGTCACCAAGTCTCCAACGTCTTTGACTTAAGCTGCACACACACACACCCATGTGCACAAAGTGACTCCTGACTGTGACGGACACCTCCCCTAATTGTTAACAATCCAGCTAAGAAGGAGGTCACAGTGCAGGTAGCAGAATCAAGTGCTTTACTCTGCAGGTGTGACCATACCTCTGCTTTTGCCAGGAAAAGTAAAAAAATTTAATTTTTATATTTAACTATATTCTCATAAAAAGCAATCCTGCTATATACAGCATTGCTGTTTTCTCCGTTCCATTTTCACTTAATCATTTATCTTTGGAGGTGTTTCCACAACAGCTACCTCATTCTTTTTACCAAATATCAAGGTTTCAGTACTATGATGTTATATCCATAAACTTACTAATATTTTGAAGGAGCCTCAATCTCATGTGGAAAATTCTCCCACAAGGAACTTATAACACAACTTTATATTAAACATCTGGATAAAATACCTAATGTTTATGAGAGCAGATACTTGGAATAAATCTTCAGTTTATAACACCTTGTCTGTAGAATATAAATGTTGAACTAAATGACAGTTCAGTTTACTTTCTTTTTTTATTATTTGAAATTTTTATTTATTGATTGATTTTGGGGGGGAAGAGAGAGAGAGAGAGCACGCTATTGACTTACTGTTCCACTCACTTATCTCAATAGTTGATTCTTGTATGTGCCCAGACCAGGGATCAAACCTGCAACCATGGTATTGTATCAGGATCACACTCTAACCAACTTACCTAGCCACCTGGCCAGGACCTTCAATTTACTTTCTTAATAAAGGTAGATGTAGTTAACAAATACTAATTTTGTTTCTGTTTTGGTTTTATATTTTTAAATGATTTTTAAATGTCAGCAAATTTAATACTAAATACTCATAGAATCTATTTCAAGAGAAATCTTAATAATATTATTTTTAAAAGAGTTTATTTATGTATTTTTAGAGAGAGAGGAAGGCAAGAGGAGAGAGGGAGAGAAACATCAATGTGTGGTTGCCTCTCAGAGGCCTCCAGTTGGAAACCTGGCCTACAACCCAGGCATGTGCCCTCACTGGGAATCAAATAGAGACCCTTTGGTTCGCAAACCCGTGCTCAATCCACTGAGCTACACCAGCCAGGGCTTAATAATATTGCTTTATAGTTACATACCTGATTACATTAAGCTTGCTTAAGGAGTGTCTCTGATTAATAAAAAGAGCTGACTTCTTGAAGTACAAATCAATACAAAGATCTGCACTGATATGAATGTGGAAAATAACCATTCTATATCTTAATTACCCAAATAATTATCTAGCTGATAACATCGGAGTATTTAATAAATACAGTGAGGGGAAACTCCATAACCTTGGCTTCATGTTTCCACGTGGAGCGTTTTCCATTAAAGTAACACTCCTGGCCTGTCTCCCTACCCCTTATGCACTCCTCCCCAAAGGCACTGCCATCTACTCAACAGTTCAAGTTCCAGATCCCGGAGTCATCTCTGACTCCTTGATTTCCCTGATCCCCTTCCATCAAATCTATTAGCAAGTTCTATAGATTCTACCATCGAATTATACTTAAATTAGTTCAGCTTCTTGCCATCTGCATCCTAACTTAGGTCACACTCACTTCTACAAGAATACTTCAGTAGTCTTCTAACGGTTTCCCTGATTTTACTCTTGTCCCTTATAGTCCATTTACCCTATAGCAGACAGTGATCTTGTAAAAATACAGACCACATATTGTCACTTAAAGTCTTCAATGGTTTCCCACTGTACTCATAAATCCACCACTTTACCCTGACCTGTAAGGTCCTATATGACCTGGCTGCTGGCTGCCCCCTGACCTTGTTGCCTACCATTCTCTCCCTCTCCCCCTTGTATGCCAGTCATGCTGGCCTTCTTTCTGGCCACCTTAGAGCTTTTAATTTACTGTTCTTTCTTTCTAGAGTACTCTCCCAGATTCTTGTAAGACTGGCTTCATGTCATTAAGGTCCAATATCACCTTCTAACAGAGACCTCTTCTGATTACCCATCTAAAGTTACCCTCTACTCATCTGCATTATCCTGGTATTTTCTTGTTCATTGTCTGTGTCTCTATTAGTATATGTGCTCCATGATAGCAAGCTCTTTATCTCGTTCAGAGTCTAGAAATGAGCACAGCACATAGTAAGATTCAATATATGTTAATTGAGTGACACATTTTAATTTATTTTTTTAAAAAAACTTCATTGGGCCCTGGCTGGTGTGGCTCAGTGGACTGAGCACCGGCCTGCAAACCAAAGCGTCACTGGTTCGATTCCTAGTCAGGGCACATGCCTGGGTTTTGGGCCAGGTCCCCAGCGGGGGGCATGTGAGAGACAACCACACATTCATGTTTCTCTCCTCCTCTTTCTCCATCCCTTCCTTTCTAAGAATAAATAAATAACATCTTAAAAAAAAATACTTCACTAAAACATAGTGAAAATATAATTACTAACATGAAAACATAGGAGTAATCATAAAAAACCAGTAGTAAATGATCTCACAACAACATAGTGCTTTAATTTTGGAGGAAAGCAGAGGATTCTCAAATAATTAAACCAAGATATAATCAGTTATTTGCCAGGTTTACCTGGAGTATCCATGTTATCATGTCCTTCTGGCCTTCTAACTGGGGAATTCCTTTGAGTTTTTCCAAAAGCATTTGTATGTTCTGAGCATTCATAGCCGAACTTCCTAATCCTTTTATAAAACACAAAAAAATTACATATCACAATATATATCTTCATAATTATGTGTAAACTATAGTTTACAGTTACTGCCATTCACATTGATAACCAAAGATTATAATCAATCCCTTAACTACAGTAAGTTTTTAATGGAAGAATCTGCAATTACATGACGTACTAAGTATTGAATTAAACAACTTAAAAACTTGAATTACTTTAGGTTTCTCTTGTTTATTTTCCACTGGGACTGCTAAGTGAAAGCTATTCATAGTAATCTGTCTCTTGTCTTTCTCCCACATGGCTGTCTAGTAAAAGATACTTAAATAAGAACCCAAACTCCAAAAATATGAAAGTGGGAGCAGTTATATCCATAAACTGAATAGATTTATGATGTCTTCAAGGATCTAAAAAATACAGTGTGTAAACAGAAATAAGATGCTTTTCTCTTCTTGGTCTTATAATCTATATCCCTGGAATGTGCTCTGAAAACTACTGTCTTAATCAGGTAGCATTTAATAAAAATGTAATCTAAACTTATCCTGTTCTTCCAGGTTGAAGACAGTGCAAGAAGAACATATTATCATTTCCTCAGACTAAAACATACTTGAAGCCTTATGGTAAAAGTCAAATGTCACTTCTTCTTCAGGGGCTTTTTGAAGCTGTTGTTTTTCTTCTAGTAAGCCCAATGCCAGAATATGAAATGCCTAAAGGAGAAATATATGAAAAGATCTTTAAAATTGTGCTTCTTCAAGTAAATATATTTTAAATGATGGTACAAAAATAAGCAATCCAGTTGGTAAAAAATAGGTAAAGTTTAAAAACCAGCAGTTTACAGAAAGAAATGATAAATACATATATGAAATATGTTCAACTTCACTTAAAATTAAAGAAGTGTGAGTTGAAACATGATCTCCTATTTTTCACCTATAGAGTGGCAAAAAAAACTAGCATTTAATAGAATAAAAGGTGGCAAACGTGTTGAGAAGCAGGCATTTTTCACCACACTGGTGATGGGAGAGTCAATTAGTATAACATTTTTGGAGGCCAATTTGACAATATCTATCAAAAATGTCAAGATACAGACCCAGTACTAGGAAACAGTATGATAGATACACTCACTTAAGTATACAAAGATATTTGCACAAGGATGCTCATTTTAGCGTTCTCTGTTATACAAAGACCTAAAAGCAACATAAATATCTATTAATAGAAGACTGGTTAAAGGCATTATAGATACTCATACAATGGAATATGCAGCTATTAGGACTGAGATAGGCCTCTACACATTAATGTAGAATGATTTTCAGAAGATACAAACCTTTAACAGTGCTTATCCCCCAGGTAGAGCACTGAGAAGCAGGGAGAGAAATTTTAACTTCTGATTTCAAATATAACCATACAGTATAAATTTTTTTTACTGCATTTATTTACTGTTGTTATAAAAATTAAGATATACATATAGTATGACAGCATTTAGAGCCTCCAGACCAACAACAGCCAAGGACAAAAGAAAATTTAGTTAGGTAGGTGCTAAATAAATATCTAATTCCAGCTGCCAAAGGCGACATTATCAAGTAATATATCTATAATAGCATCAAGAAAAAAACACCTACTTTCATTTAATGAGCTAATTTTCAAAATTCTATGAAATAACTACACTTATACTTATTTTACCAATGAGAAAATTATCAAATTATCCATTCCTCCTAACAGGACATGGGATAATGCAAGATTCAAGCCTACACCTGTGTGTCATCAAATCTCTATTATACTGTCTCTTCATAATACAAGTGAAATAAAAAATAGAGAAAATTATGATATAATAGTGACATACCACTTTATTATTAGGAGCAGGCTTTTAAAAAATATATAAATGGTTCCCAAGAATAAGGAAGCTAAAAATATGAGAATGTGTCACTAAGAAAATCTCTGCCACACCTAAGCTGTTTAAAATGACCTCTCAGTCTCAGGTGCACTAGTTGTGGTTCTGACTCAAGTTAGAAAGTTAGACCAGGAATCTTCTGCAGACCACCATGAACTCCATAAAGTAGAGAAAACAGCTGAAGTAGAGAAAATGTTTCAGAATATACATACCATCTGGAGCATCCCTTCAGTCCACAAGTTAGAATCTGTGTCTAATGCCCGCTCAAATATGGTCCTGAGAATGTACATCATGATATCACAATCTAGAAGGTTAACTACTTTGCTGAAAGCAGGGCAGAATTCAGGAGGTGGTGGTGGTGGTAATGCTACAGTGGGTGGGAGATGGATGGCAGAAGAGACAAAGAGGTACATTTTTATTTGAGTTATTCTACATGCTAAATTATAAATGTCAAAATAATGTATTACATGCAAAAACAACACATGATTTCTGTTACATTTAAAGCACTGAAAACATCAATGTCAAAAAATGTCACTATGTCAATCATCCAAAAATAAACTCATTTGCTATAAATTTAAAATTCTATCACCACTGATGTAGGCCATGTCTTAGTATGTGAGTAAGAAACAAATGGTTCTTTGCACTCGCATTAACTGCCCACTCTAAATAAACAACAAAACACTATACATTTGGCTGATAACAAAACCACAGAAAATAGTCAAAATGAGTCAATTCAGAATCTCACTTTTTACCTTCATCTTTGTTTTCTTGTTTTCTCTTTTTCTTCTGCATATGTTCAGCCTATATATTTAAAAAAAAAAGTCTATCTTTAAATATACTGCTTGTTAAGCATGAAATAAATGGAATACTGTGTAGCAGGCAGGAAAGATCCATCAACCTACCAAAATATTTTACATACTGAAGTGTATATTCAAAATGCTACCTTGTTCTAGAAACAAAAAGTCTGTCCTAAGGAAGGTCACTGCAAAATAGATGGGTAATATCCCTCCTCAAGAATTAGTGCCCACTGTTTCAGTCAATAATATTCACCTAGAGTCTGTTTCCAGCATAATCATGAAAATTTGAATATTGCCTATACTCCCAATATTAATGATTCAATTTTAATTTCTTGGGTGAGATAATGCTTGCTATTAATGAGAACCAGTATGAAGCTACAGAAACACTAGAAATCTTTCTGTGGAGTCAGAGCATAAAGAATTTTCAGTTTATTTTCTGAAGGGGACATCTCCTCCTACCTTGCTATGCTGTGTTTTGGTGTAATGATAAAAGTACATATTGAAGTCTTTCAATGATTCATCTTTCAGTTCATAAACTCCATGGCCTGATACACCTGGTTTCCTAAATAAATAGAAAATACAGAGATGAACTGCAGTGTTCTTGAAGTACAGAATACAAAATGAGAACCTAAAAATTAATCTAAAAGTCAAAATCTAGAGGAAGAAAATGTAATTATATCTCATTCAGCTTGCTTAAATTGAAATGAGAAATTTCATTCCAACAGTAAAACTAAAAACTCACACTGCATGCTCAAAGTCCTGACAACAGCTAAACTATGTTTCATAATTATGGAATTCAAACAAATCTGAGGAAGTTTATTTTATACTACATAGAACTTATACCATACCCTTCATAAATCCCTAAGGCTTCTTCTTTAGCCTCTGAAGCCTAAAGGTTGTGTGTTCAACTGAAGCACATTTTATTATCTTAAGATCAAATCTAAAATGGTACTGAGACAATATGTCCTTGGCAAATAGTCGATAAAAGTATAGTGTTGAATCCTCTATACATCACTAGGAAAAGCATCAAAGCCAAAAGGAGTACACAATATTTCCTCTGCACATTTAACCTGCATTTTATTTCTATCTAAGTCTTAATTGAAATATTTCATTGGACATATTTAGAGCACTAAAAAAGCTATACCATATTTTTAAAGTTATTTGAAACTAGTAATTTATCTATAAATACAGTACTATAACAAGTACAAATTCCCTACCAGTTTCGATTTTTTTAAATTTCAAAAATTTACCCACTTAAAATCTTATTTCCATTTTATAGATCTCGAAGAATTGAAAGATTATAAAATACTGTTTGAAACCCACTAAGGGTTTTCATGAGAAACAATTTCTCAACCTTAGGTGGAAATATAACAGTTTAAGGTGACTGTGTTTTACCTTAAGGACAGAGATTTTCACCCTTTTTCATCTTTCATACCACACATAAACTAATTATAAAATTCTGTGGCACATCAAAAAATATATATATTTTTGCCCATCTGACCAAAAAATAGAATAATTTTGACTTTTTCACACTAGACGGCTGTTGTTGTGTTGGCTGGTGTCATGTTTTTATTTGACGATCTCAGGGAAAACAGGTCAGTGCCCCTAAGTGGTCAGGTATTGCATATTTTAAACATTTCTGATGGCCCTGGCTGCAGTAGCTCAGTTGGTTAGAGCACCATCCTTATGTGCCAAGGCTGCAGGTTGGATCCTCAATCAGGGCACATACAAGAATACAAGAGTCAATCAATGAATGCATGAATAAGTGAAACAACAAATCGATATTTTTCTCTTTCCCACTCACTCGCTACATGAATAAATAAAAATTCATAACAAATTCCTGTGGCATATCAGTTGAAAATTGCTGCCTTAGGACAACTGCTGCATGCCATTTTTTTTTGTGTATGTGTGTATGAGAAAACATTTCCAAATCGAATTAAAATATGTAAATTTAAAACTGGTTATGTATCAAAAGTGCTCCAGGTTCACTAACAATTCTTTTTAAAAACAAACAAAAAAACAAAACAAAAGTGAACTTACTAAAGTCTAAAATTAATACATAAAATGAAATTTTATAAAATAAATTTAACAGAATAAAATTTCTAGAATAAATTTCTAGAATAAATAAATCATGCCCTGGCCAGATGGCTCAGTTGGTTGGAGCTTCATCCTGTGCGCCAAAAGGCTGCTGGTTCAGTTCCTGGTCAGGGGACATACCTAGGTGGCAGGTTTGATCCCCATCAGGGTGTATATGGGAGGCAACTGACTGATGTTTCTCTCTCACACTGATGTTTCTCTCTATGTATATATCTCTCTCCCTTCCTCTCTCTCCAAAAAAAAAAAAAAATCAATCAATCAAAAAATATCCTTGAGTGAGGATTTAAAAAAAAGACAAAAAAGAGCATTTATAGATTAAGTAAATCATGACTTAGTTGATGGGAGAGACTATGGAAAAGGTTTCTTTATGATGTACTAAGTTACTTAATATCACACATATAGGTATTTCTCATACACCTGCCCAAAATACTCACTTCTTCAACAATATGTACTAAGTGCCTACTGTCTGTCACTTGTTCTCCTTCTAATCTGTACTCTATTCTTGTTCTTGGGAGGTCAGGCAAGAACGTCAGAACTTCTACATAGTATCCAAAGTGCAAGAACAAAATTCCTCTACTCTCAGAATAAGTATAACCATTAAGTACTTACTTAAATGTGGCCACTTTGTTTATGACATTCTCTAAGCCAGTTTCATTATTTTCCTGTTGAAACAATATTTTTGTCATTTTTACCTTCATGTAATGACTTTTTCTTTCCTTACTGTGAATGAAAATACATTTTCAGTAATATTCCTGAAGTACTTTATACACAATAAATAAAAGATCAATTTCCAATATAAAAAATCAGTTCCAGCCCTGGCTGGTGTGGGTCAGTGGACTGAGTGCTGGCCTCTGAAACAAAGGGTCGCTGGTCCAATTCCCAGTCAGGGCACATGCCTGAGTTATGGGCCAGGTCCCCAGTAGGGGGCACAGAAGAGGCAACCACACATTGATGTTTCTCTCCCTCTCTTCCCCTCTAAAAATAAATAAATAAAATCAAAAAATTGGTTCTAACCAAATTAGCGTTCTTTGGAGGGAACAATATCTTAACAGAGGTAAGAGCTACGTATAAACTGTTTAGAAATTTTGTCTAAGTTTGCCTTCAAATGTATGTACACACATACAAACAATCGATAGCTCAAAGCGAAGAACCTTTCTTTACATGGTATGCTCATAACTCAAACCATTTAAGCACATGCCCTTGACATACTAATTCTTAAAATCAAGGTAACAAAATAAATAGGGTTTATAGCAAAACACTTATGTAGATGCCCAAATGTACTCTGACTTCTGCAATTTTATTATATATATTTTTTCTAATTGGCCTGAACTTTTCTTTGAAGAATTTTTTAACATTTTTACTATATTTTATTGATTATTAAAGTTGTCCCATTTTTTCCCTTTCCTTTATTCCCCTCTGCCCTGTACCCTGCTACCACAACCATTCCCTACCTTAGTTCATGTCCATGGATCGTACATATAAGTTCTTTGGCTTCTACATTTCCTATACTAGTCTTAACCTCCCCGTGTCTATTTGTACCTACTTATTCTCTGTACATTCCTCCCCCCATAACCCCCCTCCCCCACCCCACACTGATAACCCTCCATGTGATCTCCATATCTGTGATTCTGTTCCTACTCCACTTGTTTGCTTAGTTCTTGTTTTTTTAGGTTCAGTTGTTGATAGTTGTGAGTTTGTTGTCATTTTACTGCTCATAGTTCTGATCTTTTTTCTTCTTTTATTTTAATTATTTTATTGATTATGCTATTGCAGTTGTCCCATTACCCCCCCTTCATTCCCCTCCACCCTGCACACCTTCTCCCACCCACATTCCCCCTTTAAGTTCATGTCCATGTGTCACAAGTTCTTTAGCTTCTACATTTCCCATACTATTCTTGCCCTCCCCCTGTCTATTTTCTATCTACCATCTATGCTACTTACTCTCTGTACCTTTCCCCCTCTCTCCTCCTCCCACTCCCCTGTTGCTAACCCTTCATGTGATCTCCATTTCTATGGTTCTGTTCCTGTTCTAGTTGGTTGCTTAGCTTGTTTTTGTTTTTGTTTTACGTGTGGTTGTTAATAATTGTGAGTTTCCTGTCATTTTACTACACCTGTTTTTTATCTTCTTCTTACATAAGTCCCTTTAACATTTCATAAAATAAGGGCTTGGTGATGATGAACTCCTTTAACTTGGCCTTATCTGAGAAGCACTTTATCTGCCCTTCCATTCTAAATGAAAGCTTTGCTGGGTAGAGCAATCTTGGATGTGGGTCCATACCTTTTATGACTTGGAATACTTCCTTCCAGCCCCTTCTTGCCTGTAAGGTCTCTTTTGAGAAATCAGCTGACAGTCTGATGGGAACTCCTTTGTAGGTTACTATCCCCTTATCTCTTGCTGCTTCTAGGATTCTCTC